>CM056376.1:31098115-31698115 GCA_029718625.1 Synaphobranchus kaupii
AAAGTTCTAAGACACCCCCGCATCACGGGGAAGCCCGTTCTTCTGTGAGTAATCAGATGCACTGAACATGACAGTATACCTGACAGGATGTTGTTGTACAGAGAATGCAAAGGAGTAACTATAAAATATAATCACTGCAGGTGCCTCTGAGGCAATTAGTGAGTCAGAGAATGAAGGACATGACAAATACCAGGGCTTTTCAGTCACAGCCAAAATAATTAAATTAATTAAATGAATCATATCTGTATGTAAAGAAATAATATCTGAACTTAAGAGAGAATATTGTCATGGCTAACTCATACTAATGCACTATATTTATGGAAAATACATGAAATGTCCCTTTTGTGGTTAGCCTGGCAAACAAACAGGACAGAGACGGGGCCCTGCGTGAGGCAGACATCATAGATCGTCTGTCCCTGGAGAAGCTCGTGAACCAGAACAAATGCCGCTGTAAAATAGTGAGTATTGTTAGGAGTCAACCAAAATTCTTCTTCAAAAAATATGGGTTGGTCATTTTCTCCAGAGCTGTATGCATCATGTATGAGGAGATAGATCAACGCTATGTGGCCCGCTAATTACATTTCAGGTGCCGTGTTCTGCTGTAAAAGCCATTGGGAAGAAGGCCATTCAGAGTGGACTGGAGTGGCTTCTGAAGACTGTGGCCATGGACAGTGACATCAGTGAGCGTGTGCAGAATGACACAACGGAGCAGAAGGAGCAGGAGGAGAAGGACAGGAGAGAGCGGTCAGAAAGGGTGTGCCAGGCTCGAGAGGAGAGGTAAGAGATATTTCATCCAGAAGCACTCTTGATTAGGTGATGTTTTTGATATTAATCTGTGGAATGCACCCCACCTACAAGGGTAGACGTACATGTTTACATATGGGCCAATCCATTTGTGTTATGTTATTTTGGTATGCACAAATGATTAATATTTCAAATAACAGGGAAAGGGGAGAGCGGGGAGGAGGCTGAACAAGAGGGTAAGACCTCCGAGCCGGAGAAGGAGGAGAGCATCATGGCCAACCCTTCTCCAGCCAATCGGAGACATCATCTCAGAGGTGAGAACACAGCCCAGCTATAATAACTTGCACACGAGATCAGAGATGAGAAGACTGAACATGACTCAGCTATGTATGCAATGAAACGGTGAAAGACATACCATGATCTGACCAGACGACTATACAATTCACAATGAGTTATGATCGTTAACACCTGTGTTCGCATATGCTCGTGTGTGTTTGTGCTCACTGTGTAGATGGTGATGAAGAAGACAGAGACCAAGAAGGATAGTGAAAAGAAGACTTCCCAAGGTCAGTGTCCCTCACCCTCATACCCCACCCCCCAATGTTACACAATTGTCTAATACACATACTAAGAAGTTTGTCTGTAGAAGTACGAAGCTGTAATGCTGGCTTTCTTAGAATGAGGGTAATTAAATGCATGTTTTACAGGAAATTTACAATGGATGTTGTCTTCAATTTAGCAGATAAAAATTGACCATGGGCAGAAAAGGAGTAATGACCTTACATGTCCCCCTTCCAGCTCCAGCAGACCACAGTCCAAAGAGGAAAGGGAAGCTGTGCTTCTGGAAGAAAAATAAAGTGGGGCCTCTAACACCAGCTGGCCCGGCTAAAGCACGATGCGGTCCAAAGACGTGGTTTGGCTGGTTCAGGTGCAACGTGGTGACGCCACTGTGATGGGGCTCCTCCCTCAAACCCCCTGCATCAGACGACCCTGTGGGTGCTCCTGCAATCTCAGCAGCCTTGTCACGTGAAGGTGGTCATTTTGTCCCTTTTGCAGAGAGTAATGGCTGCCGCTGCAAATCACCGCGGAGTAGGTTTTCTGAGAACAATCGACGTTATGTGAAAAATCAAAGCAATAAATACATCGATAAATTATTTAATACGTCTATGCTATTATTACATTCACATACTTAAATAATGATTGTTGCACCTGTTTGTTTATTTACCGTCTGTGGTATTGCAGTCGATCCAACCGCTTGGGTGATCCCAACCGCTTTTTCAAGCTTTCCGTGAACCAGCGGCCCTTTCCCGGCTAACAATAGCGTGAAGTGTTGCCTGAATGATGAGAAATCGTGATGGAAACATAGACTGTATAGATATATGGACAAAGTCACTGTGACGTCACCCATTGCCTTCCCACGGCCTCGCAAAAACCGAAATGAGGCTCCGGAAGATTTTTTCGCCGCCCATTTGTACAAACTGCGTCTGCTCCGTGGAGCCGAAGTGACATTGTTTGGAGCAGGGTCAACCGGATATGGTCTTCATGCTCCTGGCACAGTATGATTGACAGTTTGGAGGTGGAGAAGCCCATAACCTGACCAAACCCACCATTTTGCAAAATGAACTTGCAGTAAAACGTCCTTAAGTTGCTAATGTTTTATAATATAACATTTAATTTTCATCCTCAGGTTTTACTGTGTCATTTATTCGCATTGAATGTGTGGTATCCGTCACATAATTAACGTTCATTCAGTTATCTTCAATGTATATTCAGCTAACATCAGCTAATTTGATTAGCTAGATAGCATTCCAGCTGAGCTCGGTAACCAAGCTAGACGCACTGCATCACCATACACGGACGAACATAGCCAGGGTAACGCTATTGCCATGAACTATATTGACGGTCAATCAGTCACATATGTTATTTTGACAAGACTACTTTTATTGTAAATGTACCTAGCGCCGCTAGAAAGGTAGCAAACTGTCCCTGTAGTCTTAAATGAGCAAACCACCACCGTCCTTTTGGCTAACCGCTAATTAACTTGACTGTGACAGAGCAGTCTGTCACGGTTTTCCACAGCATAAAAACCCCGTTCTGAAAACTGTTCCAGATAAGGCATTGTAGGTTAGTGGGTTTACACGCTAGCTAAAGCATAGTAGCCTACATTACATTGTAGCTGGCATTAACTTTCATCTGCATCCTGTAACCTAATCACAAACATTTACAAACGCAGACTCCATATTCTTTTCCGATAAATTATTTGTTTTATTTTAAACATCCCCGTATTGAGTCAGTACAAACATACCGCCTAGCACTTTGGCTCTATTCCCCTGCACATTTTCTTAAATTTTGGTACCGAACAAAATTATCCAGAGCAACATAAAATTGTAAACGCAGCCACAATAACTTTAGACGTTATGTAGGCCTAAAACTACAATGTCCTATATAGCCTACAATAAACGGGAGCACTCGCTCTTCTTTGCAAACATGTATCGCATAATTACATTACAGGCATTTAGCAGATGCTCTTATCCAGAGCGACTTACACAACTTTTTAGCATTTTTTACATATTATCCATTTATACAGCTGGATACACTACTCACAAAAAGTTAGGGATATTTGGCTTTCGGGTGAAATTTATGGAAAATGGTAAGTTCACGCTACAGTGATATTATACGTATCATGAAAGTAGGGCATTTAAGTAGAAGCATGCAATGGTGATTTCCTCATCTCAAACAATTTATTGAAACAAAAGCCAACAACAGTGGTGGGTATACCACAACAAAAATGTCAATGTCTCAATAACTTGTCATGTGCCCTTGAGCATCAATTACAGCTTGACAACGACGTCTCATGCTGTTCACAAGTCGACTTATTGTCTGCTGAGGCATGGCATCCCACTCTTCTTGAAGGGCGGCCCTCAGGTCATTGAGGTTCTGGGGTACAGAGTTACGAGCCTCTACACGGTGAGTCAGCTGATCCCATAGGTTTTCTATGGGATTCAGGTCTGGAGAAAGTGCAGGCCACTCCATTTGAGGTACCCCAGTCTCCAGCAGCCCTTTCCCTAATGATGCGACCTCGATGAGCTGGAGCATTGTCGTCCATGAAGATGAAATTAGGCCTGTGTTGTTCATGCAGGGGCACAATGACTGGATTAATGATGTTATTCAGGTAGTATGGGCTTGTCACTGTACCATTCACAAAGTGTAGGGCAGTTCTGTATTGACTAGACACACCTGCCCACACTGTAACACCGCCACCACCAAAGGGTCGTCTGGTGACAACAGTGGCTGATGCATAGCGCTCTCCTTGACGTCTCCAACATCGTTGGCGGCCATCATTTCTGCTCAACGTGAATCGACTTTCATCAGAGAACAGCACTGAGGCCCACTGGTCCCTCGTCCAGCGTAAATGCTCCCTGGCCCATGCAAGACGATGACGCCTGTGCCTGGTGGTGTGGTCAGGTACCCTTGCAGGTCGTCTAGCACGCAGACCACGCTGATGTAAACGGTTTTGAATGGTCTGACGTGACACTTGGGTGCCTCTCACCTCCCTTAAAAGTGCCTGGAGTTGAGTGGCATTCATCATCCGGTTCCACAGGGCACTGTTCACAATGAAGCGGTCATCAGTGTGGGATGTGGCCAAAGGACGTCCACTTCTATGCCTTTCTGTGACTCTTCCAGTCTCTCTGTATCTCTGTTGCAACCTGCTGATGACACTCTGTGACACCCTCTAAGCTCAGTGGCCACTTCCCTCTGAGAACATCCTGTTTGAAGCCTTGCAATGGCGAGGTACTGTTGATCAATTGTTAGGTGTCGTCTTGGTCTCATGATGTCAAAATGTGAACAGCATGATGAAGAGGACTGTTTAAATACCAATTCTAATTGAACCAGGAAATTTATTGGTCGATTCATGGATCAAACACCTGTTGTGAATTTTGCCGTTCAGCTCCTTGTTAGAGAACAGCAAGTTGTGCAAAAAGTACTGAAACATTGAATAGTTGGACATGTGCATTCAAAAGTTTAGAGAAGGTCAAATTAATTTCACCTGTAAAGGTTATAGTGCATTTAGGTTCATCCTGAAATTTCACCCGAAAGCCGAATATCCCTCAACTTTTTGTGAGTAGTGTATATACTGAAGCGATTCAGGTTAAGTACCTTGCTCTAGGGTACAACGGCAGTGTCCTACCTGGGTTACAAGGCCAGTTCAAAAAGCTGGAGGATTACGTCTTAGCAGCGGGTGGGGTCTGCGAGCGGAGCCCTTAACCCAGTGCACCAGGGAACGCTACTCGGCCAACTCCACTGACCCGCTAGCCTCTTGCTATCTGGGCGGTTTTTCCACGACACGAGACGGCATTTCATCAACTTTCAACATGTTCACTGGGGCAGGTTACTAATAATGTAACGCATCTTGAGATGTGAAGTCTGTCCTTAGAAATATTACACATTTGAAAGCCATTTCATTATTATGCACAAGATAACTGTTAGCTAACCAGCTACAGTCAGCTACCGCGCTGTATGCTCCCTTGCGAGCTAACCACCATAGCTCAGTGGGAGATGAGATTTAATTTGAAGGCGAAAATGCGAATAGGCCTTCTCACGGTGATTGTACTGTGACGTAACTAGGATTACCACGTGACCATGTTCCAAATCTCATCGGTTTGTTCTTAACCAATCAGAGTTCAGTGAGCCTACGCAACACTCACCGATGAGTTTTTTTTAAATCATGCCTCTATTTTTTCTGTGTAGCATAAAAAAATTTTGGACCCAGGAAAAATGTAAAATGTGATTGCCTGCTTCTATTGATTACCATATTGTGAACTTTTGGTACCTAGATTGCGCTGGGGGCGACTTGTTCCTGCCCAAACTGGCGCCTGATCGATCAAGCAGTCTATGTTCATCTCAGAGTCACATAAAGATGGGGACAGACACTCCATTGTGCCTCAGTTGAGGAGTGTTAATTGTGAACAACTCTGCAGGGGGGCCCAGTCTCATGATCAGAAAGCCAGAGTCCCAAAATGTCCCTGTGTAACCATTACAGAACTTTGGTGAGGTAGCCTACTGTGCAATATTCCACTAATAAATTATTTGTCATTTCACAGTCAAAAACTGGAGCGGTAAAATCCCCCGTGGGAAAATCTGAAATTGATCTTATTCATCGGCTATTACAGATGTCAAAGGTGCAGCCAATATATTTTGTACAGCAACAGGGGGTTAATTTCTCGTGAAGTGTAAATGTAGCTTTTATACTGCATTTTTGCGACCAAAGCAATAGATCACAATGGCCGTGTTAAGTAGCCTAACAGCATATCAGCGAGATAAACACAAAGGAGCCTGGGGAAAACAGCCATATGGTGATCAGATGTAGACAACAGGTAGGTCTGTGTGAAGAACTAAATTAAATCAATTTAATGCATTCCAGGTTGAGAAGTTTCAAATTAATTAGGCTACTTCAATTTAATTTAGACTCTATTAATTAGCCCTACCAGCGTAAACTTTGCACCGTGTAATGTATGAATCAAGGGTGTGGTATATTAAAAACTTGCTCGGATAAAGATTAAATGACTGAATTGGATGTAGGCTACGGCTTATCGGTAGGCTAATCTAACGAATGTATACGTTGCAGTGGTTGCAGAGCTTGTGTTGAACGTTAAAAAGGCAGTTGCTTCAAAAGGGCAAATTAATAAATGAAAAGCCTAGGCTACACCGGAGAAATAACTAAAAATGCAAGTGAATAAACGAACAAACGTGTGCTAGCCTACGTGTGGCTACATAAATATATTTCTTCAAATATAAAAGGCTGTGCAGCAAATGTTTCCCAATACAAAGGCCTTATAGGGTAGCCTATATCTGAAATAAATTACCGAATTCCTGGCCTTGACAGAGACCTCTTACACCAATAAATTACCATAAGTTATGGGAAGTGGTGACCATCACTCCTGCTACATTCGGAAATACAGTAGGCCTAGTTTGTATTGCACAGGCCTGTATAGCCTGCATAGGCTATGGTAATGGATCAACTGTGTCTATTTACGGTCCGTGCACTCTTTAATGCCACTGGTCCAGTACTAAAACAGATGGAATTGTCCAGCCAAAAGTCTTTTTTTCTGGATTTATAGGGGAAACTTCTTGGTACACCCGTTTTATATTTGCAGTTACGTTCCAAATTCAGATTTCCCCCTTTATTGGGGCTTTGTAGTGAAGTCACATATGCTTGTATTAAAGCTGTTTGGGAGAAGTTCGATTTTTGTGGGTTGGCTAAAAAAATACAAACAACAAACCCAAAGCCAAGACATAACACAGACTAGTCTAGGCTATAGTACTATACAGGTTATATAAATAGTCAAATATGCTGATAAATTAAAAACACAGATCATAGGCCTATTAAAATGTTAGTAGGAGGTGGCAGCACATCATATAAAGGGATGCTTTAAGTTTTTTGGAATCCTGGATAGGACTGCAACACTTTAAAGGGACTTTTAGGACAATTTCTCTCTCTAAAGAGTTAGCCTATACTTTCTTTCACATATCCTACGAGAGATGTTGAATTATCCAAATCATTTGATTTAACCCTTGCATACATTTTACATAAATACATGAAATTAAATGTCCCCACTTTCCAACCAAGATCTAACTGATCATACAAACGGAGTATTGGGCTACCTCTGTCAAAACCACTCTGAATTCTTTCCCTAAATGAAACACAACGAGAAATGATATGGAAGTCAGAAAAAATGTCTCCATTCTTGGTAACATTAAATAAAATTCCAGCTGTGTATTCTACAAAACAGATAATTTCCCGTGTCTCTGTATGTGTGCAGCCTATGTGTGCGCACATACATGCATACTTTGCCCACTCAAAAAATACATAGGTTAATTATGAATTTGATAGAGGGAATAATAAATAGCCTACCATTTTGTTCAATGTCTGGATGACATAATTTTGCCTTTTGTCTGTTTTTTCCACCACAGTTTTTTTCAATTGCAAATACACACACTCTAATCTAATTAAAAATAAGGGAATAAATTAATGAAGTGGTATGGAAGGCCAGATCTTGTTCATTTTGTCATATAATGTTGTGGTTTGCGATTCGTCTTTGACGGATTGGCAACGGAGCTCAATTTTCTTTAAATAGAATGTGGGGCGGTCAAAAATGGTCTCATAAATCAGTGAACAACTACGTTTGATAAAGATTTTTTTTCTATCCTTTCTTCCATCTCAGCCAACAAGTCTTCAAGTATGACAGTAGGGTAAGATAGGCTAAACATGGTTAAGCAAATTAAAACGCGGTGATGTTCTGTCAGAAAACAACATAGATCTACTACATAAAATCACAGGTATTTTAATAAACTTTAGCCAATAATTGATGCTAAACACAAACTTTTTAATACTTGTACAAAGTTACAGGGTCTAATTTCTGTTAGGTCTAAGGACTGTTAACGTTTGTTTTTGTTTCTATAGCTGCACTGACAAATGTCCTTCAACTGGACTAGGCTAAAATAGACTATGTTCAAGTAGCCTATCAAAATTGCTGAAAGGGCGGCACAGTGGTGCAGTGGGTGTACTGTCGCCTCCTCACAGTAAGAAAGTAAGCTACCGAGGGCCTTTCTGTGTGGAGTTTGCATGTTCTCCTCCGTGTCCGCCTGGATTTCCCGGTACTCCCACTTTCCTCCTACAGTCCAAAAACATGCAGGTTAGGACCTGGTGAATTGTGTGATTGGTGTGTGTGCCCTGTGATGGACCTGGGTGTATCCCTGCTTCTTGCCCAATGCATGCTGGGATAGGCTACAGCCCCCTGACCCTTACCAGAATAAGTGGGTTAGATGGGATGGGAAATTGCTGAATAGGCTATGCTTTGTTTGTTGTGTTTTTTTTTGTTGTTTTACTATATTCCAAGTGCTCTCTTTAATGTCACTGCATGTCATTGTTTAGAGGAAACAAAAGCTTTTAATTAGAATAAAATCCTGAGAGAAATCAACATCCAGAACTCTTATAAAGCACAGAAAGGCCGATCCTTCTATGTGGTTAGTTCAGACGGAGGAATAAAAGAACAATTTGTCGCCAACAATTCCATTTTTCCCCCATATTTTCCAGCCGCTGTGGGGTGCGGACAGAAAATGTTTTCTTTTAGTCTTCGTCAAATTGGTGTCTAGATGTAGGCCTAGTTCATAAATTTTCTGATGCAAGGTCTTCCAAATGTTTCAACGACATAATGCCATTAGCTTTACAAAAGCGTCATTAAGCTCACAATGATACTAACCACAAACAGCGCACCTAGGTCAGTGTTACTGCAACAGGCCATGGTGTCTTCTTTAACTTGTATAATATAACAAATAGAGTAAGTTTTTGCACGTGATGGTGTGCCAGTGGCAGATGCGACACAGCACTAAAAGGTAATGGCTTTCAAACACAGAAGGAGAAAGCCAAAACAACATGAACCCTCCTAACCCTACAATAGGTGAAAACATTTTTTTGAAGACCGCTTTTCACCGAAACCTCCATTCTCCTGAAGAAATGGTGAAGTGTATTAGTTTCTGATGTTCCAGTCTACTCTAGAGCAGTCATGTCATAGTTTTTTGTAAAGGAGTTGTTCCTACAGCAGGAATCATGCTACTGTTCTCTTGAATTGTTTGTATGCACTATAACATTAACTACTTGAGAACCAGCAAAGAAAGAATTAAGGGCTCAGGGATTTCTCCTTTATGGTAAAAAAAAAAATCACTGTACTGTGTGAGGTCTTCTGTCCTATTCCCTCTCTTCGTTTTGAACCCTACTCTCCCAGAAATTTGAAGTTGAAGTGAAGTGTGTGAGGCATACAAAATGGCTGAGAAGAGGGTCTTTGGAAAGGTGGGGAGGTAGATGTTAAAGTATTGTCACCCAGGGTTCATATCTGGCAAGCATTGCTCTGAGTGGCTCTTATGAGATTGTGGGTTCTACTTTTCATTGTATTTTCAAACACTTATGGGGTTACAAGTGCTTGACAGTTCTAATATGGTCACAGCTACAGGGGAATATGCTTGCTTGGGCTGGGGTCAAGACAGATTCCTTACTGTACATAATAGGGACATATCCCAGCCTGTTTATTCAGTTGGTCAAACTGCAAAAACAGACATTGAGGAAATAATATTGTACAGGTTGATGCTTTTTGGTTTTGATGTGGAACATAATTTATTAAGAAGATTCTATTATGCTGTTCCTGCAATGTAAAACATTTTCATAAAACTAAAGCTTCCTGCTATTTAAGCATCAATTCCAGGAACTACAGCATGTAGTGTGGCAGATGTACACAAATTAAAATATGTTTTTTAGAGCATTATGTCCAGAATAATGGACACATTTATGTATCGAGATCACAAAATCATTATTTTGTCACACAGGCATGGAACTACTTCCCCCCCCCCCCCCCCCCCCATTACTATATGTTAAATAATCAAGAACTTATTGTGATTCTGTGTTAGTAAAAACAAGATTTCAAATAAGAGACTTTCTCTCTCTCTAAAGTCTTTCTCTCTTTAGATCCACTGTTCCTCTCAGATGTTTTTGTTGAATGAAAGCACCTCACCTACAAATTACTTCCCAGCTCCAATTATTTTACCCTCAGCAGGCTGTACACAGAGGGGAGAGGGGAGTCCTGAAAAATAGATTACAATTACCTACCCGCCAATTGACCTGCTCTGATTATCCCTCTGCTTACAGCTGAAGATTAATTAGTCTGCCTGATATATGCACCAGCGCAGAAAAAGTGTTTTTTAACTTGTGCGTAAATTCTTGTGGTGACATCCCCCCTGGAAGAAAACATAACATCAAGCTTCCCACCCGCCTGAAAGAGAGATCAAGAGTGGATGTGCTTGTGTGGCGGTCAGACATCTGTGATGCGATGCTGCAAGTCTCTAAAGGCTGGAACACACAGGAAGAAGTTCCCAGCAGTTAAAGATGTGTATTATGTTGTGACTGTATGAGGGCAATGAGAAATTTCCATGAGTGTCGGCCTGCCATACGTTTACACTGTTATCTACAGGCTTCATATGTTTGAAAAGTTTAATCCCTACCATGCAATACACGCAAAACAAAGAAAACATAAAAAAACTGGAAAATACACTGCCTGGCCAAAAAAAAAGTCATACACTCTAATATTTAATTGGACCGCCTTTAGCTTTGATTACGGCGCGAACAAAGGAGCAGTGTAAATGGCTCAAACCCCCAAAGGTTAATGTTAAACCATGTATTGTCTCACTAAAACTGCTTAACAAAAGACTAGCTATGATGCCAGTTTTACAAATGGAAGTAATTTACCTTGACTTCATTTCTGGTTGTTCATCAGATGTAAAAGTGGTTTTAGCCTAACTTTTTTGTAAATTGCCACCCTAAAATGTGAAAAAGGGTAGTCATTGAAACCATCTTGGTATGACCGTCACAAAACAAAAACAGACTTCCCATTTCTCACAATCTGTATCTGACAGAAGTGGGTTGCTTTAATTACACACATATACAGTACGACGGAGACTATTTGCGTATGGGAAACCTTGCTCTTCTCTTCCTCCTGGGTGGTGCAATCCAACAGGGAAAAGGGTGTGGTTTTATGATGTGGTATAATCCGTACATCTGTTGCAATTTCAAGGTCTCTAAACACACTGTGCTGATGTCTGGTGATTTTCCAGTTTATGTGCTAAAGGAGAAAATTGAAAGATGCAAAGTGCAAAGCTATTTAAAATTCACCCATTATATCATTGTATCTAATGTGTATGAGGATTACATGTTGCTCTGTCAGTGGTTTTAAAATGTAATCTTAAATTCTTTGCAGTGTTTCTCACAGGAAAGTATAATCTGTCACATACACACATCACTGTTGCTTCTGATTGTATGCATTGTAGAGTTTCCTGCAGGGAATGCTTTGGTGAGTGGTAGGCATTTTTGTCTGCCGATAAATATGTACATCGACCTCATACCCATCAGTTCCCATTCAAAAAACACAAACGTCATCGCTACGAAATGATATGCTCTGGAAATTAAGGTGATTATTTTTATTCAAAGTTAAATGGCTAAATGAGTGACTCATACACTGCTGCCACTACAACAAACGTGATTGTTTTGGGATTGTTTTCTGGAGCTAGAAACATGTGCACTTATTCAAAGGTTCAGTACAGATTTGTACAACAGCATGCTGAAAGGAAACCTGCATCAGGAAAATCATAAATCAAGTCACTAATGGCTTGGCTATTAACATGCTTGATATCTCTACATTCAATCGATGAAACAAACACTTTTAGGCTTGAAAGAAACGGGTCA
The DNA here is from genome assembly GCA_029718625.1 of Synaphobranchus kaupii. NCBI lineage: Eukaryota > Metazoa > Chordata > Actinopteri > Anguilliformes > Synaphobranchidae > Synaphobranchus > Synaphobranchus kaupii. The sequence goes on from CM056376.1 coordinate 31,110,147, forward strand.
TTCTTCATCCACTAGGCAGACTAGCAAACAGTAGCACAACATAACAATATATTGAAGCTGGTCTTATTTAGCAATACCTTTGTAATGCTACATAGTGCAATGTCATAACCATGTCATAAGAATATATGTATACCATTAAGAACGTATAGCAAGTGGTTTTCATAGGACTTGTGTCATAAGCTGTTCTGTCAATAATATCTTAATATATTGTCATTACATGCATCATAACCATATCTCATTTGTTATAAGCTGGACATTTATCATTAAATGTTGATATTACAGCTGTATGTAGACCCACTTCAAGTATGAAAACCCAAAATTAGCCACATGCAAATCTTTGCATCAAATAAATGCTTGGTGTAAAAGCATGTAATATAATTGCTCTTCATTATACTGTACATATAGTCACATGATATACACTGCCTGGCCAAAAAAAAAGTCGCACACTCTAATATTTAGTTGGACCGCCTTTAGCTTTGATTACGGCGCGCATTCGTCGTGGCATTGTTTCAACAACCTTATGCAACGTCACATTTATTTCCATCCAGAGTTGCATTAATTTTTGGCCGAGATCTTGTATTGACGACGGGAGAGTTGAACCACTCTGTAAAGTCTTCTCCAGCACATCCCACAGACTTTCAGTGGGGTTAATTAAGGTTAGGACTCTGGTGGCCAATTCATGTGTGAAAATTATTCCTCATGCTCCCTGAACAACTCTTTCACAATTTGAGCCCAATGAATCTTGGCATTGTTGTCCTGGAATATGCCCATTGATGGGATAACGTGGTCTTTCAGTACATTCAGGTACTCAACTTCATTTATTGCTGCATAACGTTGCTGAGCCCAGACCTAACCAATTGAAGCAACCCCAGATCATAACACTGCCTCCAGAGGCTTGTACAGTGGGCACTATGCATGACGGGTGCAACGGTGACTTTTTCTTTGGCCAGGCAGTGTATGTTTTTAAATGTGTTACAGAATGTTATAAAAATGCACAGACAAAAGGCTCTAAGATATTTCATATTTTTTTACTGATTACCTGAGTCTGTATGTCCTGTTTATGTCTCCCACCAAGAATACTTGTATGTTTCAGCAAAGACAACCAAGCACACTCATTGTAAACTGACATGTAGTTGTAAAAGGTTTTTTTTCCACACCACACCATCTGGCTTGATAGAAATGAAGACTGACTAAGCAGTGCATAGAACGAAGTCTAATGTTATTTATATTGCGGCATGAGAATTTATCTTTAGTTTTAAGCGGTGTCTGCGTTAAGATACCATATGTGAGTCCTTAATCTTTTGTTTTTCCACCAGATTCTCTCTGATGTGTTTTCAAAACCATAATGTGACCACACATATGACCAATATAGTTGCCCAACAGTACACTGTAAGCAGGAATGTTTATAATTTAATTCATGTAACATTCATTTTTAATCTGCACTGAAGTACAGTACTAATATTTGTCTTTGCTGGCTTTCATCCCTTCTCAAAGATGTGTAATATTTCATTTCAGATACATCAAAATGCAATGTTAACATTGTAACTAACAATCACAATGGTAAAAATGTTACACACTCTCCAAAAATGGTTTTAAACATCAGTGGGAAAGTTATAATGTGGTGATCTGCAACATCTGGGAAGTTTGTGGGAAAAATCTAGTCAACAGCCTTGCCACAGTAACACAACAAGATAATTACGATGCATTTTTTATGCATCATAAAAGCTGAAACTTGCTTTCCTCAATTATTGTCTTTTATGTCCTGGAAATGTAAATTAGTGAAGATATACTTATCACAGCAAGAGTATAACAGAATATCACCTTCATCATCATTCCTATTGAGTGGTGTGTTCAGGCTGGATGGTTTATAGGCCCTAGGCAAAACTTTAGCAAGGGGTTGGTGTGTTGCCAGCGCGGACAAGGGTGGGGGGGACTGACAGTTTGGCAAGTTCAGAGATCACCAAATATTGCATTGGGAAAAGGAACAAATGTAATTGTCTGACACTGCAGGCTGATTTCAGGCATATGGTTTTGAGTTCTTGGAAGCTAAGCCTTCTGTAGCAGAGTCCACTACTGAAGAATACACTTTGGGTCTATTGTGATATCGTAATGTGGTCCTCTGAGAATATGGTTGATTATGGGACTTTAGAATCTTCCAGTTATGTATTCTGAGCATCAAAGCCCTTTAACCCTATCCAGATCGACGTGTCAATTATAGTATTCTTATTTCTCTGAAATTATAAATTGAAACTAATTTTTCTGATGCAGGATTGTTAAAATGTGTCACCGCTTGCGAAAAGCCTCTCAAGTTGCAATGCAGTGCAATAAAAGAGCACAATGCTAATAGCCCAAACCATTGTTACCAACCTTCACCTTGTCATATTCCAATATATCACAAAAGAACAATAATATATTATTCAAAAGTTGCATAAATAAAAATTTAGTGTAAAAACACACATACCTTTTTACGCATTTTTTAAACGTATATAAAAACATTAGGCTACATATTTTTATCCATATTATGTATATACTCTATGTGATGATTCTGGCATAAATGTATTTTGTTGCAAATTTCTGAATGGTACAACCTCTTTAATTCACACTTCCAGCCAGGGATGTGCAGCGAATTGTTTTTGAGATATTAACACATAAATTAAACTTGGCGAAAATTGCCTCTTTTGGCCCAAAGTAAACAGGGTTAAAAGATGTTTCTTTCGATAGTCAATCATTCAACTTAAAACTTGAATTCAAAACTGCCTCTATTAATGAAAATTTGATCCTCATACGTTGACCAGAACATACATCAGGGAATTTACAGTACTCTCTCTCTTTCTTGTAATATCCTATATATAATAGGTTACATAGTTTACATAGAATTGCAGATACATGGCCCATTTTTAAGTTATGCATTTGGCTATTGGGTAACAGTCTGAGCAATATTTCATCATTAGAAGTGAGGAATGTAGAAAGTGTTGAGTGAAAGACCATCTGGCCACCATTACACCTCAAGCCGCTGTAATGAAACAATCCCAGAAAATCCCAGAATCCTTTGCTGTTCTATTGTGAACACCCAACAGAGTTGCTATTCTCCCTACATACAGTTGAACATCTTACATTAAAACAAAAGCACTAGTTGTGTTTATCTTAAGCTGTGTAATTAACATGGGACAGAATGAAGACATGTTCAACCCTGGGTGGCTGACAGAGTACATCCGTTTTCTGTGGTGTAAAATAGCTTGGGTACCAGCTGTAACACTGTCCAATGTGCCTCAATAAAACCTGAAGTGGTCTCTGAGCAGTTGGTCCCATCAGTAATCATATACCATGTAGTCTAAGCCTGACTAAAATAAAATTATGAAAAATATATGCAGCCCATTTTAGGCCTGTCTTAAGCTTTGTGAAATAGCCTGAACACAAAAAACTAGTTAAATATTAACACCAACTGAATATTTGATATATTTTAGCTACTAGCACCAGTTGGAATTCATTTTACTAGTAACTTGCATTGAATTTTCTTAAATATTTATAGTTTTTAGTAGGGCAATGATTACAAGCATAACTCGAGTTTGCATGTTCTCCCCGTGTCCGCGTGGGTTTCCTCCGGGTACTCTGGTTTCCTCCCGCAATCCAAAGACATGCAGGTTAGGCTAATTGGGCATTAACAGGGCATTGCTGTAAAAGAGCATGTGTGCTCAGTCAACATACCCTGTATAAATAAAGGTAAATAAATAATAAAAATCAACTGAGAAATTATTAACTGAATACAAAATTACTCTTTTTCAATGCCCTCCAAACAAGGATTTGTGGTTTGCATTGAAGAGGGTAGTCCACAAACACAGACCAAAGTAACTGAAGGATCTCCAGTATGTGTGGAGAATGGTGAAAGGTCCCCCTCAACATGTTCATCCAGTCTCATAAAACACTATGGAATGCAGGAAGGGTGCACAACTGTGGCACATATCTTTCTGGAAAAAAATGTATACTACTATGCAATAATACGAAAACATAATGCTTGCAAAAAAATATATTTTACTCAATTGTATTAGTATAAAACAATATAATATCCCATTTCTTAACACACTATTATATAGTTTATTGCCTGTTTGGCCTCTCTTTATCAAGAGGTGTGAGTCATTTCTGAGAGCACTATTAGACATACAGTATATGCATAGACATACATAACAAAAGTGGCAAGCTTGCATTTGGAAGGAATAATGTCAAAAAAAGTTTTAAAGCGAAGCACATTTGGTCTTTAGCTTTGTGTTTAACTGTATGAGACACACTGAACTCTTGATCATGTAATAAAAATAGACACAGTAAAAGAGAGATGCAGTATCTCCACTACAGTCACATTTCACATAAAATAGCTTTGTATGTTTTTATAGTGTCAAATTTTGATGTATTTTCCAAGATTTTCCAGTCCAGGCCAAAATAAATGCTTTAATTCGGTTATGTTCGGGCGGGGGAGAAGGACCCAAACGCAGGCAGGAGTACGAAAAACCGAAGTTTAATAAGGGCAAGGCAGCAATCCGTGGTATAACAGGCAGGGTCGAAAAACCGGGGAGACAGGCAACGAAACAAACCACAGTCCAAAGAGTGGTCAAGGAACAGGCAGGGGTCAAAACCGGGAAGGCACAGCAAAAACACAAAAACAAGATCCAAAAGCAGGGTCGCGAGAACACAGGCAGGGGTCAAAACCGGGGAAGCGTAAGAGGAACAAAAAGAAAACAAAACAGACAGGATACATAACTAAACGACAACAGGCAAAAAACTAGGGAAACAAAAACTAGAAAACAGATACTAGGAATAAACAAACAACTCGGGAAAATACTCGGAGGCACAGAAAGAGGCACAGTCGCAAAATATATGGTACAAGGAACTTGCGAAGAAAGACTGAAATAACAAGGTTTAAATACACAGGGAGAAGATTACACAAAAGGAATCAGGTGTGAAAAGGAGGGGAAATGGGAGAGTACACAGGTGAGAACAATGAGGGTTAACAAGGACCAATAATACAATGATGGGGGAAATGGCCTGGGGTTAGCAGGTAAACAAGTGCACAGCTCAGAGGGGAGGAACACGAAAGTGGACACACGTGCAGAGAATGCGAAATCACAGATAGATACAGGGATAGGATAACGAGGAGGGAAATGACAGCTGCAGGTAGAAACTCAAGATTAATTAGTAATTAGTAATGTTAGTAGCGAACTCTAAAACCCTAATGTTAGTAGGTTAGCTGGGTAGTATTATATACACGTTAGTTTGTTAGCAGGTTAGTATTAAATCTAATCTAACAGTTTGTATGATTAGTACATTAGTATTAAATAAAAATATTAATAAAGCCAGAAGGAAGAAAACGAGATACGAAATACAGAGGAAACCAGAATGTTCCCAAAATCACCCGAATAGTGTAATGACAAAGACAGGGAGTGGAATCTCAGAAAACATGGAACGCGGACTGACAATCGCGAGGGAAAAGAAATCAGGAAAAATAATAATAAAGAATAAACAGACAGACAAATTACAGGATCCTAACAAATTCCTGTTGAGGTCATTCCTTTAGATCAGTGGTCCCCAACCCCGTTCCTGGAGATCTACCATCCTGTAGGTTTTCACTCCAACACTAATAAAGCACACCTTATTCAACAGCCAGAGATCTCATTGAGCTGCTAATTAGCAGAATCAGGCGTGCCAAATTGGAGTTGAAATGAAAACCTACAGGACGGTAGATCTCCAGGAACAGGGTTGGGGACCACTGCTTTAGATGGTATAGAGGCAGTCAGGAGACAGCTGAGTTTGTGGAGCATACAATAATGATGGAATTCATGCATATATAGCAATATGTACCAGAACAATCTGACAATGATGTTTGCATGATTAAGTACGATAATATTCCAATAGATATTACAGCAATATTACTAAGAAATTGTGCTTGCACAATCATAATTGCATAAAGCTTTTAACAGTAAGAATATTATTGATTAGTAGAAGACTTCCACTAATAAATAAATGAGTAATATTTCTAAATGTCCCTATTTGATAGATTTTTTTCTTGCTCCCATCATTAAGACCATTTCCTTCAACATTAATATAATATGTCTTCAGCTGAGGAATTCAAACCCCGCCACTGTGTCTGCTCCGCTTTGTTACTTATGCAAATCCATGCCATGAAACTCACTGCAAACTGACCCATCACAAAGTCATGAATGGGATAACATGGTGCAGGCCATGGTGGTCCCTCTTTGCGTAACTTACAGTCATCTGTTTCTTCACACTAACTCCCATTGCTTTCTTTCCTTTTGTTGTGCCTGGTGTTCCTCTGATGCCCGTGCCCAAATCCATATGTCTCAGTTCAGTGGCCACCAGAAATACACATACAGTACACATACAGCGAGCTGGTGTTCGGCCTGCTTTACCTTGTCCTGCAAGAATGAACATACGTGTTAGAATTTACCAAATTGTTTTTAAGCCTCATGATACTGGTTTCACAAAAACTGCTCACAATTCCAAATTGATTATTGTTAATATGTATTAAAGACAAATACTCATTCGATCCAGAGTTTGTCCTGAAATTTGGCTCAACTGTAAGTGTGTTTAAAGTATTTTTCTTCACAACACACAATTTATTGTGCAAACAGCAAAACGTATGAACAAATTGAATTTGCTTTGAAACACATAATAACATTAATTTGCATTGAAACACAGGACAAATATGAATTGAATCCAGGCCAAAGTGTGTTGAGGTTGAAAAGAATTGTGCCCTATACTGTTTGTTTGATTTTAATGTAAAATGTCACCACTCAGCATTTGAGTCTTAAACTACATGATCTGGCACCTTTATGCTCTGTGCAGATTGTAAGTACAAAATAGGTAGACCCATGAGAAAAATGATCATATGCCTAGTGGCAGACATTTTCAGTAAGGTATCCCTATTTTGTTTCTTCATTGACTCTTGGATCTCATGGGCATCATTATGGATTTTAGATCTGGTTTTTTTTATGCCAGTGGCCAGCTGACCCAAACCTAGAATCACCCTTAACTATTGCAGTAAAACAAAAATGCACAATGTCAAGAAGGTGTAGCTAGAGACATCAATCTGCTACTGGATAAACAGGAAAAAGTAAGGACTGCATGCCATGATTTAAAACCCCAGGCACACTGGCTTTCACCCTTCTAGAAAATTCCACCCACAGTTGGAAATTCCAGATCACGTGACCTGGGGGTTTCCCAGTCCTAAAGCTGAGAGCATGCCCGTAAAGGAAATCTATTTAATGCCATTTTTCATGCAATTTAAGTCAGTCACTATGGCTGTAGATTGCATTTTCTCTCAACGGCTCTAGCTTAACGTTTGGGTTCAGGTTCAGAAATGCATTACACAGGGGAGCTGTTAAGTTTTCTTTGCTGTGATGAGGTTGAATATTCAGTATTATGTTTCAACCATAATGAGTGCTTTTTTTTGTTCCCTAGGAGATGGTCTTCATAGCCATCCATCTTTAGCTACACACTAAGGCCTTTATTAGGGATACGGTTTATTATATTTCCTTAAGTACAGAATGTCTCACTGTGTTCAATTCTTTTTACAGGTTTGCTAATATTTGCACTCTTATGTTTCCCCATTCCTGTTACTGAACACCAATTTCATGTGTGCAGATTTTTTCAAGGATACATTTTCACTGGTTCTCTCTTCCTCACTCATAGAGGTTACTTTCAAGCCAATTAATTCGTATTAACTACATTTATTAAGTAACTTAAGTAAGAATATATTACTATGAGTTATAAGCAGAACTGCGTGTGTTCTGCTTCCATCAGAGAGGTGGAAGCCCCTGTCTACCTTCTCTATACACACAACACTTAGTTTACATCTCCAAAATAGGCTTTACTCATTGGGGGACCTTACTCATTCATATTGTTGAAGCAGTAGCACTCATTGTTGCGACCCACAATCTGGTATAAAATCCTGACCAAGCCAGTGTGTCTGTGGCCTGCAGAGTAGCACATACATATCCATTGAATCACCATGAGAGTGCGGGTTACAGTTGGTAAGGTCAACCCCATCTCAGTGGACACCGAAACCATCTCAAGAGCGACTTCTCAGGTTGATGTGGTGCCTTGCCTACTTTTTCCATACATGAAGTGCACTCCTCCGATGCAGTGATTGGCCAGCTTAGCTGATGGACAGCAATAGTGGGACATGCCCGTGAATATGATTGAGTGTTCCAGATTTGGATAAAAAATTTGCTTAAAAAAAGAATATCACAGCACAAGTCATGGCAGACCATGACTTTCTGATCCATTATCCTGTTTAAATTATAGCAGGTCATAATGAGGTTTTTAATTTGAAATTAGCACCATCTAGTGGCCTCACCATAGGTTGTCTGGTTAAGACCCACTTAAAAATGTGTATCTATGACTGGCACTAAATTGAATATAAGGGCATCTTTGTTGTGCACTCCCATCAAAACAACTCCCCAATAAAAGCTTGCTTTTGGATTAAGGTGCAAAGCAGCAAAATGGCTAAAGCCCATATTAATACAAATACATCTGGCTGGGGAGCAAGGAGGCTGTGTATTGCGGTTGAAGGAAATGGGTGGACCTGCTTGGGCGGACACAAAGATAATCTGCATTTTTAGTGCTTAATCTCTTCAGATTACCAGAGCTCAGAACAATGACATGCTGAGATGATGCAAGGTAGAATAGATGATTGTGTGTTCCCTGACAGAGTCAGACAAAGAAGAGCATGAAACTGTGCACAGTTCTGAGGGGGACAGTGGGACCGGGGGACGGCGGGTTAAGGTTAGGCCACAGTTCTGGGGGGACAGGGGACTGGCGGATTGCATCACTTTTATGTGAATATGGTGTTAATGGGTCAGGAATACAAAGTGGACCCATTTTCACAGGTCATCTGAGGGCCAAAGAGGGCGACTGCATACACATACACAGGGACTTTGCTAAGCAATAAAGGCCAACTATCCTGCTCTGACAAAGGCTGAATTCCTGCTGAGATATGTCAGCATATATTAACATGTCCTAAAAATGTAAAAAAGCAGTGACCCAAATCATATTTCTCTGCAAAGCAAATCTATACTCACACATAACATCAATGCAATCAACTATTAATGAACTATATAGGCAAAGAATAAATATTGATTTGGCAGAAAAGATATTAGGACTGAATTAAGATGTGGATCAGAGCTTGATAAAGAGCTCTTGATGATTAATGATGAACATGAAGTAATAAGCACTGTTGGCTACAAGGATCAGTGATACATTGATTAGATAGTGTAGACATGTTCAGTTATCACAGCAGAAGGGTAGCAAGTTAGACACAACTAAGTATTAACCCCTTCTCTACTAGCACCACCTTTTTTAAAACAAGCCTGATGGTTAATGGTAACTGTTCTTGAACCCCTTTGACTGCAGGCATAATCCTTGTCTTTTCTGTAAGGCAACCCCTTAGGAGTTTGTTTACCAGAATTACTCTAGCATTAGCCTTCTGAAACAAAGTAGCAGAAGTTCAAACACAGTGGAAGTTTTTTTCTCGCTTTTTTTGCTGGGATAAGGATACAGACTTTACTGTGATTTGTGTCATCTGTGGATTAAACCAGCTAGTTAAGGGGTTAAACCAGCAGTTATATATGAGAGAACAGCTGCAGGCTTTTGTTTCCAAAAGTAGGGTGATTAGATCACAACAAATTGAAAAAGATGAACAGAGCATCGGCTATGCTGAGGAGTGAAAAAATAGATACCTGCTTAAATTGGTCAGGTGTGGTGGAATTTATGATTAACTCTAGTTAACTCATCAGCTACATGAAAAAAATAAAGATTAACTCCTAAAATATACCTTTGTGATATTAACCCTCAATAATGTGATTGTAGCCCTGACACAAAACAATTGTAATAGAAAAATTTAGACACTTTCTGTGTGTCTCGCAATTGATTAGCCTTTTATCCCTAAATATTAAAAAGCTGTGATGAAATCACATTCAGAAATGAGGAAAAATCATACAGTGTCAAGATGAAAAAATAAGGTTAATTGGTTTTTAAGAGATGTCAAAAACTGAATCGGGTCAAATTGATCCCGAATATAATATGAGGGTTAAGGTATCATTGAGTAGCAGATTAAAGCAAATGGTACTTTTTTCCTTGCTTGCAGACAGACTGTGGGAGCTCAATTAACCAGAAGGGGTCACTTGCCAGTGGTAAGACAAGGACACCCCAGTGACAAAATTCCATCCCTTTCTGGGTGATGCTACATGCAGTGCCAATAATGCACAGCCCTGTGGGCTACTGGCCATAACTAGCATTGGCACAGGCAGGATTCAGTATCAGACTGTCTGTCCTGTGCAAACACTTCAACAGTGCTTTAGCATAATGAGCAAATCAACAGCCCCAAGACACTTTATCTTTAAGGTTTCATGCCAGTGTTGGGTTGAAGTAGCTCACTACTACAGCGAACTAACAGCGGATGATTGTTTGAGAAATGCTTTAAACGTAAGGGTCTGCCATCAACATATACAATCTCCTCTCTGAGCCCACTGAAAGCTGGGTCACAGGGGTTAATTAGCCCATCACCCTGAGTTTGAATCAGCTGTAAACTCACATCCACATGAAAGACACCGCACTTCTCATTGAGCCGGCAAAACAGACCACGATCACCTGACGGGTGAAGATTACTGTTATGGTCTGATGTCAGATCAGGGAACGGAGGAAAAACAATAATTAGAGGTAATTGCTTGTGTCCAAACATGAGCATTAAAGCCCACCCTCCCCATTGGCAGTAAGTGAGGCGGAACAAAAGAAAACTGCACCTGTTTTGACAGCTGGATAGGCAAATGTAGTTTGTCCCAGCTGAACGGCAACATCTTACTTTTTGGAAGAGCGGGGAATTGACTAGGGGGGGAAAATAACAACATAAACAAAATTCCGTTAAAAAAAAATAATAATTTTATTTAGAGAAGAGAGGGACTAACATGAAATGTGGATAACTTTTTTTTTTAATTATTTGCATGCAAACAGTGAGGTTAAGTAGGGTGACATGCCAAACATGACGCATTGGATTAATTTGCAGCCCCTGTGGCTCTGGCCTTTAACCTGCCAGTCTTGGGTTCAAATTGAGCTCAGAATGTGGTAACCAAAATTATGCTAGACTGAAAAGGGTCAGTGGTCATGCACAGGATTGATTTCAAGACTAAATAAAGACCACATGTTGAAGAAAATATGATTGAAACAAACAAAAACTAATTTTAAATAATTTTTTCATTACCTATAGAGTTACCTATCTCACAGGTGGATCCAGGGTTTCTTAATGGTGAGTTTAATCACTGGCTCACTGAGAACTGCTAGCAGAATATTATGGAATGACAAAAATAAATAATAAAATAGTTCAGACTTTAGTTGCATTAATAGCAGATGCTGTTATCCAGAGAGACTTCAATGTAAAATTTAATAATTGTATCTAGGTGAGTTATATGAGCAACAATTGCAAACCAGTGGCATGTGCAGCAGCATATGTACAACATCATAAAAGTACTAAATGTGCCAACCTAAAACTACAGTTCAAATACAAATAATACAAAAGGCAACTGTGTTTCCCCACTTCCCACTGGTATGCCATTACTCCCCAAATGTCCCCTAATACTAATTGTAAGTATTAGAGCACTAACTCCTCCTGCTTTCAGGAAAATGGTTCAAATTCAGAGAAACGGTAATGTAAGCTTTGCTAGTTACCTGCATTTTATTGCTCAGTAAAGTAAATGCGCATCACATTTTGCTGTATTTTGACACTGTATTGCAATATCTGTATTGCACACTGATTTAAAATAAAACAATGTTTTAGCAGTCACTGATTTGATTTGAAATAAAGGCATTCAACCGAATGAAAATACAACAGTAAAAATTAACAGCCATGAAAACCACACCCCTGGACATCAAGAACAGTCAATGCCCCTTCAAAAATGAGACTTTGCAGCAAGAGAGCTGGTAATCCTATAGAGCATTGCTCCATTGTGTTTATAAACACAGGCCACAAAAGTAAGCAATTTTGAAACAGGAACCAATTTAGAGGTATTTTTAATTTCCCAGTCTCTGCATTTTGAGTTCACGTTTCCACTGGACGGTCCCTGTAAATCAAACATAAGTATCGTAATAACATGGATTTGTTGGAAGTTGGGATCAAATTTTGAAGCGACATCTAACTCTGAAATTTGTTCAGTCTCATTCAGAGTCATGACATTAAATAAACAGAGAGTCTGTGGATTATATTGTGGGAAAGGAAAGAGCGCAGGGGATTGTATAATCTATGAAACAGATGCGTGCTTGAAACTATGGTAGAGCACTAGTGGCAATCCACCTTGACAAATGTAATTTTACGCAGGAGTCTGAGGCCAATGTTGTACATGGATTATATACATGTGCATAAGCAATCATTCTGTACCATACAGTTGTAATGCAATTGCTAGACAATCACCCTGGCATGTGAAATTAAAATATCTCCTGAATTTCATCATGACAGGCCCTCACGCCACTGAGGCAGAGCTGTGAATACTGAAAAATGAAATCTTTATAGATTATAACTCTCTCTTTCTCTGTCCCTTTATTTTTGTATTGTGAGATATTATTTACGTATATTTTTATTCATTATTTATGCAGGTCCTGACAAAATCTGTATTATAGTTTTGTTAAGATACCTCCGTGACTTGTTCCTCAGTTTTTGCCTCATTTTTGTAACTTGTATGATTGTATGCTCTATCTAAAAACAAATGGTCACAAAAAAAAATGAAACCTTCATAAGGTGATTCTTTGTTCTCAGTTCTCACAAGTATTTCTTAACTTTTTAACAACAGAAAGTAGAAAAGTATATTAACCACGTATTGGGGCAGATTACATTAGACCCTCAGCAATTTTCATTGCTTCCTAAGACCTATCTAGGAAGCACATTTGTGCAGATAATTAACTTTTTTTTCTTCTAAATTATGTACTTGAAATACAATGTTGATGGAATGAGCTCACTCCAAGTCACAGGGGCTGGCACCATCTGACATGTCTCCCCTGATGAGTGACAGAAAACAGGGCAAAACCAGCACAGCCTTTTTGACAGGTACTCTTGGAGGATCAATGAGACGCATTCAGTGTAGAATATAAGCAGAGGACCAGTCTTTGATGCTAAGATTTCCGGGCCACAATTACACAGCTTCAGGAAAGGAAGAATCAGGAAGTGTGTACTGAAAACAAGTTGTTAGAAATACACTCAAGAAATGTTTTTTATTATTAGAGTGTATCAAAGACCTCACAAAAGTGACTAATTTTACTCTAAAATCACTCCACATGTATCCTCAATGATACATTTAATTTCATAAGAACACTGACATATCCTAGCATGCAAATTACATACAGTATATGGTAGCTCTATTTTTTTTAAAGTTCCCAAAATGATAATGCATTGAAACATGTATGCACATATTTATAGAGATGGAGAGATAGTAACAAATAAATAAAATAATATAATTTAATAATAATCTTTTTTTCACTAAGTGCTAAGTGCTGTTTATAATTATATCAGGTTCAACACATAAAGGAAACCAGTGAAGATGATTGCTTTCAAATGAGAGGCACTGGGTCAACTGCTGAGTTCCTTTCAGAAGAAATGTTTTTTTGTGTTGTTTGCCAATGTATTCAAAGCATCCCAACTGTATGATAGTTTTCAATGACTCCTTCAAGGTGTAAATGGGCAAATAATTTTTGCCAATACAACTTTATTGGGGTAGAGTACATAGCAGTAGGAAATATTGTTCTTGACAACCGTTAACTGTTCAAATAATGGATGATGAAGTGCTCTCCACCTCCAGTGCGTTTGTTGATATTCTTTTATTTCACAGCACCCCCCTTCCCCTTTCCTGTCTCCCCAACCTCTCCCCTCCCTCACCCTGCTGAGTTAAAGACCGCTTATTATTGTGCAGAGTATTGGCGACACTGCCTCTCCCACTGCACGCTATGCTTCCAGGGGTGCCTGCTGCAGCCTCGCTCTGCCCCAGTAGTGTGAATGTGGGGGGGGTTCCCATGGCAAGCAATCTATATCTGCCCAATCTCCACAGCTGGCCCCCCTGCCTTCTGTACAGTCTCAATGCATGTTCCAGATAAATGAAACTTAACTGCAAATCTTAACTCTCCATTACCAGTTGGTCAAATGCACTGGAGACTATTGGGCAAAAGAAAAACATCTGATATTAGAGTTTATGATGGGGAAACCCATCACCTGAGTATTATTACTTCCAAATCTGTAAAAAGGTAACAGGGACCTAGTCTTTCTTTTGTAACCACCAGTTCCAAACAAAATAAATGGCTTAAAATATTATATATGCAAAAGTTCATGCACCATTTCCATAAATCCCAGAATAATTGGATCATAGCTCCAGTGGTTAATTTGTTGCACGAATGTACACAGCAGTCCACGACAGACTTCCTCTTACAGAAGACAGTTCCAGCCCCAATATTTTCCCCTTCCTTCAAAATGTCAGAAGATATTAAAGTGATTTTACTGGAGCACATGTGTTTTATATCCCTTAAATCCCATTGTAAAAAATTGTGAATAAAAAAATTGTCACCACTGTTCAGACTTTACACAGGACTGAAAGGGAACCATTTAGCCATGGTTCACTGAGATTTCACTCGTTTTATAGATATCCACTGCAGCTCTCCTTGATATCATCCTGATACAACAGACCTCAACGGGTCCAATGTTTGTGCCATTCAAACACCAAAAATGTACATTCAAAAAATCAACAACGTCTCTTTCCAATTATGATGACATGGTTACTTATGAATATCCACAGACCTTGTTGTACATAGTTTTTTCAAACTACTGTCTACCAACGTACGTCAGCTATGTATATCTGTGCAAAGTCTCAACCAGACAGTAAGGATCAGTAGGATCCTTAAGGCAGTTCATTTTGACATGCAAACAAAGAGGTCTCATTCAATTAGGCAAAAATGCTAAAAGCTCTGTTTCTGTAAAATGAGGGCATACATACACAAAGTAATTTATTTGTTTGCGCTCTGCTTTGAATTTTTTAGGAACTTTCCAAGCATACTATGCTTAACCCTATCTACAGCGGCCCCCTAGTGGTGAGTTGTCAACATCCAAATTATAGCATTCATATTTCTCTGAAATTATAAATTAAAACTTTAAGAAAACCCGAAAATTCTGATGCAGGATTGTTAGAAAGTGTCACCGCTTGTGAAAACATCAGCCTCTCTAATAGGCAAAACCATTCTTTACAACTTTCACCTTGCCACAATCACAGACAATAAAATGCACCATTTCTACATACAAATCATGTTGTAGAAACAATAACATGTTATTCAAAAGTTATTTAAACAAATATTTAGGGCCTGATTTACTAAGACCTTTAGCGGGTGCAAAACCATTTAATGCACGCAAAACCGATAACATGACCAATGATTGGTGCAAAACAAATTCCATGATCAATCATTGGTCATGTTATCGGTTTTGCGTGTAAATGGTTTTGCACCCATCAAAGGTCTTAATAAATCAGGCCCTGTTTGTTCCCGTGCTCACTTTACTGTGCATACACCCGATATACATTTGGTTTACCTCTAGTGGGCCAAGGTAAACAGGGTTAACAGTATATGTCTTAGAATCATGCTATGCAAGTTATTTTGAATTCATGGCAAACTGAATTAACATTTTTTTTATTTTTTTTATAGTGACGTCACGTGGCACTGTAATTGCGACGTGTAGTCCAGCTGTCTCTCGTGTTCGTGTCTGTTAATTTGAATGTATTTTGTTGTGTCAGGCTTTTGTCTTTTGTTTTTTCATGCGCTGTGTGTCTGTTGTGGTGCGGGGAGGCGGGCTGGAGATTTTTCCGGGCACTCCTGCCGCTTGTTTTGATGATATTGGCGAATTGTCTTGCCGGGATAATTTTGTTTGTGGTCGTCACCATGGAGACACATTCGCAACATATGCTTGGGAATGTCCGTTGGATCTGCAGCAGCAAAGTTTACCATCGCTCTATACCAGAGTTGAAGATGTCGGGACTGATCCGGGAGTGCAGGAATTCTGGGGGAATGGGAAGGGAATGGAGAAGGAGAAGATAATGCAGGGGAGGAGTGAGGTGACGGGAAGGTTGACGCAGTTCGGTGGATCCGTTTCAACATGTACAGAGACCGCAACACTGTGTGTATGGAGAAAAATTGCGGAGGTGCAGTTTGTGTGTTGGACTGCTTAATGCCACTGGACATCTCGGGACAGCGGGGACTATTTTTAATCATGGCAGCATGGCTGTATTCCACTAATTAAATTATATTTGATATGTTTGTTTGTGTGCTGTGGGTCTGCCCCACTGTCTCTGTCTTTTTGTTGTTGCTGGGGCTACAACTGAAGTTCCCAAACGGGAAAATAAAAGTTATTCTATTCTATTCTATTCTATTAAACATTAAGTCATTAACTGCTTCATAGAATATTCTGTGATATTTATCCTTCACGGTTGATTGCAATAGATCATCAAGATATCAAACCATTTCCTTATAGATAAGGAGGAATGTTGATTGAAGCAAGGTGTTGAATGACAGGTTAGGGTTAGCCTGTGGTTCTGGTCAGTTCACTCACCAGCAGTATAGAATACAGCAGTTGCCTAGAAAGTCGTGGCGGACTGGAAAGAGTTGGTTTCTTTTCTGTGAAAAGATCTATCTATAGCCATCTACTTTAGTTATAAATTTTGTGTGCACATTAATTCACATTAAGGTACTAATTAAATTTCAAGTCGAGAAAAAAACGGTTTAAATCTCTTAGGTTTATGTGATCTAATACTGTTGAATTTAGTTGCCATTACTCCTAGAATTTAGAGGTATTTGATGTGACATACATATGGTTGAAGTTATATAAAAACATTGGATTCCAGTTAAAAGGGACTGATTTCACACAGCGTCAGAATGATGTAAGACTACTGGCAACTGAAGCAACTTTCAATGCAAAATGTGGTTTTATCCACAGATTTCATGCAAGGATAAAAATCCACCTGCCTGGACATACCAATGATGTAACCCTTGAGAAACCAGTGCAACCATAAACAGCTTTAGAAATGGAAAGGTCATATAAATGTGTGAGCATATTGTAACGTTCCGTTCCCCTGCTGTCCGTTTTCCATGTTTTCCTTGTTTCTTTCCGTGTCATGTTGGATCCCCTGTCCGTGTTTTCCCCCTGGCTGCGGACTGGGCGTTTCCCTCGGGTTCATTTCGGCTTATTTTCCACTTTTACTTCCGCCTATCACTCTCCCCTCTCGTTACTCACATTCCTCACTGCTGTGCTTCGGCAATCACTCCCGATTGAACATCACACCTGTTTCTCATTTTCTCCTTCATTTCCTGCACCATTTAAACCCCTGGCTGGCTGCTAGTCGGCGCCAGTTCGTTAACTAACCAACCGTGTTCATGTCATGTCACGCTTCTGGTCCAGTATTCGTCAGCTTGCTGTCTTGTACCCGTTTACCTGGTTTACAGTTTGGTAGCTATCCCTCCGAAACATTCTCTGTTGCATGCTACTTACCTGTCTCCCTTCAACCTCCAGACGCCGCGGTTCCAGCCTCCCTGTAGCTGTGTCTTGTCCCTCCCTATGTCACCTACCTCCTGTACTTCGGTTACGGTTCCAGGATCCCTGAATGTTAGCCGGCTTCAGCAAGAGTTGCCCGAGCCACGCCGCACCTTCCAACTCTGCGGCGCTTTCTTCAGCTACAGTCCTGTCACAGTACCCTGCCATTAACCTCTGCTTTCTACCCCATAAATCAAGCTACCTACCCAGTCCGGTTCCAGTCCAGCTCCAGCCCAGGTCTTGTCCAGTACCGGTGTTTCGTACACCTCCGTTAAAGTCCAGTTCCGGCTTGGAATAATTCCGTGCCGGCTTCCGTTTCCCTGAGTGGACCTCCCGGTCCAGTTCCAGTCCAGTTCCAGTCCAGTTCCGGTGTGTTGTACACCTCTGGTAAAGTCCAGTTCCGGCTTGGAACAAGTTCCGTGCCGGCTTCCGTTTTCCTGAGTGGACCCCTCCGGTCCAGTTCCAGTCCAGTTCCTGTCCAGTACCAGTCCAGTTCCGGTGTGTTGTACACCTCTGGTAAAGTCCAGTTCCGGCTTGGAACAAGTTCCATGCCGGCTTCCGTTTTCCTGAGTGGACCTCCCGGTCCAGTTCCAGTCCAGTTCCAGTCCAGTTCCGGTGTGTATACACCTCCGATCAAGTCCAGTTCCGGCTTGGAACAAGTTCCGTGCCGCCTTCCGTTTTCCTGAATGGACCTCCCGGTCCAGTTCCAGTCCAGACCCGGTGTCACTACTCCACCTTCCCTAACCAGTTCCGGCTTGGAACAGTAGGGCACTTCCGCACCCAGTCCGGCTTGGACTCCCAGTCCTGCACCCGTTTGGTTCCGGCTTGGAACCTACCTTGACTTTCAAGCCCAGCTCCGGCTTGGAGCAGTCCGTAAGGGACTCTACTTATGTTTAATTAATTAACCTGTTTTCCTTTCCTGTACAGCTTTGGGACTACCCCAACGCTTAATAAAATTACCATTTTCTTGAATCTGCCTCCTGGTCGTTGCACTTGGGTTCGTCCCGTATCAGGATCGTAACACATATCTTGATAAAAAAACAAAACAAAATGGCAAACAGCTGAATGAACCATATGTGTCAACTGAAGCAAAAACTGTACTCTAAACTGAGACAGAAGGGTTTACAATACACCATACTATATTATGCTATATATGACATTTCTCTGGATAAAGAATACAGTTTGTCCGGAAGAGTGGATTATAAATTAGCTAGGTCTCTACATTTCCTTCACTCTAACTTATAGCTGACAGCATTTTCTCTCAATTCAAGGTAGCTGAGAATATAGAGGAAATTGTGGCTACAAAAGTTTATAAGTACTAAAATGGACTATACTTTCTTAAAATAGGTGTAATAGCCTTTGAGCTTTATTGGACAGCACAGTGTAGAGACAAGAGGAAAGGTCGGATTCGAACCAACAATGTCGCAAAGAGCACGGGAATCCTAGTTAGGCCACGCTACAGACTGCGCCACGGGGAGACACGCCAGGAAAGCATACTTCGGCTCATACTTAAATAAATCAAACAAATTGTATTAAAAAAAATAAAATAGTTCGGTTTATACTTACAAAAAAATGCTGCTAAAAAAAGTAAACTAGTTCTGTATGCCACTTGTGCTCACTGGATATCTAAATTAGCTTACTTGAGTTTTATTAACTAAAATGTGGCTTGTTTAGTCCATAATTTGTCGTAGCCATAGGCTACGGTTTTTATTTTGTTTTTTTTAAGGGTTTCCGTGCTGTTATAGTTTTGACAGCTCCGCGTTATCATAGCTATGATGCAGCTTTAGCAAAAACGGGTATGCAGTAACAGACTAACCTTTTTATATTCATTCGTTTTTTGTTTTCAAAGAGGGCATTTCCCGGTATAATTGCTGACTTGTGACGAAAGTGCCGCCGTGGTGATAGATTTACCTAAACATCTGTCAGATGTCGTCGTTTTTCACGGTAAGAAGAAATTTTATGACAACGTTAGGTGTGCTAACCATGACAGAACATAGGCCTACGTGAGACTATTTTGACCCAATAATATCGAGACTATTTTGACCCAATAATATCGAGACTATTTTGACCCAATATCAAATAACATTAGAATTTAATAGTAAGTTATGCAAGTGACAGCGAACCTAACATAATGACTTGGTAATGAATGTGCTAACCATGTAGAAATGGACATCTACCATTTTAGCGAGTTGGCCATGAGATATAAAAAGTAAAAGGTCTTGCTGCATGGTTATATGTTCATGTCAAGACACAGGTCGATATTCATCACCGAGCTGCTGTTATTGCTAGTTACCTGTACCCGGTTTGACAACAGGCGCTGTGCATTATTTACTTTAGCGTGCTAATTGGGTGGACTAACCATAATGTTAGTTTTCCAGCGTAGATGAGCTGAGGTGGGACTTAGTCACCTTTTTTTTGGAATACCCTGTGATTTGTGAACCGTGTGCATGTGGTCTGTCTGTGTCTAGACTAGCATTAGCTAGCCACTGTAATGTTACTGTCTTGGTTGTAGCCTATCTCACAGGAACATTAGTTTGCTAACATTTGCTAACTGCTAGATTGCCAATGTTAATTTTGTAAAATCTAAAGAAGTAACCAGCTTAGAGGCAACGTATTTCCCGAAAAAGCAAGTTTCCACCAGTGAACACTTGGATAAAAGAAATAAGATGGATAACGTTAAGAAACGTTAAGTTAAGAAACGTAGCTAGATAGCGCATTATCGGGCACGCCCGCGTTCAACCATATTTGAACTTCCTCGAGAGCTGATTTGGTAAATGGTAAAAAAAAGAAAACCAGTAGCTATGTCTATAACGTTAGCACATTCACAATATTAGAAAAATGTGTGTTGTGTTTGAATTCATTGTAATCAATTCATGAAGAAGTGCCTTTTTTTTTTTGTAAAAAAATAAATCCAATGAGATGGACAAATGGACTGCCATGTAAACAATCCAGTTAGCCAGGCATCTTACCAACATATCAGGGATTCAAAAGGTATATTTATTGATTAAATAAACTAATAATTGATTATTAAAACAACAAAAAATCTTGAGCTTCTTTATGCACTGCAAGAGCCACCCGATAATCGGCTCCCCTTTTTTGGCAGTACTGTTAGTCTAATCTAAAAGTCGTTAAAACAAATTTTTTTTAAAACTACCGGTCACCTTACATGTTTATTGGCTTAAAAGTTATCTTATTGTTTTTTGAATCTAATTAATATAATATGTTCAATAGTAACATTATGTGCCCAAATAATATCAGTATCGTAGCTTTGTTGTTCACAAAAGTTTCAGTTTTTCGCCCGATGGTGGTGGTAGCCTACTGGTGCCTTTTCTGTTGTGGCTATAGATAAACATTATGTTATCAACACATCATCACACAGACAATTTACTGACACAATAGTTGTCAGCTGCTCCACCTTTGTGTGTGTTAAGTAACGTAGCTGCTAGACAGGCTATGTAGAGTCATCCTATCTGGCCAAACACATTAATAACAGCATTAACAGAAGTTACACTAGGCTATATAAACAGACTAACGTTAGACTCATTTTTAAAAATTGTGAATGTGGTGTATCCTATTCACCACTTTCCTGCGAGAGACAATGGGTGTCGTCATGACACTCGACACTTCCGGGACGCCAGAGGTAGCCGGTTATTCCTTTCCGGTTTACCCAACGCTTTCGCCGACCAAAATGTAGCTAAGGCTGGCTTTACACGGTGAAACTTTCACGCAACTAGTTGCAGGTTGCAAATTGCATGCAACATAATTTCCTTGCAACTTGACAGTTACACGAAGCAATTAAAAAATAATCAGTCCCATGCAACACGATTTAATAGTTTATTTCACGAAAATTTGCTAGCCAGATTGGTAATTTATTTTCATCTGTCATATTGTTTTCTCGCTAGATTAACGTTATTTCAAGTGGGAAAACAACTGAAAAAATAGGCTACTATAGATACAGAGTTTGATACTAAGATGTAATTTGTCATATCTAAGACATTTCACTGGATAAAATGTTTTTAATACAGATTATGCGAAGTAACTTGCTCGCATTCGCAACCAGCGTTGCTCATGTTAGCTAACGTTAACGTTACAATAGGTAAAGCCCTACTATGTTACATTCATATTTACAAACTGAATAAATACTGCACCTCTAACCACAAAACTGCTTTGCTAGATTATAGTTGTTGTAACTAAGATATTTGACAAATACAAACTTTTTAAATCAGCGGATTTAGCGTTATGTGCCGGCTTTATTAATCAGCTGTTGGTGTTGCTATGGTTACCATTCATAAAAGGGTGTGTGAAATTGGTAGTTTGACGACATCATCTGACAAGTTGTCAACAAAGTTGAGAGTTTTGCAACTGTTGCGGCTGAGTTTCAGACAAGTTTCAAGTGCGTTGCAGAGGGCTTTACACCATGCAACTGAATTGCAACTTAGTTTCACCTAAGTTTCAAGCAACTAAAAAGTTGTGTGAAAGTTTCACCGTTTAAAGCCAGCCTAACGTTTACTTTTTATGCCAAATGTACCGTTCTCAGTCACAGGATAGCTAGATAATGTCTTCGGGCTCAACATGTGCCGTTGTCGGGTGCACAAATAACTCGCGAAAACTTAGATTTTATAAATGGAGCCTGTTTTCAACACAGACAGACTCGCAATACATGTTGTTGTCCGGCACCCTACGCGCTACATTCAATCCCCAAGGACGAGGCGAAAACAAGAGAAATAAACTCGCAGACTTTTTTACACAATACTTTACTGATTTTATTGCTATGTAGATAATTATAAGCCACTGTGCTTTTGTAATGTCTAAGTTCCTCGCCATCAACGCCCTCACTAAGAATGAAGACTGAAGTAGTTGACAATGTCGTAGCTAACGTCGGGCCATTGTTTCATATCCATAGACGGATGCGGTACTTTCACTGTCGCCAGTACTTGTTAGATAATCCGATTCATGTAACCATCTGCGAAATGTGGCCATTTTAAATAATGTTCGTCTTCATATACATTTAGTTAGCAGTTAGCTAGCTACAAACGTAAACACAGTAGACCCATAGAATTATATAGTTCTATGAGTAGACCGGACGGAAGAAACCGGCTTCCGCTATGATGCCGCTATGAATCATGGGAAAGGTCAGAGTTCGGGAAAGTTGTGAATATGTCCGAATTGTGTTCTGGAAGGAAAGGCACCTATTGCAATTACACTTTCGTGGGAAAAATGTATTGAGTATTTTGACCACATTGCTGCCATTGGCTTACATGGTGAAAGACCTATACTGGAGCCAATCGCTGTGGCGCTAGTGAGCAACGGCACAATTGCCGCTCCCGGCCCAACCAGGAAGTGAGCTTCAAAACGAAAGCCCAGTCTTGGCCCCTTGGTGTAGCCTATGGAGGAACGTTGTGGAGGCGCCGAGGCGGAGTTTGTGTGTTGGACTGGTTGATGACATTGGACATCTCGGGACAGCGGGGGCTATTTTAATCATGACGTTTGACTGTATATGTATTGGCATTTTATATGTTTGTTTGTGTGTTGTGGGTCTGCCCCACTGTCTATGTCTTTTTTGTTGTTGCTAGTGGCTACAACTGAATTTCCCTTTTGGGAAAATAAAAGTTATTCTATTCTATTCTATTCTATAAAGATTCAGCATCCAGGATGACAGGTGCTTGATTAATATAAAGCTAAAAGGCACTAACTCACCTCAAACCACTAATGCCCAAAATACTCACCCTGAAACAGTTCAATAGGGGAGATATAATATCTGAGCATGGTATCCATTGATTTCTGAGTTCCATTAAAGGTTTTCTCATAGATTTCAATTGGTTACATGGTGTTGCATGAGATGGCAACAACACTCTGCAATACATCAGGCAATATGCACATGCACAAAAGAATCATGTCAAGAAATATGTCATTATCACATAGATCACCAACAGGAAAGGTTCAGACATTGTTTAAATATTTCTTGAATGGGCGTTTTTAATAGAAGTTTTAATAGAAGATGTATATTCTTTGTCTGAATTTCAGTGCCTTGGATGAAAAGATTTTCTCCGTAAATTGCATATGCTTCATGCAGTGGTTGGAGCAGAGAAGGTTTGCATGCTTGGCTGAGAGCCAGTTGACAGCTCAGCTGGATATCAATGCACACACACGCACACACCTCCCTTACAGCGTGTCACTTTAGAAACATTCCCACGGTAGAATGTTTACTCAACCTATTTTAGAAGCATTTGACTGACCGCCATTCTGTACAGCCAATAAGAAGAAGGGACTGGTTATTTTTTTGACAGTATCGGGGCCAAAGCACAGTTTTTCCAACAAACAGTGTAATATGAGTGGAATTTAAACAGTTTTAGGCTCAATTAATACTGCTGTCAAAACAAATTCTAATGCTTGGATGCTAAGCTGAGAAGCAAAGGTCAACCACTGAGTGTTTGCATACACTGTCAAGTAATCCCTTTGTTTCCGTACCTGATATAATGAAAAATACTCGCAAATAAAATGAGCTGTGTAATTCTGTCTCTTTGCCAATTCTTTTTGTTGACCGCAAAAACCAGTTTACAGAATAAGTTGAATTAGGAGATGTTTTCACAGAAGCTTATATTTATTATATAAAACTTAAAGATTCAAGGGTTTTATTCAAGATTCAAGAGTTTTATTTCGCCATATGTAACAAGTACAATGGAATGCTTACTCTCCGCTCATTCGCACAGCATAAAAGAATACAAAGACAATAAGTTATAAGACAGTGCAAAAAGCAATAGGAAATAAAACAATAGCAATAAGTAATAGAAT
This sequence comes from Synaphobranchus kaupii, assembly GCA_029718625.1. Classification (NCBI taxonomy): domain Eukaryota; kingdom Metazoa; phylum Chordata; class Actinopteri; order Anguilliformes; family Synaphobranchidae; genus Synaphobranchus; species Synaphobranchus kaupii. The sequence continues at coordinate 31,134,541 of CM056376.1, forward strand.
TCACAGTGCAATAAAATCTGCTTATAGATCTGTTTTAAGAAATACTGTATAGCTAAAGAAAGGCTAAAGTACTGTTGTGCATGTGCAATAGTCAGTGGCGGCTCCTGAGCTGAAAATTGAGGAGAACCGGCTACATTTGATGGCATTGAGTAATTGGTGAATTAAACGCTGATGTAGCCTATTGTTAATCAAGGAAACGGATTGAAAAATTATTAAGACCAATAATCAGTTTAAAGGGAAGTTTTCCGCTACCCCAATTTTCAGCTCAGGAGCCGCCACTGGCAATAGTTCAGTTCAATAGGTGCACTGCCTGTGGGAAGAAACTGTTCTTGAACTTGCTAGTCCTGGTTTGTATACTGCGGGTACCAGCGGCCGGATCGCAGCAGGGAGAACAGTTCATGCCCAGGGTGACTGGAGTCTTGGATAATGGAGCGGGCCTTGCTCCAACACCTGGACTGGAAGATCTCCTCGATGGATGGAAGTGCACACCGAATGATTTTTTCTGCTGTCCTATAAGATAAACAATATTCAAAGCCCTTCAATTTCATTATTTTTCAAACAATAAAGCCCAGAAGAATTCCTGATTGAATGTACCAATATTTTATAGATTTGCTTTGGAAGGGACATCTATGCTTGGTATGTGATGGGTATGCTAGGAACATACGTTGTTTCATTCATGAATACTTGCATTTTTTGAGGAAACTCAATTATACTCAAGCTTCAAAAAGGCATATATATCCAATGTTAACTGCAGAACTGCATAAACAGGGAGTAATTAAAACCTCAGACTCCATAAATTGAATCTCCTGAAAAGGTCTGCAGATTTGACATTCCAGTTAGCATGTGGCATTTAGCATAGCATGGCTTTGCTCAACTTCTAGATTAAGCAGATTAAAATGGCTTTAAAATGGGTGTCGGTTCAACAATTACCCTTGTATAAACTATGCTATGCTACAGCAACCATGAGTACCATAGGCCTCTTCAGGTTTAACTTTATAAGATCTTTTAAAAAGCAGTGGGCAAATCACAACACTCCAAGTCGGTTGTTGGAATGTGTGGTAGGATTCTTGGAGGTTGGGGCTGGAAGTATCCTCATACTCAAACATGGTTGGACAAGTATTCACAGGTTCTGTTATCATGTCACCCTTTACCAGTTTCACACCTCCTGGCTCACTTCTGTATCAAGTTCTCCACAGTGATTCTTTTCCATGTTTTTCACAAACCTACTGTGAACCTAAAAAATTAAACCAGAGTGATGTTGTTTTCAGGAATTATCACTCACTGAAATACAGCTGGAAAGAAGTCTGAACTGATGAGAAACAGCTATGTCCTTCAGGGCTCTCCTTTTTTAGTGGAATTGTAAAATAGCAGAAAGAGTCCACAGTTTGTCCATTTTTGGTTATTTTTTGAGGCTAGTCAGGTTCTGTCCTCATTTGCCCTCTTTTTAGTTCTCAGCATCATGCTGTATGCTATTGATGTTATTCAAGTGTACGGTCACACCGGTGTGATTAGAACACTATATTAGAATGTCTATTTACAAATAATGCAACAATAAACCTTTGGGTTAAACCTCGTTCTTTCTAGGATTAAACACACAGATGTTCCACAAAAACATTGCACCAAATAAACATCTTTACAATACCAGACTTTATGTCTTCGATCTATTTATCTACTTCGAGCATTTATTTGTTTATGCAGACGTTCACATTTCAGAAGTAATAGTTTAGACTAAAAAATATACTGCTGTGGGCTATTTCACAAAGTAGGATTACTGAGTAGGATTTTACAGATTTAGGAGATTTTCTCCAGCTAACTCCTGTAGCCAAATCCTGCTTTCTGGAACAGGCCCCAGTTCTAGTGGAATGCCTCTTTGTATTTGTTGGAGGAAAAAAAGACACTTAAATGACAGTTTAATATCCTCAAACACCTTTCACAATTGTCTTTGGTTCTTGAAACTATAAGAAAAAAATTGCATCGTTTGATAATCATCATTGTCATATTTCTACATATAATGTTACAGTACACAAACTACTGTGTTTCCACATGATCATTAAAATGAAAAATGTGTGTTTGATGTAGGGGAGGCTATTTGTAACAAGATGTATGTTTGACTAGTTGCACTACTGGTATGAAAAGTAATCCTGCTTTGTGAAATAGCCCCTAGGCTATACAGTTAGCTAACGTTAGGCGGCTAAACAAGCTGTCAAAAATGAGCTAACTACAAGCTGACAGAAAGTATAATATAATCTATATATACAATATTATAGCAATTACAATTTACAATGTATCACATCACAGGTAAACTCACCCGTGATCAAAATAACTGAGGAAACACTACAAAGATGAAACATGATAAAGAGATGCTCCACTTGCTTCCAACATTAACCATATCATTTACCAAACAAGTTTTCTGGGAAGCCCAGAACAAGTTAAGTTATCATCTTTGGTTGGGCCAGAGATGACATTTATATGAGGTTTATGCCATGTTATTAGCTTTATTTTAGCATATCGTGAGCAGTACAACCTTCACAAAAGTAGTTTTACCAACATCATGGGTGTCCATTACAATGTTTGCTAGAATCAGAATACATCATTTGTAAGAAGTATTTGAAAACATGCAAATAATATTGCAAATAATGAAATTTTCACCACACGAACCATTAACTGACAGATATTTTTGTTGATACAAATGAAAGATGGTAGCTACAGCTAACGTTAACTAATGAGTCAGACGATCCCCTCGCGCCTGTACACACTGCTGGTGTTCACACAAAAAAAACACGCTTTGGGGCCGTTGAAAATATTTTACTTACATGTGGAAGGATTAATTGGGGGGGGTTCATGTTCATTTCATGAGGTGTTTGAATGACTCCTTTCTCAGCATTCCTATTTGGTTATGCATCTTGTTGAAGCATTGTGAATATTACATCAAATAGGCCTACTGAAACACATGAGTGTTTTGCAAAATAAATGCACAGAACTCAATTACATAATACTTCATTCTATTTAATCATTTCTGCATACAAATGAATTAAAAGGACATACTTTTATGGAGTGAGTGAGTGCTTGTGCATTTGATAAGGCAATTAAAAGTATAAGTAAGTACACTAAGCAATAATACATGTGCATTTGATAGAAAGAAGCACATTTGTAGTGGTCTGGTATAAATTGTTTTTAAAGTTGATTACTTGGTCTACAGAAACTAGAGTAAAATTGCAAGGGAAAAAAATGTATCTACTCTGACTCCATATGTAGGCTCATTGCGCTATTTGCAAAAAACTTTCTATTTTTAGCTCTCTTCAGGTTAATATGGCTCTTGGTCAATGTGGTCTCTTACTCCCCCTGTTGGCTCTCAGGATAATATTCTCCAGTTGATATCAAATCAGATTGTGATAGGTAAATATCACAGAATTATGTTTTCAGCTACGAAATGTGAGACACATCATGGTGTGATGCTCCAAAACTTCCTATGTTGTATTTGTGCACTGGTACCTTATCCGTTCAGTCTAGTTGACTACAACAAGAACGTCTGGTTCATTGGCATCAGCTAAAACATATCACTTGTTCCTCTGTTCCTTTGAGATGGTGCAAGTGACTATTTGATCCTATTTGATTAACTATTTGATTGACACTAAATATTATCTTTAATAGAAATATTGAAATAAATTGGCATAACAATGTTCCTGCATTTAATATAGGTATTTACTTTTACTTAGGAGACACCATGTTTATGTATGGATTTGTATGAAATATGGTATGATATGATGGCAGGGATTTAGAAAAAAAATTTTACAATAATGAATTTCATCATGTGCAGTACTTGGAAAAAGTGCATTTTACTTGCATGGGAAAACAGCATTGAATTTGTTTACAGAAATACAAACTTTAAATGAAAATATTTATTTTTACATATATTAATTCTATCTAATATCTAATTCTATCTAATATATATAGAGATCTACGTGTATATATTGTATTATTATTGTTTTTCATTCCAGCTGTTGCATAAAGACTACATTTACAGCCTTATTGTGACACTGAGCAGATCACTCTGCTCCTCCCCTTTGGCTGCTGACTGCAAGTGCCTGCAGGGTCTTGGATGGTGGTGGCCTATAGGAGACTGGTTGATAATCAGCCCTGGTGTCTCTCATTGCCTTGTATAAAGGCCCAGTCTGCTCTGCCTTTTAAAAAGGTCCTTCAGAGATACAGCCCCTTATTGTTCAAATGTTTAACAACAGTAATAATATTAACTCTACTTCATGTGACAGAGTTAATATTATTACTGAGTCCAGTTGGGACAATATGTAACTTAAAAGTACTCTACTGCAGTTGATTTAACACTGACAATTTTTGTTTTGTGCAATTAACAATACCAAAGATACAGACTATGTAAAATGCATCTATAAACAAAGACTGTGTTACTGTCTGCTTTGATTAGCTCTAGTAATGTAAGCACACAATACTGTGTTTCAATTCTGAGGGCAGACACTTTTATGCATTCAAGAGGAGAAGGTTTTTGTTAAGGCATAGAGAATGTCATATTAAATCATTTCGCGGCCAGATTTTTTTCAATTATTTATGAGAGCCTACAAGTAACTTTAATTCATCATACATTTCTTTAGAAAGCAGGATGAATCTGACTGGTAAGTCTCCAGATGCAATATTACCTGCATGTACTGATAGATTGCTTAATTGCCATAAGAATGTGCAATATTGCCATTAGCCTCTCTGCCAGGCCACTGAACATCCATGGTGATATATATATATATATATATATATATATTATAAAACTGATAATTGCTGATTCATGCTGGTCAGGTTGTGTAGTATGCAGCTGTGGCTGTGAGTGGGGTGTTAAGTCAAATTTTCCTCTGCACAACATGTAGCTGCATGAAACATTCATGGTTTGGCATTTCCCTGCCGTGACACCTTGTCAGATTTGCTCATTGCCCCTTCATGCAAGCACAAACTCAACATCCATCAGGAGGAGCCACAATGACCTGTGTCGTAATTCATTGCACCATAATTCATAGGACAGTGACACATTTTTTGTTATTTTGGTTCTATTCTCTAGCACTTTGAGTTTGAAAGGATACAATAACAATGAGGTTGAAGTGCAGACTGCCAGCTTTAATTTGAGGGTATTTTCATCCATATATATCGGATGAACCGTTTAGAAATTATAGAACCTTTTGTACATAGTCCCCCCCACTTTCAGGCATGAAAAAATATTGGGCAGTTTAACATAATGTAGAATAAAGTAATAATTTTTAATGTTTGGTCACATATCCTTTGCATGCCATGACGTCCTGATGTCTATGACCCAACAATATCAAAAGATTCTTGATATCTTATTTTCTGGTACTCCAACAAGCGATATTATAGCCTCTCTGCATTGAAAGGATCTCTATGGGAATTGGGGGGTGGGACTAGATTTAGCTGTAAATTCCACTGGAACAGTATGGAACACATTGTTGGCTAAATGGCTCTAAGTCATCAAGGGTCTGGCGTATCAAGCAAGCCTTAAACTATCACTCTGCTGCTAGATATCTGCTGCCAGAGTTCAATAGGAAAATTTGTCAGGAGAAACAACCGCTAAAGTGATCTTTGGTCAAATAAGTCCCATTAAATATTTATGCTCGCATTAGATGGATTTGCCTCCAATAATTTTACCCGTACCTCACAGCCTTGATAGTCGTTCAGCAGTAGAAGGGGTAGCCATTGACTGGGGGGGGGGGGGGGGGTCCTCTACTCAAGCTCAGGAATTCCCCAGGGATAGACTCCCATTCCCTTCTAATGCCTTTGCCATGGGATCAGTCAGACTTTTAGACTCTTCTATGCTTATGTCCTGTGTCATCTTGTCAAAGAAGCCCTGCTGTCGAAATACTGTATATGTGCAGCTCATTGCTAACTATCTGTCCCAAATCCCAAAAGAGAACACTACTAAATGCCTCAGTATGAAAAGCAATGCATTTGCCATTCAACCACTGGAATAACATGTCAAAGCATGACTGTGATGTGAGACAGAGCAGAATCTGGATGTGGCTCTCTTTAACAGTGATTAGAGATGATGAAGCAGAGGTGTGCTTCCTTGACAGAGACTATGCCAGTCCCAAATGGCTCAGCAGGCTCAAGGAGCCCTCGCCTTCTCCTAAGTGCTTTTATGTGTCACCACACGTACACATTAATGCTTGCTAGGTAACCATGACAAGTTTCATGGGCATTAAGAGCTTTTCAAATATCATTTGCAAACAGGATGCAGCATACCGGAGATATGCTGCTTGTCTGTTTTCACAAAAACTGTCAATGCCTCTCATATCAAATGTCCTGTGCCACACCATGGCCTGGTGATGAAATGCAGGCACTGTGCAGTATTGCTTCCTATTATGTTAGATCTATATGATCCATATTAATTGGCTACTAATATTGTTTCACTTACCCCCAAAATGGTATGTAAGGCTGTCTCTGCCTGGTCTCACCGTTGTAGCTAATATAGCTATCCTGAATTGGAGCAATGCTAACAAATCGGCATCTTGCCATTGGATATAATTCCCCGGTTAACTTGCTTTAAAAATAACTGCCTAAATCCACTCAAATAAGATTTAACAACAGATTTACAAGTGTCCTTGTTGGAAACAAAAATGCACATATGATTACCGAGTGCACAAGGACGATATTTTCACTCAAATTACTGTATACGATTATGTCGTTTCAGCCTCTGTTTAGATTTATGAACATCCAGTAAGAACACCAGCCAGCACCGTTGATACAATTCAGGCAGGAAGTATACATGTATTTATGCTGTTTATGCCAAATTCTGACCCTACCATCTGCGTATTGCAGCAAAAAGCAAGATTTGTCAGACCAGGTGACGTTTTTCAATCTTCAGTCATCCAGTTTTGGTGATTTCATGCCCACTGTAGCCTCATCTTCCTGTTCTTAGTGGACAGGAGTGGAACCCAATGTGGTCTTTTGCTGCCATAGCCCATCCACCTTGAGGTTCAATGTGCTAAGATGCCCTTCTGCAAACCATTGTTGTAACAGCTGTTATTTGAGCTGTGGCCTTTCTGTTAGCTTGAACGAGTATGCCCATTCTTCTCTGACCTTTCTCATTGACAAGGTGTTTTTTCCCACAGAACTGCTGTTCACTGGATGTTTTTGTTTATTACATGATTCTCTGTAAACTCTAGAGAATGTATTGCATGAAAATCACAGGAAGGAAGCTATTTCTGAGATCCTGGAACCACCACGTCTGGTACCAACAATCATACCACATCAAAGTTACTTAGGTCATGTGTTTAGCCCATTCCAATGTTTGCTCGAACAACAACTAAACCTCTTCACCATGTCTGCATGCTTTAGATATTGAGTTGCAGCCACATGATTCACTGTTTGGAGGAGTTGGCTTTTTGCATTAACAAGCAAGTTAAAGTGAATTAGTTTGTATATTTGCCACTAAATTAGGAATTGTTGCAATAACATTATAATATATTTTAGTTCAATATATTTCTGTAAGGGCTTATAAAATGGTGATAGGTTAACATATAAGGCACTAAGGAGAGTTTTATGAATACTGACCATAAAATTAATTTACAGATTTGAGATGAATGGCTTTGCCTAAAATGTGGACACTAATATATGACAACAGAGGGCAGTAGTGCACCACTTTCATTATCATTTGACTTCAGGGGTTGATAATAGATAGTCCACTCTTGGGATTTGTTGTCTAAAGCAAGAAAATATACTTGAAGTAACTCCAAAGCAGCTTGTACAGGGACGTAATAAATTACCTCTTTATCATCACTGTACACCAAATATAGTACATTTAAAATAATTTTTTGACAAGTTATGGAAATCAAAAAATGTTACATCATTTGTTATTTGTTGTCATTTGAATCAAGTTCCGTAATCCTTCTCCCTTGGGTGCAGATGGGTGCACACTCCCACTGTATATGCAACAGTCCAGAAATCATACTACACCTATACCATCTGCTCTGGACAGCTCCCAAAGCGTTTGCTGGTAGTGGGAAGCTGAGGGGCCTGTAAATCAGAGTGAGAGGAACAGTGACAGGGGGCCCTGACTGCCTGTGAATAATTAAGCTGTTCCATTGATCATGAGTGCCGAGATGAAGGTAACATTTCAGCAATCAACCAGTCGTGAAGGCTCCCTGGATGCCTGACCTCACAGATAACAAGACGGACCTTGTGAGCCACAGAAATAATACGGTACTATACTTAAACAATGACTTATTATTTATAATTTTTATAATGTTTTTACTATTCTAATTTACTATTAGGTTAATTGCACCAAAAGCTAAAAATAAGTTGGGGACATTACAGTGCTTTCCATTCAAAGCATTTCCATTCCATTTCTACGCAGAATTCTCTTGTACCTGCAAAGATGTTACGTACTTAATATCTTTAAATTCTGTAATTGTGATTTCCATTCCTGTATAAAGCACTGTTAACCCCTTAGAGAGAATTACCATATAGCACCTGTCAAATTGTAAAGAAATTTGATGAGTTAATATTAATAACCCACCCCACAGCCTGCACTCCCCCCACTTCCTCACTCACCAAGCATGTGTTGGTATATAACTAATGACAGTGACCAGGTTTCATGAACTTTTCAACAATTAGAAACAAAAACTAATTTGCAGCACATTACACAATTCATTCTGAGAATTGTAATGCCATATATTCTCTGCATGTGCGCTTTAACTTTGTGGACGAGCAAGTCTATTTTGCCAGCTGTAGGTGTAAATACAGGTGGTTTCTAAAGGGAATGGGAGATGACACTCTGATTGGTTTATTGTACGTTATGCGCAAGACCTATAATTAATGAGGAAACTAAGTTCAGCCCATTTGAGCCTTGCGCCTTATTTTTCGCTCAAATTATATGCCGTCTAACTAGCAAAAGTGTAGTTGGACACGCCCTAAATGCACTTACTTCATGCTTTCCCGACCATGCGCTAAGATTGTCAAGATAGAGCCCGACGATCTTACGCATGGCACAAGTGCATTAGGGGCGTGTCCAAGTCCACTTTTGCTAGTTATACGGCGTGTTATTTGAGCGCTAAGAACGGCGCAAGGTGCAAATGGGCTGAACTTAGTCTTTTCATTAATTATAGGTTTCTGCTACTCAGTATGCTTACAGACAAGGTGCAGAGTAGAATGCCTTGGAACAATAATTTAAATGAAAAGTAAAACCACTTAAAATAAAATAATTTAATATAAAATACTTTAAAAACACTGTCAACCACATTAGTCATATGCCAACATGTGCTTGGTGAGTGAGTGAGTGGGGGCAGTGGGGTGGGGGTGTGTTATTAATATCAATAACTCTGCAATTTGACAGGCTATAGGATAATTCTCTTTGGCATGCTCTATTGAAGATCCTCTGTAGTATCAAATGAAGAGGTTAGTTGAGCCCACCAAAAAAGTGTGCGTACTGGTTATCTTGAACAAAGATACAATCTTTCCCTGCACTCTTGCCAACAATCCACTTGAGGACTTGGGCAATAGTCACTCTCCTGTTGACCTCTTCATTGATGAATGCTGAACTGAATCCTAACTCTGGTACAGTAGATTATGCAGAATTATAACAATAGCATGGAATAAGGCCCGTTTTGCTTCCCTGAAGCTAAATAAATGTGTACTTGGAAGAGAAGATGTCTATCTGGAGTTTTCTTATTATTGTGCAGGAAAGCACACAGGCTTCCTCTCCCCTCCCTTCCTTCCTCCTTTCCGAAGGTACTCATCTGAAAAATGGGAACAATGCGATCCTGTTCTCTTTCTCAAGTCACTTCAAATGGTGTCCGCGGGAGCAGAGGCTCTTAGTTAGAGGCACGAGGGAGAGTCGCAGGTACACACCGCTCGGGGCACTGACCGATGGTAACGTGGGAAGCCCTGCGGGTGAGTTTCAAGGTCTTGGCTGATCCTTGGAGTTTGTAGATAGGTGTGCGATGAGCAGCTTCAAATATCTGAAATGCTGCATGCTGAAAAAAAATATTATCAGTTTTGCAGGAAAGTAAATAGTCATGGTTGGGGGTTACACATGCAGTGGCATGTTTAGGTGCATGTTGGGTTACATAGAGGAAGAGTGCATGGCGGTAAAACTGTTCAGGATCATATTGGAAATTAATTGTGAATTGTCATGAATTGCTATAATAAATTGTTATACTATAAATGGTTGCTAGATTGATCTTATATGAGTGTAAATGTATGTCCTACAGTACATTTTGCTAGGATAATTGGGAAAATACTGATAACCGCTTTTCCCCTTATGAAAATCAAGAGACAAAATTTTAAATGTTCTTTCAGAGGTGCTGCTCAACTGACATGTTGCAGTTCCCTGCTCTGCATGCCGACTCATTCTTACATGATTGTCTTCCCCTGTCTTTTTATATCACCCTTCAAATGTACAGAAGGATAAACAGATATGTATTTAGTTTTCATTTCAAAGTGAAATAGTGGAGCAACAGAGTGGTTTCAGATAGAGAGTGATTGTGGTTGTTTATGAATCAGGAAGCTTCTTGGGGTCGGCCAGGCTTTTTAACAAAAGGACATCCCCTTTTAGGTGATGAAAATTTTCTAAAACTCTGCCAAATACTATCCCTGGACCTTTATCTGAATGGCTACCAGGGGCCTCATATGATCGTAAAAATGAACATACAGTATATTTGAGCGCACCAACTTGCGTAGGTGTGATTTGTCAATCTTGCGTAAACCACTGCTCTGAGGGTAAATGTGTTCGTAGGTTGATAAATCAGACTTGATCATATATTAGGAAGTGCATGCAAATCATTATGAAGTACCATATGCAATGTCTAATTTAAAATCTACTTATTAAAAATAAACTTATTCTGATATTATTTTTGCCAATTAGGCTAGGCTACACAACGTATGTCTAGAGCCACAACGTGTAGGTGAAGTGTGTTTTAAAATATTGCCTAGATGCATTAAACAGCTTTTAATAATTTCATAAATGGAAGGCCTCGGACATTATTTCACCCTAATTCCGATCAGCTACTAATTTAAGGCAAAATATGATTTTTAAACACACATAACCTTTTTTCAAAGAGCACCTTTTTGTTTTTCACCTGTTGACTCACCAGTGTTCATTATTTAGGCTGCACAACTATTGTGCCCTCACTGTTCATTGCATGCAATGTCGCTGCCTCAGCATTGGAAAAATGCATATGCAAAGTGAAGAGCTGTCCTGAGATTTCATCGTACCGTACCAGCACATTTATTTTGATAAATGCGGAAATTTGCATAAACATTTTACGATCAGATTTGAACGTATGCATGAATGATAAATAAGCCCCCATGAGTTTGATTGAGCTGAGCTGGGGAATGGAGCTGGGGAATGGAGCTGGGGAATGGAGCTGGGGAATCTCAATAGATCTATCCAGGCAACAATTCCTTATCAGACTATTAAAGTTAGTTGTCATGTCGCTATTGATATTCTTCACACAGTATAAAACACAGGGTCGCACAGTAGCAAACATTGGTTCTGAGCTGTATGCAATCAACAGACACTCTGTAATCCACTAGCTGAGCTGTAGTTCCAATTGTCTTTACCCAGCTAAATCCTCCCTTTCCTCAACTGGTAAATAAGGTCATGAGTTTCTCTGCATTCAGTGCCAGCAGTGCAGCAGTAATCTTTGCTAGTACTTTGGAAATATTTCAGGTGGCATTACCACTCAATATTGAAGATGGCAACATCACAACAACTCCTTGCATCCCTGTATCACTCTGCCCATCAATCATGGAAAGGTTCCTGGGACACCAATAAACCCAAAGGGTGTCACTGTGAATTGGAACAACATATCCCTTACACACTTTAACCAGAGGAAAACATGTGGACAATAAGGTTGCAAAAATTTGTAAGTTTGTACTATACCATAGCTATGTGGCATTGGAACCAATCCCCCAGCAGAGTGGGTAGTATATTAGTAGATACAGAGGAGCAAGCAAAGACTTGAATGATTTCAGTCAGGAAAAAATAGGGGTTTCGGGCACAATAAGCAAGGACTTACCAGGCCTTGCTATGTGAGATAATTGCCTATACCTAGGCAAGCAATACATAATGTTAATGACTAAAAAGTTCCATTTACTCTTTTTTGCTTACCATACATATGTAAACAGCAGTTGGACAAAGAAATCAGTTGCTCATATTCAGAGAGATGTGATTTTTATAGCAGAAAGAAAGATCTGGCGATACTAGATCTAGCCTGTAGTCTATATCTGTTAGCAGCAAAATATGAAAAAAGGAGTTAAATCTATTACATACTGGAAGAGAATTTGACCAGCTTTTCAAGAAAAGGGAATAGCTGTATCTCTACCTCATGCCAAGTAATAGTCTCTTTGTAATTAACACATTAATGTATGGTATACAAACAAAATTCCAAAAGCATATCACTTCACGAACATCCTCAGAGGAACAGACTAATAGTTGTACTGAAAATCATAGAAGAGTGGTTACATTATTTTTAATTGTACAGAGAGAAATGTATAACATTATGAAACGGACATGTGATTTGTGATGTCTGCTAATAATGAAAAACTACTGGAACTGCTAAAACCAACAAACATTACTAAATATTTAGTATAATAGTATTGTTTAATGTTTATATACCGATTATTTACAGTGTTTCCTTTACTACAGCATTCTTAGCGTTGACTACTGCCTTTTAAACACTCTTCTGACAGGTTGACAATGGAGTCAGACACAGTGCAGGTCAGAACAGAGCAGAGCCCTTTGGAGGATGACCTCAAGATGATCTTCAACCGTACACTTTGCCCAAAACCTCTGCCACTGTTCCTCAAGCCTCATAGAAGGTCCCCTGCCAGGGACACATTCAACCTGGGCAATCCCCGGTTAAGCTCCCAGCATCACCTAGGGTTTGACTGCTACCCCTCGGAGGGAAGCTCTCGAAAACGCAAAACGACGCCTTTCAAAATTAACCCGCAAGGCACGGAATCCTCTGACGAAAAGTCCCCTAAAACTGTAGACCTCTCCCACCTTCCACACTCGCCCCTTCATACGGCCCCACCCCCAAAAAACGATGACAGCATGATAAACCTGAGCCGAGTCCAGCTCTACAGGACCGTGGGCAGGTTTAACACCCCGCTACTGAAGAAGGAGCCCCCCAGCCCCAAGGCAGCATGGTCCCCTTCACCTCTCCTTGTGCCCCCGCCCCCTCTATACTTATCTCCCTTCCATCCAAGCTGGATAGCCCTCCCCTTCTTTATGCCTGGCCCCGTCATGCACATCACCTCTCATAGTTTTTACCAGAGAGAGGGCTTCCTACGGCACCGCAGGGGACCCAGCAGGGACAGAGGGGAGTCAACGTCCCCAGCGAAGCACAGCATAAGCGTCCACATTGACGACAGCTACCACGTGGATGTGGGCAGCGACCGTAAGCGGTGGCAGTGCCGCATGTGTGAGAAGTCCTACACCTCCAAGTACAACCTGGCGACCCATATCCTGGGCCACAGTGGCATCAAGCCCCACGGCTGCGGCCAGTGCGGCAAGCTCTTCAAGCAGCTGAGCCACCTGCACACGCACATGCTGACGCACCAGGGTGCCCGCCCCCACAAGTGCCAGGTGTGTCACAAGGCCTTCACCCAGACCAGCCACCTGAAGAGGCACATGATGCAGCACAGCGACGTCAAACCCTACAGCTGCGGGGTGTGTGGGCGGGGCTTCGCCTACCCCAGCGAACTGAGGGCCCATGAGCTGAAGCACCAGAATGGCCAGGGGAACATCTGCGTGGAGTGCGGCCTGGACTTCCCCACCCTGGCCCAGCTGAAGAGGCACCTGACTGGCCACCATGGCCCTATGGTCTACACCTGTACTGAGTGCAAGAAGACCTTCCAATACCCCAGCCAGCTGCAGAACCACACAATGAAGCACAAGGACATCAGGCCCTACATCTGCAGTGAATGTGGCATGGAGTTCACACAGTCTCACCATCTCAAGCAGCACTCTTTCACCCACAAGGTAGGATGGGCTTCTCTTTGCTGTGTTCTGTTGTTTAACTAAATGGCAGTAACCAAATTGATCTTTTACATAGCACCATGTAACCAAATGCCACAAGACAGTAGAGAAGAGTGAATTGTGATTCATTATATTGCTGACAGTACTTGCACGCAAAGCAGGAGAGAATCATGCAGTGTCATGCTACTTTCTGAAATTTTCTTTGTCTTCGGAGGTGAAGTCAAGAGAAAAAGCAGCACTCTTTCAAAATAATGAGTCCAGCGGTGCATTGGTCATTAAGAAAGTAGAAAATAATATGAATGTGAGAGCACATTGGTAAAGATCCATTGCTTGTGTTTTCATATAAATGCCACCCCTGTGTCACTGAAAGACAAGAAAACAATAAACAATTTTGGTAAATATACACTAAACTAGGATCATCATATCAGCAATTCTGCAACATAAGCTACGGGAGAATGATGTTCTGCTACATTGAAACATATTTAAAGACCTAAAAAACACTGCATTTAATAATGTCAGGTTCAGAGCAATAAAAGAACTTATGGATCCACGTTGACAGTGACATTATAGAACTTGAATGGTAACTTGTCCATTTGAACCAATCATTTCATGAATAGTTATTGTAAATATTTTGACCCATAGAGTCAAACACCTTTGCTGGCCCATCAGTTGGCAGGAAGCCCATTATTGTGCACCAGTGACCCCTTCTTGTCAGGAAGAGCCTGCACCAGCTGCCCATAAAGTGTCCAACTAAATTTCTATGTGAGCTCAACTTTAGGACTGTGGAGTTTAAAAAAGTAGTAACACACGGCACATTTCAGAGGCGAATGCATGCCTGCATGTCTCTGCTGTGCTGAACTGACAGGAGGTTGCAGCAATAAACATGACCTGAAGATAGGGATGGCTAATTGCTACAGTTTCTGTAGCTTTGTGGCACACATTCCAATATAGGCAAGGGGAGTAACATTCACAGCTTAACCTATTGTTGTATTTCACACTGACTATATGACCATGCTGAATGGCAAATCTGTAATATCAAAATTTTAAGCATAGATTTTAATCTGATATTATGAATATCTCCAAAGGGTGTATTTTAAAATAATGTTGTGGGGTGCACAAAAAAGAACATAAAAATAAAGAAAATACATGCAAAGGAGAAATGTTTACATTTAAAACAATCTTTAAAAATGTATGTTAAAACCACACTGAAACATAGAAACATCATATGAATATTAACCTCTTCGTGCAGATGCTAAATTTGGTCAATTCACATCTATTTTTGAGGGGGAAGGGGTTTCTATCTGACTATCTATATTATGACTGTATTATTGCAACAAGTGCTTGATAAAGTGCTTGCCTTCTAGTTTGGGTATATTCACCTGTTTTATCTGGCACTGATGGTCTTTATGGTGACAGTAGGCTCCTAATTCAGTAAATTTTCACAGCTTGGCCACCACAGGACTCAAGAAAGTTTATATTTCTATAGGGTGTATAATCATTTTTATACCATTTTATATATTGAACAGTCCTGAAATAATAGTAATAATACCATACAAATGCCTTCAGTTATGAGGCACACTGCAGCTGAAATCTAAAGGTGCAATTAATTTAATACGTGCATTTTCCTTGTACTATAAAGTAAATCTCCTATCTCGCTTCACTTTCAGGGGGTGAAAGAGCACAAATGTTGGATCTGTGGGCGGGAGTTCACCCTGCTGGCCAACATGAAGCGCCACGCACTGACCCACACCAATATCCGCGCCCACCATTGCCACCTTTGCTTCAAGAGCTTTGTCCAGAAACAGACCCTGAAGGCTCATATGATCGTCCACTCTAACATCAAGCCCTACAAATGCAAGGTCAGTCAGGCCTTAAGTGCTTCATACTCTTTACCCTCATATTATCTTTGGGGTCAATTTGACCCGATTTTGTGTTTTACATCTCTTAAAAACCAGTTAACCTTATTTTTTCATCTTGACACTAAATGACTTTTCATAATTGGTGGTATTAAATAGTAAACATGCAATGAACAATGCTATGTTTTCTAAAGTCCTATATCAATGTAATATACAAAGCTGTTGTGTGGGCTCATTTGTGGGGTATCTGTATAAAATATATAAAAAATGTAAGAAAATATACCACCTTTTTTATTTTTTAGCTCTGATTTTTTGGGTGATTCTGGTGGCAGTTTCCCACACAGCTTTTAAACTTCAAACGTTCACTTACCTCACATTTTGGGGTCAATTTCAACCTAAACATAAAAGGCGTCATAAAATGTCAAGATAATATGAGGGTTAATATAGATGACACAGGTGTATGCTGGGATATTAGGACAGTGCTGCAAAAAAGCATCAACACCAACTGCATCCAACTCTCTTCACCTGCAAGTACACAATAAATGTAACTAGCAGTCATAAACATTTGTGTTGCTAACACCAGCACTATGGCTTCTCATTCTAGAGGAGGGTCATTGTAGCAGAATGACCAACGTTGCTTTAACGTTGTTACTTTAAGACTATGACTTGACTATGGAGGGTGGGAGAAGGTGCAGAGATGGGGGAGGGTGTGGGAGGGCATAAATGATGACTAGATAGCGGTGCATAGCTTTGGCACCGAGCACCTCCTTGGGCCGAGGGAAGGATATCACCGCGCAACATGAATTACCTTTGAGCAACAATGGCTCTCGGGGGATGCGAGGGCCTGCAAATAGATTTCTTTTTGCTTTCCCTTGCGCTCTGGATCACTTCCTGTTTTCTCACGGTCCTTATGGACAGTGCACAGTCCCTCTCTCCTCCTGAAGGAAGGGAACTCACGGTCCTTATGGACAGTGCACAGTCCCTCTCTCCTCCTGAAGGAAGGGAACTCACGGTCCTTATGGACAGGGCACAGTCCCTCTCTCCTCCTGAAGGAAGGGAACTCATGGTCCTTATGGACAGTGCACAGTCCCTCTCTCCTCCTGAAGGAAGGGAACTCACGGTCCTTATGGACAGTGCACAGTCCCTCTCTCCTCCTGAAGGAAGGGAACTCACGGTCCTTATGGACAGGGCACAGTCCCTCTCTCCTCCTGAAGGAAGGGAACTCACAGTCCTTATGGACAGGGCACAGTCCCTCTCTCCTCCTGAAGGAAGGGAACTCACGGTCCTTATGGACAGTGCACAGTCCCTCTCTCCTCCTGAAGGAAGGGAACTCACGGTCCTTATGGACAGTGCACAGTCCCTCTCTCCTCCTGAAGGAAGGGAACTCACGGTCCTTATGGATAGTGCACAGTCCCTCTCTCCTCCTGAAGGAAGGGAACTCACGGTCCTTATGGACAGGGCACAGTCCCTCTCTCCTCCTGAAGGAAGGGAACTCACAGTCCTTATGGACAGGGCACAGTCCCTCTCTCCTCCTGAAGGAAGGGAACTCACGGTCCTTATGGACAGTGCACAGTCCCTCTCTCCTCCTGAAGGAAGGGAACTCACGGTCCTTATGGACAGTGCACAGTCCCTCTCTCCTCCTGAAGGAAGGGAACTCACGGTCCTTATGGACAGTGCACAGTCCCTCTCTCCTCCTGAAGGAAGGGAACTCACGGTCCTTATGGACAGTGCACAGTCCCTCTCTCCTCCTGAAGGAAGGGAACACCCGTGTACAATAAAAAAGAATGCAGAGGACAGACGGCACGGACAGCTGTTTACTAGTTCCCTGTGTTTTCCTGTCTGTTTATTATAGTTTATACTAGTATTTGGAATGGAAGTGTGGTGTTGCTGATTTGCCCACAGCTTACTGTGAACTACAGTCGACGTTCATTGCTAGGGATAGCTGCTACATTATGCAAAGGATGTGCTTTGCCTTGTCTGTTCTGTAGATCTTGATGATGTCTCTGTACGCACTTACTGTACGTCGCTTTGGATAAAAGCGTCTGCTAAATAAATGTAATGTAATGTAATGGCATGCATGAGAGCCCTTCTGAACTCCCTCTGCCTGTCTGGATCCAGCTTCCTCTTGTCAGCAAATGCAGCCCTCCATGGAATACGGTGGACTTTGCATCTAACGATGGGCAATGCTTCAAATAACTGTATTGGATCGAGAAGTATTTTTGAAGTCCACCTGTTCCTTTTCATTGCTATCTTTGTTTATAAAGCTATGGTCTAATTATTTTCACACACACACACACACACACACACACACACACACACAAACACACGCACACACGCAATGAGTTAAATATTCTTTTGTTCATTTGTTCAGATTATTTAATATCGATTTTTGTGAGTATGTGTGTGATGCGGAATATAATCAATCTATGACACTGTATTCAATACCCCATGCTTGAGATGCAGTGCCACAGTATCATAGTCTGCTGTGCATCACTCAATTAAAACTCCTGTTTCCTGCAGCTCTGTGGGAAAGCGTTTAACAGGATGCACAATCTGATGGGTCACATGTACCTGCACTCACATAGCAAGCCCTTCAAGTGTCTGTACTGTCCCAGCAAGTTCACCCTGAAAGGAAACCTGACACGCCACACAAAGGTCAAACATGGACATCAACTTGGGGTCATGGACCAATGGCTGGATGCGAGGGGTAAGGACTGGATTTAGAGGGGGCTTGCATCGCTGTCCAGAGAGGGACACAAATGGTGGGATGCAAATTCACCAGCCTTTAATAATGGTGGGGTATACAATGAGTGTCAGATTAACTCTAACAGAGTTTATAAAGGTATATCATTAATTTAGAAGGACATATTATTTATAAAGAATGGAATGTATTCTATCAAAGCCGACCTTAAAACCTTTTAAGGGCATATTGCCATGCACTTAAATCATAGTAACTCCTTTTCACATGGGACATGGGTGACCGGACTTTAACAAAAAAAACCTGCTCTGTTCCTAACTATTAGTGTACAGTACCAGTCAAAAGTTTGGACACAGTTGATTGAATGTATCTTTGTCATTATCTTAGACATTTTGATCTACAGGCTTATGCTTAAATGCTTGAATTTTTTTTCTTAGACAAATATAAATTGTGAAGTTGATGCCTATGTATGAATTTCTTTCAAAAACAAAAATTTTAATTTAAAAAAAAAAGTTTTTGAAATGCACCCCCAACAAGTAGTTTTCATTTCGAACTTCACCGTTCCCACTGTGAAGTATGGGGGATGGGTGATGGTGTGGGGTTGCTTTGCTGGTGACATTGTGGGACGAGTTATCTAGAATTGAAGGCACACTTCAAACCAGCATGCCTGCCACAGCATTCTGCAGTGACATTCCATCCCATCTAGCTTGCACTTTAGTTGGGCCTTCATTTGATTTTCAACAGGATAATGACTCAAAACACACCTCCAGGCTATGTAAGAATTATTGGACAAAGAAGGAGAGTGATGGAGTGCTGCATCAGATGACCTAATCTAACACCCAACCTAAACCCAAGAGATGGTTTGGGATGAGATGGACCGGAGAGTGAAGGAAAAGCAGCCCAGATGGCTACCTCATGAAATTGGTTGAGAGAATGCCAAGAGTGCAAAGCTGGTATCAAGGCAAAGGGTGGCGACTTTGAAGAATCTAAAATATAAGATACATTTTGATTTGTTTAACACTTTTGGTCACTGCATAATTACATTTGTTATTTCATAGTTTTTATGTCTTTACTATTATTCTAAACTGTAAAAATAAAGAAAACCCCTTCTATGAGTAGATGTGTCCAAACCTTTGACTGGTACTGTATATTAAGTCCTGCTTTTAGGACATTCGGAATAATGTGTTCAGGCACTCAAGTGGACCAGTGTGATAATACCTGATTGAGGCTGCCTTACCTCATGGTGCCACCACTCCTGTTTATTTTCAGGACTGAGTCGGCGAGGAGCCTCTGCCTCTCCAATAGGCTCGGCCTAGAGGAGCCCTTCGACCTCTCCCGGGGGGGGCAGCAGGACCTGCCTGCACCCATCACCGTCAGACGGGGAGAGTGTGCATGGCAGTTTGTGCCAGGAAAAGGACAATGACTCCTTTTACAAGGCTGCCAACTACCATTCTGGTGAGCGTCCATTCTTCTCCAAGGAGCCGTCCTACAGATTCAGAAACTCAGACACCCCTGATCCAGCAGGGGCCACGGACAAAGATGAGGAAGAGGAGTCGTCGAGAATGAGGTGTGCGAAAGAGGAAGGGGGTGAGAAGCAGAAGTACTACCTGAGTGGTGAAGAATATCCCCATATGAGGCATTACCACAGGCAGAGCTCTTTGAGCACAGAGATCAGTTGTGGGAACTGAGAATACAACTACGTCCTTTTTCAGGACTGCTGGTGCATTTCAAAACATGTTTTTGAAGCTAGTCATGTGAAACTGTGAACTACTTTTTTGAAAAGCACAAATATATTGCAGATTAAATCTTAAATAGAACACAATAAAAACAAAAATATGAATCAATGAAGAATTTTAAGAAACATTGAAGTTTTTAATCCATTTGTATTATATTGATAATGTACAATGTTTATAAAGTGTTCATTGTTGAAATTTCATTTAATCATGGTCAAGCGATTAGATTTATATTCACATGCTAATGGTATTTTCATTCTAATGGTCTTTCTTTTCTTTTATATTGGAATTTGATGCCACCTTTTAGCTTTTGTTTGTTTAGGTGTTCCAAGTTAACTTTTTCTTTATTTTAAAGTAATATGAAATACTGCCGTTAATCATCAAATTTATATTTACCAAAAGAATAAAATCTATTTCCTGAAGCTCACACTGAATCTATGACTTTTTATATTAAAAACAATGAAAGTAGACAGAAGCAGGCCGCAATGTTTTATACAAATACTGAACGTGAGAAAAAAAGTATTCACTGAACAGAAACTGAGGGAAAGTGTGCAAAACAGGAACAGAATCACACTGAGTTTCAGGGCCAAGTGAACGTTTCCTGTGAACACCCTGACATCACAGAATACAGATCAGCTTTCAGCAAGTCTCGAGCAGAGGTTCTCGCTGGAAAGACAAGAGTGACTTACAGCACTGAAAGCATCTAAATGTTGGGAGCACGTGACACTTGATCAACCCTTCCCATCTATAGGCTACTTTAATTGAATGTACAGTATGTCATTTTTTATTGCAATGGCTAATAGGTCTGAGAGCGTTAGGGAGGATGTGCTCCCTAAATGTCATTTTTGCAATGTAAAAGATAGGAGAGGACAAGCTGTGGTAACAAGGTTATATTTTAATGGATGCTTATTGAGGCTTGGGAGGAAAGTGATTTTGTTTTTTTTTAATAGAATTATTTCTATAGTTTTTTGTTTTTTTTCTCTCCCCTTCAAATTCTTGAGAACAGTCCTCCCTGTTCTCTATGGACAGACCTCCACTGGTGTAGAACCAAACCAGTCGAATGCCAAACTTCTTTAACTGTCTGAGGAAACTTTCTGTTGTGCTTTGCTGATGACAGTCTATGTCGATATGCCACTTCAGGGACCTATAGATGGTTCCAATCCTGCCTGTGGCAACAGTGGTGCTCTCCAAGGTTTTAGTGTTGAATTGTACGGTTGTTGTTACGACACAAAGCAACTGCTCTGTAAACTTCCAGATGGTACTGCGTTTCTTTCTGACTCGCAGTACTATCATCAACATATTTTAAGAGTGATGGAACTATCCTGGTATCCGAAGCTATTAGTGAACAGGGAGACGAGCAGTAGAATACACAACCTTGAGGACCACCTGTGCTGATGGTCTAAGGGCAAGATGTTAGCTTGTTCACCTTGACTGCCTGACATGTGCACCTCAAGAAGTCCAGTATCCAGTGGCTGGGTTCAGTTCCTATGAATAAGATGAATACGCGCGTAGGTGTCAAGTGACTCCAAAGGGAGTAATGTGTGGTGGATCTTCCACAGACTGATTGGCTCACCAGACAAACTGGGTCCACAAATTTGGTGGATGAGAAGTTTTTTTTGTCATTTGCTATCATTTGCAGGTTTTTCCAGTCTGCTCAGGACTTCATGCCATTTTTTTGGCATAATTTGACTTAAGTGTAGATCACAATTTCCAGATTTATACTGGCCACTATCACTGTTGATGTAGGCAAAGTTTTTCTTATTGCGCAGTAGCTATATCTCCTTTGAGAAACAGACTGTTCATACTGGCCAATGCCAATTGCAATGTTGACAGGCTAGCTCCCTGTTTTACATTATAGCTAGGGACACCGGTTTACCTAAGAAAATTATTTCAACTCGCATTAGCATCTCAATCTCCATGGGGTCACTGTAGGCATTGGATTGTTCCAATCACCAGAGTAATTATACAACTGCCGATGAATGTGACACTCATAATAGTAATTAGTTGACATTACAGGCTACACCAAGTGAGAGGAAGGAATGTGACAGAATGTCAAACACAAAAAGGTATCTGATTGACCAGGTGCAACAGTACCCTCCTGGTACACCACACAACAATGGTGACAAGTCATATTGCAGTATACAACAGCTTGTTTGAAATTTTGCGTTACAATTTTGCAGTCCATACAGGCACAAAAACAATAGACTGTCATTTAAAGACAAATAAATTGTCACAGTCTGAAATAAACTGGGGGAAATCCTCTGGGGGGGACGGGGGGAGAATTGAGCAGCAGACAGATGTCATTCAAAAATCTGACAGACATATTTTCAAGTGTAAATATTCAAGTACTGAACTTCCAAACTAGCTCATTACAAATTATTGGCATGTGAATAAGGTATTGCACTGACACTCGTAAAGTTTTGGAACAGGCAAAACAAATTGGTTAAAATATAGTGCAGACGGCAAAATCACCAAACAAGTTGATGTACAAAAAAATGCATCTTCATATGAACAATTTATATTCCCCACCGCCAAAGAATGATGGAGACAACTGACAATGATAACATCTTTTTTTCACCTTTAATTTTGCATGCCACTGCAAACTACTTAATTAGTCTTATTTAAGAAGAGTTGCAGGTGAGAAAACTGCAACACAAACTGGTGTCCCTAATGCTATCATTTTATTTGGAAAACGAACAAGTGGAGTAGCACAACTAAAACTCACAAGATGTGCAAGTTCAGTCCTGCCTCACAATGACGCCACCGGGGTGTGCAGATAAATATGCTAACTGTAGGATAACAATGTACTTCAATACATAACTTTCAGTTCTACTTATTTTATTGTTCTATCTTGTCTTATTTTATTTTCATCATCATCCAGCGTAACATTTTTTCTTGCACAAATATGAAAACCTACAGCAGCATAGTTTTAGTACGAGGAAGCCTACCTGAAAACATTCATAGATTCGGGTCTAAAAAACAGCCGGTCTAACAAACACCAAGACTTACTTGTGTTGCACGAATGAAATGCCCAAGCTATTAATTTAAGTTATTATATTATAATAATATAATATTAATATTATTATTAAGCAGACATAATGTGCCCATAGACCTACTGAGTCTCTGTAAAGCTTGTACATTTGGCTGGTAAAAATGATAAATTAAAAATAATAAGCGGCGCAGATGATTACAATTAATGTTACAATCTATTTTTGAGCATCATTTTAACTTGATTAGCAACATGAGCCTCACATATATGTGGCACATATTAGCCCATCATCTGATCCATAATGTCAGTATTGGGCTGATGTGGACAAGTTTGTTTTAAGCTCATACCAGATACCAATATGATTCATATTTATGTGCATCAAGAGGCATTACCACTAAAATCACATTAATATGTATAACAGAATTAATTAATAACAGAATTAATTAATTTGATAACAGAACAGATGTCAATCAACAAGCATACTTTATTTCAGCAGATTTGTGGAGATACTGAAGCCGTACACCCCATGGTACAAAGGAATGCTTCTATGTGGAGCTTGGCTTATTCTGAAAACACTAAGGTTATAAGCAACCTACAATTAATTTATATTACATGGACAAAAAAGCTAGTTTTTTTAAAGTATGCTGAATATTTGCCGAGTGACATGAAAATAAATATTAAACAGAACATGATTCAACAGTGTTCACAAGTCCAAAGGATATTTCAGTGTAAGCCCACTATTGGTTAATGGTTGGTGGCATTTGCAAGTTGATGACCTATCCCAGGGAAATGTTTTTATAAAAATGATGAATTGGTCGGCCAAGGGGGGAAAAAATAAAAAAATCCAGGGACATGGGGAAGAAAATCTATCTTCGTATGCCCATTGGCAACATATCCCAGAGAAATGTCTTGTTATGGTCTTCCATACGTGCAACTAGTTCGGTGGAGTTAACAGATTGCAAGCTACACTTAACTGCAGATGGCACATCTTGCCCCGGAGAAATCTTAATCCAGGGCCTTCTATCCAGGAGTGCGACACAGACCCATTGTGATGATTATCACCAGCGGTATCCTTCACTGTCTGCAGCTATCATGGAAGGCCTCCAGGGTGCGAAAGTCCCTCCAGGTTGGAGGCAGACCGTCTTGCAGGTATCTGCCACATCGCTGGCATGGGGTTTGGAAAAGCTTGATAAAACTTCTCAGCCAGGTCTGTGAACCACAAAGAATGAAACACTTTAGTCATTTTTAAGAAGGAGCGCAGCCCTAAGTCGATCCACACACTGTTGACGTTTCTTGTTGGTACCAGTGTGTAAGACTCAATAGCAGACATTTGTCCATCTCCGATATACGGTTTATTATATCTGCCAATGTTTTTCGGATATACCGCTTTTCCATCAGACCGAGCACAATTGTCTCAGCGATGGCTTTTACTTGGGGTTCTTTGGGATGTTCCATTTGCACAGCAAACCTCAGGACTTGAAAGAAGGTATTGGCTCAGACTCCAGCACCATTTTAAATGCAATCTATTGTTTTAGCCCTGTTATCAGTAAAAAAACTAAACGATACCCATCCCAAGTTATAGGTAACCTATAGTTTGCATTAGATATAAAACGCTTTCCATTCGGGCAGTTCCTATATGGGCACTGATTCTTGATCAGACTCCGGCTAATTAGAAATGCAATGAGTGTTTCTCTGCTTTTTGGTGCGAGAGTGTAGACACGAGATGGGAGGGGTGCTTGTGTGATGTCGAGTCAGTTAACCAATCAACGCAGAGTATGTGAAAAAAACCTGAAATGCCCACCCAAAACAGGCTCTTTCACCACCAAAAATTTGTATTCCATCAGAGGAACAAAAGCCAACAATAGCCCGACTGTATACCAATATAGCGGTGAAAAAGGCTGCATGTGGACATGTGGGATTGTTGTGAAAAATGTATGTACCGCCTCTAAAAATGCAAATTGAGGGATTTTGCTGTTTATTGATTCTTTTTGATTTTAATATTATAGTCAGAATTGGATTAGTCCAGGGCGGGGCTAACACTATTTAAGAGCCGAGTTCATGATTTACAGCCATTTAGCCAACCATTTATCCCTGTGTAATTTACAGCTTAATCTAGTCCCACCCCCAATTCCAATAGAGATCCATTCAAATGCACAGAGGTTATAGTATCGCTTCTAAGAGTACCTGAAAATAAGGTATCAAGAGTCTTTTGATATCATTTTATACCCAGTCATGATAGCATCACCTGTTCACCTGTGGAATGTTCCAAACAGGTGTTTTTTGAACTTCCCAGTTCCCACCTTGTGTTGGCATCAAATTCGGAATTAGCGTATATTTACAAAAATCAATAAAGTTAATAAGATAAAACATTAAATATATTTTCTTTGTACCGTTTTCAATTAAATATATGTAAAAGATAATTTACAAATCACTGCTTTCTGCTTTAACGTGCATTTTACATACCGTCCCAACTCTTTTGGAATTGGGTTTTGTATTTACACAGTTCAAATTAATAGATCACATACAAGGGGTGGACAAAATATTGGAAACACTTGGCTTTAACTTTGAAGCATCTAAACCACAATTACAAAAGCATCTACACAGGTTATTCTTATTCATTTGAATGCTAATGAGCAGCGTGTGTCTGCTTAAGAGATCTAGCCAGCAGCACTTTGCTAGGTAAGTCTGCAAAGCAAGATGAGGATACTAGCAGAGTTCCAAAGGGGCCAAATAGTTGGAGCCTGAATTGCAGGTGAGTCGGTAACAAAAACAGCAAAATTATTTAAGGTGGCAAGGAGAACACGGTCAAAGATCATGACAACATATGCCCAGAAAACAGCATCAGCAAAAAAAGAACTGTGGCCGCAAGTCAAAGCTCCAACAGGGACAGACGGACACTTGGTAGGATAGTTGCTAATAACCACAGAAGTACAGCTCTAAAAATCACCACAGAATTGAATCAATCGATATCTGAACCAGTCTCAACAAAAACAGTATGTCGTGAGCTTCACAATTTATGGCTGGTATTTATGGCAGGGCCGCCATTCGGAAACCATTTGTATCCAGGGCTAATGCACAAAAATGCATAACATTGTGTAAGGAACACAAAACCTGGACCCCTGAGCAATGCAGAAAAGTGATATGGTCTGAGGAGTCATCTTTTTCTCTTTTTAATACATCTGGACGGGTTTATGTTTGGAGAAAGCCTAAGGAGGCATTCAATCCACAATGTCTGTTGCCAACTGTTAAGTATGGTGGTGGTTCTGTAATGGTATGGTCAGCCATTTCACGGGTCTCACTGGGTCTAATGATTACTTTCCATGGACGTGTAACAGGCAAACAATATGAAACAATATTTTACAAGACCAGGTGCACCCTATGGTGCAAACACTGCTCCCTCGTGATGTCCCCATATTCAAACAGGATAACCCCCCCCCCCCATACACACTGCTAAAAACATTAAAGAATGGTTCTAAGAACATGAGGATGATGTCAAATGCCTTCCATGGCCAGCACAATGACCAGATCTAAACATAATTGAACCTTTCCATAAAGTTCTGGAGCGCAGAGTGCAAACTTGATTTCCACCTCCTTCATCCCTCAAAGAACTGAAGACTGTCCTTCTTGAACAATGGGCCAATATCCCACTACATACAGTTCAGAAATTGTATGACAGCATTCCTAGAAGGATTGAAACAGTTATGAAGGCAAAGGGAGGGTCTACTCGTTATTAGTTACTAGATATTCAGTTTTTGTAAGGGTTTCCAATATTTTGTCCACCCCCTGTATATTACTAATAACCTTGTAACGATGTAGAAGGGCACAGAGGCACATTCAAAGGACACTACCACTTCCAAAATCCGAATAAATCTTCTGCACATGATTGTTTGTTAAACACTTAAGCCTTTTGACTAAGATTCTCACCATGAAGGACCTTACTACCACGTCAGGCATCTGGGGCAGCTGATAATGTAGCAGAGCAGTAGTGGCATGATCTGTAACCTTAAAGAAAACAGTGAAAAAAATGTATTTAAATATCTTAGGAAGGAATGTAAATAAGTTAAACAAAAGTTTCCTCTTTGTTGAGCCAAGTAATGTACAGAACAAAATGATTGGACGCAGCCATTAGCATTGACTACAGAGGAAAAATAATGACTTCAGTAGTAATCAAGGCAATGTTTATTATTTAGCAATGAAGTTGGGAATACCAGGACTACCAGACGCAGTCCAGTTTTGTTCCTAATAATAATAACAATAAATATAGCTGAGCAGGATTCCCAGGGCCCAAGCAGCTTAAGCAGCAGTTGTCAAACACAGAGACTATATGATGGGAGATCACAATTTTCTTGGATCAGAAGATTCAAGCGTTTTGTCAGTATGCTATATAATATCATGTCAGTATGCTCCATACAATATCATATTCTGTGTGGTATTTGAAATATACATGGAATTCATTTTATTTATATATATAGATATATATATATATATATATATATATATATATCATTATACACAGAGCTACGCAAGTAACAGTATTTAGTGTATTTTAACATTGTGCCTTAGAAGTTATTTGCACTTGAGATGTATAATCAACTCCACAATCATTGGCACCCTTCATGAAAATTAGCAATAATTCTGGAGTTCACAGTCACAGAAGTAAACCACAAGCAATCTCACCTTCTGAAATACCTGGTGGATGGACTTTGACCAGATGTCCAGCTGGGAAAAAGATTAGACAAAAAGTTATTATGATGCGGTTCAAATATACAATGCGTATGGCCAGAAGCAATCTATAATTTTTTAATAACCTTAACCACTACTGTGAATAATGACACATTCAAATTGCATAAATACCAATACCTGAGGAGCAGAGGTCGCTTTCTCAAGAGCAAGTGCATAATAGTGTGCACTCATTGAAGACACTAAAAGATCACTAATAACTCAATCGAAATGAGTTTTTACCAGGCCCAGTTCTAGACTGCCTTGACTGGGGGGGGAAGCATATCCGCACCAAAATTAAAATTAAAATGCAAATCGGCAACTTTCACTCAATGTGTGCAAAAACCATGACATAATTCAAATGAAAATTTGCGCCACTTTGTGTTTTCATTTTCAAGACAATGTACGCACTTTCTGACAATTTGAAAATTTTAATTCAAATCCATTTCACATTTAATTTCTCGCCCTCTACGACAACCTGTCATAATTTAAATGAAAATGAAGAGTAAAGAAGTGTATGGGTGTATGAAAAGCACATCATGAATAAAAATGCATTATTATTATTATTAAGTCGGCTTTGTATGTGTGCGTAAGTTTTTGTACGTTTTGTTGAGATTGAAACTTACCTTGCCATCTTCAGAATACAAGTTCTCATTGAATGCCCTCACAATAGTACGGTCAATAAATAGGCTTCGCATCACCACAATAGCTTTCAGTACTTTCCCCAAAGTCACCTGGAAGAGAGACAGGGAGGACTAAGTTGATTACATTTTTATTTAAAGCTCACCATGCACTGGTCCAAGACAAGCCACTGTCCACATTAAATAGGGCTTAAGGATAAATGATGAGAAATTCTAGTTTTTCCCTAGTGCTTTATTAACCATGCCATTGTACGTTACGATGCAGTAAATGTGGTATCGATTGAAATGGGATTAAAGGAAACCCCCCCCCCCCCTCAAGAAAAATGGCCTCTTTCCAAAATTGCAGACAATAACCCCTTTTTGGATAAGGTTCCCCACCCCTGGTTTAAATGCTATGATAATCAAACGTATTCAAAACAATATGCAAGCACTGGGTTAGGGATGAAAAGTTTTACACAATAGTTCTTGGTTCAAGGGGGTATTTTATGATGAGAAAGGGCATAATTCACAACAGAATCAACAAAAACACAATATTCAAGCAGTCGTATCAGCAGAGACATTTACTTCATCTCATTAATTGATACCTCATTTTGTACCTCTGATTCTGTTCTTTTAACATAAGATTGAAAAAAAAATAATAATCTAATTTTGACACATATCTCAAGTATGGATCCGGTCACAATTTTACTTTGTCATCATCAAGACAGTAAAAATTTACAGATATTAGCTTATCCTAATGCCAGCTAGCTTCATCTCTAGCGTGCTAACCAACAGCATTAGCAATGTTAAGAAAAAATATTTAAAGTCTCGAATTTTAGAGATTACAAAGAGGCACTATTTTCTGAGCTTCATTATTTTCCATATTTTAAGTGCACTTCAAGTACCTGTGAAAATGACAAAACTAGGATAAAGCATTCTTACCAGAAGTACTGCTGATGTCCCATTGGGTCTAAAGAGTTCGATTGTCATATCTGGAAACATTCTACCAATCCTTGATATAACATCATCCACATACCTAAAGGACACAAAGAGAAAATGTACATTTATCATTACTAATATTTCAGTTACTCTAGAGTGTTAAAGGGATATTTCACCTTCGTGTGACATAAGTAATTTTGTGGAGCCTCCCCCATTATATTTGCATAATGTGTAATATCCGCCGTAGTTAGTTTTTGTTTTAAACCGATCAATTTTGGTGAGGTCCCGAAAATGAATGGGAGTGAATGGGGACAACCGGGAAT
Organism: Synaphobranchus kaupii; assembly: GCA_029718625.1. Lineage (NCBI taxonomy): Eukaryota > Metazoa > Chordata > Actinopteri > Anguilliformes > Synaphobranchidae > Synaphobranchus > Synaphobranchus kaupii. Next base: position 31,164,426 of record CM056376.1, read on the forward strand.
ACCAGGGATGCCGTTAACGGTCAGCAGGGACAGCTGATGTTGCTAGTATTTTGCTAGTTGCTAGTAGCGTCAATACGCTATGCAAATATAATGGGGTAGGCTCCACTTATGTCACACGGAGGTGAAATATCCCTTTAAGTTATATCCTCTCTCAATAGCCAACCAGAAAAAAATTCTAAGTTTTTGTGAATTTTTGTAAATAAAATAAATAAATCAATAAATCCACTGATGGACAAGGTACATCCTGTTGTTTGGGTGCACATTACACCTTGTGTAACTGTATGGATTTTAATTTAAAAGGATTCTGTAAATCGCTGTCTAGTCCAGCCAAGTGTGGCCAAGTGCATCAAGCCTTCATCTCCATGAATGACTTTACATTGAAAACTGATGGATTTATCACACCCTGGATATATAAAAGAAATCTATCAAATTAAGCTCTAATGTAAACTTACATTAGTTTAGCTAGTAAGGGTTAACCAACCATTTTCTTTGTCACTAGCCATCAATTTATGCAAAATCTTTATGTTCCTTTGCGCTCTTATTGCACCACCTTCTGGACATAACACCCATAACAGGAAGCACCAAAAAATATCCTATACATAATATGTCAATGCAATTATAATGACAATTTTGCAATATATTTTCAAATGTAATTCAATCTCTGTATTTCTTGGAATACAATATTCAAGTTTATTTTTTTGGCCCCGTTGACAGCCCTAGTTGGAAAACACACTTTGACCCCTTGCCAGAGCTAAAATAAATTAAAATGATTGGAGACTATTGTAAATAATGGTGGTTTTAGCGCTGAGCAAAAAAGTGAAAGTGAGATGTTATCCTGGCACCAGAGTCAGACACACTGAATGTCAATCGGAGAGTGCTCTGACTGGTGGTTAGTGACTGGTTCTCAGGCTGGTGTGAACAATGGTTATTTGAAAATTAGGACCGTTTTTGGGAACGACCTGGTCAGGGATGGTCTTCATCCCAACAGAAGAGGTGCAGTCATGTCATCTGCAAACAGGGTCCAAAATGAACTTTTTGGCTCAGGCTTTTTTGGCTGTAAAATGTACCATTCAAAATGTTTTTACCGGCCAAAAATAATTGCAAGCATTATTTAATTAAAATAAATAATTTAAGATTTGATTTAGTATACCATTTCATGTTTAGATTAGATTTTAAAGAGACAATTACAAAGAGCGAAGATCATATCTACAGCTTTTATAAAAAAATGTCTTCCCCCTTAATTTTTTACAGGCATTTGGAGAGACCGTGAAAATTCGTTTTGGAGTTAGAGTTTATCAAAGCCCCAGTTCACATCTTTAAAATGATATATACTACAATCAGGAAAATAACATCTCCTTGAATGTTGCTCCTCTTTGAAAGTAAGGAAACCAGGAATAGGCATGCAGAAGTAAAATGGCCACACATTAATAGCACTATACTGTATAGTATACTATACTTCAATGCTAAACAAGGTAAATATAAACATAAATATTAATATTTAGATAAAATATTAATGAGATAAAACAAGTGGTAATAACACAATAGATTGTCAATGTTACGCGCAGATAGTTTATTCACAACATAATTGGCTATGTTCAAATGCAACCCAATTATTTCCAGTAGGCTACAGCAGTATGATCACGCTGTGTATGTTTAGGGAAGTAACCAATAGGTGCTAAAAACGTAGGCTGCGTGTACACAAAGAATAATAAGCACAGTATGTGCTTTATTTACAACTTTTTACAAGTCTGTAATAAAACATGGTAATGTTTGTCATTCAACACTTTGGTTTTTCTTTTTTAAAGGTCATCTCAAATTGCATATTGATGTAATTCATGGATTATTACAACCCTTGACCGTCTGCTATCTATATAGAATTATTCAGCCCAAAATTAATATAGAAAAAAAACTTCATTTTCGCTTTCCATTTTGCTTTTTCATTTTCAAGCTGTATGTAAATGAAATGTGGCCCTCCTATCAATCAAAGCAAGCAAGGTGGGTCTCTTCCAGATTGGGCGCAGTGGCACTTTACAAACACCAGGGGAGCCATACCACATGAAGGGTTACAGTCTATGGGGAAAAATCCTCTCAAGGCACTTGAGGTTTTAAAGAGTAACTACACCCACTGTCTCAGCCTGTCTCCGCCTACTACACAATTTTGAAAAATACTTTGTGGGGTGAGCGAGGGAGAGGTGTGGGGGTGGAGGAGCTGTGTCCATCTGCATTTGCATAAATTTACGTACATTGTACAAATGATTTCGTATAACTCGGATCAAACTGTCAAACTAGACATTGCACATCAAATATGAATCAAGATTCAGCAACTGCATGGCCTATTTCTCACCTCAAATATTTTCAGAAACATATTTTAGTGGACTATTGAGGTGGAATAAGAGAATTGAACAGGACGCCACGTTGTTCCGGTTTAAAAACGTGGAGGCGAAACGAAAGTAACGTTTTGGGCAGTTCATTTAGATTCTAAAATTTCTTCACATCGAACTAATTACTCTCCAGAAACCCGAGTCCCACAGAAGAGATTTTTTTTTTTTTTTAAATTTGGTCCCCGTGTTTTTACGTCACAGTGCGCATACGTGGTTACACGGGCACAGGCATGTCCTGTAGCTAGCTTGCTCGGTACAAGACATCTCAGAAGCTTTTAATTCTCTCACTTCTCAAAGCGCTTCACGTCATTGCTCAGCGTTTACCGGTTTGCGCACATGCATCACGTTTAGGTACCCAGTGCGCATGCCATGGTTCCAAAAAGACCCATAGTCAAACATGGTAGCCTCCATGAACTGGCTTCAGGCGCCAATGAGCAGCTCAGGGAGGAGCCTAATAAATCGGTCAATTACAAAATATTTGCATTGATGGTGTGGAAATAACTACAACGGTGTAGGAGGCCTGTGCACCTTATGCAGCGGTTAAACTGAAATCTGCGGCAAGCATATTTATATTTCTGGAGAAAGCAGCCATTCTTTTGTCTCGATAGTATGGGTAGGTGTGGGCTATTTTATATAATTACGGCCAAGCCAACACCTCTTCACAATTAGAGAATCATGGCAATTTACAAAAGAAAGACAACTAAAATGCAGTGATATAACATGCACAATCTGCAACAAAAGAGGCCAGTGGTCTAACCCTAACCCCAGAATAAGAAATGTTTTTGCTGATTGTTTTGTAGATTTTTTTCAGTATAAAAACCAGAAGCAGAGTGAACCCCTGATGAAGGCTGGTGTAGCCTTCTCTATATTTTAGTCTTTGACACATCTATGCCTACATCCTGGAGAGTGTTCTGGATCTGTTTGACAGTTGAAAAGGGGTTTTTCTTCACAACTGAAAGTATTCTTCGGTCAGCCGACTGGATGGGGAAAACCACTACCTAATCCGGATAACTGATACCCGGCAATGTTATGGGTTCCATGTGTGAAAGGGGCTTTTGACACACCCAATGTTTTGGCTATGTCTCTGATCGATTTATTCAGATTTTTACATCCCATGGTGGCCTGCTTTACTGGCATTGGCACTTCTTTGGGCCTCATGCTGAGGACAACAGCAACAGACTCCAAATTTAAATTAAACATCGCAAATACAGAATATTTCCCAGCAAAATTTTAATATTACTAGTACTGCAAGCGCAAGCCAAACAACGTTAATTTCAGTCTGGTCACGGACTTGCTCTCTCTCATCATGCTCCCGGGCTCAGACCCGTACCGTGGAGAAGGGTACACCTTTAAGCACTTGGGATGATTCATTAACACAACCCAGGTGCATTTGCTCAATCCACCAGTAGATATTGCTGAGGCTGCCTGCGCTGGATCAAGCGTTACAAGCACTACGGGTAGATTTGCAATGTTTTTCCAAACATTGCCAGGACGTGTTAGACTTGCTTTCTTGTAGAACACTGATATTAGCTAAACTAAAACGGTTGCATCAGAGTTTATTCATCTCAGAGTTCTCCAACTGTATTCAGTGCATTTAAAGCTCCACCAATCAACGTAGTCATACACAGTTAGGTAAATAAGGATATTTGTGTTTCTGAAATACCTGGGTATTATATTTGACACGTGTACAGACCATATCCTTGCCAAATGCAATGCCTGGCAAATATTTGTTTTCAGTCATCATTAGGAGGCTGCTGGGTGGCTCATCCTGTTATGAATGTGCCCCAGGGTCTGGTATTGAATCCAGACTGTGCCAGTGCTGACGGCAGCCGTAAATCTTGCAAATGGATGGAGGGCTTTAGCCGGCCTGGATTACAATGTCTCACCACAACCCAAGGACACCCGTTGGTTGATCGGGTGCTCATAGTTCAACTATTGAGTTAAACTGGAGGAAGACATTTCATGTGTATATCTGCGGTTAAAACAGCAGTGGTGACATCGAAATGTGCTTCGGGAGAGAGCATATGCTTATCTTTAGCCCTCCCAAACTGACGAGAGGTTACAGCGTGAACAGGATTTGGACATCATATTTGCTGGAGACAGCTGCAGAACAGTGTTTAAATTGGAGGATTGGAGGTTGTACTCACTGAGGCGGCAGGACCAGGGTGCTGGGCTGGACTTTGGGTCTTCTCTTGGCAGAGGCACCCATCTGGTTAGCAGAGCGCTTAAGTGACTGCTGGTTCAGAAGACTGGAAGCCAGTCCAGCATGGTACTGCAACTAGAAATAAGATACAAAAAGTAATAGGTGAATGGGAAATAAATAAATACACACACATCTATATCTAGATTTGTAATCAAACAATTCACATGTGGTTAAAGGGCAGAGAGCATATCAGGGCAACAGCACAGTCCTGCAGGTTCCTCCTGTACACCATCAGGAGGATTCGACCATACCTGACCACATACGGGACCCAGCTTCTCATCCAGACCATGGTTATCTCATGCCTGGATTACTGCAACTCCCTTCTCACAAGCCTACCAGCCTGCGCCATTCTGCCTCTACAACCGATCCAGAACACAGCTGCTCGACTTGTCTTCCACCTCCCGAGGTTCTCACGTCAGCCCCCTGCGGTCACTCCACTGGCTGCCGGTCGTCGCCAGGATCAAGTTAAAAGTTCTGACCATGGCCTACGCTGCAGCCCTTCCTACCTGCAGGACATAATCCAACACTACACTCCAGCTCGACCACTCAGTTCGCTGTGCTGCAGCAGGGCGACTCGCACTTCCTTCCCTCTGTGTCAACGACTCTCGATCATCCCGACTGCGGAGCTTCTCCACCCTAGCTCCCCATTGGTGGAACAAACTCCTCATTCCTCTACGGTCCGCTCAAACACTGACTGCTTTCCGTCGTGGTCTGAAGACACACCTCTTCAGATTCCACCTTGACTGACCTACCAATCTAGTACCATTTTCATATAGCAATTTTATTTATTTTTTTTGTTTGTTTCCTGTTCCTAATTCTTGTTTGATTTTATAATTTATAATGTCTTGCTGACTTAGCCATAGTTTACTGTGTGTACTGTACTGTACTGCTTCTTCTGACCTGTTGATAGTTGCTTCAATGACCTTCGGTATGAACTTATTGTACGTCGCTTTGGAAAAAAGGGTCTGCCAAATGAATGTAATGTAGACTAGTGACCTTAGCAAAGCAATTACTTTATTAGCTACCGAACTCTGTGACTAAATGGAAAGGGTTTTATTGCGTTATTGTTAAACTCTGCAACAATGAAAAAGATTGTGTTTTTTTTACCTGAACTCTTGGAGCGCACATTTTTAGTGTAGCTATGCCAGTCTGCAATCCTACAACAGAAGCTAGAAATGTGATGCACGTTTACAACAAGGTGTGTTGAGATGCAGTGGGTGGGAGGTGTGTATCTTTTGTATGTGGGCAGGGCCAACAGGTGTTATGACTTGAAATGATTTCAAAACATTGCGACCGTTGAGAAAGTTGCTGGCTCCAGCTTTAATCCATGTCATGTTTATTTTATTTCACGAAGTTGGGCTCAAAGTTGGGCTGCACGATATTGGAAAAAAACTACATTGAAATACTTTATTATTTATTTATTTGCGATATATATTGCGATATAAAAAAATACAGGAATACAATAATTTAAAATACCACCACCATTAGCTGGAGTCTCCAGAAAAACTGGGGAAATACGGGCATTAATTTAGGAAAACACAGCCCTTCATTTAGCCTATATACTTTCGGTATCATGAAAACGTATTAGCTAGCCTCGCCAGCAGTCTGCAACACTTAACGTTACCTACGTATGGTACGGCAATGCCAACTGAAATGGAAATGTTTGCTGCAATGAGTGGTACCGGGGCAGTATCATGCTACGGATCCGGCCATGTATTCAGGCTCAAAACAGAAAGCCTTCCACCTACGACAAAATCTAGTGATATATTAGAAATATTGCACTTTGCGAAATGACAAAAAGCTGATGTGTGGCTTAGCTACTGCATGGCATCAACCATCAAACCATCACAAATCTAAGTTTGTATGGTAAATGGTACAACTGTCTTGTTTTATTTAAGCCATTTACCAAGTTTCTGTGATGCTCACACCTGGAGTTATAAAGCTTGACTCTGATATCAACCAAATTTATAGTGTTTTACAGTAGCTCCTGTCTATCTAGCTGCCTGTTATAGTTCTCCTTGCTTACCATGCAAGTGATTAATATGTAGCGGAGTGGTCTACTGTCAGCCGCTTGAGAGGCTGTGGCACTAAGTGGTGATTAGTCAGTGGGCTGTGTCTCAATTCTCATTACTTTCATTGGCTGAACCGATTCCTAAGAATTTATCGCAAGTGCACAATTCTCCCATACCATCAGCTTTCCCACTGGCAAACATTGGAAAATTTTCATTCTTCTGCTTTAAAAAGTTTGATTATTCAAAGCATCGACCGATCTGTGTGTAGTGTGTACATGACAAATGTAAAATTCCTACCAAAAAGGGGATGATGTGATTAAGCTTACCTTATTTGACCACTTGTATGCCTGCAGTAGCTGACTATAGAGTGGGGTCTTGTCCTGAACAGGATCCAGACTCAGCAAACCACTGTTGTGAAGGGGATGGCTTTCAGAAGGTCGGCCAACCAGGTTACTGAGCCTTTCCAACTCACTGTGAAACATAATTGATAATTAGAAAATTTGAGAGCTAACAACCTATTTGAATACGTTGACAGAATGTTCATAAAGTTAAAAAATACTGCACATTCAAACCCCTGCTGTTGATGATGATGTCATAATAGCATACTAGTGTAGCTGGCCTGACGCATCGGTAATGCAATTCACCCTTTGTCAAGCCCCGCCCAAGTACAGCTCTCCTTAGTTACTGTTGCTAATTCCGTCAAGCTTTCACTTCGGAAAGCAAGTTTCCACAGAAAACTTATTGAGAGGACCCTTCAGTTATATTAACTTGTATTTGTACGTACTTTATTAAATCAAACACAGACTACCTCCTTTTTAATCAAGCAAGTCTTGGGTATATTACACTGAACTGCGGTTAATTCATTTTATGGTAATCTTGAAAAAAAATCTAGCTAGGCAAAATATTTTCTAAACTGCCTATCACATGTCTATTAAGTTCTAACTGACTAGCTATGAAGAAGACTCTAGTGATTGATTAGTAGAATCAGGTGTGTAATTGCTTGGTTGAAACAAAAGCCTGCACCTACACCGGCCCTTGCGGGATAAGGTTGAAGACCCCTGGTTTAGGTAATCAGTTATTCTATATGATTTTTAAAACATAGGCTAAATATAACTTCAAATATCCCGATGGAGAACTTTTTCTGGCAGCATATGCATTCACATTTGCAGACATTTAAACCAAGAAACATACAATCATTTACATGAGAAAGAGGGGGGGGGTGAATAAATAAATTCAGATATAAAAAATAAATATTGAATCAAAAAAAAGTGTAACAGCTGAATTGCACATTATTTCCATGATATATGATTGGCATGACACAAAGATTGAATGACCACATTCTCTTCAGATGGTAAGATGACAGGGCCAAGTAGCATTGCTTTATAAGAGAGCTTGTTTAATGTGTGTGAGAGCGAAGGTCAGAGGTGGAAATCCAGGGGACATAAATTAAAAGTCCTAACATGTGTTTCTTCCACCCATAGTCAGCCAGCAGATTTCACTAATTAGTCCTACCTCCTTGCTGAATAATTATGTTAATTAGCAAATCCTGGTGATTGGAGCAAAAAACTGGGGAGGACTTTTACTTTATGTCCCCTGGATTTCCACATCTGGAGAAGGTAATTAGACTGTTTGTTGTAACTTCGCCTCATTTTGATATCAATAACGTTAGCTTTAATGGTCGACCTAGATTTTGCTGGTTCTATTATAGACAGTGCTTCGTATGCGTGAGTAACTTGGCAGTTGTGTATGTTGAAGTTTTTTGTTGAGATAGTACATACTCTAAACTCTAAAGGAACAGGCTGTGCGGTTACACCGGTCGGGTTTTGGAGCGCACGCAATGTTTTAAAAAATGTCCATACAAATTAAAAACCAAACCTAACCTTACGCCTCAAGCACAGGATAGCTAACAAACATTATACTCAAAGGTAACAAACGATGTTGTTGTCAGTGAGCCAAAGCAGGTTAACAAAAATGTTGACTGGGTTGTTGGTAGCGTCTGAAGTCGGTTCCAAAACATTTTGTTATGCTACTTTTATAATGTATATTTCTAATGTGTGCATTCTCGTGACGTTAAACGTTAGGTATGTTCAGAGTTCATCAGAATTGCATTTGTAGACTGACAGTTACGTTAAGTTAGTGCTAACCATCCAGACACTCACTTCAGGTCCCGATTCACCGCTTGTAGATTATCCTGGAATTCAGTGATGAAAACTTTTTCCCGCCCTTCCAGAGTTTCTTTGTTTTTCATTCCATCCTTCAAAGAGTCAAAAACTCGAGTTACACTTGAACGAAGCGCCTGGATTGCATTTATTGCCTGTGAAAATGCTTCCAAATTGACTCCCACATTCATTACGTCCGCCATTTTACTAACATGAAGCTTTAGCAAGGATGTGACTTCCGGTAACCACCAGAGCAGGACATTTCACAATAAAAGTAGGAATTAACGGTTTCTTGTGCTGCGGTTACGAGTAGAACGAATTTGGCTGGAGGTCTTGTGGGAACTGGGAAGGTCACGAGAACACTACCGAGACGCGCGAAATTTGTCTGTTGTTGGGAGTGGTTGGAAGACGCTGTTTGAAACATAAAGGGGACTTTCTAAGGGTTTTGTCCAATTGTTGTTTTTTTTCCAGATTTTTTTGTTTTGTTTGTATTTTGTTTTCTGTTTATTTGGTAGAGAATATGAAAAGAAGAGTGATAGTATTGTTTGTTTTCACTTCCCCAGTGGGAAGAATGGCAGGGAGAGGACAGAGGGAGGGTTTGAGACGTGATGGGAGACCATGGCCGTGTCCGAATCAGCACTCTTCCACACTATTGAGTAGCCTTGGTGAGTAGATAGGATGAGAAAGTCGTTGAGTAGGTGAAAATTTTTCAAATTGCAGTATACTTGAAACACCCGGATGACACACTTCCGGGGTTTTGCTGAGTATATCCGGGTGATACTGGCAGAAAAGCGTACAGCAGGCCTGGCCCAGTAGCAAGGGCAAGAAGTGCCTTAGTGCGAGAAACACTGCTCGGAGTTCAGTGACATGGCATTCAGTCATAATTGAAGTGGCCTGGGTGTCAGGAGTCCGAGAGGCATGACTGCTGAGGCGGCCGTGATTGGGCCCATAGCCTCTGAAAGACCCTCATTTCGAGGACCTGGTTCACTCGGAACTGACACACCGCGTCGAGCATAGTAGTTCTGCGACGGGGCGATAATGATGCCTTCATGCTCTTTGAGTCGAGGAACAGTCCAATGTACTCGATGGACTGTATCGGTATGAGCTGGCTCTTGCCATAGTTGACGCTGATGCCCAGTCTGGCAATATGTAACAGCATCTGGGTAGTGTGTGTGGGCGTCATACTGTACGATTCGGCACATATTAGCCAATCGTCTAGATATGGCATGATTCTAAGCCCTCTCAGCCGGAGCAGCGATAGGACCGTGCTCATACAGCGAGTAAATACACGGGGGGCCAGAGACAGACCGAATGGGAGGACATTGAATTCATATGCCCAACCTCGGAATGCAAAGTGTAGGAAACGACAATGCTCCACAGAGATAGGGATGTGTAAGTATCCTTCAAATCCACAGCCGTGAACCAATGCCCTGGTCTCACGGTGTGTATAACGTCCGATATCCGAAGCATCCGGAAAGTGTATCGTTTTAGATACTTATTCAGGTCTCCCAGATCCAGAACTGGTCTGAGAAGACCCTCCTTTTTCGGTATCAGAAAATAGGTTGAGTAAAAGCCACTGAGCAGTGACACAGCGCCCTTTTTTTAGGAGGCCTGTAATTTCCTGTCTCAGCCTTCTCGACTGGGTGGGGTCCAGACTGTGTGTGTGTCTGACTCCGGAAAATATTGGGGGCTGCCAGTTGAACTGGAGGCGGTACCCCTTTTTAAAATCGTGGACAAAACCCACGGTCTCGGCGATACTGTCCCACCATCGGACCCACAGCCTCATTTGGGGCCTTGTTTGGGGGGGCGACGGTTAGTCTGCCGACCCCTAGCCTGACCACCAGATGGACCCATAAGGTTGCGTTGTGTGTCCGATGCCGGTTCACGGGCAGACGGAAGACGGAGAGTTCCCCTGTTATACGAGAATTGTGCTTCACTTCTAGCCATCGGTTGGGACCAACGAACACCAGAGTGTTGTGGGGAGGGGGGGGCGGGGGACATCTGCCACCCCCTGTATCTTAATGCCTCTACAGAACGCTCAAGCATCTGTCTGGCTACTTCTGTGAGAACCTGGCTGGGTATAACCGGCAGGTCCCTGATGGTTCTTTTTGTGGTGTCCGGGAGGGGCGACTGAGCCAACCACACCTGACACCGAGTCATCGTGAGCAAGGACATTACTCAGCCTAGTTCAAGTGTCATAAATGCAAATGCGTCACTGACATCAAGCATCGTCTGTGACTGCACGAGCATCAGTCACGACAGCGAATTACCAATCCACGCTGTCCTGGCGGCCGCATCATAAGCCTTAAAGAGCAGATCATCTGTTGCTCTGCATTGTGGCTTACGGCAACGGGCGTCTGCCCGGACCGCCTCCCCTGGGGAAACTACCAGCTTGCCGCAATGGCGTGTTCCACAGAGGGCATTCGGTCCAGCCCATGGACCTCCACGTCCGACATGGACGTCAATGTCCTACAGTGCTTGGCCACTCGCTGTAAGCCGGGGCGTGACCAACAATTACTTTGCTCCGCCAGAAAATCGTTAGATGCTGGCATGGCAGACTGTGCCCCCTGGGGTGTCTGTCGGTGAAATCTAGATGTCTCCGCAGTGCTGGCCTGAGGCATATCGCAACCCATGCATGCCAGGGGTGCATGGAGAATAGTTTTCAGAGAGGCCGAGTAACCCACTGAACTGTTAGTGGAACCCGAGCCTCCCACTGACCCTCTGTCAGATTGGTCTCCTGTGTCAGACTGACTGTGAGCAAACTGGGTGTTTGATGCTGCTGTAGAGAGTGCATCAAACCCGTCCGAATGCAAACGTGGCGGGTGGTCTTGAGTAGGGGAAGTCAGGGCAGGGCTCTGCCACACAAACCAATCGATATAGCGGCCACGCTCACCGATTGGGAAAGTCTTACTGGGGTGCAGTTGCAGCCAGTACAGACTTAGAATTAATAACCAGAGCCGTAGCTCGCAGATTGTAAGAAATCAGATCTCACTGGGGTACACCCATGCCCAGGTTCAATCTGGATAACAAATGTCTTACTGGGGTGCAGTCACAGCTAATACAGACTTAGAATCAATCAACGGAGCCATAGCTCGTAGATTGTAAGAAACCAAATCTCACTGGGGTACACCCACGCCCAGGTTCGATTTGGAATCTGTGAAAATACAGAAGGATACAAACCTGTACTTGCTGTATACCAACCTGTTCCAATTAAATGTGGTAGCACCATGTGCCTAACCACCACCTATATATATTAAACGTAAACAACCACAGTTTAACCAAGCAGTATAACCAAGAAAATTATATCCGTCTTAAAATAGCCAAGCTATTAGCGGATATCGCATGCAAGACTTTGGAGGACGATAAGAATCGTAGCCCCGACCGAAGAAGTCACAAAGCGTTTCGGGATTCGCACAAGATACAAACAGTTTCACGTCTCTACTCTGCATCGGCGAGAAAAATGAAGAGGATTTCCGCATTGACACGCCTCCCTTTATAGGGAGGAATTACGTCACTACGTATTTCTGATGGTCAGGTCCATCACAAATGTTAACATAAGAGTCTCGATGCATCGGAACACTCTGATTGGTTTATTGCATGTTACGCCCAAGACACACCTATAATTAATGAAAAGACTAAGTTCAGCCCATTTGCACCTTGCGCCTTACTTTGTGCTCAAAATATGCGCCCTCTACCTCTAACTAGCAAAAGTGGAGTTGGACACACCCTAAATGCAGTTGCACCATGCGTTTTAGACCATGTGCTAAGATCGTCAAGATAGAGCCCCCAGACATTTAGAAAATGTGTGCAATATATGCAGAAGGGTGCGTTCAGTGTCACATAATACAATTGAATTAAAGCAATTTTGGCAAATGCTAAACATTTTACTTCACACAGCTGATATGCTTTGTATTCTTCTATGCAAGGAAAAGTCTGTTTTGCTTGAATTTTCTATTCTGCTATATAAAAAAAGCCAAGAGGCTCAGGGATGTAGTTTATGGCCTTGTATCTACTATCTTGTATATACAGTATAGTTCATAAATTAAGATAAGATTTCATTTTAGTGCTTTGTTTTTGATTAGTGGGCGGTGCTGTGCCTGCAGGATTGGTATTAATACGTGCATATTACCCTCCCCTCCTTTCCTGAACTCCACCTCTTGAATGAACTCCTGGACACAAATGTGCTGAGCCAAGGGGAGAACTGCATTGATCAGAGAGAACTTCAAAGGATACTGCAACAACCAGAGAGGTTAGTGATTGTACTGAGAATAGCAGACTGTTAAATGTGGTTCTTTGTTTCATGATGTAGTTTATTCTTTTGAATATATACCTTGTGTATGATGGAGAGAGAGAGAGATTTTGTGGTATATTTTGTGTTTTTATTTGAACATGTTAAGACAGCATGGCCAAAGAACAAATATGATGTAGTGCAGAGCTTTTTAAATGGCAATATATTGTGATCATTTTGAATGTGGTGGCAGGTTAGCCAAGGACTGTGTCGGGGCAAATTAACATGCTTCAAGTGTTTATTTCGCAAATGCCCCTCAGGCAAGGCAAATGAGATGCAGTTTTCCACAATATTAATTTGCAAAATAATATAGTGAGAGATTTTTGGATTGTTGACATGTGATTGCTTGACTGAGCTATAAAAAGCAATTTCTTAACCATTTTCTATATGAAGATCAATACTGAAGCCAAGGAAAGCAAAACCCTTAGCTCTTAGTGCGCATGCTTGTGTCAGTGCACCCACTGGGTCAGCAGCTCCAGCTGGATGTGTCAGGTCCTGAAGTGCTAAAATGTTTCATGAACATTATCTTCCTTTTAGCCAGCTCTGTGAATGGGCTAAATATTTTTCTATTGTCTACCGTACAGCTAACGTACAGCATTTTATTTATTTTATTGAATAAATAGCACTTAGTCTCAAGGAAAACCTGTTCAATGGCAGGTTTAGGGAATGCACAGCTTTGCTATCCTATATGTTTTTAGGGCAAGGCTACTTTGTGTGTACAAATATGTTTATATAAACTGTTTATAGGTTTACTTATACAAACCCCAATTCCAAAAAAGTTGGTACAGTATGTAAAATGGAAATAAAAGCAGAAAGCAGTGATTTGTAAGTTCTCTTCTACATTTAATTGAAAACAGTACAAAGAAAAGATATTTCATTTTACATTATCAACTTTATTGATTTTTGTAAATATAAGTCAATTCCGAATTTGATGCCTGCAACACATTCCAAAAAAGTTAACATAAGACTGGGAAGGTTGTGGAATGTGGAAAAAACACCTTCCACAGGTAAACCGGGCCATAATATTATTAAAAGATATGGAGAAATCTCTGTGCTTAAGGGGCAAGGCCGAAAACCAATATTGCATGCCTATGACCTTCAATCCCTCAGACGGCACTGCATTAAAAACCAACATGCTTCTATAATGAATATAAGCACATGGGCTCGGGAATACTTCGCAAAACCATTGTCGGTAAACACAGTTCGTCGCTGCATCTAGAAATGCAAGTTAAGACACTACTACGCAAAGCGTCAGCCATATATCAACAACATCCAGAAACGCCATTTGAATGGATCTCTATGGGAATTGGGGGATGGGACTAGATTTAGCTGTAAATTACACTGGAACAGTATGGAAACACATGGTTGGCTGACGTATCAAACGTAAACGGGTCTGACGTATCAAACAAGCCTTAAACCATCACTCTGCTGCCAGAAATACAGTAGATATGGATGGACAACTTGAAGGGTTTCTTCTCCTAACTTATTTTTCCATAGAGTTCAACAGGAAAATTTGTCAGGAGAAACAACCCTTAAAGTGATCCATCCATATCTACTGCATATCTGGCAGCAGAGTAATGGTTTGAGGCTTGTTTGATACCTCAGACTCTTGATGACTTACAGCCATTTTACCAACCATGTATTCCATACTGTTCCAGTGTAAAATACAGCTAAATCTAGTCCCAGTCCTCAATTCCCTTAGATATCCATTCAAATGCAGAGACATTATAGTATCGCTTGTAAGAGTACCAGAAAATAAGATATGAAGAGTCTTTTGATGTTGTTGGGTCACAGATATCAGGAAGTCATGGCATGCAAAGGATATGCGACCAAATATTAAAAATGATTACTTTATTCTATATATAAATGCAGGGGTGCCAATAATTGTGGCATGTGGTTTTTATTTCTCATAATAAATTTACTTCAATTAAAGGTTGGATTTTTCTAATTTTTTCAGTGTGAGATTAAGCTAATTCACCAAATGGTGAATTTTTTATAACCCCTTTTACTCATCTTTACCAGGGGTGCCAATAATAGTGGTGTGTGTGTGTGTGTGTGTGTGTGTGTGTGTGTGTGTGTGTGTGTGTGTGTGTGTGTGTGTGTGTGTGTGTGTGTGTGTGTGTGTGTGTGTGTGTGTGTGTGTGTGTGTGTGTGTGTGTGTGTGTGTGTGTGTGTGTGTGTGTGTGTGTGTGTGTGTGTGTGTGTAAATAAAAAAGCCTTGTGCACAAAAGTGTCTCCATCAAAGAGGTGCTGATGTCGGCAAGATGAAGAAACATGAAAAAACAGAAAACTAGGATGAAAATATATAATGTAAAGCTCCAATGTTCAGCCCGTACACACAAACGAGGAAAGTTTAAGGACCGACCTTCAGAGGCAAAAAGCGTTTAGATGTTTAAAAAAAAAAAAAAAAAAAGTTTATTAATTAAAATTGAATATAGAGTGCCCTCCACTATTATTGGCACCCCTGGTAAAGAAAAAGGTTTATAAAAAAATTCACAGTTTGGTGAATTAGCTTAATGTCACACTGAAAAAATTTGAAAAATCCAACCTTTAATTGAAGTAAATTTATTTATGAGAAAAAAAAATCACTCATCAAGAAGCAATCATTTTTAACAAAACCACGTGTGCCACAATCATTTTTAATATTTGGTCACATATCCTTTGCATGCCATGACTTCCTGATGTCTGTGACCCAACAAGATCAAAAGACTCTTCATATCTTATTTTCTGGTACTCTTACAAGCGATACTATAACGTCTCTGCATTTGAATGGATCGCTATGGGAATTGGGGGGTGGGACTAGATGTAGCTGTAAATTATGCTGGAATACATGTTTGGTAAAATGGCTGTAAGTCATCAAGGGTCTGAGGTATCAAACGAGCCTCAAACCATCACTCTGCTGCCAGATATGCAGTAGATATGGATGGATCACTTTAAGCGTTGTCAGGAGAAGAAACCCTTCAAGTTATCCATCCATATCTACGGTATTTCTGGCAGCAGAGTGATGGTTTAAGGCTTGTTTGATACAGATTGTAATATAACTTAAAAAATTAGACCTTCCCTGACTTTCTCCATTGCGTATAAGAGCCTATGGATTGGATTTTTATGTAAAGAATTTGGGTCAGGTTTGCCGGGAAAATCATTTTGTGAATGAAGGATGTGACGTCTAAGCTCGCTTCCGAGTGCCTTCCCTCTCTCTGGCCCTGGCTGCTGGATGCAGTCACAGAACTGGCTGCAGTTCAATTACGGCCACCGGTGTCAGTAATGAGAAGGATTTTCTGAACGTTACAGATGGCCCCTTTAAAGTATGAATAGAAATGCTGTGGAAATTGGTGAATTTTCTTTAAGAGAATTACATGTTGTGAACCTGAGAGTGTCTTGCTAGACTAACACCAAGCTGCTTAATAATAATAATAATAATAATAATAATAAAAATAAAAGTTTGTTAATCCTTTTGGGGGGTTCTGGGATACCCCCTGAAGTGATCATCGGGTTTCTCTTCATCAAGGGGTGATTTTGAGGGTTGATTATAGAACTTACTGTGCCAACTACTTTAGTAGCACACTAAGGCTAATCTTTCATTTTGGCATTTCTGTTTTTGTTGTATTGTTTTGCTGTTTACTGTGCCTATTTGCATGTATCACTCAATTATACAATATTAAATAATCACAATCAGCATCAATCTGAAATCAGATTCCTATTGTGATGTGTTTTGTTGGTGCCCATATACCATCATTGCACACTTCAGTCCCCCAACATGGGCACTTTATGTAGATGTACACCTTCTACTCAGTATTGGTAACATGAAAAACACAGGGAAGCTTTGTAATAGATCAGTTCTAAGCCCTGCAAAAATAACCTGGTTTGATGATATTTCCTTTTATTCATAATCTAATGAGCAAGTATAAGGACTTCCCTCTGATGTTTGCTCATGAAAAAAAACACCTTGTTAACCCAGAGCTGATTATTTACATGCAATGAACAGGGCCTAAGTGATCAGACAAAATTAAATTGCATGTCCTATGCAATCACAAGCAGCTCTAATAGCTTACTACTGGCAATACAATTAATTAAGATGTAAATAACTAACTATGCAACATTTTGAAAAGGTACACTGTAAAAAAAACGATAATTTAAAAAAATAATTTAAAAAAATTACAAAAACTCAAATTTATGGTGAAAAACTTCCAGCTGTGCTTGCCTGAACTTCACCGTAAACAATATGGTGACAACATTTGAGACATTACGGTATGGAATGTGGCTTAAGATGCCACAGTTTAGAACTGCTATTTGTTTACAGTACATGACATTAAAGTGTACTGATGTCATAAAAACAAGTTTTTCAGCCAAAAATTACTGTAAAAACTGTAATAACATCCCTTTTTTCTGTAAAAGATAAAGAACTACTCTTTACAGTAAATGACATTAAATGTAACGGATGCCGTAAAATCAACATCAGTGTTTCAGTGTAAAAATGACCGTAACAAAATTCATTACATTAAAAACTTTCCATGAAAGATAATACAGGGCTCTGTCTTACACCTGGCACTAAGCGCAAGTGTCTTTGCTAGTTTCAGACCAACGCAGTTGTCATTTCACCGTCCAGCCCTCATGTTGTTTAAATAGCATAAGTGAACTTACGCCCATAGTGAGTGAAGTGAGTGTATTGCTAGCTTGAGGCAGCAGAAAGCGCTTGTGCTGAAACCACCACAAACCTGGCCTTAAGTCATGTCGCAGTTGTTTCAATGTTATTTTGACACTCTGATTGGTTTATTGCATGTTCACCCAAGATACACCTATAATTAATGAAGAGGCTAAGTTTAGCCCATTTGGACCATGCGCCTTACTTCACACTCAAAATATCTGCCCTCTAACTAGCAAAAGTGGAGTTGGACACACCCTAATTGCACTTGCGCCATGCGTTTTAGACCATGCGTAAGATCATCAAGATAGAGCCCACAGTCTTAAAGGGATAGTTCGGAATTTTGGACATAATGTCTCAATTACGACTTACCCATGATGTAGTTGATTGATGGAAACAATTTTCAGCTAATTCCATGCTGTCCTTCTTTTGGACATACACACGTTGCTAATGCTAGCGCAACTCTATGGTAACCGGTAGCATCCACTACCAAACACACTTAAACACTCCACAGTGCATCCAAAGCAAATAACCCGAATAGACTGTCATCGTATTTTATTTTGAGTGTTTATACCATCATTTTTTAAGTCAAACTATCGTTGAATCCTTTACTTTGTGCTGACCTATATTCTCTGTGGAAGTACGGTGGCGGAGCGAATGTGGCCATTGCAACTTGTTGCTCTTCTTTGTTGTTGTAGTCGACCAGTGCCGGCACTAAATTCGTAGGTAACGTAAAGTATCGCTCCGCCGGATCCAAACCTGGATTTTACACCTCTGATATGTTCCATATTCAGGAGGATATTCTGAATTTTACTGAGCACAGTTAGAAAAATTAAGGTAGGATATATTCAACTGTTTCACCATAAATATGACAGTTGACATCACAAAAAACAATTGGCCTACTTTAAACTGCCCACTATGTAAATATTGAGGTAAATTGTTGTTTGCGTTATAATGGAGTTTAACCATTATTTGTACTGCAACCAGTAGCATCATAGCAAATGGGCTACAAGGGCTGCTGCCTTGGGGCCCCACACTTTAGAGGGCACAATCTAGCCCCAAAATGAAAATGAAAATATTGTTAATAAAAATGTTTAAAGGCTATATATATAACATTTTATGGAGACAAAACTTTTTCTATATAATACATCCACAGAGCTTGATGAAGGCTGCAGAATAAAAGTATTGCTTTTCCCTAAAAAATAATTATGATTATGAATTTATCATTATAAAAATAGTTTTACAGGCCTTAAGAGTGCAGTGTTTCTCTCTGTCTAAGACGTCAGAGTTTGCTTCCTGAGCTAGTAGTATTACGACATTGGTACCACACTCACCTCTGTATCAGGGGTCTCAATTGGTTGCCAGATTCAGCTAGTCCGACAGTGATGGTGGAATTTCATGCCAAGCGAGTGCCCAGCTCCTGATCCAGCAGTAACGTTAGACCCAAGAAACCCCAGTACCGGTCCTTAATGACAAGAACCGGAGCAAGACGAGGGTCAACCTTGGTTCGGTATTTGGTCTTTGGAGGGGGCTCAAAGAATCACAATGCTTGAGAAGCAACGCAGAGATGGCCACGTTTCTACTCGACCGGTAGGCCTAAACTAACGCGTTAGCTAGCAAGCAAACGATCAGACAGGTGATCAGATCAATCATATAATGTTAGTTATTATCTTCCTTGTTAAGCTGGGGTTCGGACTGTAATTTATTACAGCATGACCGAAAAGAGTGGTCTATTTCTATGGCATTTTTCTTTTCTCTCATCATCTCATACTGAGACATTAGCGTTAGCTAGCTTGCTACCCAGATAGCGGGCTCCCGGCGTAGCCTATATGCTGTCGGGCTGCTAACTGTTTGCACATTGGTTTACGAGAGGTCATCTAGTATTGGTCCGACAGCGACCTGTTTGTGACCGGCAGAATCCGATGGAGGGCTTCTAGCTGTTTTGCAGCTCGGTTACCAGTGGTGTAGTACTGCAGGCATGAAAATGCCCAGATTGGAACACCTGAAAGATCCTAGTGTGCTGGGCGCTAGCTTCACTCCACTCGCAGACCGCTACCAACTCACTCCTCCAGATTATTTACTACTAACATTGCCCCGCTGATGAATCGCTGGACGAAAAACGACCAGCGTAGTCAGACATTAATGGACTAGGTTAGTGGTCCAATACATATTGTTCGGTGGTCCGATATCAGCATTCTATCTAGGTAAAGTTAGCTAAGTTATGTAGTTTATTAATAAATTATTATTGGTTATAGCTCCGTTGCATGCCATATAACCTCCTTGGTGAAGGCACGTCTTGCAATCTATGTCTAATCCATTACTACAATATCCAAAGAAATAGCCTACTTATCCATTATGAATAAATATGTCCATTGTGGGCTATAACCTACGTTGCCTAAGATAGATGAATAGCTCTAAAATATTTACCTACATATAGCTAGCAGAGACAAGATGCATGCAAACTCATAGCTAACCTTAGCTATATCATAACATCCCTCTGATTTCCACCCCTCTAGACGTCTAGATTCCGGCTTTTGCCATTGACCATGCGCTAGCCGGAAAATAGAGCTCTAGATGTGGGCTGCAAGGAGCTCTTTGAAAGTAAAAAATTGCTCATAAAAATGTCTCTTGATAGATTTAGAGCCTTCTACAAAGATCGTATTTACCCATTTTCATGCTGATCAGACTTCCAGTTCATTAGAAGATGATCTTCTGGTCATTTTTTATTTAATCACTGCTTATGGCAGTGAAATATTAAAAATGACTTCATTATCTGCATTAGGCTATATTAAGTCATGAAACTATGTGTTGTATTAATGCATTATTTAAGCTGTAAATGGAATTATGATAATTACTTTTTCAGAAAATTGGTTGCAGCCTGTGTTATGGATGGCTCCTGCATCTCAGCAGCAGATGTAGAATCCTCATTGTGTATCTTTTTTTCAGATGCTGTGTCCTTTTGGGGTCATAATTCTGTCCTTTCCTCTCTGCATTTGCTCAGCAATAGCAGAACATGGTGAGTGTATCCCGAAACACCTTAATGCTCTGAAAGCTGCAAACATCTTACTGCATAAGCACACAAAATATTATTGTATTTTACAAATCCTGCATAGTGGATGGAATAGCTCCTGCTCTGCAACTGATGTATTTTTCTGTTTTCATTAGTGACTATTTACATTTATTTGACAACAGATGTTGTGCAAATGATTCTTGTTGTTTTTTTTTGTTTTTTTTTAAAGAAAACTCAATTAGTCTTATTTTTCTAAATCTTTTCAGGAAAAGGCCTTGATTTTCAAATTGGCATTATGCTAATTTCTCCATCTTTTGTTGAATGTGACAAAGGGCTTTTTAAAGAAAAAAAAAAACCTCTTGTAGCTCCATTTGTTACCAAGCAACAAGGTTCATGCTGCAGGTTTTCCAAAAGCTGAATGAGTCCTGTTTTGTGCTCATGTACAATTCTGCCTTTGCACTGTTTTCCAGATCAGACTTAATCTGTTGAAAATAGCACAAAAGCATAACAGCATTATGTATTACGTGTATTCATTTGAACCAAAAATATAAATATAATTTGATTCATCATTTTATTTTAATATGAAAAAGGCTATTAAATATGAATAAAATTACCAAAGGAGAGCAATATATGATTTGAAATAAACATTTAGAATTAACATTTTAGGCATTCATCAGACAACAACTTGCATGACTTACAAAATGCGTACAATCATCTATACAACTAGATATTTATGAAAGCAAGTACCTTGCTAAAGGGTACGGCAGTGGCCCACTTGAGAACTAAAACAACAAACAAGATTAGACTTAGAAACCCAGTTCCCTAACCATTATGCTACATTGTCACCCATTTATTGCAGACGTATACACAAGTATAAACAAGTATCTGCGCTTTTTATCTAGTGATGATGTTGTGTTTTTATTCATTTTTTTGTAAAAAGTTATCCTTTCCTTATTCTAATAAATGTTCTAATAAATGTTGCATAATAATAATTTCTCTGCTTTTGCATGTTTAATCTTCAAATGTAAAATATGATAGTGTCATTTGAATATTTAGATTTTTTGTAATTTGGAGTTGCTGTCTTGCGCACTGTGTCTCCAACAAACAAAAAACACAACAGGCAAATGGATTGCAGTTTTCTCCGTGGATAATTTATTATAGGACTCAATTGAAAAGAAAAGCTGATGGCTGGCAGGTTTGGTTTAATCGCAAGCGTTGATGATCGTTGATCAAGCCTGCCGCATTGTGATAGCCTGCCAAGGTGATACACGTTTTTGCCCCAGGGTTGTGCGCGCATCCTATTTTGTTTACAAACAAGAAATGGGTCCATTGGAGTAATTACTACTACTCTATTATCCAAGGTTCTATGGTGTCATGTTTGCACTTTAGAAGGCAGTGACCCTTGTGACAACATTCTCAACTGAACGTTCTAATGATACGTTCTAATCACATATTTGTGATGGTACGCTTTTGGGCCAGTTCTTGAATGATCACATATTTGTGATGGTATGTGCGCAAGGGTTAAAAGCAGGGGTGGCCATGCCTAAATTTCGAGTAAAAAGGCGGCAGCAAAATAACCGTTCATTACGAACAACCAATCAGACCTAAACCACCCACATAACAGACAACGTATGTAGGCTATTTGCAGGTGTCATAAGCTACTGCTGGAATTGATTTGTTCTGTCTGGATGCTGTGGCTCAGTAAACATTCTATTTTGGAGAGGAGTGGAGACAAGCAAACTCCAAGTAGATCAGTGGAATTGTTATTGAGATGTTGTTTTTGAGCAAATAAAAAAACTTGCAAGAATGCTGTCAATGTGTGCATTCTCTGTGTACAGAAAATGTAAACAAGTCATTAAAACAACTTCACCTCTCCATATAGGCTAACAAAAATATTAATAAATTAATATTTTATGAACTAAACTAATGTGGTATCTAAACAAAAAAATACGATGCCCATTTTTATCACAAATATATAAACTGGAGCTTGCAGAGTGGTAACATCCTAATAGTGCTCATCACTCTATTAAATTACGTCCGCTTCCCCTCCTCACTCGCTCCTGCTCACATACTCTGACACACACCTTTGAGCATCAGATGCACTCCGTCGCCCCGGCATGCAGGCCAACCTGCATGCTCCAGAACAATATCCGCCGTGCCTTGTCAACTGTTCCCCACTGGCTGCATACAGGCGTCCGGGCTGAGCTAGGCTTGCCTAGCCTTGTTTGAATGTCATTATGTTTCCCCTCTTTCACAGTGATGGAGTGGAACTTCATTCAGCAGCCCAACAATCTAACTGTCAGGAGGGCGGATACTGTAACTCTGACATGCAGACCCCCCAGCAGCAGGCCCCCTGCTCTGGTTTCCTGGTTCAAGAATAACCGTCTCATGAATCCGATGCCTCACTTTAGCCTACAGCCCAATGGAGACCTTATCTTCCACAGGTATGTGCTGGGTGCGATTTGCCGGGGGGATGGCGGGGAATTCCTCGCCTCTGGTTTTCACGTCTCTGGCTGGCTGTTCATTTTCCTCCCGGCGGGGATACAATTAATCCCCACTTCTGGTAACATTAGTCTATTCTAGTATTGAATTAAATATGTGAATTTCCTAAAATTGCCACAAGATGGCGCAATTGAGTCAAGATAGGTAGGCCATTTTGAAAATGTGTTATGGATTTTCTCTCCCAGAGCTCCGTGACAGTGTTTGATTGCCTCTCCTGTGTAAGAGTAGATCGGTCCATAACTAGTTGAATTAGAACTCACTTTGAGGTGATAAGTTGCAAACACACTTAATATACACACAATATAGGTGAAATTGGTTCCAACTAGTTCTAATTAGCAACACAAAAGACAGGTAGCTGCCCCAGTTACAGCGAGCAAGCTACCGACTGACTGAAAACAATTCAAAATAAACTAAGCTACCGAGTGACTCCAATCTGTTCAATTGACTAACAACAGCTGAAAGCAATGAAAAAAGATACACTTATCTGAGTCCGAGTGTAGCCTAGACAATCCACGACACAGCAATTATGCACTCTGTTACCGAAGCGTGACTTCAAAACCGAGGTACGTACCAAACCGTGACTTTTGTGTTCCGTTACACCCCTAGTAATAACAATAATAATACAAATAACAATAGTATCAATGGCAAACTACAAATAATCTAAAATACATATAAGTATATGCTTAAGAAAAGACACAAATGAAAAAAAAAAACTAAAAGAAGTAGTAATAATAGTTTAAAATAAGAACAAATAAACCCACTCACCAAAGCCAGCCATTTAATTGTATAATAAACAATATCTAAATAGAGGTTAATATTGATGTCTTGGATGTTAAGTTCTTTTATTATTATTATTATTTATTGATTCATTTTTTTCTTCTCTCCTGCCTTAGTCCTTAGTATATTGAGTTGTTGTGGTGTAAAATAAATGTTGTTCTAGTGCCCCCCAGCTGTCTTGGTATTTGGTGAGTTTGTCCTCCAGGCTAAATGCATTTTTTGAATGTTTTATTGTAGAAATGGCCCAATTTACCCATTCCTTAAATGATGGTGCGTCTGTATCTGTCCAGTGGTTTAAAGGGTAAGTTCGCTATTTTGGACCTTGGACCCTATTTGCGGTCCGTCTTCCATGAACCTGACCCATGAAGTCCATTTTTTCGCTGATCGGTCCAGTATTGAGTTCGGTACAGATTTCCTGTAGGCTCTCACTGGGCTACAATGGAAGTGAACGGGGCAATCAGAAATGTTATGGAAAAACAACGATAAATGTGCTTTTATAGCTCAGTGTGTATTCTTACGGTCTCAGTATGCTCTCCTGTGAAATGTAGGCTATCGCAAACGCAAACCGAACGTTGAAACAACAGTTCCATTTGAAACAGAACTATTTCTCCGACCACACTACCTCGCACTGTAAACTTCCGCAGTCTAGCTACGTTGTAGAGAGGGGGGGGGGGGGGGGCCGCTTGAAAAGCAGTTGATCATAAATCCTGACCTCCCGTTGGAGTTTACTAGCTAGTAGCCTACAGCAGAAATATTTGTAACGCAGTTTTTGTAATCATCATTTGTAATAATTCATCACAGCAATGGTGCGCGAATGTGCAGTCCCCGGTTGTGGGAATAAAATGTCTGGACGCTCAAATAGCCTACCAGTTTTCACAGGCTTCCGTTCTCTGACCCAGAAATATTGAGACTTTGGCTGGTTGTCTTACGGATCGACATAAACACTCCAGTCAATCAACTCCGTTTGGCAGACTCACGAGTTTGTGGAGCGCATTTCGACGCTACTGATTTCTGTAACCGCAAATCAGAAGCAAAACACTGGTTTCTAAAGAACACTGTTCCTCGTGTCGGACCTGCAGCACTATCAAGCACCGGAGCGGAGGTAAGTTATATTTAGCTATAACGTTACTAACATTTTTATTTTTTTTGAGCGCGTCCTCTGACCCAGCACTCAATAGCCTACCAACTAACAAAATCCGAGCTTGACATAAGTTGTTTTCTTGTAACAAAACTGTCGGAAACATTCATCAACTATAACTTTTTACAATTCTATAATGTTTTATTTACAAATGCTTGACGCATGGTGTCCTGTCCAAAGTTCTCATCTATCACATATCTGTTGGCAGTCATAGTGTAATGGTAATCAATGGAGATGATCCAGTGTCATCCACGGATACATCCAGGTTTTAAATGGCATTCGGTAGCAACAGATCCCACTCCCTACAACACAAACTTTCCTCCTCTTCTGGGCATCTGCTTGCACCTCTTGCAAGAACACCAAAAGTCCCCCCGAAATTCTTGGTCTAGCCTCGGCAGCGACTTGGATAACATTACCTGCGCAACTTCAGCCTCTCTCTCTTCTCTTGCTCTCTTATCATCCATCTCTTGTAGTTCCGTGTCCGTGTATTCTGGCTCAAATCTGTAGCCAGTAACGTCAAAGTCAAAATCGAATTCTTCGTCTTCGTAATCATTATAGTAATCCATCATCCAAGTTTTTTTGTGGAAATTGTAGCCTACGTTGCTGCAGGTAAACAAACGCAGACTGCTCAGCTAGATAGTTTCGTAAACGGCCGGCACACCTTCCCGCTCCCCTACCCCCGACACATAGTACTCCGCGGGAGCAGCGAAAACAAGCAACAGAGAAATGCTTACTTCCAAGCCATGCCAAGCACGTAAAAATGTTCGGATTGAGATACATTTCACAGGAGAGCATACTGAGACCGGTAACAATACACCCTGAGCTTCCCGTCTCATTTATTGTACATGAAAGCACATTTATCGAACATTTCTGATTGCCCCGTTCACTTCCATTGTAGCCCAGTGAGAGCCTACAGGAAATCTGTACCGAACTCAATACTGGACCGATCAGCGAAAAAATGGACTTCATGGGTCAGGTTCATGGAAGACGGACCGCAAATAGGGTCCAAGGTCCAAAATAGCGAACTTACCCTTTAAAATGACTTTTTTTGTTATAATTGATATGACTAAAAATATGTTTTTTTTGCGTTGTGTTGTTGCAGTTGGTTAAATCTCCAATTATATATGTTTCTGGGGAGAAGGGTACCGATATTTTGAGATGACTAGTTATCTCTTTGGCTGAAAGGTGAAAGGTTGAAAATGACATAAAAAATGTTTTCTTCATTCTACATTCTTTGTGACGCAC
Source organism: Synaphobranchus kaupii (assembly GCA_029718625.1). Lineage (NCBI taxonomy): Eukaryota > Metazoa > Chordata > Actinopteri > Anguilliformes > Synaphobranchidae > Synaphobranchus > Synaphobranchus kaupii. The sequence continues at coordinate 31,190,783 of CM056376.1, forward strand.
GAGAATGTTCCATCTACCTACCCACTCCCTCCCCCTCACACTGCCAATGGAGTACAAAATCATTGATCTTATAATTAAATTTACATAGACAACAATAAATTACATGATTATCATTAAAGGATAGGTTCACTTCCCGGGCCCTACTGAAATGATGTTTGTCTTTTTGTGTCTCATAGTGTCCAGGACAAAGATAGAGGGATCTACTTCTGTCGGGCATCCAATGTCCACCTGTCCAAGGCTGTATCCTCCAGGAAGGTTTATCTGAATGTGCTCGGTATGTTATTTCACTGGGTAAGCAACATACATCAGTATTGGACATTGATAACTCACTTTGGTTATACAGAATGAGCTGTTTCTCATGTCCCCCAAGATCCCCCCTCTCTGCAAATATGGCCTGTAATGGTGACCGCTCCTTTGGGATCGGAGGTGCGATTCCAGTGCCAGGTGTCCGGAAACCCACTGCCTTCCATTACATGGTCAAAACAAGGCTGGTCAGTGCTCACAGGGGGAAAAGTTACCATAGGGTGAGTATGGCTTCTCCGCGTCTCAGTCTGGGTGTGGCAGTTTTGAACATATTTAGGGGAACCCGAGCAGCGTAGCCGCTGTACCCTCTTGTTTTTGTTTGGATTCTTTTTTTTTTTTTTCCTCCCCTTTCACCGAAAATTCCTGTGAGCTGGTTTGGTCTAGAACAGGGGTGTCAAACTACGGTCCTGGAGGGCCGCATTGTCTGCTGGTTTTTGGGTGCGTTTCAGCATAAGTGATTCATTTAAGTCACTGATTGGCTAAGAAGTCCACACATCTTGTTCTCAATGCTTTAACTGGGTGCTGATTGAAAGGAAACCACAAATACCAGTATATACTGCGGCCCCTCCAGGACTGGAGTTTTGACACCCCTGGTCTAGAATCACCAAACTTGGTAGGCTTGTTGGGATGGCCGAACTCTTGGATCCATTAAATTACGACGCAGGTTGAACACCGGGTGGCGTTGTAGTGCACGTGACAAAATTTTGACATTGACACGCCCACTGCCGATGCCCCGTTTGACCTAGAGTCACAACATTTGCTGTACAGGTCCCTCTGCTCATGATGAACAAATTTGCCTCAAGGACCCATAAAGTCTGCCATATTGGATTGGTATATGGACTCATCTCAAGTGCATTCATACTAAGGGGCCTGCTTTCGGCTCGTAACCTCCGCACCGGATATAATGTCGCCCTCTGCTGATATCTAGATTTGCGCTCCAAAAGCCACTTTCCCCATTGGGCTCCATTCATTTTTGACAGCAGATTAAAAATACTTCCACTCATATATTGATGTTAACTGCATCAAAACTTCTTTAAAAATTGGTTATTATTTTTCTGTGGTCAAATATTTTTTACCACACAGACATAGATATATATCTTTTTTTATTGTTTATTCTGGCCTACTTGCACCACTAGTCTGCAACTAATTACATGCTCGTAAGGCCGTGTCCATGTCACTTTCTGTGCCATCCTCGTTGTACATGTGACTCCAAGGACACTACTGCGCATGTGAGATGAGCGCAAAATGAAAACTTCCTGGTTCGGATGCAGTCCCCAGAGATTTCTATTGGCCTTGCTGTCTTACATATTATATACTCTAAAGTTCATACAGGCATTACTTTTCTAAGACCTAGGTCAAAAATGGCCGAATGACAAGCCAATTAATTTTCAATGGGTGTGGCTTATTACAAAAATGCTAATAATTCCAAAACCGTTTGACAGAAAGTTACGAAACTTGGTAGGTCTCTTAAGAGTCACATTAAGACCTCAGCCCTATACAGATGGCACTATATAGATCCAAATATAAATAAATAGTTAAAAATTCACTAAAAATCACAGTTCCTTTGCAAACTTGCTAAAGTGACAAAAGCCCTCATTAGGAACATAGATATGTACTACAAACCCCCAATTCCAAAAACGTTGGGACAGTATGTAAAATGCACATAAAAGCAGAAAGCTGTGATTTGTAAATCTTTTTTACATATATTTTATTGAAAAGAAAAATGGAAAAATAAGGAGAAACAACCCTTCAAGTGATCCATCCATACTGCTACTGCATATCTGGCATCAGAGTGATGGTTTGAGACTTGTTTGATACCACAGACCCTTGATGACTTACAGCCATTTAGCCAACCATGGGTTCCTTACTATTCCCATGTAATTTACAGCTTAATCTAGTCCCACCCCCCAATTCCCATATTCCCATCAATTTTGATTCATTCAAATGCAGAGATGTTATAGTATCGCTTGTAAGAGTACCTGAAAATAAGATATCAAGAGTATTTTGATATCCTTTTATACATCATGATAGCATCACCTGTTTACCTGTGGAATGTTCCAAACAGGTGTTTTTGAACTTCCCAGTCTTTTTTTTGCCCCTGTCCCAACTTCTTGGAACGTGTTGCAGGCATCCAATTCAGAATTTGCGTATATTTACAAAAACCAATAAAGTTGATAAGGTAAAAGAATTAAATATATTTTCTTTGTACTGTTTTCATTTAAATATATGTAAAAGATCATTTACAAATGACTGCTTTCTGCTTTTATGTGCATTTTACATACTGTCCAAACCTTTTTGGAATTGGGGTTAGTACATGGGTCAGCACCATCTTGAATTGGCTGCCATTTTGTTTTATATTTACTTAACTGTTGCTTTCTGCATTCTTCCTTAACCGCTTGGCTGGTTCTTATGAAACTTGGCATGTAATTAGAAGTTATCATATGCCTGCACCAAATGTGGCAACGTTAAGCCACTTGATGGCACTATAATAGTCATTTGAATTTGCAATAATGAAACCATCATATCTCCTGTCTGTTTGACCTATAGAGTTAAAATAATGTCAGTAGATGTCCCTCCTCACCCTGAACAAATTTCCAACAAGAAACCATGGACTAATATATTGAATTATCTGAAATTTTGAATAGTCTTAAAAAACTCCTTGAAAATGTGACAGATTTCCACCAAATTTGGTATTCTGACTCACCTCACATGCCTTCATATGGGCATTACTTTTCTAAGGCCTATGTCAAAAAATGGCCGAATGATGATCCAATGAATTTGCAGTGTGCATGGCTTATCACATAAATGCTAATAATTCAAAAACCATTCACATAACGTTATGAAACTTACTGGGCTGATTGAGAGTTAGATCAAGACTCCATGTCTTTTTTTTTTGCAAAAAAAATGTTCCCTTGCAGAGATTTCAATCTTGCAACAATGACAAAGGCCTGATCAGAAACAAAGATATGTGCTTTTTATGCGCATATCATGTGTGCATAGATAAGTTGTGATCCCCCATAATAGAGTCTCCTGTGTTTGACAACTGCTGCGTATCCTGCTCCCGGAATTTCTGCTTGCAGCTATATTTTCATATATTTTCATTTTTACAGTACATGTCTCACTTCTGCAAAAAGACATGGCATTACACAGTTGACAATAATCTCAACAGAGGTACTATATAGTTTCAAGTCTTTAAAGCGTTTCAGGCCTGGAGTGCTTCCTTTGGTCACAGTCTATTGAGGCTCACCGACCTTATGTTGGAAATCCCCTAGCAACCGTAGATCACAAAAGGCCTACATGGGCATAAATGCACACGGTTAGAGCTCCTCATCCACTTAGCCGCATATGCTGTATTTTTGCTCAATTTATCTCTCTCCTTAACAATACATTGCAAGTGTTGCATTTTATAAATGGCTAGCTCTAAAAAACAATGAGATTTTACACCCTCTTCATCTCCTTCAAAGAGAAAAGTGAAAGAGATCTTCTTCTGCCACCGATTCAGCTAAGATGGAGGAAAACTGAAAACTAGCAGATCTGAGGGCAGATTTCTCCACTCTTATGCAAGCGTTTACTCAAATGTATTTGATCACAGGCCGAACAAAGGGAAGTACAAAGTACTCTCACTGACCGTACTTGCCAACTCGAGGCACTTAACAAATTTAACCCCCCCCTACAAAACGGGTCCGGGAGTTCCTTTTGGGTTCTCACATTTTGCAATTTGTTGTGACACCGGAAACAGACGGAAAAATGTTTGTTCCCTCCCGACCCTGGCAAATCATGACATTGAGGTGGAGCAAGCTCACAGAATCTACTCGAGGAATGCCTCTGGTCTTTTTACATGCTAACTGTATTAGGTAAAGTTAGTTACCCGTTTTTGACTGCGCACTTGTCATTCTATTGAAACATTCTTGGTCTACGTCTGTATATGTATTTGTTTGGCTACACCTTTATTGTAGTTCAGCAATTACATTCCTGCAACAGTTTACCTCTGAGGGAGATTGACGTTAGTGTTCTCTTACATTTATATGGTGCGGATCACTGTTAATGCCGATGTTGGTGCCACAGATTCACAAAGGGGAGGGAAGCAGGCTTGGTTTAGTGAGGGGTGAGTTGACGGTGACAAATGCAAAATAAAATTTCATACTCAATTCTCACAGACGTATGGCAGCTATGGAGAGCCGGTTGAATACATTACTAATGACCATTCAGACACATATTTTTGTACATATTTCTTCAATGTCACTGTAGTCTATCCAGTTTCAGATACTTGTGATTAGTCTCAGTGTTTTAAGCTGGAACATTAAATGGTTTGAATAGTCCCAATAAGCATGCCAGTGCTATTGATCTATTGCGCAGGAAAAAGGTTGATATTGTTATTGTACAAGAATCTCACCTCAAGGATGTTTCCAGATGTAACGATAAATTTTTACCTCATTTCTGCATCTGCTTCGGCGGTAAAGAAAAGTAAGAGAGTGCTGATCCTGGTACATAGAGCCATGCAGGTTTTTCTTTCTCAGTCAAGGGAGTTTATATAATATCTGTTTGGATCTCTCTGAATTTGAGATAGAGTTAGGTGCTGACATGAATGCAGTTATGTTTTGTCTTCTCAATAGGTCATGTCAACGTGAGTTTCATTCCCGGTCTCTCAAAACAGCAGCACTGAAACATTTCACATCTTTCTCATCACTAAGTGACCTGTGGGTGTATGATCAATGATCTTCTGGAATGCACTGAAGGGTTTCATCAGAAATATCGCCATTGCATGCATATGCCTCATTGCATATGCCTCAGAGGGCTTCACCAGGACTAAGGTAGATTATGATGGAGAGGTATCTTTCCTCAGGGTCCACGTCAGTCCATGGTGTGAGCACACTTCCGCTATGCATTACTATTTGTGTTGTGAACCTGAATAAGGCCTAATTCTAATATAATATTGTAGAAAACATGTCTAAAGACAGACTTGTTGGATCTTGAGGAACTTTCATTGCTTTTATTGCAAACCAAAGTTCTCAGTACATGGAGGATTAGACTGAACCAAAGCACAGACCGTAGGTTTTTCTGAACTCCGGCGCCAATACTGTAAAAGTCTGTGACATCATAAACAATATAACACAACCTAGCTAGCCTTTCTGTGGCTGGCTAGCTAGCTATACGACTATCAATACAACACTATAAAACATGGCAACACTTAGCTGACCCCTCGGCAGTGTTGGACTTTAAGGTTTTTATAGTAATATCAGAGTTATAATCTGTTTGTCCCCACACCCATCCTGTTTCAGTTCAGGGGTTAAGTACCCTTTCAAATGCAAGCTCTCCCCCAAGACTTAGGTGCCAAGAGTCATTGATAAGCAACCCTGGGTGAATAGAAATTATAATGTGTGAAGAGTCATTGATGTAGCCAGGAAATGGAACCAGGAAGGAGTGAATTCTCACATGAAGCTTTTCCTCCTGGCTAGCCCCCTTTTGTTTAGAGATTGTACTTAAGTTTTGCCATGTTACTGTGTAAGGTTATGTTTGATTGGAAGCTGACATAAACACCATGCTAACAAAGAAGCTATAGCTACTGTCTTTCATCACGGAACCGATTCAAGACCCTCATATTCCTCGAACGTAATTGCAAGTACCGGAAACGAACAAAAGTGTAATTGAGAAATACGAAGCAATTCTTCAGCAGCTAGCCTATCACCGCTACACTACTGTTGCAAAGTTGTGGCAGTAAGGAAAACCATTACTCATGAAAATCTCTCATGATAGTCTCATGAAAGAGGTAAAGTATACCATAGGAACATTACATGCACTAGTACTCACATGTTGTTGAGGAGCACATCATCACCATGCAAAAATGTGTATAACGCGGTTTTGCACACAAACGCGGTACATCTTTGGAAAGCTTTTAGAATTTACAATTACAACAATTTGGTCATTTAGCAGACACTTTTATCCAAAGTGACTTACATTGTCATCCATTTTACAGCTGAACATTTTGACTGGAGCAACCAGGTGTTAAGCGCCTTGCTCAAGGGCACAATGGCAGTATGTCCAGACATGGGCATTGAACGTGCAACCTTCAGGTTACCCATTTGAATTGCATACTGTTACGCAGACCAACTTTTTAGATGTCGGCCATGTTGAAGTTTCCACTGTATACCACATACAGACAAAAAAGGCAGAAAATAACTACAGAATCTTTGAAAAGACATGTATGGCTTTAATAATGAAGGTATGTTTGTCTTTACTCCATACTTCATGAAAGATTTTGATTCCTCTGGCAGAATGTTTCGGTCACAACGTCAGCATCAACATCTACAACAGCGCCTTGTCCTGTCAACACTGCAGATAGCAACCACAGTGTACAAGATACAGCAGGCACTTATTGATATTTCCAGAGTCCCCGCCACAATAGCAGTGATATTCATACTTACTCCCAGTACAAAGTGGGACCCAAAGTGCCTGAAATATTTCCTATCCCTGTTTTGATTAGAAACCAAATTAACGGCATTGTTATGGACTCACGAGGGGTTTTCTTATGCCTTTAATGCTTAAGTTTTTATCTGTTGTTTCCATTTTATATTTTGTTTAACTATTTAATTACACTGCAATTCCTTTTTATTGCTTTTACTATTCATTATAAAATTTTTAGACATACCTTAAAATTATTTTATGGTTGGGGTTTAGGTCCTCTAGGTTTTATTGTTGGGGTTCAAGTCCCCTAGGTTTCATTGTTGGGGTTCAAGTCCCCTAGGTTTTATTGTTGGGGTTCAATTCCCCTAGGTTTTTATAGTTGGGGTTCAAGTCCTCTAGGTTTTATTGTCGGGGTTCAAGTCCCCTAGGTTTTTATAGTTGGGGTTTAAGTCCTCTAGGTTTTATTGTTGGGGTTCAAGTCCCCTAAGATTTATTGTTGGGGTTCAAGTCCCCTAAGTCTTTATAGTTGGGGTTCAAGTCCCCTAAGATTTATTGTTGGGGTTCAAGTCCCCTAGGTCTTTATAGTTGGGGTTCAAGTCCCCTAGGTTTTATTGTTGGGATTCAAGTCCCCAAGGTTTTGTATTTGAGGTTTAAGTCCCCTATAAAAGTGCATTAAATGTTATGGGTTCAGGACGTACCTGAAGGTTTTGTTCTTGGGGTTAACTCTTTTTCTTTCATTCTTTTGCTTTTTTCTCATTTTATGTGAATCACATTTGTTGCAATTGTTGTATGAAATGTGCTATATAAATAAATTTTGATTAATGAATTGATTGATTGATAAATGAATTGCTGAGGAACAAAACAAATAAGCCACGCAGGCCTCCGAGACCAGGGTTGAAAACCACTAGTTTAGATAAACAAAATGAAAAAATAAAGTAAATAATTTACTCTTTTAAAATGTATGACTGGTGTGTTTTACTACCAGATTGCACTAATTCAACAGCCTCTCTGTCCTCAGGGTAAAAAACGCCACTCTGTACCTTTCTTCAGTGAAAAGCTATGACGAGGGCTTGTACACGTGTGAAGCATCCAATGTTGTAGGGCGTGCCCGGGGGACAGCCTCACTACGCATGGCAGGTAAACTTATACCCATACAGCATCATTCAGGAGCCTTGCCAGTCCATTTGGAAGTAAACATATGCTATGTGTAAACATTTCAAAGCTAGATAGAATGGTTTGTAGTAATTTTTAAGTTCAAATATCAAATTCTGTGTCTGTTTTTTTTCAATAGAACTCATCCATGTTTATCCAGAAATTGCTTTATTGAAGCTCAGTTATGCCAATGCAGCAGGCTCTGATTTCGAACTGTATGCATGACAATATTCTCTTGCCTTCATTTCTGGTTTCAGTATCGGTAGGGTCACTAATTTGTCTCTAACACGTGACCCACATGGATTTAACCTTGTATTTAAATTGTTAACCTCTAAGGGTACGTGTAGGCACTCAAATGGTCGCAGTTAACGTGACAATTGAGTGGCAACTGAGTGGCTAATTTTGATCATAAAAACACTTGTTGAAACTCTTATTTACTTCAAGTCAATGGGACTGTGGAACCAATGACGTCATCTACTTCTGCACCGGAAAAGGGTGTTTGTCACTTGGACAAAAACTTGATTGAATCTTTGGGCTCCATTTTCTGACGACATATGGAGTGTGGTGAGCCGTCACACTGGCGAAGTGGAATTTAGATTTTGACACGCCTTAGCGGTTTGGTAATTTGGTGGCTCACCGTGCACTGACGTGGGAGGAGAGGTGCTGTTGAGGGTATGTCAGTGAGGATTAAGCTGAGCACTGCAATTTTGGTGCATTTTTGGAGTGACAGCATGTCGCAGCAGTAGAATCATTTTGGAAATTTTAATTTTGAGACAAAATATGCACATGTGAGTGGGAAATGCAAAGTTAGGATTGCATTGCCATTTTACATATTGCATTTTCATTAGAATTTTTCCTGCGATATCCTTCCATAAGAATGAAGTCTAGGCCTTTTATTCACTTCCTTTTATTCGGCATTAACAAATGATGCAAAGATACAGCTGGTGAAGAAACAGCTGAGCAGCCAATTGTCCCATTACTTTTGGTCCCCTTAAATGGGGGACTATTTTAAAGAGGGCCAAAATTCCTATTGGGATCACCCAATAGGGATGTAAATACCCACAAATTAAAACTGACCGTCTGCACTTTAATCTTTATTTTAAATCCAATGTGTTTTATGTGTATTTTTTGCCAAAACAACAAAAATAGTGCCACTGGGCCATTTATCATGCATGTGTACATTCAAATCTGATCATAAAGTGTGCGTACATCAAAATAAACATGGGTGTACGGTACGATGAAATCTCACAACATCTCTTGACTTTGTGTACACTTTTTTTCCAGTGGCGAGGCAGCGACATTGCAAACAATGAACAGCGAGGCCACAATAATTGTGCAGCCTAAATGATGGGGGGGGGGGGAAATAAATAAATAAATAAACTTTTCTTTGGAGCACTGCGGAGTCAACATAGAGAGAAACAAAAGGGTGCTCTTTGGAGCTTAAAAATCAGATTTCACCTTAAATGAGTAGCTGGCCATAAAAAGGCTGAAATAATATCCAGGGAATTCTATTTGTGAAAATATTAAAAGCATTTCATGCATTTGGGCAATATTTTAAAAGGCACTTGGCCTACGCTTTGTGGCTCTAGACATTGTGTAGCCTAATTAGCAAAAGTAATACGTGAATAAGTTTTATTAGGCACCGCTATTATTTGCTCATCACATGTAGCCTAAATGGAATGAAGCATGAGCCGATCATGAATGATCCAAATGATTCAATCCGGAAACTGCCTCTGTATAAGGATTTATTGGAGACAGCCATATGAAAATAATTAGGCATGACTAGTCATGCTGTATAAAAGACGCAAAATGTAACCTCCTTCTTTTATTGAAAGCATGGTTGCATTCTAGCTTTATTAGAAGACCTAGCAAACGCCGGTCCAGGATACCTTTTCCTCCACTTGTACCGCCATAACTTTTTTTGTGAAGGGTTATATTCTTTTCTGCTGCTGCAAGCTTCATATCCAGCCATTTATTTTCTACCTCAGCTGTAGTTTGCTATTCAAAGGAAGCACTATTTACAGCCCTGGTTATCCTCTGCCACATAGCGGCTTTTGAGCTAGTCTGCACACCACTACTAATGCTCCCAAAAAGAACACATTTATTTTTACTTAATTCAGACGCATTTTAATTTCACCCTCACAGAAAAATTCTAATTCTTTGCTTTCCTGTTGCCTGGAAATTACCACATTGGCCTGTGCATTTTAAAAGGGGTGTCTTTGCCAAATATGGTAGTAAATGGTAAATTAATTTGGTAATTCATAATGATGTGCACGCGCTTTGTAATATATGATCAAGTCTGGTTTATCAACTTGCAAACATATTTACACTCAGGTCAGTAGTTTATGCAAGTGAAACACATATGATGAATCACATGTGAGATTTTCGTACGCAAGGTACACTCAAATATACGGTAATTTTTAAGACCATATTGATCAATGAGGCCCACTGTTCTGATACTTTTGCATTTAACTGTATACACACACCACCCATACTCACATATACAGAAACACATTCACACATCAAACACATATGGTCCCTTATGCAAATCAGATGTTTAAACAAGATGTTCTTGTTTAAAGCTGAAGCTGATCCAGGAGGTTTTACAGCTGGGGACATAGAGGAAGAGCCTGTGGTGAGTACAGCAGTTGAAGTTGATAGGCGGTGTTGTATACCATTATATGTGTCAAAATGGCTTTTTGTCATAAATCATTGGGTTATTTATACAGCTTTGAATGATTTATTGATTTTACAAATCTTATACGCAAAATCTTGTACGCAAAAGCGGTTGATTTATTTTTAATCTTGCTAATGTGCAGGGTCAGTTTTGGGCAAAGTTTCCTTTTGTCTTCAAGATCTCAAGTTTTAGGAAATGTTATATAGGGCTCTATTTTGCATAAACGCATGGTGCAAGAGTATTTAGGGTGTGTTCAAGTCCACTTTTGCTAGTTAGACGGTGTGTTATTTGAGTGCTAAGTACAGCGCAAGGTGAAAATGGGCTGAACTTAGTCTCTTCATTAATTATAGGTGTGTCTCGGGCGTGACAATAAACCAATCAACATGTCATATCCCATTCTTTTTAAAAAGCCACCTGCGTTTGGATTGCTAATATGATGGCGGATAGTAAGCCTTTGAAAACAGCAATTTACAGCTTGCTAAACAGACAGGCTCAGGCGCGTACTTGAAGCGTGCAAGCAAGGAATAGGCTATATGGATCAATATAATCAATATACACAATAATAATCTTTCACATTAGGGTTTAACACCGGCAAGGGTTCCCGGTAATTCCCAACCAAACTATTTACTAGAATTATATTAATGGGAAAACAGGAAATTCTTTGTTCATTAGCTTACACCAGTGCTGTAATTTTACAAAATATATTAGTTTAATTTCAGTATAACACCTGCAACAGCTGAGCATAAGCTACCAGAACTTGGCTTCCCTCTCAGCTTAGAAAACACCAAATTAGCCTGCTCGTTTAACAAATTTTGTTTGATTATACAATGAAGCATTGTCAAACTGTAAGGGGGAGTGTAAGGTTCAGAGAATTAAACGCGACCGATAAGGATTTCTAAAAGCGTATCTAGAGAGATACGCCACAAACGCAGAGGTAGCCGCACCAGGACTGAGATAAAACAGGATCGGGAGCAAAACTTCCCTAGCACAAGGCAAAACAAAGCAACCTCCAAAAACTGAGGCGATCTTGATAAACAGCGCGAATAACTAACAAAAGAACCTCACACACTAAATAATAAGGCGTAACAAGAGGGGTTGAAACAAGACAAAACTTGAATAAAATGAGTGAAGGAAAAGAATAGAAAAGACCTGTTAGCCAAAGCTCTTATGGCAAAAGAGCTGAACACAACTAGCAACAGGTGAAAAGAATAAAGGATAAAGAAAGATTGGAAAGGAAAGAGAAAACCAATCTAATCCTAAATCTCATAACCGGACTTGCTGCGTTTCCTATTCGTATGAACCAGAAATGCAGCGACCAAAATTCCTATGCCTTACCGACTTCGTTGTCAACATAGCAAAGACAATATCAAAGTGCGGAAATGCGGAAGTCCTGAGGTATTTATAGCCGGCAGGAAGCGCAAAACAGGTGTAGGGAATAATTGTCGGGCAAGATACGAATACCAGAACGGAGGCGGTAAAAATCCGATAGAGCGTCCTGACGACGCCAAAAAGGAAACCAAAACGTAGAAACGCAAAGGCTGCAAATAACCATGACACAAACATCAATTCCATGAGGCTGTTCTCACAGCAGACAGATCACAGGCAATGAATTTCAAGCTTCAAAGGTTGAAGCTTCATCCGAAGTTCATATTACATGCATTCTAATATTGATTAATAACATAAATAGCGTTATTTTGCCTTAATGATGACACTAAATACACTAAAGGTGTCAGATTGGGAACCCATAGGTTTACGCATATTTTCCCTGGTTTTATATTGTCCTACTTATGGAAATATGACCAACGCATTTTTTCTGGTAGTTTCATGCCTTAAAACTTTCCCGCAATTCCAGGGACAATATGTGTCTATTCCGGGAGAGAAAATGTTTTATTTTGTATATAACAGCGTTCTCTGCTCGGGCAGAACCCCAGGAAACCCAAAGTTCGCTGTGAATTCCTGTTTTATCCGTTCTTGGCTGACAGATGTGATGGGGACTTGAATATTCATTGGCATGTCGGACTAGGCTTGAGGTATGGCTGAATTTACGGCAGATTGAGATATGAATTTAGGAGATGCTGGAACTCGCAAAGAATGTAATGTAATGCAGCTGTTAATTTCACAGCAATGGGGAGTGCATATAGGGACAAAATGAATTTGTCTAGCTCAGCTGCCAGGAGATGATAGAAATGTGTTAAAATCTGGCTGGATGAAAGCAATTTAAGGCTGCATTCCCCTTTGCTGAGAGACAGGTATGTGGTCTTTGACCGATGGACCCTTTTATTATTATGCATTTTTTGATATGGGCTACACAATAATAATATTTCGCATTGTAATCTTGATATTTTTATGCATGCTTGTGCGTGCCCCTGTGTGTAACAGACAGGAGGAGGGTGTACGCGTGTTGTACACACGCCTATGTAGACACATTTATATAGCGATGTTAAAATAACATATAACACTTAAGACCAGGTTTGTGGTGGTTTTAGCACAAACACTTTTTGCTGCCTCAAGATTGCAATATGCCAAAAATTATCCTGGCCACTCCTCATCTTAAGACCCACCCGCCCAGTTCACTTGCTATGGGCGCAAGTTCACTTGCTATTTAAACAACGTGAGCGCTGGACGGTAAAATAACACTTGCGTTTGGGTTATCGCCGCTTAGCGCTGGGTGTAAGATAGGGCCCTTGGTGTACTAGTAGATATGGATGGATAACTTGAAGGGTTTCTTCTCCTGACTTATTTTTCCATAGAGTTCAATAGGAAAATTTGTCAGGAGAAACAACCCTTAAAGTGATCCATCCATATCTACTGCATATCTGGCAGCAGAGTGATGGTTTGAAGCTTGTTTGATACCTCACACCCTTGATGACTTACAGCCATTTTACCAACCATGTATTTCATACAGTTCCAGCATAATTTACAGCTAAATCTAGTCCCACCCCCCAATTCCCATAGAGATCCATTCAAATGCAGAGACGTTATAGTATCGCTTGTAAGAGTACCAGAAAATAAGATATCAAGAGTCTTTTGATGTTGTTGGGTCACAGACATCAGGAAGTTATGGCATGCAAAGGATATGTGACCAAATATAAAAAATTTAAAGGCGCAGTCAACTTAGTGTATGTAAACTTCTGACCCACTGGAATTGTGATATAGTGAATTAAAAGTGAAATAATCTGTCTGTAAACAATTGTTGGAAAAATTACTTGTGTCATGCACAAAGTAGATGTCCTAACTGACTTGCCAACACTATAGGTTGCTAACATGAAATCTGTGGAGTGGTTAAAAATGAGTTTTAATGACTTCAACCTAAGTGTATGCAAACCTCCGACTTAAACTGTATATGTCACACAATAAATAAACAATAAAGGTAGGGCCAACCTAACGTGACATAAAATGCCTGATGCCACATTCATTTTTCCAACCCTGAAGTAAGAAATACTTGTTTTTCTGCTATGTAAAATATATTTTTTTCTGCATTACAGGTTAAAGACAACAGGACTGAGCAAAAAAGTAATGATACAAGTCATCAACAGGACTTGGTGGAATCAACCAACAAAAACTTTCCAGAGACCACATGTAGGTGACCATTTTGTTTTTACCTAGTCTTTGTGTTTTCTTTGTGTTTTATTATATCAAATTAAACAAAAAAGATAAACATTCTGCTGTTTACTTTGTACACCCAGCACTCCCCGGATACTCCTCTGTGCCAAGCAGTGTAACTCTCCAGGGTTCACGGATGAAGGAAAACACAGGTATGTTAGCTGGAATGAACAACAAAATACCGTTACTATCATATGCAGCTACTGAATTGTAGAATTGAATTTCAGTAATATCTATTAAATTAAATATCTATTAAGGGCTTCATAGGACTCATGATGAATTGTAAGTCTACAATAATATAATATTATAAATTATTATGGTTGTAATATCAGACTACACTTTAACAATCCGGCATAACAATTTATATTTCAGAATGTCTAATGCAAATGAATCCTTGGAAGACCCGACAACAGAGTATTACAGTCTAAGTGGCTCGTAATAAAGCGTGTATTAGGTTTTCAGCCTACGACAAACATGGTCTAGCGCTAGAAATCTTTTAATATATAATTAGTCAATTAGAACATTGCTAAAGCAATGCTCTTCTGTGCTCCAAATGTGTATTATGTTTCAAGTGGTGAAGCCTTTTCTGTGTGTGCACAAAAACTATGGAACGGTTTACCATAAAAATAAGAGAATCTTTATACGTGGATAATTTTAAGTTTCAGCTTTAAATGCACATTAGGCTCTTGTGTAATTGCTGTTGATTTTAACCTCTTTGTCTATTTGTATTGACTTATTTGATGTTGGATGCATTTTTGCCTTTATTTTTTATAAATTTTCTTTTTATTCCATTGTTTTGCTTGCCTGGTATCTGTTCCTTGTTATGGTTGATTGATTTCATTTGCGGTTGCACATGTGTTTTATTAGTTTATCATTTCCACCTGCGTTTCTGTGTATGTAAGTTCCCCACTCTTGGTTAGGCCTTTTACATACTCTACTCAAGGAATGTCTGCAACGATGCAAAGAGCAATGCAGGGGTTGTTTCTCACATTCCTGCGTAGTCCAAATTTTGTAATGCAACACAAACTTCAATTTGTGCAATTCCAGGCCTTTCCATTAGAGCGCTAAATGTAAATACTATTCAACGAACAACTACAAACAAAGAAGTAATCATTTGCGTTGTAGGTTGTAAGGGTACTCACTCCAACCAAATGAGTCTAGGCTGCCAACTAGTGACTTAGCAGTATATAATCTTAGATGAATAACCGCTTGTGTATGTCCCGAATCTGCATTGGTTTTTGCGTTCCTTGCGTAGAGTATGTACCAAGCGTGCTTTTCCAGTCGGCAGTGGTTAGTTTCTTAGTTATCTCCTCGTGTGGCTTCTGTTTATTGTTTTATTAGTTTTATTCTGTATCTTGATTTATTAGGTTCTTAAGTAAAATTACTTTGACTTCACTTATGTTGGACTAATCTTTGAACTTACAGTAAATCCTGCGCTGAACCTTGTGATACTTTTATTATTATCTGTTTGCACCATATTTAGTGATACATTCATCTATTTATACATAAGATGATGCTGTGTAATTGTAATCGTAATGGAAACAGAATGTAAGTATTGAAATACTGGAACCTAAGTATAACAACAAAGTAAAAGAGTTGATTATGCTTCCTGTAGTGCCCCCTGCAGTTCAGAACCTGCTGCTGGTGATGGAATCCAGGCCTTTCCTGTTTCCCTCTCTTAATGCTGATTGGACCCCATCTGGACTGAGTGACAGTTTGAAGAATATAGAAGAACTAGTGCTCAAGACAGACAGGCTTGCTGGTACCGAGGCATTTTATGTTCCACACCATACACAAGTCATGGCACCTCAAAGCAGCTTGGATGAGGTAATGCCAGGGGCCCACACAGAATTATCTTCAACACAACTGGTCATTGGGTCTCATTCTATATCCTCTGACCCTTTCTCCTTACCTTCTAATTTCCATTTTTCACCCCCTGATCACAATGAATTCCTCCCTCATATGCCTTACTTACTGTCTGATGACACACAAACTTTCCCCCATGAATCTCAAGCACTGTCCCCAGAACCTCAGTCCCCGCCTCCTGATCTCCACTCCCAACCTCTTGGCCATGACTCTCCACCCAACAGTCCTTCCCTGTCAGAGGAAGGCTGGGTCCCTACCTACACTGCCAAGGAGCAGAATAAGAACCAACCCACTGCCCCAGCTGAAAACGATGAAATGCAGTTAACTGACTGCCCCAAGAGGAACACGTCACAGTCCCCACTGAGGAACAGTTATGACACCAACAGGTCAGTCACAATACAGGCTGAGAAAAGGAAATATGAAGAATACAATTGTTTTAATTCTTTTAGCCCTATATACAGGATCCCGTAGTGGTAGCCTATGGGCAGTGCCACCCACACAATAGGGATAAAGCAAACATCCACAAAGTATTAAAATGCATCCAACGAGAACTCCGCAAGTTCACACTCAGACCATTCATTAGACTCGTCTCTAGCCAACAAAGCCACGTTTGTCCTCCTCAGCTCTCAGGGCAAGAAAGGGAAATAAAACGACAAGAGTCTCCCCTTCCCTCGATCGCTTATTACAAATCATAAACTAATTTTTTTGATACTTTCTACAGTTATCTTCTCATATATCTTTGCATTAAAATAATATCTCTTTGAATATAATATCTCTTTCAGTTTTCAGGACGCTTGAAATCGCCTGAAAACTTCTGTTGTGGGTTTTTTCCATGAAAATGTTTTTGTAATCCAAATAGCTCGTTCGTATTCAAACTGTCACTGTTTCCCAGCTCGGGCATCATTTTAAACTACGTATCCACTGAGAACATTCCATAGAAGCAAAGCCACTGGAGGAGGGCAGTTAGATAGTTTTGGTTGTCTGAGCAGGGGTTTGTTAAAAACAAGATCCATTTGTCTTGTAAAATACCACATTTAAACTAATAATGCAACATATTGAAATAAGATGGTTTTCACTATGGCCAGGTTATTGAAGACATGGACAAAAGTTAATTTTGTTATTTTGTCGAAAAGTAGCCTTTCCTTAGAGATCCTTGTGGAATTTGACAGCTTATTATATAAAACATTTTTTCAGTAGCGGAAAAAATGTTGGAGATGAATTGTTACCATAATTATGCCACTAGCTTATGTGGACTAGATTATCAGACGTAAATTATAAGGCGCTTTGTTTTTTGCACATTATGGTGTCAATTTATGAAAGGTTTGTGTGTTCAAAATCAAGTGTAAAACTGTTACTGCCCATAAAAAAAATTGTCAGAGGTGATCAACTAACAACGAACAAAGAGGACTGCGTGTTAAAATTGAAAGATAACATGAATTTTCTGTTTTTGCGGATTAGCCTGAATGAATATGCAAAATTGGGCGTCCCTACATTATTTTGCAAAATAGCGGGAGGAGGTCATGCAAATAGATTGCTTTAGCATGTGTAAAGGGATTTACTAAGCCCGAAAGCAAATTTGGGTAAGGTATTTGCAGGTGCATTTTAGTGCAAATGTAAAGCAGGTATTAAAAGACGCACAATCAATAAGATGACGGCTATCATTGTAGCAAGACATGTACGTGGGTACATATCATGAACAGTAAGAATAAATACATTTTTAATCATGAAGAAAATCATGTTAGAGAATACAAGAGTAATTCGTATTTGAATCAAACAAGCAATACAACTATAATACCATATATTATAACAAACAGTGAATAACAAAGCAAATAAAAACTATCAAAATAAAACCCATCATCAGATGGAAATGTGATTTTATGTGACACTAACCGCGCGAGTAGCCTAGTGCTAATAATTATATTTGCGATAGTTTCAGTCCTGACAAACATCTGTAACTCCCGGTAGAAAGTAAGAGACATCCAGTGAAACAGTTCGTCGTAAACCGCCAGCTTGTTCAGTGTCACAGTAGGCTACCCTAAAATAACAGGATTCATGATTTGTTTTCCATTCATTAAATGGTTTTTCACTGGCAACATTGCTGACTTTTCACAGTTAAGTGTAAACATTCCAAACACGCAAAATCTCATTTAATTATGGCTGTTTGTGGCTGGAGTAATTTACATAATGACTCTTAGTTGATCACCCGCAAAGTGTGAAATGATAACACGGGCAAATACTTTGGTTGCGCCCGCAAAATAACACCCCTTATTTGGGATCTTAGTAAATCGACCCCTATGTGTGTACCATGTGCCCCTCAAATTTAGAGGTGCCTGTAGTAGCAGTAGGGCTATTACTTACTTGGGTTACATGACAGAATTTAAGTTTTATATTTTCAAATGTTCTTTAGTCTGATTTATTTTTTGGATCCCCTTTAGCTGTTGTAGATGCAGCAGCTATTCTTCCTGGGGTCCACAAAGAACACAAAACAGAATAAAATGATATGCAGATACACATATGTAAAACATGGAAATAAAAATAGAATCAAAGATACGTAAAGCAAGTTCACATAAATTACATCTTTACACTTAAGATATTAACACAACCATTCATCAGTCACCACATAGTACATTCATCAGTCATCATCACAAAGTATATAGACAGAATTTATCAGCAAAGGTCAATCACATTGCTGTGACCTCTTTACAAGGTGTATTTTTAACTCATTTTAAAATGATTATTATTCCTCTTTGTGATTTGAGTATGTTTGATATTCCAAATGCTCATTGCACTATACATGACTGTTCATTTTATATAATTTGTTCTTGGTATTGGGACTGTGAATCGACCTCTTGTTACATGTCTGGTTGGATGTCTGTTGCTGGTGAAAGTTAGATTAATTATGCACCTTGGGTTCTTTGGTACAATAGCCCTCTAAAGAGGCTGAGAAGGGTCAAAGTTAGCATCATGATTTATGAAAAATATTGTTAATAAATTCCCAAAATTACCTCAAAATTCATCAAAAAGGGAAAATTTCCCAGAACTTTACAACCCTACTTGAGGTCGGAATGTACAGAAGTTGATGTTTTTAAGGGCTGAGAGTCTGTGGTCATTGTGGTTATTTCTGTATAACTGTGAAAAGTGGCAAATTCTGGGTGCTGAGGTATGGGTCATGCCCCGCAAAGTCATAACTTGGTGGATGGCATACCTGCCATCCCAATTTATCTTGCATCTTAAAGCCGCACCGTTTCACATGGTTACAAACACGAAAGATAGAGCCTACATCCACACAAAATGTACAGATCCACGTAAATATCTCCCATAGCCATTAAATTGCTGGACATCACAATCAGCATTCAAATTTATTCCAGGATAAAAGAATGCGTTAATCTTATGTGTATGTACTGTTGTGTCTCTATACCGCCTCCTGGATAAACTGAAACTTTGAATGAAACACACCGGAGGTATTATCATCTTTTGGACAGTCTGGATGCTTAAATATGGACTTTCGGACTAACACCAAAGAGACAGAAACTACTTAGAGCACTTAGTTCACTGCTGTACTTAGCCTAAGAGCCAAGGTAAGCATCTCCATCACATGTTTATCTGCTGCTAGTAATTTCATTTATCAGTTGGACAACTTATTCAGAAAGTGTGCGATCACTGATCTTGATGCTAACAAGTGGAAGTGTCAATGGAAATGTTCCCTCCTAGAAATTACTATTTACTATTTTTTTCTCTTGCAGTGTAAAGCCAGAGTCATATCCATGGTTACCTGCCCTGGAAACACATGATATTCCAATTGTGGTGGGAGTGTGTGTGTCCCTCATCTTCATTTTCATCACCATGGCATTCTACTCTCTAGTTCAGAAAAATGAACCAGCACCCATTGGACGAGTAGGTGAGTGAGTAAAATGTATTTATTAGTGGTGTGTCGGTCACGAACAGTGAGGAAGAGGATGCATGTGCACATTGCCCCCACGCACAGTGAGGAAGAGGATGCATGTGCATATTGCCCCCACGCACAGTGAGGAAGAGGATGCATGTGCATATTGTTGCCCCCACGCACAGTGAGGAAGAGGATGCATGTGCACATTGCCCCCACGCACAGTGAGGAAGAGGATGCATGTGCATATTGCCCCCACGCACAGTGAGGAAGAGGATGCATGTGCACATTGCCCCCACGCACAGTGAGGAAGAGGATGCATGTGCATATTGCCCCCACGCACAGTGAGGAAGAGGATGCATGTGCACATTGCCCCCACGCACAGTGAGGAAGAGGATGCATGTGCATATTGCCCCCACGCACAGTGAGGAAGAGGATGCATGTGCACATTGCCCCCACGCACAGTGAGGAAGAGGATGCATGTGCATATTGCCCCCACGCACAGTGAGGAAGAGGATGCATGTGCACATTGCCCCCACACACAGTGAGGAAGAGGATGCATGTACAAATTGCCCCCACGCACAGTGAGGAAGAGGATGCATGTGCATATTGCCCCCACGCACAGTGAGGAAGAGGATCCATGTGCATATTGCCCCCACACACAGTGAGGAAGAGGATGCATGTGCACATTGCCCCCACGCACAGTGAGGAAGGTGGTGGGGGAGGATCACAGTTTCAGAACTGCACAGTTTTGTGGAATTTTGGGGCTATCAAGCTTTAAAATCAACTGTTAGATGCCAGCTCCATCACTGAGCCCTTACTGAGAGAAACCCATAAAGAACTACAATTGGAATGTTGTGGTCAGATGAGACCAAAATTTAACTTTTTGGCCATGGACACCATCAGAATGTTTGGCAACAAATGACTGCATGCAAGGAAAAGCATCTGATACCCACAGTAAAATATGGTGGTGGATCATTGATGCTTTGGGGCTGTTTTGCTGCTTGAGGTCCAGGCTTGTTAAGATCGATTGCATTTTTTTAGGAAGTCACATTGAGATTAAAACCTCTTTTACAAGTGAGACCTAGCCAAGACAGGGCCAGAGCAGTGTAAAACAGTATACAAAAACAACAGCAACAATAACAACAATAGTACTCAACATAATGAAAAATAATTAATTCCACTGAGTGCTAGGTTATTTTAGCCCACAAGCTGGTTGCTTTTACCAGGAGGTTGAGACTTGGTCATAGATGGACCTTCAAAGAAGACAATGACCCCAAACATGCATGAAAATTAACACAGAAATCGTTGTGGGAACACAAAATCAATGTTCTGCAATGAGCATCTCAGTCTCTGTACTTGAACCCTATTGAAACCCTGTGGTCTGAATTGAAGAGGGCAGTGCACAAGCGCACACCTAAGAATATCAAGGATATTGAAATTTTACGCATGAGTGGTCCAAGGTCCCTCAAAGCGTTCTCCAACCTTGTCAAACATTACAGGAAGAGGCTCAGTGCTGCTATCCTCTCCAGGGGAGGCTTCACCAAATATTAATCTTAGGGGTGCCAGTCATTTTGAAACTTAATGTTTTTCAGAAATAATTGTACTACTCAATAATACTTTTTGTGTTTGAAAGATTTTTGCTAATTTTCATAAAGGGTGCCAAATCTGCCAATAATTATTTGAGTTGACTGTATAAGCATGGGAGCACTTCTGTTTGATGAATATTTCCTTTTACAGCGCAGAGGAACCTGGGCCTCCTTCGTGGACACAGTGGCCATCCCGAGATGAGAAGGACTTATGAAAACAGGTTATTATCACTATTATTATTATTTGGGGTCTAAGCTCCACAGGTGCTTAAATAATAATTGGTTTTGTTCCGATTTTTTTTCTGCCATAAAAGTGTTTGCACAGGGAAAATTGTACATTGTGGAGTCACAAACAGTGGTAGATAGGTTCCCATTCCCACCCACTACTCAGAAAACAAAACTTCCTCAGATTGGCCAGATGATGGTGTTACATTTTTTTTTTGTTACCTTTTTTGGGCTTTTTGAACTTTTGAACCGTTTAGCCTATCGTCAGAATTATTTTTGCCCTAGCTTCCCTGGCTCAAAATCACCATAGTAATAGTAATAGTGTTAACAACAAATCAATAGCAAAATACTTTACAACTTTATGCAAAGTTTAGAGATAATTACAAATACAACATGAAGTCTTCAGAATGATTGAATGATAAAGACATTCTCATTCATAGTGGCCATCCTTGCATTATTATTCACCAATTTACATAGCCTACTATATACGAATAATTTATGGACCGCACTCCATTTATTATTAATCTAAACAACATACAAACGCAAAAATTTCGTCCTCAGCCTTCGTCAGCACTTCAAGACAATGGGATCACATTCAACTTAATATATTCAACAATTAGTGGCTGTAACATCACAAGTGCAAAGAATTACCACATCAACTAATCAGATAGTTCACCCCATTAAATCATCAAAATAATAACGCAATCCTCAATACAAGCTTCAGTCAACAGCATCAATCAAAATACAATCAAGTCAAGTCAATTGTCATCATTACTATCTTGAAGACGCACAAAAAAACTTTTATTAAATTCATTTTAAAAATGTAAAATAAATAAATTATACAAGAAACATGCTCAAATCAAATTCTTTGTTCATGCCAATTGGGGTAAGGGTATTAAGTGTATACATCCAAAATGCTTCTCGTCTTAACTGAATCCAGCAGCACACCAGGACCTGGGTAAGTTCAAGAATCATTCTATTTTATTGCTACCTGCGATCACGAAATCCCAACCACCCTTCCCCCAGAAAACCACACCCGATCCGCGATTACAATCCCCTGCCACCTTTTTGGCACCCCCATGAAAGGTGATGTTTAAATCCTGTGCACACTCCTGGTGTACTTTATTTTTCATATCACTGTGTGTATCCACTCTTGTCCAGGGCATTTGAAAATGATGTGTTTGCTGTAACTGAGCAAAACCCCAGTACAAGAAGTACAGTCCTCCTACCATCTACCAACTCTGTAACCATGGTGATGGATCCCTCCCCTGACACCTCAACTAAGCAGCCCACCCGGGACCAAACTAACACAGCTGAGCCAGATGCTGAACCAAAAAAAGATCCACAGGTCAGTGGTTTTGGTCTGGAGAGGATGATTTTGGTTTCTCCAGAGATCTGGATTTTCTTTTCACACAAGATATATTTGTATTATTTTATGCTATTGTCACTGTGCAGGATCCTATCTGATCCCATTGCTATGACATGTAAACAGTGTGACAAAATGTGATTTCCCTCTGTGGCTGCCACAGCATACAAATTCCTTTCTACACTTTGTAGCAATGCTGAGAGCAAATGACTCTTCAACACAGCCTCACATATTGTGGATAAATAGAGGAATAAGCTAATGCATTATAGAGCTCAACTACTTCTTTTTTTGAAGGTAAACCTTCCACTCACATTAAAATATACACATAGCTAACAAACATAGCTTTAGCTAAGTAACATTATCAAGCAAACTGCAGCTGTAAGCTATTTCCAATTTTCATTGAATTGAATTTTATTTGTCACGTTTTTACACTGTCACAAATTAATTTGAGAAATCTGGGCCTGAATGGTATATCCGAACATTGTTTAAATATGCCTGGGTTGTGTTTTGATTTTATGCTAATAGTTTTTTTCATTTTATTTACATGTAAGTTTTTAAGGTTACAAATTGGGCCATTGGAATCACCAAGAGCAAGTTATTTATTAAATTAATGTATATTGTTATGTTGAATATAGTTTAGTATATTTCATTTATTCATGCAACCACGAGTGTATTCAAAAAAATCTAAAAGACCGTATGGTGTAGAACAATGTAAATCAAGAAAAACTAACAAACCAAAAGAAATATGAATGAAAAAATAAAGAAACAAAACTGACTGTTAAATTTGAATTATGAATCAATTGAAAGTAATGGGGGAGAAAATTAACAAGCTACTGAAATTGGTATGAACATTGACATGAACATTAAACATTTGGGCAGA
This sequence comes from Synaphobranchus kaupii, assembly GCA_029718625.1. NCBI lineage: Eukaryota > Metazoa > Chordata > Actinopteri > Anguilliformes > Synaphobranchidae > Synaphobranchus > Synaphobranchus kaupii. The sequence goes on from CM056376.1 coordinate 31,214,729, forward strand.
AAAGCAAATTTGCTGACAAATCATTAAAGAACAGTTTTAAATATGTTTAAAACAATAAAAGTAGGATTAACCCTGATTAAACTGAGGTTTTTACATTATATTGGGCCAATGTTTTTATAATTGGCCAATCCTGGCTTTGAAAAGATTGTGTTTGAATCTGTTTTTTAGATAATTTGAATCTGAGAATGTATTTGAATTTCTGTGAAAAAATAATTGAATAAACTTGCCAGTAGTTTGTTTTGAAGTTTGAAAACAAATTAAGGAATTTCCAATAAATTTCAAAGTTAAGAATGAAAGGCAGGGCGGATTGGAATTTTCGGTAACACTTTACATTGTTGTACCTATACCTGTGTAGTTACATTGTAACTAATTTGGTAATGAGGTTATTGCTGAGTAACTCCCATGTAGGCAACACGGAACAACGGTATCCTTAATTACACGTGAATATTTAGAAGTATCATAGGCCATATCTTCATGATACACATGAACATAAAAAGACAAACTGCGCTACGCCACTGATTAGTGGGTAGTTAGAGGTGTAATGGTACACTTGACAAGAACAGAAGATGTGACTAAAGGGTGATAACACACAAAAAAGCTACCAGTGCTGCAAGGTTGTCACCTATTTCCCATCCCTCAGGGCAGAGCCCAAAAAAAATCACCATGAGCTTTTGTCCCCTAGGTAAAACTGATGGGCAAATTTTGCTATCCTTGCTCATAAACTAATTGTATCTCCTTTAGAAATAAGAAATGACCCCTACTTTGGCCCATCCCAATGTGCAGGACATTGATTATTGTGTGGATGGGGAGCATGGACAATGCCAAGATGCCTACAACACCCCACCCCCCAGCATACGGACCAGCCAGGAAGAAGGGATTCACACATTCCTGACACTGCAGACAACTGAACCCTGTGGCACGCCCATCCACCACAGTGTCAACATCTCCCATAGTGCTACACCCCTACTGCTTTCTCACTGTGTTTCCTTGGGGGTGACCACTGTAGCTGTCGATGTGCACTACTATCCATCCCACTCAACTGCTCCGCCTTTTACTTCCACTGTTCCTGAGCTTAATGACAGCTCGCAACTGGCTCAGAGCCAGGAATATGACCAGACAGCTCCCAAAGTGCATTATGGTGAGTTTCAGTTAGGAAACTTTCTTAACGGAAAATTACATACATTAAATAAAAATAAATAAACACTCAAATAAAAGAGTAAGCTCAAAACCCATGATGCGTTGTTCTCTTTTTAATCTTAATTGCAGTGCAGAGAACGTGTTTGTAAATAAACACCATCGCACTGATGAAGGACCAATACCGGAGAGGAATGCAAGGAGGAAGAATAAAGAAAAAAGAGACGAGAGAGAAGACATCTCTGTGAATAAACTTATTTTTGTGCATAAGCATGAATACAGTCTATTAGGTCCTCATGCTTGGGCAAATTGGACTTGTGTCTCTTACTGCTGCTTTGTGCCTCTTTGCATTGGACTGCATTTCCTTTATCAGTTAAATTTTTGAAAATGTTTTGCTTTAGGGATAAGATTTCTTCTTCATACCAAATTCTGGAAAAATATGTTATTTGTTTATATGCCAAACAATTACTTAAACCTCTTTTCCTCTAATATTATGTAATCACAATTTAGGCAAGCTGAGTGGTCTACAACAAGCTGCCAGAACAGGTTCAATGCACCTTGGCAGAGACTCTATAAGTTGAAATTGTACTGTAGGAATGCGAGACAATTTTATCATGAGAAATTTTATCATGAGAAATTTTATCATTTGGTGTTTTGTTGATAGTGGTCATAGGTGCCACTCCAGAGTGTTTAATTGAGTTGAGATCTGGTGACTGAGGTTGCTATGGCATATGGTTTACGTCATTTTCATGCTCATCAAACCATTCAGTGACTACTCATGGCCTGTGGATGAGGGCAGTCTCGACTGCTCCCATTAGTTTTCTAAAAAAAAAAATTATAGTGCTAAGATATGTAACAATATTAACTATTCACTGTAAAAAGGCAAAATTTTTGCTCTGAGCTCTGTGTGCTCCAGTCTTCCTTATCTCGGGTTAGTCCTAGCAAAGTGGTCCGGGTTAGGTATTCTTTCAATTAACTATTCACTGTTTCATTGTACTTAAACAGAGGTGAAAGTCAGCCGACATGTTCAGGTACCACTACCACCGCAGGTAACGTTACAGTACCGGTAAAAAAAACATCCGTATATGCGTAGCTACGTTATAGCAGCTTGTGCTTCTCGTTGCCGACTCTGACGCTGGACACCTGGGTTTGAGGCTCACCTCCACAAATATTTTTTTAATTTTTCAAAATTTTTGACAGAAACTGAATTTCTCACAGTGAACATTACTCTTTAACCAATGCATGGTGTAGCTAGCCACATTATTTTACATTCATAGGCTACAACTGGCTGGATATGCATGCCTGCCTTTTCATTCAGCTCTTTTGAGTTAAAATAAAAAATTAAACTACTTGGCTAGCCAGCAATGAAATATATGGGATCAATGATGATCATTCACCTTAGCTGGACAGCTACCATAAGTCATACAGTAATGTAGCTAACTAATAACAATTACATTTACTACGCAATACAAGCGCAAAGCCTCTGCCAATCCTGTCTCTTTGTAACATTGTACACACATAATCAAGCAGCCAAGAGAAAGCAATGTCCCCATTCATGTATTTAAGTAAGCGTTTAAAGTAAGTGTTTATAACCTTTCCTTATATAATATTGATATTCAAATTATATCATAATGTGCATAGGAAAGGCACAAAGGCCATATGGATTTAATGACGGCACATTTATTGATTAATTTTATTGGTAAATTTATATGCATTATCATCATCAGTTAGCTACTCATAACAAACACAGTACAAAGATAAATTAAATCTCAAATTCAGATCTCAAGCTCACACATAGCCTACAAAGCACTGTCTTCAAGTCATTAATTAAAGCTTGGAAAAACTAGGCCTGCCATTAAAGGTATTGATATCAAAATAAGGCCAAGTTGCAACAAACAATACTGCCTATAGTAGCTCACACTAATTAAGGAAGCTCTATTGCAAAGCAATGCTACCCAATCTTTTCTAAATTATTTAATGTAACTTGGCCCTGTTTTTTCATCTTACAATCGCAAGAGAATGTGGTCATTCAAACTTCAAATGTCAAATAACAAATATTGCCTCATGGAACAACACATTTCAATTAACGTTTTAAAATGGTTGACGAAAAATTACACTCTAGAAAGGATTTGTTTATACTATATTATACTATATTGTCAAGTTAACTTTAGAAAATTTACAGGTTTTTAAAATGTTCTATGCTGCTAGATATTTTTCTAGCAGCATATAACATTTGAATTTACAAACAGACATTTATACCAAGGAACGTCATTTACAATAGAGAAAGGAGGATGAATACATACATACAGATAGAAATATTAGATAGAAATACAGAAGATACAGATATTTAGACCTAGTAAATAGCCTAAGTATTGAATTTTACAAACCTATCCTGACACATGTTTGCCCCATTAATGTAGCCTACTGTATGTTTGTGGGTCAGATGATGCCAAATAAGTAAAATAGTACTAATTATTTTAACATGTCTCTACAGGTCTCTATTGAACTACAAATATTTCACGTAAATAATAATAATAATGTATTTTATTCATGCTGTGCTGTTCATAGACCCAAAAGCACTGGATGCAGACAATTGTTCAAACATATCCTATAGTCTAGTCAATTGTTTCTCAATTTCTAAGTGTAACACATCTGAATTAAAGATTATTTCCAGCATAAATGATTGTCATTTGACACTTTGATGAAAGATTGGGTAGCATTGCTTTGGAATACAGCTAGCTTAATTAGTGTGAGCTGCGATAGGCAATATTGTTTATTGTAACCTGGCCTCATTTTGATATCAATACTTTTAATGGCAGGCCTAGTTTTTACAAGTTTTAATTAATGACTGTGATGCAGGACTGGGGATGACCATTGATCATGTGGTGAACAGACAGGATGAAATCAACAGAAACATTGGCTTACTGCCTTTTATTGACCTTAAAAATAAAAAAAACAACTAAATGCTATTCTTAAAATAATCATAGTGAAAAATATAACAACATGATTAATAAGGTAAGCCAGGGCAAAAAGAGTCCAAAAGAGAACATCCTGCAAAAACCTGCATTTACAAAATCCTCCAAACAATTCTCAAAAAGGTCCCCCAGCCCTGGGAATGAGGCCCTTTTATGAGGCGTGTGCATTAGGCAATTGGGAGCAGCTGGCTGATTAAAATAGGCCTCAGCTATCTCCCTGCCTGTGCATAGCCCCAGTGCTGTCCAGCAGAGGGCAGCACACCAAATCTATTCCTGGCGTCACATACCCCCCACCCCCACCTAGCTTCGAGCCCTGGGAGGAAATGATAACTACACCGGGAAGGGACACCTGAGTGTCAAGGGTCACCCCCAGGATTGAACACCGACGCCAGGGCTGCGTCCCAATAGTCGAAAAATGCCACCTTTCCTCCTCCACTACCACTCCTATACTTCATGCCCCGGAAACGGATCTTTGTGTTTTAATCTAATGTCGCTGATTACATCTTAATTACGTATTAATGCTTACATATTAATTAATGTCTCGACGCAAACCGCAATGTCATGTACATTGGATACTGTACATGCAAATACTTGTACTCAAAATGTTCAGGCAGTTTTGCATATTTCCGGGTAGGAGAGGAGTGGTAGTGGGGGAGTGGAGGAAGGGAGGTGGGGAGTGAAGAATATTGAGACGCACCCCAGGGTTCCCCTGGTTCCAGGCACTGGTGGTTTGGGTGGATACGGCTGGCTGTTTAGGCCAGCCTCCTCTAGGCCACCTGTTGTGGTCGCAGGAGAGGAGCCCTTTGGCAGGCCTGCGGGGCTCGTGACAGGAGGCGGCGAGGGACCCTCTGGAGGCCTTGCAGTGACAGGAGGTGGTTGGGGGCCCTTTGGACAAGGCGGCGGAGCTGGGGCTTCCGGCAGGCCTTCTGGACAGGGCGATGGGTTCCAGTAGCTCCCCTGGATAGGGTTGCAGAGGTGCGGCTTCTGGAGGGCCCTCTGAATAGGACGGCAGAGCTTGGGACAGGGCAGCGGCCAAGAAGCCTCTGGAGAGCCCACTGCGGCAGGCGACGAGGTGTCCCCTGGAGGGCTCGCAGCAACCAGAGGCAGCGAGGAACCCTCTGAATGGCTTGCAACAAGCAGAGGCGGCGAGGAACCCTCTGAATGGCTTGCACCAGCAGAGGCGGCGAGGGAAAATCCATGGAATTCTCCCTAACAATGTGGACAAAGTATTTGCATTGACCCCTCAAATAGGCCCATTGCATAAAAAACCAAAGAGATACTTACGATTTACAAAATAAATTAACTATAAATTTCCAGTGTCCAGTCCAGCTGAGGGGACAGACATCTCTGTTTGGGGGAGCACAGAACTGTGTCTGTGGATTCCACTCTGTGAAGGTAATGTTAAGATAGCTGACTGATGGACATAATATATATGTGGAGGTAATTTGTATTGATTGTAATTGATATTTTTTCTATTTAATTGGCTCAGCCCGCCAGCAATGTGACCTCTGATCATCAGCCCCTGAAGCTGGACCAGCCAAATCACCTGCTGATTTTGCTCCCACTGTCCCCACTGCGGCTACCTCGTACACATCCTCTCCACAGCCACCACTCAATTTAGGAATGGTGAATATATACCTTCTTTTAAATTTCCCTCAACTGATCGCTTTTCTGTCAATTTGTTTTCCTTATTCTGACATTTCATTCTCTCCTTTGTGAAACCTCAATTTGGTACAGCACACAGTGCTGATGCAAAGCCAAACCTTAATTATTAGTCTGCTCAGGTTGGTTGAAGGACACGTAATTTGATTACATGGTTTTTTTTTTGTATTACATGGTTTTGTATCCCAGTGCCTTCCTGCCTGCAGTCGCTGCTCCGGCTGATCCTTCAGGTCCATCCTCTCTCTTAGCCTCTGGAAACGATCCATTTTGGTTCCCCACAGAAACAAGGTAAGGCATCCCTTTGAAAGACCAGAAATGGACTGCATCCACACTGTGGGAATACCAGAGGCTGCAGAGTAACCTGAAACTGGTATGAACCAACCGCCCCAGCTCTGATATACAACCAGGCTTCCACACTATCGTGCTTTTTCAACCACAAGCTCTCGGTGTGGATGCCGTACCACCAATGGAAGGTCAGGTTACTCTGTCTAGAATGTGGCCAACAGCTAACTGGGTGTGGTATTCATAAGAGGGTTCAGCAGGTCCTGGACATTGACCAGTACTACCTTATGATTACCCTTAGGTGCACTGGCTTCAGAGTAACCCATCTGTCCACCAGTAAGACTAACTGCAAATTTGGGTAAGAACCGAGGCAACAAAAAAGGCACAATATACTGCCAAAACACGGAGATGGTGTCAAAGGAACAGTGACTGGAGGACTTTAAAAGAAATGTAAAAAAGTAGTATCATCATAAGGTGATAAGGGTGACTGAAAGATCCTAAATTGTTCATTTTAAATTATGTTCCACAAATAAACAACAAGCGCGTTTTCAAAAAACCAACTATAAAGACTACAACATCCATCAGGAAGTCATTGCATGTAAAGGATACGTGACCAAATATAAAAAAATGATTAATTTATTCTATATATAAATGCAGGGGTGCCAATAATGGTGGCTTTGTTAAAAATAATTATTTCTTGATGAGGGATTTTTTTTTCATAATAAATTTACTTCAATTATTGGATTTTTCTAATTTTTTCAGTGTGAGATAAAGCTAATTCACCAAACGGTTAATTTTTTATAACCCTTTTTACTCATCTTTACCAGGGGTGCCAATAATTGTGGAGGGCACTGTATATGTCAAAGGTTGGTCCATACAATGCCATATTTCATCATAAGGGTGACTGAAAGATCCCAATGTGGGAAAGGTAATAGCTTCTGGCAGTCTTCCGGGACCAGGCAGGGACAGGAGGGACATGTGTCATCCTCCCAAGTGAAGTTTGTAAGTGAGGTGTATGAGGGTGGAGCATAGGGGGTGGAGCCAACCTGGATTGGGATGCAGTCTTAAATAAAATTTTACCTACTAAACAACTTTCTCATCCAGTGTACTCAGAAAGCATACTCAATGGTATGGGAGGGTGCTTCTTCAGACACAGCCTAGCTAAATATGTACAGTTGAAGTCGGAAGTTTACATACACTTGAAACTCATTTTAACCACTCCACAGATTTCATGTTAGCAAACTATAGTGTTGGCAAGTCAGTTAGGACATCTACTTTGTGCATGACACAAGTAATTTTTCCAACAATTGTTTACAGACAGATTATTTCACTTTTAATTCACTATATCACAATTTCAGTGGGTCAGAAGTTTACATACACTAAGTTGACTGCGCCTTTAAATTTTTTATATTTGGTCGCATATCCTTTGCATGCAATGACTTCCTGATGTCTGTGACCCAACAACATCAAAAGACTCTTGATATATTATTTTCTGGTACTCTTAGAAGCGATACTATAACGACTGCATTTGAATGGATCTCTATGGGAATTGGGGGGTGGGACTAGATTTAGCTGTAAATTATGCTGGAACAGTATGGAATACATGATTGGTAAAATGGCTGTAAGTCATCAAGGGTCTGAGGTATCAAACAAGCATCACTCTGCTGCCAGATATGCAGTAGATATGGATGGGTTAGTTTAAGGGTTGTTTCTCCTGACAAATTTTCCTATTGAACTCTATGGAAAAATAAGTCAGGAGAAGAAACCCTTCAAGTTATCCATCCATATCTACTGTATTTCTGGCAGCAGAGTGATAATTTAAGGCTTGTTTGATACGTCAGATCCTTGATGACTTAGAGCCATTTAGCCAACCATGTGTTTCCATACTGTTCCAGTGTAATTTACAGCTAAATCTAGTCCCCCCCTCCCCCAAATTTTCACAGAGATCCATTCAAATGCAGAGCCATTATAGTATCGCTGTAAAAGTACCAGAAAATAAGAATCAAGAGTCTTTTGATGTTGTTGGGTCACAGACATCAGGAAGTCATGGCATGCAAAGGATATGCGACCAAATTTTTATTTTTTATTTTAAGGCACAGTCAACTTAGTGTATGTAAACTTCTGACCCACTGGAATTGTGATATAGTGAATTGAAAGTGAAATAATCTGTCTGTAAACAATTGTTGGAAAAATTACTTGTGTCATGCACAAAGTAGATGTCCTAACTGACTTGCCAACACTATAGGTTGCTAACATGAAATCTGTGGAGTGGTTAAAAATTAGTTTTAATGACTTCAACCTAAGTGTATGTCTATAGTTGATTTTTACTTATTACAGAATGTAACCAGTGTGGTCCTGTCCTGTCATGAACAAAGTGAGACACCAAAAATGATTGTGGTATTTGTAGTCTTTTTTCCTGGGGGTGTGGCCAATTTCAGTTATTTGAAGTAGCCTACTTTTTCGCTGCTAGTTTCTGGAAACACGTGGCAAGCTTGCAGCTTCCAACAGTAGAGAAGAATAAAACGAAAGTAAGTTCAGTTCACTCTGGTAAATTGCCAATTAACGTTTCCGTAAGTAAGCTCGTGTGTCGTTCGCATTGGTTTTGCATAGCTGCTGGTTAAACTTTTGAATTGAAATGCTCTATTTGAAAATGAACTAACATGAGCGAGTTTGCCAGCTAGTTGTCTGAGTTAAAACGCCAATGCAGCATATGGGCTAAAAAAAGCTATCAAGCTCTATCAACTGACTGTACCTAACACTAGAGCCGCTGTATCTAGCGTTTCCCAGTTAACGTTAACTTTGCTAAACCTGTCAATTTACAGAACTTTCTGATGGTTTCGAAAACAACTTCACATACACTTTACATTTACCTTTGAAAGTAACGTTAGCTAGCTTAAGTAGCTTCAATGGTAATCGAGCGAAAGTTCTGTCTGGTTACCTAAAAACCTTAGGAAGTAGCAGGCTATCCGGCTTAAGTGTTTATTTTGAGCATACATCCGATGTCCGACGGTATAATATCCTATGGGATATTTTAGTTTGCTTTCAAAGCATCCGGCTACGCCTTGACTTTCCCCAAACATCGCCGTCTACCAAAAGAAAACTTTTGTTCTTTTCACCGTGTGTACTGATGTGCGAATATTATTCTTTGTTTGGAATATGACAAACAGAAACGCCCAAACCGTTCCAAGATTTTAATGATCGGTAGACTACGTTAGATTATAATAAACGGCGTGACCGTTGACCAGTTCATTTTGATCTAACGTTAGAACGTTAGATCTAACTATCCCAAAGAGGCACATTTGATACACCTTTCAGTTAAGACATTCTGTATAGTGTCAACTGTATTGCGTTATAATTCTGCTACATATTACCACAACACTTCTTTATTGATGTTTTTTGCAGGGCTAACGCGGTCTATTGTTACTGCCAGTCATTACAGTAGGCCTAACTACTTGAGGACTGGCATTTAAAGTGGTAGTTGTAATGGTCAAGGGATAACTTCAAGGCTATAGATACATTTTTCTATATAATACCTCCATAGAGATTGATGAAAGATGCAGAATAAAAGTATTGATTTTCCCTAAAAATAAATATTGATTATGAATGCATCATTGCACAAAAATTTTACGGGCCTTAAAAGATTGCAGTGTTTCTGTCTAAGATGTCAGAGTTTGGTTCCCTGTGTTATGCCCTTCGTTTTTCGACTCCCCTGTAGATCTCTCTCCCCCCTTCACTATAAACGCGCTAGCTAAGGTAGGCAATATGCTATGAAAGCCCTGTGCTTTTACTTCATTTCTCCAGTTAAAATGAAAACGATAATGGATTGTGGTACGAAGATTGTGTTGTTCTGAAATGCAATCTGAGACACTAGAGGGGGTGAAATACTGTATCTATAGCCTTTATAGCGATCATTAAAAAACAACCCAATGCTGTAATCATTCATGCGGGCAGAAATTACACTAGGTTGAGAAATTTAGAAGTTTCAAAGAACAATTTTATTTAATTATTGGCCCGTAACTGTATCAAACCCATTTGCAAGCTTGTGATCGCAGGACCGCATCCTGTTTTAAACCATGGGAGTGAGAAATTCAGCTGGCTCAGTGCCCTAAATATCTGGCTGAAAAAATGGTGTGTTTGTTCAGTGTTTGGATAACGTTATTCTGAACATTAATTTAGAACCGGGATGTAAAGACAGAATCGTGTCTGGAGTAAGTAGCCTAACATTAGCAGACCATATCTTGTCTATCATAGCTAACTACACTGCCTGGCCAAAAAAAGTGTCCGTTGCACCCGTCATGCATAGTGCCCACTGTACAAGCCTCTGGAAGCAGTGTTATGATCTGGGGTTGCTTCAATTGGTCAGGTCTAGGCTCAGCAACGTAGCAATGCAGCAATCAAATTAAGTCAGCTGAGTACCTGAATGTACTGAATGACCAGGTTATCCCATCAATGGGCATATTCCAGGACGACAATGCCAAGATTAATCGGGCTCAAATTGTGAGAGTGGTTCAGGGAGCATGAGGAATCATTTTCACACATGAATTGGCCACCAGAGTCCTGACCTTAACCTCATTGAAAGTCTTTGGGATGTGCTGGAGAAGACTTTACAGAGTGGTTTGACTCTCCCGTTGTCAATACAAGATCTCGGCCAAAAATTAATGCAACTCTGGACGTAAATAAATGTTGTGACATTGCATAGGGTTGTCAACAATGCTAAACACTAGTTTTTTTGTATTTCATTTTTTCTTTTTAAACACAAGCTGCTAGTCAGCTGTTCTGGCTTCTGCTGTGGCTGTTAGCTTTTTTTTGTAAATGGTAAAACGAACAGCAACAAGGACAATATAACTTCCAAAACACTCAAACAAGTCTGTTACATCAGACTCCACTGACATAAACATTGGAAAAGGGCATTACAACAGCTATCCAAATCTGTGAAAAAAGGTTTAGCTGTTCCAGTTGTAATGCAGTTCTGTGGTCTAGAGGTGTAACCTCTTAACTAGCACAATTTTACTTGCTTTCATTGTTTGAAAATTTCACTGTAAAAAATAAATAATCTCGTAACACCATTTCAATGTTAAAACTCAAGATTCTATCCCTATAAACTATTTTACAATTCCGATGTTATAGCGACAGTGCAGACTGCGTTTGAGTTTCTGTTACTTTGTTCCAGTAATACTTAAAGTAATTCTGAAAGTTGGAAAACAAACTCCTAAGGGTTGTTGTGTTGGCTCATTTTCCTATTGACCTCTATGGAAAAATATGTCAGGAGAAACAACCCTTGTGATCCATCCAAGTGATCCACCCATATCTACTGCATATCTGGCAGCAGAGTGATGTTTGAGGCTCGTTTGACTTACAGCCATTTAGCCAATTCTTTAAATATCACAATACATGTTTGATACCTCAGACCCGTGATGACTTCCAGCCATTTAATCAACCATGTGTTCTATAAAATTCCCATGTAATTTACATCTTATTCCAGTCCCACCCCCAATACCCATAGAAATCCATTCAAATTCAGAGAGGTTATAGTATTGCTTGTAAAAGTACCTGAAAATAAGATATCAAGAGTATTTTGATGTTGGGTCACAGACATCAGGAAGTCATGGCATGCAAAGGATATGCAACCAAATATGGACTTTCCAAATATACAGATATGGATGTAAAAACCCTCAAATTAAAGCTAAAAGTCTGCACCTCATAGTCACTGTTCCATTTCAAATCCAATGTGCTGGAGTACAGAGCCAAATAATTTTTAGGAAGAACCACAGTTTCACACTTGCTGAATATTATTCATTAGACCCTGAGTCATGATGTTAAATGTGCCAACCTGACCTTTTTAAAACCTCTTGTCTTTTTCTCTGCTGGCCTATTCCATGATGTCAGAAAAACATCATACAGAGGTGGCCTCTCATGAGGTAGAGAGGGGGCAGATTGAAACACAGCATTAATTGCTGACTGTTAATATTAATGCTGGGTGGCATCTCTTGATCTTGCAGAGAGAAGATGGATGCAGTCCCCTGCAGAGGGGGAACAGTGATCAATGAACAAGACTCCTCACAGTTGGCTAAGCTAGAGGCTCAGGTAGTGCAACAAGGAAAGTGTCAAAGTCCAAAGCTGCAGGTACCAAAAGATGTGATTAGATGTGACGATTGTGGTCAGATCTTTATTGAACTAGCAGGGCTTTTGCGCCATAAGCAAAGAGACCACACATTACACAAGCCACACTGCTGTCATGCATGTGGCCAGGAGTTTGCTCTGCTCTCCAGCCTGCAGCTGCACAAGCATTCCAATGCCACCCTGAGCTGCCAGTTCTGCCAGCGGGTCTTTCCATGCACAACAAGCCTGTCCACGCACCTGCTCCAGCAACACACAGCAGTACCAGAGAGCCAGGGGCTGGAGGGCCAGCCATTAAACTACCTGTTCAACCAACAAGATGGTGGCCCATATGCTTGTGCCCCATGTGGGAAAAATTTTTGGCAAAAGCCAGCATTGCTGCAACATCAGCAGGCTGGTTGCTACACACTAAATGACTTGTGTAGACCGTGGCCACACACAGGTCTTCTTACAGTCCCATCACTGACACCACAAGCCCATACCCCTCCCTCTCTGCCATCATCTCCTGCCCCTATAGCTTTGACATCACTGCCATTAGCTCAGTCGCCCCCATCTCCTATCAGGCCCCACCTTTGCTCATTGTGCCCGAGAGAGTTTCGCTCTCAGGCAGGCTTAGCTTGCCACCAACGCCTCAGACACCCAGTGGAGTGGAAGAGGGCTCAGTCTAGGTTCTGGAAGGAGGGTGGTGACAAGTTCCCATGTCCTTTTTGTGATAAGGTCTTCTGCCACTCCCCTTCTCTGTCTCGGCACCACGCTCGGTGTCATAAGAAGGTGAACAGGAAGACAATGACCAAGCACCGGCGCAAGAGTCAGTTGTTTCCCTGTCGCTCTTGTGACATGGTCTTTTCCCAGACTTCTAAACTTTACCTGCACAGAAAGGAACAACACCGTAGACTGGAAGGAAATGGGGAGCAAATGACAGCAGGGGCTACAGGGAAGAAAAAGCGAAGAGAGACACATCCATGCCACCTCTGCAGCAAAGTGTTTCCAGACCCTGTGTCACACTGGGCACACCTCAAGACCCACCGTGGACAACAGAAGCGAAAACAGAGAGGCAAAATGGTCTGTGAGCCAGATAAGGAGCAGGAGGTAGCCCACAGACGGCTCTTCCAGTGCCAACAGTGTGACAAAGCTTTCCGCCACCGCTGCGACCTAAACCGACATCTCAATACGCACTCCAAGATCAGGGAAAAGTCAGACCCTGTGTGGGGACCCGCAAGTGAAATTGGAGGGGGCCCAGCAGGGAAGGGAGAGAGGAGGAGGGTAAAGGTTGACCAAGAGCATGGGGAATGTCAAGAAAAAGGAGATGATGGGACCTTTCCCTGCCCATCCTGTGAGGAGGTGTTCAGCCTGCACTCTGCCCTGAGGGAGCATGAGGAAGTGCATCGGTCCATGGGGGGGGTGGGGCGCTGCAGTGTGTGCAGCCATGGCATGGATAACTTCAGAAGGATGGGTAGAAAGGTGGCAGGGTTCTATCATTGTGTGCCTTGTAAACATGCTTTCCGCACACTGAGTGTCTTCCTGCAGCACTGCCAAATGCACCTTCTCCCCTGCAAAGATAAGGAGGGTGGTGCAGATTCCAGTCACTCGGATGATTAGTCATATATACTACTCAAAAGAAGTTAAGGGTCAAAAATATTTGTGCATATAAATATAGGCCAACGAGCTAAAATGGTGACGACTAATGACAAAATAATTCTTTGATGGCTCAAGAACAGAAAACACAAAACAAAAAAATTGATTAGACACTAGTTTATTACCCTGATGGAAAAAGTCATGCACCCCCCAAAATGATGTTCACACAAGTCGCAGAAGCTTCAGTAACTGGTGCAGCCACCGTTAGCATTCAGACATTCTTGACAACGTTGGCGCATGCTGTTGATCAGGCGTTGGAAATAATGTTGAGGGATCGCTAGCCATTCTGCGACTAATCGCTGAGCCAGTTGCTGGAGGTTGACGGCAGGGACGTGATGTGATCGAACTCGCCGCCCTAGTTCATCCCACGCATGCTCAATGAGTGAGCATATTCACCCGACTTGTCACCCATTTTGCATGCGTGGGATGAACTAGGGCGGCAAGTTCGATCACATCACGTCCCTGCCGTCAACCTCCAGCAACTGGCTCAGCGATTAGTGGCAGAATGGCTAGCGATCCCTCAACGTTATTTCCAACGCCTGATCAACAGCATGCGCCAACGTTGTCAAGAATGTCTGAATGCTAACGGTGGCTACACCAGTTACTGAAGCTTCTGCGACTTGTGTGAACATCATTTTGGAGGGTGCATGACTTTTTTCATCAGGGTAATAAACTAGTGTCTAATCAATTTTTTTGTTTTGTGTTTTCTGTTCTTGAGCCATCAAAGAATTATTTTGTCATTAGTCGTCACCATTTTAGCTCGTTAGCCTATATTTATATGCACAAATATTTTTTTTTTGAGTAGTATATATGCTCCAATGCCTTCCAACATAGGGCATAAATTGGACAAGAAAAGCACATGACAAAAGAAATGTTCACATTGAATTTTCCCCCTCAAGATGTTGAAGCGCACTTGAGTGTCATATTTACATTTGTGTGAAATGTATGACTTGAATGATGATTTCCAATTTCCTAACGAAACAAACATTCTACACATTCATGTTAACAGTTAAACATTGTGTAAAATAGGAAGCGGTCTAAATACACATGAAGGTTAAATGAAAGAATAATTCCCGTACTTAATTCAGGTCATTAATAACTGGTTTATATGGGGCACATTCAATGCACAATTTCATTTATGCCTGACAAGGCAATTTGGAAACGGGTGGTTTGGTGGATGTGTTGTGCAATAGTAATAGTGATTTTTCATAACACTCCAAAGTAAATTTACTTCCACACTGTCATGGAAACTTTCTATATTCAATTCAAAACATACTGATGCAATTAAAAGCAGAATGATGGTTTGAGGTTCGTTTAATAGCTCAGATCCTTGGTGACTCTTGGTAGATCTCCAGGTTGGGGCCCATTGCAGTAGTGCTACTGATTGGAGCAGAAGTGCATCTCCCACTGATGGTAATTGATAACTTGTAAGTGCCTTGTGAGTAGTTAGAGGGGTGCTTTAGCAGCGGTAGGTTAAGGATCCCTGGTCAGTCGTACCAGAATGGGAAAAGGCAGTTGTATTCCACTGCTGTGAACTCGGGCACAAACAAGCAATGTCTTTGCTATATGAGCCTGAAATCACTGACTGAGCCATTTGGTAGCACTTATGGTGATGGTGATGAAAATGTACTTTGCCACTGTGTATAAACGTAAAAAATTTTTAAAAAAAAGCTGTTCTTCAGTTCTCATCTACTAGCCTATAGCAGTTAGTTTTTCTTTTTTTTGGAAGTTTGTTAAAAATATTTTTAATTTTCATATACGGATTGTATGTAGTCTTCACTTTGCCATGCTTAAACATTTGACCTGTCGCTCAAATTGTAGTTCTATGTCATTGTTTCATTTTTCATGTTTACAACGGTAGATATGTAGAATAAATGGATCCAATATGCTTCTATATTTACTTTATTATATCATGAAAAATGGAGAAGTGTCTTTTCTTTATTTAGATGAAATGCTTTGTCCCCATTTTTGGGTCTGTTGAACCTACGTTTGTATTGACAAATTCAAAGGATAATATTTCAAACGAAGGATATTCAAACTAATTTTTAGAGTCACAAAATGAAAATATATATGTAACTTGAGATATTCATAATCAAATAGGTTGTTTTTTAAATTCTCACAGCAAATTGTAGAAATCATTATCTTAATTTGTGTAGCAATGCTACTAGTTTCCATCAGTTTGAAATCTGAGCTCCCTATCGGATACTATCACAATTATGCATTTTCACAAGCTTTTAGTGCAAGTGTTTTTTTAATTGCATCATCCATGGCAGTTCTGCTACCATGAAGTTGAGGGCTTGAAACTTGCTCTTAATTCTCGAAATTAAGAGCTTCTTAAAGACACTGCAATCCCCCGTCCATTTTTTTTTTTTACATTTAACCTCTTCAATAAGCCACGAGAAAATGATGTGTACTTACCATTTCTAAATGTATAAACAGTCAGGGCAGCTAGCTATCTAGGTTAACAAGCTAATGATCTGGTAACTCAGTTTTATCAATCCCTTCTACCACAATTCCAGTGTCAAAAAGCTTGGTAGTTGGCTAATTTAATTTCCTCCATCTGATGAATAATGCCATAACATATAACCATCATCTTTTTAACCATGTTTTTTTTTTTTTTTTGCTGCTTACCTTGTATTGACAGAACATAGTTAGCCAACTTATTATTCCAGCTATTTCCGAGTGGCATGTGACGTGTTCCCCCTCTGCACAGCTATATTTTACTTTTACATTGCATTCTTAAATTTTGACATGCTCATGTCCCTATGGTAAAGCCAATATTCATAAAGTGACATGCAGACACGTTAACACATTCATACAATGAGTTGGTTTGTTAGCCCCGTTAATTGGTGGGAAAAAGTTTTTACGTAAATAGCCTTGTTAATGACACCAGAAATTAGGTTTTCAACAGTCGAAACCAAATCCTCCAGTAGTGGGCAGTATACTAACTTTTTTGCCGTCAGGATCGTAAAAGACTGATTTAAAAATGATATTGACAGCACAGGGTCTTTAAGGAATTCCTCCCTGTTTGGTAGTTGCGGTTATATTTTTTCCAGTTATAGAAAACATTTTTGAAAAAAAATTAAAACAGTTTATATGAACTTTTAGAATCTTTCAAATATTAATGGTAGGTACTTTGTTTTTAGTTTTATGTATTGGAGATGTTTGTTTCAAAGCTTTTGATTGTTCTGAAACACTGGGGAATTAAACTGAGGAATGCTCTTCACACTAAAGGCAAGATTTTAGAATTTAGCAGTTGTAAGTATTTATGATATGCTACTGTTTTTGTATGATATATATCCTGAGACTACCTTGAAGTAAATACCCTTTCGCCATTCCTGGAATTAAGGAGTTTTGTTGAATCACAATTTCAACTCCCAAGTATGGAGGACAAATTTACTGATCCTTATCAAAAGTGTTTTTGGAGGGTTCCTGTGTGGTTTATCCAATTACAGTACCGTTAAATGATGGTCATGGTCAATATGGCAGGCAGGTTTTTTAGTTTTTACTTAAGTGGAGTGGGCACCATATTTTAGATTTTGTTACTGAATTTAATCATTATCAGTCAATAATTGTCTGTAGTTGTAGATTCTTTTCTCTAGGTGGAGAACTGAAATGTATTTTCTACATTTATATCAGATTGGGAAGTAATGGACCTGTTTTAGTATGGTTTCTTCAGATAAATTAAATAAAAATAAATAAAAAAATTTAAACTTATTAAAAAATTGCACTGCTGCCATTATTGTGTGTGTGATGTGCGTGTTCTTCAGCAACGCCAGGAACAAATTCAAAAGGAACCATCTCCACATTCAACTGCACACTTCATAACGGTTGAAAAGCCTTAAAAGATTTGAGCTGTGTGCATGAATGTTTTCCTTTTTAACTTGGTTTAAGTGTTGAATGTCTTTTCTTGCATTATTTGTTTATTGGTCTTTGCTGTGCCCAGTGTTTGGCATTTCTAGATCAGTTCTTTGAATGAATTTGAATTTCTTTTTTTTAAATAATTTATTTCTGATTTTTTTCCCCATTTTTTCCCAATTTAGTAGCCAATTGAACCCCTATTCTAATTCAATTCCCCCCGTAGCAACCGCTAGAGAATCAGCACTGCACAACCCTGTCAGCCAGCAGTAGGACGGAGATCGCCACGCCCTCTTCAGGGCGCGACGACTCCAAGGTTCCTGACCGTAGTTCCAACTCGCCCAGGGCCAGGACCGTTCTATGCGCAGCGATTCTCGAGCCCCTCCCCCAACCCGGAAGCAGCCGCCAATTTCTGCTTCCACGGGGCGCCGGCCATGCTCGGATCTGGCAGGACCGGGGCGCGAACCCCAATCCTCGGAGCACAACCGCACCGACTGAAAGTCGGCGCTTTTACCGCTGTACTACCGCGACGGCCCCGAATTAAGACTTTTTGACTGACCACTGAATCATGTCTTTTAGACTTTTGTCATGTGTGGAAAAACTGAGGCGGACAATTCTCCACAGTAAGGTCCTTCAGCAATGTCCTCATCTGAAGCTGTATTTGGCAGGTAGTCAATCAGTTTTGTCCTCCTAAAAGCTGGTGTAAAAACATGGTATGCAGCCATAGTGCACCATTCTAAGCGCCTCATTGTGGAGTTCTGCTTGGTTCAGGTGTAAGCTGTATTGGTGCAGACCAACCTCTGGGAAGTTGCCTGACATACTTGGACAATGTTTGAAAATCTTTTCTAGTCCTGAGGACTAAGATCACAAGTCAAAAAAGTAACAAAGGTTTTTGTTGTTACTCCCCACTTAATGGTAATCAACTGCTTTAATTGCTCAATTAACTCACCTCACCTGGTTTCCTTGGTCCAAGTAGTTGGCGTATTTAAGGTGAAAACAAAAACCAGCAGACCCTGCGGCTCTCAAGGACCAGGGTTGCCTACCCCTGAGTTAGGCAATCTGATGCCCATCACTAAACTTATATATCCTGTAAAAAACAATAAGACTAAAAAACAAATGATTAAGTGTAGGCCTACTTAGTTTGTGATTTTAGACATGCCCTTGTGAAACAAATGCATGATTACATTGATAGTTTACATTTTTTCCCAAAAGTAATTGGACAAATTAACAAACTTAAAGTCATCATATTTAATATTTGGTTGCATATACATCCATTTTTCCATTGAGTTCAATAGGCTTGTTTGATACCTCAGACCCTTGAGGACTTGCAGTCTTTAAGACAACCATGTGTTCCAGTGTAATTTACAGCTTAATCTAGTCCCCCCAATTCACATTGAGATCCATTCAAGGAGGCTATAGTATCACTTGTAAGAGTACCTGAAAATAAGATATCAAGAGTCTTTTGATGTTGTTTGGTCACAGACATCAGGAAGTCATAGGCAAAGGATATACAACCAAATATGACTAAATTTAATTTGTCCAATTACTTTTGGTACCCTAAAATGGGGGGGGGGGGGACTATTTAAAAATGGCTACAATTGCTACATGGTTCACCCAAATATGGATGTAAAAACCCTAAAATTAAAGCTAAAAGTCTGCACTTTAAAGCAAAATTGAACTTTGGGTTGTGTAGTTACTTGGCTATGATATGAGTCCAAATTGTGGTGAAATATGTTAATTAGTTGCTCTGGGCTCCCCTGGGGTGATAATCCAGAATAAGGTATTTGTCGCTCTCCATTCACTTCTATAGCGCAGCTAAAACGGTCTCAAAATGACACTTCTAGCACGTATACGAATGTGAACAAAGCAGATTCAGTCAATACGAACAATAACCAGTCCTGTTACGTTTTTTTTTTTCATGCAATTAAAATGATAAAAGCACTATTTTCTTCAATGTTGTTAGCAAGCTACCAGACGCATCGGCGCATTAACACTGTTTCTGGTGCAAGAATTACCTACCGGATCTAGACTACGTTCCAAATAAAATATGAACAAGCCAGGAAAGGGCCATTTAATTTTCTCAAAATAGTTCTGTAGCAGAGGATCAAAACCAACAGGTCATATTTCCATTTTAACATTTATGTATATCAACTGACGGCTGAATTCTCATTTGTAGTAACAACCTGGGAATCAAAGTGGGCAGGGAATTGTGAGCCAAGTAAATTGACTATGTAGTGTTTTTGTGATAATTTGACCAGCAGGCTGAGGTTAACACACTGAAAAAGTACCATGGTATCTTTGACTACAGTGAGCTAACCTTAGTTAGCCATCTTAACTGTAAGATTGGTGTCACGGTTCATTAACCCAAGACCTATTCCTATAGCATTACTGTGAAGCTGCCCAAGGAGGACCATCTTATTACATGACGTCAGGTCGTCCAGCTGTGTCTGGTGTTTAATTTGAATGTGTTTTGTTTTTTTTATACGCTGTGTGTCTGTTGTGGGACAGGGAAGAGGGCTGGAAATTTTTCAGGGCATAATTTTGTTTGTGGTCATCACCATGGAGACGCATTCGCAACATATGCTCGGGAACATCTGTTGGATCTGCAGCCACAAAGTTTACTATCACTTTAAGATGTCGGGACTGATCCAGGACTGCAGGCAATCTTCAAAAGGCCACTAGGGAAGGGAAGGAGAAGAATGCAGGGGAGGAGTGAGGCGACGACCGGAAAGGATGAAATTATGTATGGAGCAAAGTCATGGAGGCGGAATTTGTGTGTTGGACTGCTTGAATGATGACACTGGACCTCTCGGAACAGCGGGGACGGATGGGGAGCTGTTATTGGCTGTATTCCACTTTAATTCACTTAATTAGTTTGATTAATGCAATGATTATATGGAATGTCTGTGTTGTGGGTCTGCCCCACTGTCTTTTTTGTTGCTGGTGGCTACAACTGAACTTCTCTAACGGCAAAATAAGTTATTCCATCCCAAAAACATACACCCCAATATTGCATAAACATTTTGTGCCATTTAGAGATGGGACCCCAGAAAAATATCAGTTTATTACAGGCAAATGAAAAATGATGGGACAATTCCAATTTTTGACTATTCAACATTTATTGCATATTTTTTGCAATTATGAAAATTATCAGTTATCAAAATCCACTGATCATTTACGAGGCTTGGTAAACAACTATACAAAAAAATCCATTACTAAAGCAACAAACAAGAATTCCAGTGAGGTGACGGATTGTTTTATATGGGTATCAATTTATAACTAGTTATACAACTGAAGAAAAAAAAAACACGGTATGATCATTGTGCACCCGTTTTGGTCACTGTGATCAAAATAGATCCAAAACTTCCTTCATACTCTCTCTAGAGCCTCCAACATGATGATGCTGTTTCCCCTTATTACCTAGAGACAAAGAGAAAAAAAAACAGTACATTAGGTTAATTGAGATACCAGCTTGCAGAATATTGCAAACAGTGACTAAATATATTTCAGGGTAACACGTATACAAGCTTTATGCATATAAACATAGATTATACCATTACTATTTATTTTGGTGAATAAGTGCTAAGTGTTCGACTGTATGTACTCAGTTTATCTCCTTGCTGTCAAACTTCAATAAGAAATAAATGGCAACATAAAATAAAAGCAAGAATCCTGCACAAAGGCAAAGAACAATTTTTTGACCATTTCACACCAGTGCCAAAATTAACCTTACTCTGAATTTACTCACTCTGTGCTTGGAGAAAGCACTGGGAACTGTGGGAAGCTGTTCCAGCCCTGGAGCAAAGACTGTCACATACTTGGAACAAGTCTTACTCAATATACCAGCTGTTACGGTCTCTGGGATGTTTCAACTGTTAAAGGGCTGAAAGAAATGTCATCCCACTTTGGACTAGTTTGTAGTAAGTCCACTAGATGGCAGTTGATGCCCCCAGCACTGGGTGTGGAGTTTTCATATTTGGACTGTGTCTCGTAAGCTCAGTGTTTCCCTTTGGATTTATTTCCCAGCAGCGACGTATGGGTTTTGCAAGGTTTATACATGCACACACAGCTGATTCTTGGAACTTTACTACAGCTGATGTGCCTTAGCTGATTCACTGATGCTTGTACCAGCATCTCATTCATGCATACCATAAAGCCAGTGATCCATCACTGGTATACGTTTGGCACTCGTTACAGATAAGCTACGGAAGCGAACACAGCAAGAGACTCCCATAATCGGGTTAACATAAGTGGTACACAAGTATGTGTACACAGAAAAAAGGCAATTTTGTGTCATAACGGCAATTACATTCGTTGTTACAGTGAAAATCAAAACCATAATTTTTTACTGTGCGCTAAAAAGGTAGGGTATTGAAAAAATGACGGTATTGGAAACACATTCAGGGATATCAGTAATTTGTAAGTAAAAAAATCAGTAAGTAATTTGTATAATACAGTATCAAATAATATAACCTACCCCAATAGAGATGACTTGTATAGAGTTTTGCACACTTTCTTGCCAACTGCCAGCTATTTTCTTTGATTATAAGTTTTACAGAATACTGAAACAAATGCCACATCTATGCATGCTGACAGGATGGGTCATTGCCGGCTTTAGTCCTGCTGTCTCCACAGAAAGCACCTTTCAGCACAGCGCACTGGTAATTAGAAGTTGTTCTGAATTTTGTTTAAATGTTGCCAGGACTGAACTGACACACTTTTGAGCTTCGTTTTGTTGCACTTTCCTTGTTTAGACGCCATTGTCATAGTGATAACATTATTAACCTTTACATTCCGTTCTTACCATTCATTTATGTGGGCAGAACGCTGGAACGGACACGTTATACCGTTTTTGTTCAGAATGAAACAAAATTAAAAATCATTTGTTCCTAATCCCTGGTTACAGTGCATTTTATGGGTTAAATAAGCCCCTACGACATTTCCACTTTAAAAACATTATCCAGTGTTTCCCCTGGAATTGAGACAGAGACATTCAGCTTTTATTAACTCTTTTAAAAATGTTGTAGTTAGGAACGATTATGTACCAAATAAAAGAACCACAATGACGTTATCCATCCTCGGCCGGCCTGTCTCTGGGGACATACCAAAATAAGAGGCCATGGGGTTTTTCTCCTCTAGCTTAACATTGGTTGTAACAAAGCCCATAGAGAGAAAAAGCCTTGCCACCTCCATTGACTGCAATGGAATGAAAAAAGTGCAATGTCATACTATGAGCATCAGGGGGCAGTGCTGAGGCATTGCTAAACAGTAGAATCTGGAAGAATCCATGGAGGTAAATGCTATAAAATTATCATCAGTCTATTTCAAATATTTGCTCACTAACGCCACTGCGATTGGGCGGCAGTGTAGTATAATGGTTAAGGAACTGGACTTGTAACTGAAAGGTTGCAGGTTCGATTCCCAGGTAGGACACTGCCGTTGTACCCTTGAGCAAGGTACTTAACCTGAATTGCTTCAGTATATATCCAGCTGTATAAATGGATAAATGTAATAAGAAGTTGTGTAAGTCGCTCTGGATAAGAGCGTCTGCTAAATGCCTATAATGTAATGTAATGGCTCCAGTATAGGTCTTTCACCATGTAAGTCAATGGCAGCAATGTGGTCAAAATACTCAGTCAATAAATTTTTCCCACAAAAAAATTTAATTGCAATAGGTGCCTTTCCTTCATCTAATGCCTCTGCATGTGCTGATTTTTTTTAAATATTGTGTCGTTTGGACAGGGTATAAACATTTATTCAGGACCAATCAGAGGGACAGGTTGAGTCCTCCGGCTCCACGGAGCAGACGCAGGTTGTACAAACGGGCGGCAAAAAAGACATCCGGAGCCTCAATTCAGTTTTTACGAGGCCGTGGAAAGGCAATGGGTGACGTCACAGTGGCTTTGTCCATATTTTTATACAGTCTATGTGTTTAACCCAGTTTTAGCGCTAAACGTCACCCCCTGGAGGTGAAAGCAGATATTCACATTGTTGGCATCTCTTTTCTATACAATCTCTGGTTGTAGGTTGCTCATCTTCTTGTTATGGCCAAATCTATAATTATTTTCCCCTCTAATCACAGACTGTCAAAGAAAGAATTGCCGGTGGCATTACAACGCTCCAATAGAGGAAATGTCGTCAATATGAAAGGGGAAGCACTATGGGAGAGAGTTTTATCTTATCTCAGCAATCTAAAAACAGAAAACGGGCCTTTTTAAAAATTTAAATGCCCTTGCATTCAGCACATAGTAATACATTTAAACCCATGAAATGCATACTTTGAACTTTCAACACTACAAAGTTTGCTTATATTTAGCTTTCGCCGCTGTAGTTAATAGGGAGTATACCGGAAGTATTGTTCCGCTTTACCTCCCTATATGCTTGAAAGGATTGAGACGCAAGAACAGAACGCAGTATTGGCTACTACCAAAATAAACAGATGGACGTCAGAGCTGCTTAAATTTTTTTATGTAAAAAATTTTCCCCCAATAGCTTACCGCCACGGTCTGGGGTTACCAGGGGAAACACTGCATTATCCTTCCTAAATCTTTTACATCTAAAATTGGCTATTGCATGGTTAATTTTGTCCTGCTATATCATACTCTGATGTAAAAGATTGACGTCATGCTAAATATTGCGTCGTTTTAAACACACTGGTTCGGTTTCAGCATGCTCAGCTGGAATTTAAACCTCAGGTGTAAACCACAGAACTGCATTACAACTGGACCCAAAGCAAATAAAATACGACGACAGTCTATCGGGGTTATTTTCAGTGTTTATACCATCATTTTTGAAGTCAAACTATCGTTGAATCCTTTACTTTGTGCTGACCTATATTCTCTGTGGAAGTGCGGCGGTGGAGCAAACGTGGCCATTGCAACTTGTTGCTCTTCTTTGTTGTTGTAGTCGACCAGTGCCGGCAATACATTCGTAGGTAACGTAAAGTATCGCTCCCCAGATAGACTCATCATATTTTCGTCATATTTTATTTGCTTTGGGTGCACTGTGGAGTGTTTAAGTGCGTTTGGTAGTGGATGCTACCGGTTACCTTAGAGTTGCGCTAGCATTAGCAACGTGTGTATGTCCAAAAGAAGGGAAGCATGGAATTAGCTGAAAATGGTTTCCATCAATCAAGTACATCATGGGTAATTGAGACATTATGTCCAAAATTCCAAACTATCCCTTTAAAGGGTAAGTTCGCTATTTTGGACCTTGGACCCTATTTGCGGTCCGTCTTCCATGAACCTGACCCATGAAGTCCATTTTTTCGCTGATCGGTCCAGTATTGAGTTCGGTACAGATTTCCTGTAGGCTCTCACTGGGCTACAATGGAAGTGAACGGGGCAATCAGAAATGTTATGGAAAAACAACGATAAATGTGCTTTTATAGCTCAGTGTGTATTCTTACGGTCTCAGTATGCTCTCCTGTGAAATGTAGGCTATCGCAAACGCAAACCGAACGTTGAAACAACAGTTCCATTTGAAACAGAACTATTTCTCCGACCACACTACCTCGCACTGTAAACTTCCGCAGTCTAGCTACGTTGTAGAGAGGGGGGGGGGGGGGGGGGGGGGGGGGGGGGCGCTTGAAAAGCAGTTGATCATAAATCCTGATCTCCCGTTGGAGTTTACTAGCTAGTAGCCTACAGCAGAAATATTTGTAACGCAGTTTTTGTAATCATCATTTGTAATAATTCATCACAGCAATGGTGCGCGAATGTGCAGTCCCCGGTTGTGGGAATAAAATGTCTGGACGCTCAAATAGCCTACCAGTTTTCACAGGCTTCCGTTCTCTGACCCAGAAAGATTGAGACTTTGGCTGGTTGTCTTACGGATCGACATAAACACTCCAGTCAATCAACTCCGTTTGGCAGACTCACGAGTTTGTGGAGCGCATTTCGACGCTACTGATTTCTGTAACCGCAAATCAGAAGCAAAACACTGGTTTCTAAAGAACACTGTTCCTCGTGTCGGACCTGCAGCACTATCAAGCACCGGAGCAGAGGTAAGTTATATTTAGCTATAACGTTACTAACATTTTTATTTTTTTTGAGCGCGTCCTCTGACCCAGCACTCAATAGCCTACCAACTAACAAAATCCGAGCTTGACATAAGTTGTTTTCTTGTAACAAAACTGTCGGAAACGTTCATCAACTATAACTTTTTACAATTCTATAATGTTTTATTTACAAATGCTTGACGCATGGTGTCCTGTCCAAAGTTCTCATCTATCACATATCTGTTGGCAGTCATAGTGTAATGGTAATCAATGGAGATGATCCAGTGTCATCCACGGATACATCCAGGTTTTAAATGGCATTCGGTAGCAACAGATCCCACTCCCTACAACACAAACTTTCCTCCTCTCTGGGCATCTGCTTGCACCTCTTGCAAGAACACCAAAAGTCCCCCGAAATTCTTGGTCTAGCCTCGGCAGCGACTTGGATAACATTACCTGCGCAACTTCAGCCTCTCTCTCTTCTCTTGCTCTCTTATCATCCATCTCTTGTAGTTCCGTGTCCGTGTATTCTGGCTCAAATCTGTAGCCAGTAACGTCAAAGTCAAAATCGAATTCTTCGTCTTCGTAATCATTATAGTAATCCATCATCCAAGTTTTTTTGTGGAAATTGTAGCCTACGTTGCTGCAGGTAAACAAACGCAGACTGCTCAGCTAGATAGTTTCGTAAACGGCCGGCACACCTTCCCGCTCCCCTACCCCCGACACATAGTACTCCGCGGGAGCAGCGAAAACAAGCAACAGAGAAATGCTTACTTCCAAGCCATGCCAAGCACGTAAAAATGTTCGGATTGAGATACATTTCACAGGAGAGCATACTGAGACCGGTAACAATACACCCTGAGCTTCCCGTCTCATTTATTGTACATGAAAGCACATTTATCGAACATTTCTGATTGCCCCGTTCACTTCCATTGTAGCCCAGTGAGAGCCTACAGGAAATCTGTACCGAACTCAATACTGGACCGATCAGCGAAAAAATGGACTTCATGGGTCAGGTTCATGGAAGACGGACCGCAAATAGGGTCCAAGGTCCAAAATAGCGAACTTACCCTTTAAGGGTTTCTTCTCCTGACTTTTTCCCCTCCAGAGTTCTATAGGAAAATGAGTCAGGAGAAATAACCCTTGCCGTGATCCATCCACATCTACTCCATATCTGGCCGCAGAGTGATGGTTTGGGGTTTGTTTGATACCTTAGACCCTTGATGACTTACAGCCATTTAGCCAGTCATGTGTTCCATACTGTACCAGTGTAAGTTACAGCTGAATCTAGTCTCACCCCCCAATTCCCATAGAGATCCATTCAAATGCAGAGAGGTTATAGTATCGCTTGTAACAGTACCCGAAAATAATATATTGAGTCTTTTGACATTGATGGGTCACAGACTTCAGGAAGTAACAGCATGCAAAGGATATGCGACCAAATATTAAATATGATACTTTAAAAATACGTATGATCCAAGGGTTCACATACTTTTTCCAACAAAGCATTTAATGTTGGATAATTTTGCTCAATTATAAAAGAAAAATGTTTTTCGTGTTTTTTGTTGAGCTGGGTTCACTTTATCAAGTTTTAGGACTTAGATGAAGATGTGATCACATTTTCGATCAAATTTATGCAGATATACAGAAAATTCTAAAGGGTTCACAAACTTTCGAGCAGCACTGTATATGTACCATTTACATGACCAATGTCTATGGGAACCCACCAAAAAGGCAGATGTGAAATACTGTGCTATTGCGCCATGGAAATTTTGGGTACGTCTAAATTATGAGCTGGTGCGCCTAAATGAAAACGTTAGGAGCACCAGTGCCACCAATGTAAAACGGTAGTCTGGAGCCCTGATACGTTTCCTCAAAATGAACTTTCTACCATTTCTATTCAGTTGACTGCCTGCAAAAGAATTGCTGTTTTTGAAAAATCAGTGTGAATTACCACATTTTATCCCTTTTTTCTATCAAAAAAAGGCAAAACAATTGTATGACATGGGACTTTTAAAAGCTGTCATTAATCACAACCCCAATATTAACCATGCCTCCCAAGTCTAAAGAAAATGTTTGGCATTCAGCAGACTAATAGAAGGTTCCTTGTGCTGTCCAATGAAAAGAAGAAAAAGTAGTACTGACCACCATGCCGATGGTGTTCTGTTGCCCTCCAGGAGCCATCTCCAGACAGTCATCCATAACCAGGTTCATGAAAGGGTCAAATCCACGTAAGATTCCCTGCACATGGCGACCGCCATTCAGTTTCACTGGAGGAATCAAGTTTGGGGGGGGGTCAAGACAGGTAAAGACTAGTTACAGCTGAATAGAACCTTCTTATCGCTTATCTCTATAATAAAATTTTCCCACAAGTACACATCGTAATATCTGTCTAATGTCTCCCCACGTGTCGTTTGTACGCCGTTTTAAAATTTTTGTGGACTAATCTGTGACAGTTTGAGGCACTGCGCATCACTAGTATCTCATGCGCTTAGTGAACAAACCAGACCCAGCCCGGACATAATGACCATATAAGGGTCCACCTGCTCCCTACTGCGCAGTCTCTGACTCCAAATTTTGTACATCATGGCAACACTTTCGCTGTTTCAAAACGCTTCTCACAAGCCTATGGAAAGTCCAGAAAGTCGCCAGTCATTTTGTCCATATTTTTCTAGTCTATGCTCTCAACCGCTCTCAGGCAAACCAGGGTGTGAGCTTCAAAAATGAAGCCCGGTTTTGGCCCCTTGGTCCCGCATCACCAGCACAATTAGTCTCTACTCAAAGGTGCACTACGCAGGGGTAGGAAGGTAGCGATTCAGGATTTTGCAGTGGCACAGGGATAACCTGAAGTGCTTTATTGGGTAAATGAGCTACCCTAATGGCTGTACGTTTATGTATGTGAACGTGAAACAACCTCGTAGCTACCCTCACTGAATGACCACATTCTCTTCAGATGGTAAGATGAATAAACACAGCCAAGTTACATTAAATTTAGGAAACATTTGGTAGCATTACATTGGAATCGAGCTTCTTTCATTAGGGCGAGCTAAGATAGCCAATATTGTTTGTTGTAACTTGGCCTCGTTTTGATATCAATACATTTAATAGCAGGCCTAGATTTTGATTGTTTCATTATAGACATTGCTTTGTATGCGTAACTTGCCATTTTTGTATGTTGAAAACGCTTTTTGTTGAGATTCTAAACACCGCAATAGCTTCTGAAACGTCGTGATTGCTAGTGTGACATGGGTACGATGGTGTCGAAAAGAATGGCCATGCGGACCAGATTCTGGGGTAGGCGGGCCTAAATTAAAAAAGCAGGATAAAGCATCTACATTTGAGGAGGAAGTACCGAAAATGTACTAATTTAGACGATGTGCTAAAGTTGTTAGAATGGGTTTGTGGTACTTACGTGAGAGCTTCTTATCCATGAATCTAAAAAAAAAAGTATAACGTTAATTCAGAACATTCAAAACATCAAAATATGTAACCACCACAAACCAACGAAATACCCTGTACTTAAATACTAATTCCTGATTTAAGTAGCCAATATTCCCGTATATCATGTCAGCGATCAATAATTATTAATTTAGCTCGTTACCTAGCTAAACAGGGTCGATATCAATACGAATTAATTCGCGAACGTTATCGCATTTAACGAACAAGCATGTTGTCCTAACTAAGTTAGTTAAGATAGCGAGCGAAGGTGTTGAAAATATTGAACAGCCTGTCTTACTGCAATGCAAAAATCAATACTCACTTCTTTAGCTCTGGTGGGTGTGCTTTGCTCATTTTGTTTTGCTTATTTTTTGGAGGAAACTCTGGCTTCTTTGAATGCTACAGACAAAAAAACCTAACGTTACTGGTTCGAAACGAATCACCACGCTACCGGGATCACTTTTTCTTCTTCTTCTTCGCGTCAGAGGTAATGACAGACTATACGCCTGCAAGGCGCATTGCTGCCACCTCCAGTACCGGAGGGTGAACTAAAGGCCGTTTTACACAGGGCTGTGTCCGAATCATAGCCCTATCTACTGCGCCCTGTCTCCTGCGTACAGTGAACTGACAGAAGTGTGCTGTTTAATGTGCACTGTTTAACAGTCCGCGAAAAATATCCTCCATACTATTTTCCAACCGGAAGTGTGGTAAGCAGGTCATAAGACGTCCCACTAGTGTTGCAATGTCCGCGGTTTTACAGCGAAATTGGGATACTTTCAACGTGTAGTCACGGGTAAAAATGAAAAGCACGCACTTATTTTAAAAAGTAAAAATATGATTATTTCTATTTAAAATACATTGGTTTTGGTTAAAAATATATTTTTGGGCTAGTTTTGAGTCGCCATTTTCTGGCAAGATCTGGCAACCCTGCGTCCCACCCTTGCGCTGCCATGTCACATGTTATTTTTGTTGTATTTGAAGGAAAACGTCAGCGAAGCTGCGCCTCATTTTTTAAAAACGAAGCTTCCCGTCATATTTATGTGACCAAAATTTTAGTGTACTTCTTGAAAAGTGTGCTCCTGAATGTACTCAGCAAAACCCCGGAAGTAAGTGTGTCATCCAGGTGTTTCAAGTATACTGCAATTTGAAACATTTTCGCCTACTCAACGACTTTCTCATCCTATCTACTCACCAAGGCTACTCAATAGTGTGGAAGAGTGGTACATTTCCGCGCCCATATTAATTGATGTATATACGTAAATCCGGGGCTGAAGCGGAGTAGTTGCGCAACGGTCTTGCGGTCGTGAAGCTTTTTTTCCCGCCTCTAGTCTATTTTTTTGCGAGCGGAACCGCATGCCAAATTCACATAAATACGCTGTTTAATGCTCTGTACGCTTATATTTTGCATCAAATAATCACAACAGTTTATAAATCATGGATGTTCACCTAACCATTCCTATCTACAACCATTTTAATACATATAATGTGATAAACAAGCTGTGTTATTACCTTTATAATTAATTTCCGAAATTGATATGCGATACTTTACGGCCTTACCTACGCAGACACCCACAAAACCCCCATATTATGCAGCCTGCAGGCTACAATGCATGTAGAATCTCCCACACCATATTGTCCCTTGCCATGGGATTTGGCTGATTGAATGGCTTGTATTGCAGCCACAGAGTCAGAGCACACGACTATCCGTATTAGCCTGACCTCTTCCACCCACCCCAGGGCAATTACAACAGCCATCAGTTCCGCTGTGAACACTGTCAAGTTATCAGTAAGCCTTTTCACCACTGTAACATTAAAGTCTGGCACGTATATAGCGGCACCCATCTATCCACTTTCTGAGTCCTAGGTCCTTTCTTGTCTGCCCTATCCATGCATCTCTAGCAGAGACAGGTCCACATCTGAGGGGGGCATGAGCCAGGGGGGTATCACAGGCCATGGACAAGGGTTGACCACACTTAGGTCTGACATTCCCAACCTTTCAGCCTCTAATTTAACAAAATCCCCAAAGCCCCTGGTGGTCCTATTTTGCCCCATAAACTCCCAACAGTCACTCAAAACCCTTTTTGGCAAAAACACTTAATCCCGTCCCACCCAACTGGCCCACAAACTCATTGAAAATTTCAACCATCTCAAGCCCAGAGGCATCTCCATCACTTCCACCTGAAGAGCAGGGATAGGACTCGTTGGAAATGTGCCACTACTGATTGATCAGTTAAAAACGATTCAATCCAGTGAAACAGTCTACCTCCAGTTCAACAGTTTAATCAGAAACCTGTCTTTCCAAGGCATATCATATGCTCTCTCAATATCAAGGAACACGGCAACAACAACTTCTTTATTCACAACTGCTTTTTCTATCTCATCCAGCAACCTCATTACATTATCCAGTGTGGTTCAGCCTTTACAAAACCCACTTTGAAACGGCACACACAGATTTCTACTTTCTAGGAAGTGAAACAGCCTGGCAGTAATCATTCTCTCCATTAGTTTGCATAACACTGACGTAAGAGTGATCGGGCGGTACGATGCTGCGCTGGATAGACACTTCCCCGGCTTACCTACCGGCACCACAACAGCATGTTTCTACTCAGCAGGAACAGTGTTTTTCTCCCGAATCGCATTAGGTAACTCTAGCACCGTCTCTAACACTGTATCATCCACACAACAAAATTTCATAGCAAATGTCGTCTCTACCTGGTGCTGTGTTCCCTCCCTCCTGAATTGCTGCTTTCAGTTCCCTAAAACTTGTGGGGTCATCAGTATGTACACTCACCCCAAGGCAGCCCTGATTGGCCAGCAGCAGAGATTCCCTGCTATTGAAAAGATCAGGTCCCAAGTTAACTGAGCTATGTACTTGCACAAAGGTGTCAACTAGCACATTTGCCTTCTCCAAACTTGTCCGTGCCACGATGTCCACGGATTTATCTTCCCCTATGGTCTCACAATATGATTTCCAATAATTCCTCTTCCTGATTTAACCACTCGCCGAACAACAGAATCAGAACACATCAGACAGCAAAAAGGATTTTCTAACTATCCTATGAGCTTTATTTCTTTCTCTTACAGCCACATCACAATCTGCATTCCACCATGGAACCATTCTCTTCATAACCCTACCCCTTTGTCTAGGAATCGCTGCAGATGCCACCGCATTAAATACGGAACATACTTCATTATTAAATCTATCCACCATATTACAAGACCAGTCTATATTTTCCACCCCTCTTGAGCAGACCTAAAATAACTTCTCCCATTTCACCTTCCTAAAATCCCACCGCCCTGCCCTCTCATCCCTCTCAGTCACCACCTTCCCCAATCCTATAGCACACAACCCGGAAAATGATCACTACCTATACTGTTAGACTCCAAGACATCCCATTCACACTTGCCCGCAATATTTCCAGAGACCAATGTTAAGTCCAAACACAATGTCAAATTATTGACTATGTTAAATCTCGTGCCCCTGCCATCATTTACACACACCAAATTATTCTCGTCCATAAACTCTTCCACCGTACGGCCATTACCATCCAAATCCACACTTCCCCATAAAGGGTTATGTGCATTCATGTCTCTACAACAATCGGGTGCACGATTTTTTCCATTAAATAATCTAGTACGTCTAAGGTCAAAGCGGAACAAAGGTTGTAACAATTAACTGTACCCAAACTACTCAACACTCCCAATACTATACATTCCAGTGCCATATCCACCTGCACAACACCATCATTACTACCACTGCGTATAAACACTGCACATCCACCCCTGGTCTCCCTAGCTTATCTTTCTGAACTGCTTCATAGCCCTGGATCACAAAATCCAGCCGCGGAATAAACCAAGTCTCTTGTATGATGCATATTATATTCTTATATCAGGCTTTGTATCTAAGTCCAAAATAAACTTCCGAATTCTTTTAGGCTTCTAGCATTCCACTGTATTCTCTGAAATCCTACCTTTCCCATCCTCCTGAGCTTCCACACTCTCACTATGCTGACTTGGTCCCACCACCCTGTTCACATTTGCATTCACCTGTTTAGTGGCTTCATCATAATGAGTGTTCGATACAATCCTCAGCCTCTGTACCTCCCAAGCTGGTTTGTGATATTCAACCCCCCTAAATGCAGCACTATGTGCACCTCCACAATTACAGCATTTAAATTGCACCCCTTCCCCACAGTTCCGTTCATGATCCACCACATCTCTTCTTTCCCCTGCAAACTGCCACGACATGTCCAAACCTCTGTCAATTAAAACACCTCAGAGGTGGAGGAATATATGGCTTCACAGAGGAACTTAAATATCCCAACCACACTCTTTCCAGAAGAGCTTCACCTGGAAATTCTATTAACACTAGCATTGATTCACTTTTCTGCCCTTGCCTAAAACTCTGAAGCCTGTTTGCATCAATCACTGCAGTTACGATGTCCAATGCCACACCATTAATTACTCTCTTCAGTGTACGCTTCTGCCCTGGGACAAAGCAATCAATGGCGAAAGCGGCCAGGCTTTTCAGCCTAGGCGATTTGGCCTGCTGGGCCGCTCATCTACAAAAAACAGAAAGATTCCCATTCGACGGTGTTTTTGCATACTGTATATCTCCAATATTCTTTCGGACCCTTTTAAACCCTTCGGCTAAAAATACTGTCTTTCAAATACTTGGAACAAGATCTATTTAAATTAATTTCAAATACTTGCAAATACATTCAAATACAGTCCCCCCCCCCCCCCCCAAATGACCATTTTCTATTTACCTTTGCATTAGTTTGACTAAAAGTAATTGGAATACTTGAAATAGTATTTTGACACAGGTCTGGATTTTCCCCACTGACTACCATTACTCATTTATTAGTAATGAGTTGGCAGTCAAGAATATGTTTTGATGAAAGTGCAAATGTGACAATAAGTCAGTTTATATATATATATATATATAATTTTATATTATACCACTCCGGTCCACATGGTGCTTTCTTTGCATAGTCATAAATTAGTTTTGATATTTGTTCTGGAAGTTACTTTGTCAGATTGTGTAGGCTAAATTGATTTGTTCATGCTAACACATTTTCTTACATGATGAACAAATAGACTGGTATGCTCGCTAGCTTGCTTTCAAGTAAGATCTCAGGATCATTTTTTTCCCTTAATGCCTTAATAGTCATATATTGTTTGTTCTTAGAACATTTTCATCACATTGACTACAACTTGCGGAAACCGTTCTTCATTGGCTTTCATTAGAACTTACATTTTGTTAGTTCCTCCTCCAACTTTCCTATTACTGCTGAACACCTTAATCCATTATCTTGCATTACAACATCTTATCGCGTTATTTTCTCCACGATCTTTGTTCTGAACGAAGCCCACTTACACAACGTGTCATCCGTAAATTGCATTGTGGGAATCAGTGTGTATTTTCAAGATAGCTAGCGTGTGCTCATTGTAATTTAACTGCGATTAAGACTACAAACCCCATGTTTGATGTTAAACTCAATTGAGGAAGCTGTATTCTGGTCATCATTTTTTTCCGGTCATCATGAAAGTCTGCGAAAGTGTGATACACTGGTTATTTGTAATAATTTGCTACAGTTCCTCCCACGGCACGACTGCTTTACAACTGAAAACTATTTACTGCACAATATCCGAGAGCTGCGAGTGTGATTTTAAACCCGATGTACAAGGTAATTACAGACCGGAACTACATACATAATGAAAAGTAATCTTTCGGCCAGTTGAACTAGTAGCAAGTCAGCAAGCTGTAGACGTGGCGAACTCGCTTCGGAGACCGTGACGTTAGTAACGTCAATACCTAGAACGTCAAGTTCGGGCTGTCTTGTTATGTGTCCTTGCGAGACCGCAAAATTAAAAGGACAGAACGCTGCTCTCTGCATTTGAGATGCAATGCGTGCTTGTGGCGTGGTCGCTACTACTACAAAACAGGCGGCAGCAGCCTTTCCTGCAGAGGTGGAAATCCAGGGGACATAAAGTAAAAGTTCTCCCCAGTATTTTGCTCCAATCACCTGGATTTGCTAATTAACATAATTCTTCAGCGAGGAGGTAGAACTAATTAATGAAATCAGCTGACTGAGTCTATGGGTGGAAGAAACACAGAAATCCCCTGGATTTCCACATCTGCTTTCCTGGCAGTCTCCCCGTGTCCGGTTTCTTGTAAGACTGTTTTACTAGTATGGGTTGGCGTATGTTGTACACAAATTATAGCCTACTTAAAATATGAACAAAACGTCTCTTTCGTTCGCTGTTCTCTAGCTAGTGCATGTAGGTTTCTTGATTCATCACAAAACTCTACCTAGCGCTAAACGTTACTGCAACATGCAAATAATAGTCCCTTTCACACCGAAGCAACGCCCGTGGTAAAACCATACAGTCTATGGGTAAAACCCGTGTTTGCCTTTGATGTGAGAGGGTCAACCCGCGTTATCCGACCCAGGTCCGCGACCCTGCTCACGGCCCGGGATTTACGCGGGTCGGACACGGCACGGCTCGGCTACTCTACGGAGCACGGTTATCTGACCGAACCTCGACATTGCCATGTGTTTAACTTACGCAGAAAATGATGGAAACCGTAGGCTATGTGAATGTGTATGAGAACCTTCAACAACCTATAGCAGATCTGATTTTCAAGCCACAATGAGGAGGCTAACAGCACCAGAATGCTGAGACCAACTTTGAAATTTAAACATAGGGAAGTTGGTATATATGGAGGACTATTCAACCCAAAATTAAAATTAAAATGAAAACGAAAATGAAAATGGAAAATGAAAATGGAGGATTATTCAGCCCAAAATTAAAATTAAAATTAAAATCTTTTCATTTTCGTTTTCATTTTCGTTTTCATTTTCATTTTCATTATCATTTTCGTTTTCATTTTCATTTTCATTATCGTTTTCATTATCATTTTCATTTTCATTTTCGAGCTGTACTATATGTAAATGAGGGGGTATGGTCCTCCTATCAATCAAAGCAAGCAGGGTGGGCCTCATACAGGTTTAGTGTAGTAGCACTTAATGAACACTAGGGGGAGCATAGCATAGGGATGGGTAACAGTCTATGCTTGATACTATGCTCTCAGGGCACTCGTAAGTTTTAATGGATGAAATGATGAAGAATCTGAGCAGTGTTATAAAGTATTCTTGTTTTATGAAATAAACTGAGCTAGCTAGCCAGCGCTATGCTGTGTAGGCTATAGGTCAAACCTGCGAGGTGGAAAATCCAGGTTCAGAAAGTGAAAGTCCTCCCCAATCATTTGTTCCAATCACCTGGATTTGCTAATTGTCTCAATTCTTCAGCCAAGAGGTAGGAGCTAACTAGGCTCATTAGTGAAATCGTGAGTTCATGGGTGGAAGAAACACGGCAGGACTTTTACTTTCTGACCCCTGGAATTTCCACCTCTGCAAACCTGGTAGTAGCCTACGATAGGCTACATTGTGGCAGGTTAAACGTTGGATTGGATGGTTGTGTTGTAGCTACTGCTGGAAATAAATTAAATCCTCTCTTAAAATAAATGAAAAGACCGCAAATGAGTCACTGGATCGTTTAAACTTTTAACCTGGCTCCGGTACTTTAAGCGAACATTAAGGCATTGCTTCAAAAAGTCTATCGACAGCCAGATTCTATTCTGTCATGCAAAATGAGAAATGTCAATGTAGGCTATTTGAAAGTGAGTCGGCTTCGTCATACAAAAAATCCAGGGTTAAATCTTAAATTGAGCTTGCTAGCTGTTTATTATTATCCTAAAATAGCTCTCATAAGTGTTTATGTTACCCATCTATCGTTAATTGTGTTTACTGTATTACACACGTCATGTGTGTGCCATGAGTCACTGGACCGTTTATTTTAACCTGGCTCCGATAGATCTAGCTAGCCTACTTCAAACGAACATTAAGGCATAGCTTCTAAAAGTCTATCGAGACATTAATGTATTTGAAAGTGAGTCGGCTTTGTGATATACAGTAAATCCAGGGTGGAAATTTAAATGAGCTGTCTAACCCCTTAATCTCGTTTAGTAGCTAGGCTACACCTCTGCTTCGTGAAATTCCCTCAGGGAAAAAACAACGACACACTTGGCAGGTTCCAAGTTTAGACATTCTCGTTTATTTTTCAGGATTCTAGCTCCGATGTGTATTAAAACAATCGGGATAGAATAAAACGTCATAGCACCATTTTGTGCGTTCCATTTCCAGCTGTCTTCAGCAATATTTTTTCTTTCACAACGCAAAAACGCACTTTCATTCATATTTGCGACCATATTTTTTGAAGACCGTCATGAATCTATCTAGCTTTTAGAAGCTATGCTTTAATGTTCGTTTGAAGTAGGCTAGCTAGATCTATCGGAGCCAGGTTAAAATAAACGGTCCAGTGACTCATGGCACACACATAAAGTGTGTAATAGCCTACAGTAAACACAATTAACGATAGATGGGTAACATAAACACTTATGAGAGCTATTTTAGGATAATAATAAACAGCTAGCAAGCTCAATTTAAGATTTAACCCTGGATTTTTTGTATGACGAAGCCGACTCACTTTCGAATAGCCTACATTGACATTTCTCATTTTGCATAACAGAATAGAATCTGGCTGTCGATAGACTTTTTGAAGCAATGCCTTAATGTTCGCTTAAAGTACCGGAGCCAGGTTAAAAGTTTAAACGATCCAGTGACTCATTTGCGGTCTTTTCATTTATTTTAAGAGAGGATTTAATTTATTTCCAGCAGTAGCTACAACACAACCATCCAATCCAACGTTTAACCTGCCACAATGTAGCCTATCGTAGGCTACTACCAGGTTTGCAGAGGTGGAAATTCCAGGGGTCAGAAAGTAAAAGTCCTGCCGTGTTTCTTCCACCCATGAACTCACGATTTCACTAATGAGCCTAGTTAGCTCCTACCTCTTGGCTGAAGAATTGAGACAATTAGCAAATCCAGGTTATTGGAACAAATGATTGGGGAGGACTTTCACTTTCTGAACCTGGATTTTCCACCTCGCAGGTTTGACCTATAGCCTACACAGCATAGCGCTGGCTAGCTAGCTTAGTTTATTTCATAAAACAAGAATACTTTATAACACTGCTCAGATTCTTCATCATTTCATCCATTAAAACTTACGAGTGCCCTGAGAGCATAGTATCAAGCATAGACTGTTACCCATCCCTATGCTATGCTCCCCCTAGTGTTCATTAAGTGCTACTACACTAAACCTGTATGAGGCCCACCCTGCTTGCTTTGATTGATAGG
Organism: Synaphobranchus kaupii; assembly: GCA_029718625.1. Lineage (NCBI taxonomy): Eukaryota > Metazoa > Chordata > Actinopteri > Anguilliformes > Synaphobranchidae > Synaphobranchus > Synaphobranchus kaupii. Next base: position 31,253,092 of record CM056376.1, read on the forward strand.
AGGACCATACCCCCTCATTTACATATAGTACAGCTCGAAAATGAAAATGAAAATGATAATGAAAACGATAATGAAAATGAAAATGAAAATGAAAATGAAAACGAAAATGAAAACGAAAATGAAAAGATTTTAATTTTCATTTTAATTTTGGGCTGAATAATCCTCCATTTTCATTTTCCATTTTCATTTTCATTTTCGTTTTCATTTTCATTTTCGTTTTCATTTTCATTTTAATTTTGGGTTGAATAGTCCTCCATAGGTATAAGCTTCCTCTGAAGCTGGCAAGGTCAGCAAAGTCAAAGCCAGGGCTGCGTCCCAATATTCTTCACTCCCCACCTCCTTTCCTCCACTCCCCCACTACCACTCCTCTCCTCTCCTACCCGGAAGTATGCAAAACTGCCTGAACGTTTTGAGTACAAGTATTTACATGTACAGTATACAATGTACCTGACATTGCGGTTTGCATCGAGACATTAATTAATACGTAACCATTAATACGTAATTAAGATGTAATCAGCAACATTACATTAAAACACAAAGATCCGTTTCCAGGGCATGGAGTAGAGGAGGTGGTAGTGGAGGAAGGGAGGGTGCATTCATATTGGGACGCACCCCAGGCAAAGACCTTAATGACCCCAGGGTGCGTCCCATTAGTCGAAAAATGCACCATCCCTTCCTCCACTACCACCTCCTCTACTCCATGCCCCAGAAACGGATCTTTGTGTTTTAATCTAATGTTGCTGATTACATTTTAATTACGTACATTTTAATAACTACATGCAAATACTTGTACTCAAAACGTTCAGCCAGTTTAGCATATTTCCGGGTAGGAGACTAGGAGAGGAGTGGTAGTGGGGGAGTGGAGGAAGGGAGGTGGGGAGTGAAAAATATATTGGGACGCACCCCAGGGCCATGTCCGAATCAGCACTCTTCCACACTGTTGAGTAGCCTTGGTGAGTAGATAGGGCGAGAAAGTCGTAGAGTACGCAAACATTTTTCAAATTGCAGTATACTTCAAACACCCGGATGACACACTTAATTCCGGGGTTTCGCTGAGTACATTCGGGAGCACACTTTTCAAGAAGTACACGACCATTTTGGTCACATAAATATGATGGGAGGCTTTGTTTTAAAAAAAATGAGGCGCAGCTTCGCTGACGTTTTCCTTCAAATACAACAAAAACAACACGTGACATGGCAGCGCAAGAGTGGGGCGCAGGGTTGCCAGATGTTGTAAGACTTTCTAGCCAAATGGCGACTCAAAACTAGCCCAAATTATAGGCTATTTTTAACCGAAACCAACGTATTTTAAATAAAAATCATCATGTTTTTACTTTTTTTTAAATAAGTGTGTGCTTTGCGACTTTTCATTTTTATCCGTGACTGCACTTTGAAAGTATCGCAATTTAGCTGCAAAACCGCAGACATGGCAACACTGGTGGGACGTCTTATGACCTGCTTACGACACTTCCACAGTGTGGTTGGAAAATAGTACGGCGGATATTTTTTGCGGACTGCTAAACAGTGCACATTAAACAGCACACTTCTGCCAATGCACTGTACGCAGGAGACAGGGCGCAGAAGACAGGGCTCTGATTTGGACACAGCCCAGGTCAAGTGAAGGCTATTTTTAAGGCCATTGCCACCTAGTGTCCAATATGTGTAGTAGTACATCACACTATTATTTGAATGAAATATTGCCATTGGTCAGTAGAGGTCACTGTTTTAGTCACTATTCAAATGGAGCTTAGAAAATAAACAATGACTAGTAATGGTATGGAAATTCTGCACAACCCGGTCCTCCAAAACCGAGAGTAGCCCTGCATTGTCTTTGTTTACACCTGTTGTTTAAAATTGTCCAACAGAGTTTCATATCATCATTAGAGATGTCCCGATACCACTTTTTCACTTCCGATACCGCAGCTTTGGCTATCTGCCGATACCGATATCACTCCGATACTTTGTTTTACTCTTGAACAAATAATAAGAATAATAAAATATATGGAATCACTTTGCTCATGATGGCCAATTAGCCACCTTAAAAACATCTCACTCAAATGGAGAACAAACAAATACTTCCCCAGTATATAGTCCACAACAACAGTTGGTTTTGAAAGACTGCTACCCTTTATTCAAACACTACAAAAAAAAAACAGGTACTGCAGTACTTAAAGCGACCAACAGGTTTAAAGTTAAAACAATTTAAACAGCAGCATTCAGCATTGTAAAAAAAAAAAACAATTACAAAACTATAACTTAGTTTCATAATTTTCCTGTTTCCAAAACCCAAGTCAAACAAGGAAAGGTGTACGCTGTGGATAAAATTATGTGGGTGACCTCATTTACAATTGAACCCCTCGGAGATGACGTAGCACATCTAACATTATATTTGCTCCAAGGTAAAAAGCTAACGTTAGTTAACATCAACGTTACCCTTATTTTGGTGTTAATAGCTACCATAACTGAAAAAAGAAACAATGGTAGCCAATTAACTTAAAATATATCAAAATCGAAATATATTTCACCGGTTTTCTGTGGTCTAACAATGCAATGTTAATCACATCCTTAGCTTTGGCTATCCGTAACCGATGTCAGCTGTTATAGCTACTGTGTACGTTAGCTCACACGCTAGGACACAATAAATTAAACTTTAAAACAAGGAAAGAAAATCACTGTTCTCTAACAAACATGTTATTCCCGCAATTTGTTAGTGGGAAGCCAAGTCCTAAGTAACGTTACCCAAACACCTGTTGCTGCTGTCTGTGCAACTACTGCTGCTGATAGTGGAGCTGCAGTTACATGCCGACCACCTCCAACTAAAATGTTAGTAAGCTAAAAACATGAATAATGCAATAACGCAATGGCCACTAAATAGACAAAGTATTGGAACATTTAATAGTTTGTGAAATAATATCAAACTCTAGCTTGAGCCATTTCATTTGAAACAGTAAATTTAATCTCACCTCAAATGTAAATTGACAAAATTTTTATTTAATACAAAGGAATGTCCACTTCGTAGCGTGAAATCAATACTGTGCTGTGGTAACTAGGCATTTTAAAGCCAAAGCGAGCACATCTAATGTTAGCTGGCTAGTTACCACTTAGCTACTGTGCTGAAACTGGACTTATTTGGACGTTTGGTTAGCTTACTAATATAAAAGACCATATGTTAGTGTTTGCAGATCTATTTTTAAAACGTTAACATTCGCTAATGTTGAATAACATTAACGTTACCAGACTCCATCTCGTAAACAAACCGATGATAATAATGTCTTCATGAATGAGATATGGTTTGCTATTTTATGCCAAGCCAGCTAGTCCCTCTGCTGTCTGTTACGTTAGGTTTCCACTGTCACTGTGGTAGCTATCTAGCAAATGAGACAGCACGCTGTGATGGAAATAATGCTGCCTAGCATCATAAAATCTACATTGAATCATTTCAGCTAGCATTTAAACTACACTTCAAATATGAAATTGAAAATCAATTTTTCCAAAAGTTCCTAAAGTTACCATTTTTCCAAAAGGGCAGTAGCCTACTTTCATGGTTGAGAACGCCATGTTTGCTTTGACGGACACAAAGCTTGACGGACATAGCAACAGTTACTACTGTTGTTATCACGTGACACGCTGTGCGTATCGGATCATATTTTTTTTCTCCCCTCCGATATCCAATCCAGCATTCTGGACCAGTATCGGCCCGATACCGATGCCGTGGATCGGATCGGGACATCCCTATGCCTGAACTAAAAACTTGACCTGAGTGATAACTGTAGCCATTGTTTGAGTGTGTGTTCCTCTCGTCCAATGAGATCATTTAGAGACATTATTTCTGGCTATTAAGGTGACCCATGAAAACTGAATTTGGACAACTTTTCAAATCTCATTTATGAATTTCAATAAAGAAGAAGACAAGGAGAAATGACACTCATCATACCCAGTTATCCAAGGATTTGAGAGACATTTATTAGTCATTCTTCCTCATTGAATCTGATGACTGAGATCTGAACTAGTGTTAAACAATAGGTGTGAATTGGAGCCATTTGGTCTCTGAAAATATTTATGAAGTCAATTGCCACCTAGTGTCCAATATGTGCAGTACATCACACTGGCCAAATGTATGAGTTATGATTGAACAATTATTTTCACTATGAAGGAATTTCATAAGGATGATGGCTTTCTGTACACATTAGCTACATGTCACAATGCTTAAATTGTACTAATATGCCCACATTTCACTTTTTATCCTTGAAGATAAACCACAAAATATTGTTTTAGATGCCCTGTATAGATGGCAGCATTAATATTTAGATAAATATGTGTTTTATGAGTTCTGTGAACAATTTGAGACCTAAGCATGCAGAATCACAAATCCTCATTGAAATAGCTTGGTCATAGCTTGGTCTAACCCATTTAAATACTTCAGCAACAAACTAAAATATTTAGTTTGTATATATTTGTATATAGTGGTTGAGATGTACTTATTTCACTGCCTGTCGAATGTCACCATTACTACTCCTACCTGCTGTGGCTCAGAGGGCTCAGTTGAGCTGCTGCAGCCTGTCTCACTCCTCTCTCCCCCATCATCTTGTATCAAATGTTAATAATATGAGGTCAAATACAAGCCTCATTCACTTTATTTCATCAGGAGGAGCACCTCTCATCATTATCATATCACAATGATCTAAATAATGAAAATGTCTACCTAAACCTTGTTAAATGCAAGTTTGAGTGGACTAGCTAAAGTAAAAATTAGCTAGCCTATATATTTTGTATTTTTGTTTTGTCTTCGTTTATACAGAACATGTTTTGAATAACAGTAATATCAAGTTTTATTTAATTTAACAAATACTTGCAATTGCCACAATTACATTCCAACCATTGATAAACTTCCACACTACATTTCTGGCAGTCCCATAGAAGAGGACAAACTCAGTGTTGGCTGCTAGCTTCTCTTTAATTCCAGCACGGATGTAGCCAAGAGATTTACTGAAGTACATAATAGAACCTGATATAAAGCATGGTTTGGGTAGTTTTTTCTTTTCATTCCATTTTGTCCGTAGAACATATGTCTGAGTATAGTGTATGTTTCCATTTTCAAAAAGGAGATTTATCACAGGTTTTTAAAGCAAAACTACTTGCCCCATTGGAACTTGCCCCGTGGTTTAAACCCACTGAGAAGCTGCGGTTAAAAGGTAAATTTCTCTAGAATAAAGCCATCAGTGCGTTTCAGCTATGCACGATTATAAATGATGGGACACAACCTTTCAATAAAGTCCTGGTTGAAAAAGTGAACCTATCAAGTGCACTGTCAGCGCACTATCACCGACACTGATGACGGATCCCACCGGTGTTCTTGGCAGACCTCTCCTCTGTCATCTATGGGTAGAGGTCCCTGATGTAGCATTCCAAGCGTTGTGATTGGTGCTCTGCCCTCAACACTCAAATGAATGATGACTTGTTAACTGCACTCTCGCAACATGCTTTTCAAACTAAAAGTGCATGGCGAACGTTGTCTTTTTTGTTTTTTGTTGGTACAATTATCGGGGGGGGGGTTAACTGTTTCCTACGCTCCTGAAAGGGGCACATCGGGCACGTGGGGCTAAAGCGGCAAGTGCTCGGGCACCCAGAGCCCCCCCCTCTGCATGTGCCTGATTTGCACAAGCATTGCACATCACTCAGGAGTTAACATACTGGGTTAAGGCAGCGTAATGGCAAACTGCATTGTATCCACTAGTCAGCTGGCTAGCAGTATTAGCAGGAAAAAAACTGAATGTGTACAGAAGTAAACTTGCAGACCCGGGTCTTGTGTGACTGGCGATGACCCAGGATTAACCGTGCCACAGTGTGGTGTGAATGGGTGAAACGCGGGTCAAACCTGTGTACAATATCCTGTGTCATCCCCAGGTTTTGTGTGTAAAAGGGGCATAAGTGTACCTCAAGGGCAGGCTCGGCTAACTTTTTTAGTCATAGAAATATGTTTACAATGAGATAAAATTCAGCGATTGTAACACATACGTCTCGCTTCATTTTCATCCATAGAAAGATTTTAGTCAGATTTATTGGTGAAATGGGGGAACCAAAAAATTACCGTTGTAAGCTTGTCCCGGTCCTGTCTCGTGCGCAGTGGATGATGGGATATTCAGTCCGTTCTTGTTGTGGGAGGATGCATCGGATGCATTTTTGATATTTGGGGGGAATCAAGTACACTTTCGGGATCTTTAAGCGTTCTCGCTTCTTTCCGCTCTTGCTTTTGGACTAGAACTTGGGCCGTTAAATATTACGTCATACGAGTTCACAAGACCCCAAGAACAGACAAGTACAGACATTGAGAAACACCCTGTGATATGGCGATCTCATCATATAATGTAGCCTGTAATCAAAATCTTGCAGCATCGTGCAGTTGAATTGTTTAGTTTTCTCACCACTTTTTTTAAAAATGGTCTCACTACGTTTAATGTTATGCTGTGAAACATTTGATGTGCAGTTGCATGGACAGTGGCTGATTATAGCGGTTTTTATCATCTCTACAAGTTTTGAATTTAATTAGATACCCACATTGGTTATTTTGTATGTTGTCTGCATGCTGGAGCATGTTTACGTGTCTCAGTATTAAACTGCCCTGACAGTGAAACAATGAATTATGAATATATTTTCATTAAATGTCAGCTAACATTGTCAACAAGGTTGCGATTATCAAATTAAACAAATTGAAAACTTGAAGTTTGATAGTATTTAAATGACTATATTTCCGTCTCTTTCCAGGCTTGGAGTGGGACCTCTACAAAAACCTGTATGGGCAGCACCTTGCACAGGAAATTGTGTCTGAAGCAGTGGTTGGTTTCTTGCAGAAGGATAGTCCTGACAAGCCACTGGTGTTGTCTTTTCATGGGGCTTCTGGGACAGGCAAAACATTTGTCAGCTCAATGCTGGGAAGATACTTATATGGAGCAGCAATGAGCAGCCCCTACATCCATCAGTTTATCCCAACCTTACACTTTCCCCTGCTGGACCGGGTCCAGGAATATCAGGTAACAAATTCTCTTGACTAAAACAGTCTAAAATGCTGATTTTCGACACACTATTCTAATTTCTTGAAATACTGTTTTGGGGGTTTTCTGGAGCTGTAAGCCAAAATTATGAAAAATTAAACAAATAAAGGCTAGAAATATTTCACTTTGTGTGTAATGAATCTATAATCTATGAAAGATTCACTTTTTGAATGGAATTATGGAAAAAAAGCAACTTTTCCATGATATTCTAATTTTTTGGAAAGGATCTGTAATAATTTGTGTGTTATTAGTTAAAACAGATTGTGTTTGTTCATTATTGTAACTTATATTATAGACAATAATGACCATATTTTAATTTATACCTAAATGCAGGTAATTCCAAAGGGTTCACTTACTTTTTCTTGCCACTGTCACGCATGGGTAGGTATAGTTGCAGGTGAGACTGGGTGTGTGGTTGCTTGTTAATTGGACTTGCTACGGGAGAATAGTGACACTTATTCGGAAGAGTTGTCACAAATCGTATACTAATAAGGCTACAAAACGAGTTTCGGAGTTTGGCTGCAGGAGCAACAAATGTCTCAGTTGAGAAAAATCTTGGCGCCGGCATCCTGGTCACTAGGCATCTGTGCAAAGGGGTTAATCAAGATTTAGAAACTGCATGGCCTATTTCTCACCTCAAATATTTTCAGAAACATATTATAGTGGACTGTTTAGGTGGGATAAGAGAGTTTATGCACAGGCCGCCACATTATTCTGGTTTTACATGGAGCCGAAACCAAAGGACTGTCGTGCATCCAACCAATCAGGTGCTAGCGATTTCCGTTGTGTGCGGCAACAATTATCCATATGACGTAGAGGTACCTCCAAAGAGGTACTCTGACATCAGGATTTGGATGAGGGCAGAGTGGGGAGCAAAAAGAAAATTTTAATTTCAACGGTTAGAGGGCAGCACCAAGTTCTTAATTTTTACGTTGAACTTGAAATTGTTAGATATTTTTCATAATTTATCGGTTTTCACTTTCACACCTCTCATGCCTTGCTGAATACATTTGAACTTTTGAGCCCTGCATTTGTGATTCTTAATGTGTTTAGCTCATTAAACCCCTCTCTTCTCCCCAGAGATGGACTCGTTAAACGTGAGTGAGTGTGTGAGTGAGTGGGTGAGTGAAAGTACAGGCTATAGAGAGTGCTTTGCATCTAAAAAAGCCTGTTGAAAACCCAGGCTTTAGTCTGTGACTGTGTGATCTCACCAGATCTCAGTCAAAGACATTGTGGGTTTTATAGATAATTGGCAATCTTTCTGGGGTAGGCCTGGTCTTTTGAGAATAAATGGTGTTCACCCATCCCTGGAGGTTATCTGGGATGTTATCTAGAAACATAACCTATGGTCTTAATTCTCAAAAATGACTACCCAGAGCTAAGGCCAGGCCACAGATATTTTGTCCTACACACTGTACACAGTTGTTTGCTAGCTTCTCAAAACCAGTGACGAGTGTTCTCCCTATTGAGACTGTGTCTGTCTCTTGAACAATTTTAAATCTAAAAACTGTACAGTTTGCTACAGAAATTAGATTTTCAAAACAAAGCATGATGCTATTAATTATTCATTATTAGTGATAATACTACCTTGAAATTTGGCTTACTAAATATAAGATCCCTTAACTGTCAGGCAGCTCTTGAGAACAAACAAATCTCTGATTGCTGCTCTGATTTACTTTAAATGAGTCCTCTCCGCCTGGGTTCATATATAGCCATAACCCCCGTCTCTGTTGAAGAGGGGGTGGGGTTGCTGTTATTCTCTCTTTCACTCATTCCTAAAACCTGAGTATAAATTTGATTAAAGTGTCAGTCATGAACCTTTCTCAGCCAGATGTTGGTAGAAACAACCTCTTCTCTCAGCTTATTGACAGTCTAGGCCCCCTGGCCCATACTCTGGTTTTATTCCTGAATTTGCAGAATTTCTTTCTCACTTAGCGGTAAGTTATGAAAAATCGGTGATATTAGGTGATTTTAACCTGCTCAACCAATTTCATTATTTGCTGTGATAGATCCCTCATCACATTTTGTTACCATCCATTCCACCCGGTTTTAGTTAAACCGGGCCAGCCAGCGGAGGATGGGCTCCCCCGCTCGCGAGTTTTTTCTCGCCACTGTTTTTCTCCCTGCTGGGGAGTTTTTACCTTGTTTGCGTTTTGGGGGTTCAGGCCTGGTTTTTGCCCAATTTTCCTTCTGTTTCTCTTCTTTGTGACAGTTCTCTGTAAAAAGCCAGATACAAATAGAATTTAATTGAATTGAGTAGTGTACTAAAACCTTTGACCGGTAGTGTAAATTAGATTTACTGGAAGATAGGGCTGACACAATATTATTGATATATGCAGTAAACAAGACAGGCCCCAAGACCAATCCCTTGGGTACACCTTTAGTGATGTAAAAATGGTGATTGATCACCACCAATTTTTACACACTGAAATCTGTCAGAAAGGAACCATAAGCAATCCTCAGCGTCTAAGCCAATGTGAGAAAGGCTTCAACAAAATCAACAAAAAGGGCAGTCCAATGTTTTCTGTTATCCAATTCAGACATAATATTATTTAAAGCAAGAGAGGTAGTAGTAAGAGGTAGCAGAGGAAGAACCATGAGCCATTTTCCATCCTTTAGGAATTATACAGGAAGATATGGTTAAATTAAAGATGTAAGATATATAATCTGAAATCAGCATGGCTGAGAGCTTAAGGAAATACGGATCTGAATTATTTTCGCGAGTTGATTTTTTTGAGTCGTAGCAAGAAGTAGATTAAGTACTTCCCCCAGTGGAGGCTGTTATAGCAGTAAAGGGGACCAACTCCATATTAATTCCCATGATTTTTAAAAAAGGTGATGCATGTGCAGGCGGCCATATACTTTTGGCCATGTTGTGTATGTCTTAGGTAATTAAATTGTGTTTTGAAGAACAGACATTGTCAAGTCAAATTAACATTCTCAAGGTAAGAATGGGAACACGAAAGGCCCATTTTGACACATAATATCACTCTAATGTTGTTATTTAAAGCAGGTAGCTGTTTTGAGATTTATGAAGTTGGCACACATGATCATATGTCTAAATTGTGTAATGTAAATTTTATACAATAAATACTATTTGTATACATGTAAAAGTGATTGTCTTTACATTTAGAGAAATCTGCAATCACTGTTGAATGAGTAGAACAATTATTGAAATCCTTGAAGGTGTTGATTTGACACATTGTGATATCTAGCTTTTTGCAAAATCGCAATGCTAGTTGACATAAAAAAGTAAAATCGTCTACTTTTTATTGTCTCTTTGCCTGTGCCTGCAGCGTGCACTAAAACGCTGGGTGGAGGGAAATCTTACAGCCTGTGCTCGCTCTATATTCATCTTTGATGAAATGGAGAGGATGCCTCCTGGTGTGATTGATGTCCTAATTCCATTCCTGGGCCCCTCACATGTCGTGTTCCAGACCAACTATCGCAAGGCCATTTACATATTCATCAGGTAGGAGGCACTAGTATACATCATAATGTTCTTCAAAACACAAATAGCTGTACACCTTCTTTTTTTTTTCTTTTCTATTTTTTAAAAATCTATCTGGGGGACTTCTTATGTTTGATTTTTTGCTATTATTATTTAGTTATTATATTATTATTGTTATTTATTTTTAAAAAAGTCATATTGCTTCCTTTGCGTTCTTTTTTCCCCTCCTGACCCTCTGTGTCCCTTTCCCAGTTATATTTATGATTTTTTATTATTTAAAAAATAATATCACCTTCCTGACCCTCCTGCTGCCATCTCACTCATATCCCACCTCCTCACTTAAAGGTTGTATCAGCGATTTTGGGTGGAAACATAAATGATCACATTCATCTGATTTTTCCTCACGATCCGCTAGCTGCCCGCCCCATAAGCAGGCCGTCAAAAAACCGCGTCTCTGTAGGCAGCCTATGCTCCGAGATCGTACACAAAAACAAATGGTACTACCAACCACTCAAAACCAAAATAAACAGTATTCCAACCAATCACAATGATCTGCACAAACGCTAATACTCTTATCTCGCTGAAATCTTGACGGATTTACAAACGGTTTGGTTTCTTACAAACGTTATTAACGTGGTTATAATTCTGGATGCTTGAACACTATTTTTTAAAACATAACATAATTATTCATAAGTATGTTTGTTTGGGATTTCGCTTCAGAAGTGACTTCACGTTTGTGCAGATCATTGTGATTGGTTGGAATACTGTTTATTTTGGTTTTGAGTAGTTGGTAGTACCATTGTTTTTGTGTACGATCTCGGAGCATAGGCTGCCTACAGAGACGCGGTTTTTTGACGGCCTGCTTATGGGGCGGGCAGCTAGCGGATCGTGAGGAAAAATCAGATGAATGTGATCATTTATGTTTCCACCCAAAATCGCTGATACAACCTTTAAGAGCTGTTATTTTCAGTTGAATACGGTTACACACATGTACATATACATATAACACATATATTTATAGTATACCTAAAGAAGTGAGCAGCCAGTAAATACGTATTGCCAAAATACAACAAAGGATATAAAAAAAATACATTCAATACATTGTATGCCATGAGGGTGAGAATAATATAAAGCCAGGTTTCCAATAGCAAGAATCATCATTTTGATAAAAACAGTTTCCATACTCCTTCTGCTTGTTTTTAAATTTGTTGGTTGATTCTTCCATTAGGGCCAGATAATACAGAATATTTAGCCACTGAGTAGTGGGAATGTTCATTTTGTAATTCCAATTTAGTAAAATCTTCTTAGCTGCTGTAAACATAAATTTGGTTAACTCTTTTGATAGTAGACTAGTAAAATGGCTGTCCTGTTCCATTGGGATGGCAGGTAGGCGCGCCTTCACGAAGATCTTTTTTTTTTTGACAAACAACTGTGCACATGTTATGCTTTTCACACGTAAGAATGTGACCATGTGAAAACCTTGGACAAAATTTCTCACTGTTAACATTACTCTTCCACCAAAACATGGTGTAGCCAGCTAGCGACATTATTTTACATTCATAGGCTACAACTGGCTGGTTACGCATACCTGCCTTTTCATTCAGCTGTGTTCAGTTAAAATTAAAAATCAAACTACTTGGCTAGCCAGCAATGCCATATACGGGATCAATGATTGTCATTCACGTTAGCTGGACGGCTACCATAATTCATACAGTAATATAGCTAACTGTAATAACAATTACATTTACAAACCCCAATTCCAAAAAAGTTGGGACAGTATGTAAAATGCACATAACAGTAGAAAGCAGTGATTTGTAAATTATCTTTTGCATATATTTAATTGAAAACAGTACAAAATAAAGCTATTTCATGTTTTACCTTATCAACTTTATTGATTTTTGTAAATATATGCCAATTCTGAATTTGATGCCTGCAACATGTTCCAAAAAAGTTGGGACAGGGACAAAAAAAAACAAACACTGGGAAGTTAAAAAACACCTGTTTGGAACATTCCACAAGTAACAGGTGATGCTATCATGACTGGGTATAAAATGATATTGAAAGACTCTTGATATCTTATTTTCAGGTACTCTTACAAGCAATACTATAACATCTCTGCATTTGAATGGATCTCTATGGGAATTGGGGGGTGGGGACTAGATTAAGCTGTAAATTATATGGGAATAGTATGGAACACATAGTTGGTTAAATGGCTGTAAGTCATCAAGGGTCTGAGGTATCAAACGAGCCTCAAACCTCTCTCTGCTGCCAGATATGCAGTAGATATGGATGGATCACTTTAAGGGTGGTTTCTCTTGACTTATTTTCCTATTGAACTCTATTGAAAAATTAGTCATGAGAAACCTTGGCATGGTATAAAATAAGTTTTGGTACAGGTTTGGGATGGTGATATGAAAAAAGTAGGCATTAAGCAGAATGTGCAAGAATACACTACTTTAGCTGCCCTATAAGAAGGAAAGAGGGGGTAGGGAAATCTTTTAATGATATAGTGTAAGTATGGAATACACACTGAAAGAATACGAATACACACTGGTTTCTTAAACCAGTATTGGAGATGCCAAGGCATTTGGCAGACGGTGCAGGAATGAGATGAATGAACTACTGTAGCTGCCTTAAAAGAGAATAGTGAATTAACACTGATACAATATGAATATTCTGACACTATGGAGTAAACAAGTGTAAACCAAGAGATTAAATACATCTCAAAGGGAAATGGTTAAAAAAGAACAGAAATAATGGGTTAGTCCTTGAAATTCTCCTAATCATCATTATGGAAATAGTCTGATGAACCAATCTGTGTCAGAGTCATTTTCCTACTTACCATCTCCTCTTTCTGCTTTGACAACTTCCTGTAGCACAGCTACATTGGGCCGACATAGGTGCCCTGTCGCCGTCCATCTGCAGGAGATTCCCATTCGGCAAACTACCTCCAAGCAACGTAGTGACTATCTCCCACAGACAGAACGCCTACCTCCCACAGACTGAGCTGTGCTCAGTGTGTTGTCTGGGGTTAATAGTTACAAATTGAGTCTGAGGTTTTATAGCCTACCAGGGGCCACATGTATAAAACACCAATCAAAAGGTTAACAAAAGGTTGATTACTTTATAATCTGTACAGTACCATTGCGGCTTGATACCTGAAATTGGGGACTTGTGACGTGACTTTGAGACCGTTTGGGACTGACTTGAGACTTTCCTTTTATTACTTTGGGCCTTGACTTTGACTTGAAAGTTAAGACTTGACTTGTGACTTGCATAACTGCCTTTACAGCGACTTTTAAATTGAAAAAGCAAAAATACTGATGTGAGCAGAAGTTCTGTGATTCTGTTCATACAGTGAATAACATCCAACATCACTGTCTGCTTTGGGAACCTACGGGAAAAAGTGAGCTACATTTTCTCTATCAAACTTTAATTGGAATCAATACGAGTAGACAAGTGATGAGCCTTGGATGACTGAATGGATCTGCTTTCATAATTCTTGCTGTATGTTATTTTGTTCTTACAATAATGCTAACAGAATGCTTCAAGGAAGTCTAAATTCAGTGATTTGTGCTCTTCCTTTTACAAACAGTTCACACATAGGTCTGGTAATTGAATTAATTTTGATATATACTGATGAAACTCCGTTTGTAATTACAGCACTGCTGGACAGGAGGTCATAAACAAACTGGCCCTGGAGACAAGGCAGGCAGGAAAGGAACGAGAGGATATCCAGCTTGGAGACCTGGAGGCTTCCTTGGCGCAGGTTGTGTTCCACAACAAGAACAGTAAGAAAGCTGGTACAATCCAGGTTCATCTGGTTGAGTTTGCAAATAGTGGCTTTGAAGTTTTCAAGTTTTATTGACTGCAGTAGCTGTTGTATCAATAGCAACCAGCGCTAAGGTATAATGTTTTCAACCCGGCACTTGTTTGAGACAGTCATTAATTGGACGTTTTACGGTATGTTTGCATGTATGTATGTTTGTATGCATGTCTCTCTCTAGATTGAATTATCTTATGGTTCATACATTTATATGCATCATCATTATTAGTTACTCATAACACAGTACAAAAATAAATGATATCTGAACAAAAAACATTTTCAACGTTCAAAAATGCCAAGTTACTCATGCATACAAAGCACTGTCTATAACAAAACTAACTAAATCTAAGCCTGCCATTAAAAGTATTGATATCAATATGAGGACAAGTTATAACAAAACAATGTTGGCTATCTTAGCTCACAGAAATTAAACCAGCTCTATTCCAAACCAATGCTACCCAATGTTTCCTAAATTATTTAATGTTACCTGGCCCTGTATTTTTTATCTTACCATCTGAAGAGAATGTGGTCATTCAAACTTTATGTGTCACATTAGTGTCAAGTAACAAAAATTGCCTCATGGGAGAAGACATTTAAATGAATGTTTTAAACAGCTTATGAAAAATTACACTCCAGAAAGTACATAGTTTATACTTGTTGTCAAGTAAATTTTTCAAAATGTACGTTTTACATGGTAACTTAAAATAAATATATATTGTAAAATAGATCAACAAAAAACATTTGCAATGTACAAAAATGGCAAGTTACTCATGCATACACAGCACTCGAAGTCATTAATTAAAACTTAATCTAGGTCTGGCTTTAAACGTATTGATATCAAAATGAAAAAGACAAATAGCAGAAGTTACAACAAACAACATTGGCTATCTTAGCTCACAGAAATTAAACAACCCCCCAATTCCCACAGAGATCCATTAAAATGCAGTTATTATAGTATTGCTTGTTTGAGTATCTGAAAAAACTGCACTGTATTTTTCGGCTGAACAACGTAATTATATATTACCAATTTATATTAGTTTCTGGAAGGGTAGGACAGAATGTAGGTCATAGTGTAATGATTGGGGTGTGAGTAAGATTTTGATGCCAGTATAGTTTCTTTGTCATCTCTTTCTGTCTTTTCAGGTGGATTCTTTCAGTCAAGGATTATTTCTGAAAAGTTGCTTACTTCCTTGGTTCCTTTCTTGCCTCTGAGCCGACGGCATGTGGATCGTTGTGCCCGTCGGGAGCTGTGCCAGCGTGGGGCATGCCAGCGCAGAGACCTTGTTGAGGCTGTGGAGAATTCACTGACCTACACACTGGATAATGGCCAATTCTCCAACACTGGCTGCAAATTGATCCCAGCCAAAGTGAACCTCTTCCTATGATCCTGACCCAGTTCTGCAAACTGTTTTTCACCCAAGTGGCTGAAGTGGGGTCCATTGGATATGTACAAGTTTTAGGTCTTGGTTACTTTAATTGCTGACCTGGAGCCTATGATTGGATGGGAACTTACTTGATTGATCTAGGTTTTCATCAGCTGGGATTCATTGGATATGGATCTATATATCCTTCAATTGAGGATGTCCAGAACAAGGAGCAGCATAAAGTACTTTACAGCATTGAAGACAGACTGCTGTAAACTGTTGTTGCTTGAACAATGCAACCTGTTTGTAAGCATATCAGATGTAGGAATGGCCCAAATGAAAATCCATGGGATATGCAACTGTTCTTATTGAAATGATTACATATTCTACAAATAATAATAAAGCACTCCAGTTCTCAGAATGATTTTTGGCAAATGCTTTTTAGTCCATGTAATTACTTAATTTTCCTTTCTAATTGAATTAGCAAATAAAGGCATCTCGGTTTAAAATCTGTGTATCCTAACCGCCAAGCCTACCCAGTATCTAAAATGTGAAGGCAAACAAGATCACATGAAATAACTGTTGCAGCAAACCTATAAGAGTTTGCAAATTTTCGTACTTTGGTTGTGTTGAAGTATGATGTTATATTCTTGCTTGGTGATTTTAACATTCATCTGGATAATGACATGGACCTTATTACACTGAGCGCGGTAAATTTTGACGATGAACTGTCCATAGACTTAACATGGGAGAAACAAAATACCAGCTACTCAAGTCAAAGTATGAATAATTCCATCATTCTAAACGAACATGAGAACAATATTGGACTGTTATGTCTAATGCCCGGCACGCAAGGCAGCAGATGGACACTGACAGTAGCACTACCAGTTAGAAGCTAGTCAGCTGTCGCAAACTGTCCAAAGTGGCAAGCAGTCATTTAATGTGTTGGATCCAGTAAAGCAAGGGCGAAACCACATAACGTTAGCTAGCCAGTTCTGTTATCCTTGTCTTTGCTAGCTGTGTTAGCTAGATAATTACAGCTGGTGTGACTAACGTTAAACCTGGGGGACGCAACTTCATTTTAGAAAAATATCGGGGAACTGTCATGCTTAGTTGGTAGCAATCATAGAAATAACTGTTGTGAGAGAAATACAGCACCATAGGCTACACTGTGCTTATACCCTCAAATTCTGCATTCTAAAACCAGCGATTCAGCCAGAATTTTGTTTTCAAAACAAAGTGACTTATGACATAAACCAATCGGATAGGCCGTCTATGTTGCGAACCAATCAACAATGAGATTTACCTTGCATGTTCGAAATTTCACCAACAACGGTGAAGCAGAGAGCCGTTACGCCCGCGCTATTTCACGCAAACAAAAAGAAAACATGTAGGCTACTTGGATGAAGGCTAGCTCACTCGAAAACTAGAGTAACGTGCTAATTTTAGAAGGTGGCGAAATGTTCGTGGAGCTCCCATATTATACTGGACAGGTAGGTCAAAATTTTCAACAGTATGCTAATTTACCTGGACTTTGTTTGCCAGCCAATTGTACTTAGGCTACCTATAATGAGCTAGGTTGCTGTATTGATAATATTACTTCATTCGGCGGCTAGTTCTTGCCAAACGAGTGCAGAACATGCCCATTCGGTCATGGTCAGGAGGCCTCCCGCTTCTAAAACGAGTCCACGCAGAATCTGGGGCG
The DNA here is from genome assembly GCA_029718625.1 of Synaphobranchus kaupii. NCBI lineage: Eukaryota > Metazoa > Chordata > Actinopteri > Anguilliformes > Synaphobranchidae > Synaphobranchus > Synaphobranchus kaupii. The sequence goes on from CM056376.1 coordinate 31,270,487, forward strand.
AGAAGATTCATTATGAGACTGATTTGGTGCTCTGACTATAATTATGTAGCCTACTGTGGTAACATCAGTGAGCACGGTCATATGACTTTCTTGATATTCATGCTTGGCATTGAGTGAATAGAGGAGATAATATCCACAAGCTACGTCTCTCCTGGCGGAGTAGGAAGCAATATAACCTGAAACAAATAAATATGGGTTGTTGACAAAGCTGAAATGATTGATGATACAATTGAAAACGTAGCAGTTCAAGTCCACCATCCGTTTTGGAACGCTGTCGTGTAGTAAACCTTATTCTAGGGTGTTTGCTGTCCCAGATATATTTTGGAAGTAGTCTATCAATCTTTTTCCAGAAACCTAGTTCAGTTGGTTTTGCAAATGCATTGTTGGAGGAATACCCTAATGCAGTCTAAGATACAGATAATCTTATAGCCAGATAACATTTTAAAGGTATTTAAAAGGTTAATTGAAGAAGTTTGGATGTCTGTCTTGTACAGTGGTATGTAAAAGTTTGGGCACCCCAGGTCAAATTGTTTTGTTGATTTTCTAAGTGAAAAGAAGTTAACACAACCTCTGCAGGGAACAAACGTGAAAACATGAAATATTTCTGTTAATTTTAATGCACAATTACTTTTATTTGCTGAATTTAACAGATGGAACATTTACAGTTTTATTTTTTTCAAACTTAAATTCTCCACAGCTGACTGTACAGCTTCTAATAGGATTTGGACCGATTACATCCCAGAAATGTAGCAAGAAATACTAGGAGACACACCATCTGGTCCTGATGCTTTACCCTTGGTAGTTCCTTTTGATGCTACCCCTACCCCTAATGTCATAGGGCAGGTCTGCTGATTTTAAAAAAACAACATCTGAAGCTCAAACTGTGATCTCTCGTGGCTACTGAAAAGTAGTTAAAATGGGCAATTGGGATGTGACAACTGATGCAGTTTAGGAAGATTGGGGCTCCAAAAATTAACTAAAGAGTCGATTAAATTTAAGATATACATCAATGTATGTACAGGGAATGCCCATGTTAGAGAAATGAGAAGTTGAGGCTATCATTCTGAAGGCAAACAAGGGAGTTTCACGTCCAAAAACAGTGGGCTACCTTTAAGGAAAACACCTGCTGAAGTTTCAGGACAGAATATCCTATAGGAAAGATTAATTCACCAACATGCCAGATCTAGTTAGCCTTCAGATGGTAAATGCAATACATTTGGGAAATGTGCTACAATCAAGAGAGATGTGCAAATAGTTACCCTAGTGCAGACATTTATTTGCCCCAGGCCTACCTTTAAAACCAGTAAGCATGTTTTTGATCTGCTGACTAAAGTGCAATAACAGGAGCTCCAAGTGTTTAGGAAACCAGTTTCCAGAATACTTTCTGAAGAATAAAGTTAATTTCCATCAGATGGAGCATGTACAATGATTGGCTGTGTCTCAACAGTTGCAACACAACCAGGGCAATACCCTTGTCTAGTGATTTTTGTACTGCTGGAAACATAGGCTGGAGTTTGTCTGTTGGAGACACTATCAAGGAAGTTACTGGAGATAATAGGCATTCATGAATAAGCTGTAGCTACTTTTTCACGTCTCAACAAAAACAACAGGCACATGGATGTGCTGAAGAAATCAAAATCATCTTTTTGCAGATTGGACGGTTTCTTGGATTAAGATGGGTAACATCAATCGATTACACCTCTCAGGGCAGTTTGTGATCTTTTTCCTGTTCTGAATGCACACTTCAGGGCAACTGAAACAAACAAGAGAGAAATAGCAGAGTAGACAGAGGACCTTTTTAACGGCTCGCAGCAACAGATTTGTTGGAATATTGAGATGGTCTGACCAAGCTGGCTGAACTGTCAGTGAAAGCTCAGAATGACACCATCACACACTTGAGGCTCATAAGGTAATCTCTAGGGATGCACCAATGTATCAGCCAACGATTGCTATTGGCCGATAAAACAACAAAAAATTTGCGCCATCGGATCGGCGATTGTGTTAAAAACAACCGAGTCAGCTCCGATTATGTCCTGTCATTCAAAAAGAAAAAAAGTCTATTGTTTATTTGTAATCCAAGATTGGTTTTTATCTGCCCGTCAGATAAAAAAAAGTAATTGCACAGCAAGTATCTATTCGGAAATCAATAATCATTTGCGCATGGGTGCCGAAACATGAGTCAGCCTCTATGTTGTTACCTGGGAAACTGCCTGGGACGCTTTCAGAGTGCCACTGCTGGCAGTCAGTCCCTATGGTCCGTCACTTTTTGTTACTTCTGAGCGAGAGCATAACAAAAAGTAGAGTGGACCAGAGACGTGCTGGCTTTCTTTATGTTCATTGATTCTTCTCCAAACTGTGTCCAAATCAGAGCCATTTCTACTGCGTCCTGCGTACTAGCATACTTTATACTGCTTACTGCATACTGTTTAGTGACATGCAGTATGCAAAAAATATCCTCCATACTATTATCAGCGAAAACCCAGAAATAAGTATGTGCTTCAAGGATTTGAAGTACTTTCACTTCGAGAAGTCTTCGGCTGTGTCCGAATCAACGCTCTTCGATACTATTGAGTATGCTAGTGTCCCTATTTTTTCCTCCAATAGCAATGCTTAAGAAATAAAGACCCCAACAACTCCCCAGCACTTTAATTTAATCTAATGTAAGTTAATTTGATCTAATATATTTTTATTGAATGTTCTAAAAAAAAAAAAAAAGCTTTGTCACTGAAGTTAAATGTTACGTGTTCACTGTAACATTGTTAAAAATACTCTGTATGCAATTGTGGAGTCTTAATTATAATATGGCATAGATTACACAGCTTATTTTTCCGCAATAAATGCAGTGTATTAGGTCATCCTCTCCTGGTGATCACTTTGTCTTGAATATAAATTTGAATGCAAATATGAATTGCAGAGCGCCTGCTGCACCACCCAACCATGCCAATATGCCACCCCGTGTGCCACATCTGTTTAGGGGGTTTTCGGTGCGTACCACCAGGCCTGAAAATTCTCAGGGAAACATTGATATTTCAGGAATCCACTTTCAGTTGGAGTAATGCATTTTATGTTGGATGAATGTGAATAAATGTCAGAAATAAATGTTTATCTTTGTTGCATTACTATAAAGTTGTGCAATTAAAATTGTGTTTTTTAGAATGACAAGTTTTTAAACAGTTGACCATAAAACTTATGGAAGCAGAACTACTAAACAATCGGCATTGGGTGGTATTTTGCCAGAGATTTTCAAATCGGTGCATCCCTAGTTATCTCTCAAAATATCAACTTTTATCTCAAGAATTTTATCTCTTATTTCTAATGTGTCATTTATAATAATAGCTCAAAACATATATACAGAACCACATCCCAAATAATGATGTCACCCATGTATAGCAACCTTTCAGTCATTGTAAAGAATGGATTCAGATCATTGGGTGCAGCAGTTGAGATTAAACTAAAAGAAATCTAAACATTTAGTTATGTCTTCAATATTGTGACTATAAATTCATAAATATAGAGAAACCAATACACTTGTTGACATTGCACAGTATTTTCCAATTCAAATGACACAACCATTCACTTAAATTATAAGAGGAGCAGATACACTGCCCGGCCAAAAAAAAAGTCGCACACTGTAATATTTTTGTTGGACCGCCTTTAGCTTTGATTATGGCGCGCATTCGTCGTGGCATTGTTTCGACAACCTTATGCAACGTCACAACATTTATTTCCGTCCAGACTTAATTTTAATAATTAATTTTTGGCCGAGATCTTGTATTGACGACGGGAGAGTCTAACCACTCCGTGAAGTCTTCTCCAGCACATCCCAAAGACTTTCAATGGGGTTCAGGTCAGGACTCTGGGGGCCAATTCATGTGTGAAAATGATTCCTCATGCTCCCTGAACCACTCTTTCACAATTTGAGCCCGATGAATCTTGGCATTGTCGTCCTGGAATATGCCCATTGATGGGATAACCTGGTCATTCAGTACATTCAGGTACTCAGCTGACTTCATTTTATTGCTGCATAACGTTGCTGAGCCTAGACCTGACCAATTGAAGCAACCCCAGATCATAACACTGCCTCCAGAGGCTTGTACAGTGGGCACTATGCATGACTGGTGCAACTGCGACTTTTTTTTTGGCCGGGCAGTGTACATCCCAATGTTATCATCACTTCAAATGATCTGCAGATACAGATAATACTAATTATTCTTAGGGTAAAACAGAACGTACCAAATTATGCAGATGTAGACATAACAAAAAAGAGACAGGCTGTGTCCAAATCATAGCCCTATCTACTGTGTCCTGTGTACTGTGTACTAGCAGACTGTTTAATGTATTCTGTATAGTACATGCCGTGCAGTATGTTTGTAACTTCCTGTACACCTTACTGAATATCCCATAATGCAGTTCTCATTCCTGCAACAATTCAAAACCTTAGACTGCAGTCTGGGAAAATGAGGCAGTGGTGAAAAGAAAATGTGATACAGACTGCAGAAGTGACATATTTAGGTTTAAAGTAGTGGACTTTGGTTGTGTCCGAATCAGCGCCCTTTCCATACTATTGAGTATGTTTGTTGAGTACATTGGATGAGAAAGTTGTTAAGTAGGTGAAATTTTCTCTACATATAGTCAGTGTACTTAAAATCCCTGAATGAGATACTTATTTCCGGGGTTTTTTATATTCTGAGTATAGCATACATTTCAGGAAGTAAACAAACATTTTGGTTGCATAAATATGATGTGCAGCTTCGCTGACGTTTTCCTTCAACAACGACCTTACTACACTTCCACAGTACGGCTTGGCAAAAAGTACGGAGGATATTTTTCGCATGCTGCATGTCACATACTAAACAGTATACAGTAAACAGTTACAGTACAGAGGACACAGGGCACATTAGACAGGGCTCTGATTCGGACACAACCAATGTCTTTTATCGACACGAAGATGCATGGAGGAAGTGGAAAGCAGCCATACCTCTGCAGTCCTGTCTTGTACTCATGTAGTGGAGCTATCTTTTTGAAAAACTCTGTCAGGACAGGTCCCTTCCCCAGTAGAGTAGCATTATCAAGCACTACTAGGAGATTCTTCATTAACTGATTGCGTCGTGACAGTATCATAGTCACTGTGTCCTTCTCCTTGGGCACTTCCTGAAAAAAATAATTCCTTTGATGACTGTAGGTATTGGGAGATGCTACAATTCTGTTTTATCCTGGCTTGAGATATGCAAGATTAACTTGAATTTATATGCAAGTTGAGTACCTTTTTTAAGCTAATGATTGATAGCGCTAATTTAATTTTATGCCTATTTAGAGCTCAGTTATAGAACTTAATTTGAATTTATACTCTATTATTACATTTAGATTTTATGTTCAATTGAATAATATGAAGAAAATTTTGAATGGAATACATGTTTAAATAAATATTGAAATTTCACCACATTTGGCAGGCCATTACTAATGAATTGTAAATATTGCATAACCCGATAATGATATTAAAATCCTATCTGTATGCATGTTCCCATTTTTTTTAATTTCCCATTTGTTTTATTGAAAACGGTCACCTCTACGTAAGCCAGCCCCTAATGTTTACATCCCCCTCTTTGTCATTATTTTCCTTACGAAAAAATTAACCAAGCTCGTACTTTTCTATATAGATAGACTTCAAATGAGTAGGGCAAAGTTGATTGCTTAATTCTGCCAATATCTAACATGCATGCTGTTAAACCCGAAGCTTTTTAAAATCGATCTCCGTCAACATAAGATCTGACTTAAGTTTTTAGAATATTTAATTTGCTTGAATAACACAGGTAACTTTAAGATTTATCAGTGACCATTGGCAGGTAATACATTTCTCACACGCAGTACTGTTTCTTGTTCACATCATTGTAAGGAATATGTCTCTAAATTCTTACTTGTGTAAGGTTTTTACATAAGCATTTGGTATAGTAGTGAGGATAAATAAAACATGTCCGTCTTAACAGTCCTCACACGTGGTACCACTTATGTAGGGAATATACATGCAAATTCTTACATGCTGTGCCATAAATATAGGTAGATAACTATGGAGTAATGTGGTTTACCCTTATTGTAGTTTTCATAAAATGCAGCCACTTGAATTGTCCATGTAAACAAGTAAGCTTGATGCGATGAAAACATGTCTTGAAACAATGTAGCTAAGTTAGAAAAGTATACTTGAAAGTAAAAGATACAGATAGTGTGTGTGTATGTATGTGTGTTGCCACGTGCATGCTCAGACAAACTTCCACCGTTAAGGTAATGGCCCGATCAACACATGGTGGCACAATAGAGCTGTTTCATAAAAAATGTCATTAAAGGGGCTATATGTAACGTTCAGAAAATCCTTCTCATTACTGACACTGTTGGCCTAAGTTACAACTACAGCCAGCAGCCTGCTGCTAGTGCGCTTCCTCACACTCAATGAGAACGAGCGACATTTGGTGGCTGGATAACATTAGCTACTACCCGGCCTGGATCCGGCGTTGCTTGGTACGTTAGCTGGTAAAGTCATTTGTAAACGGCAAGCTAGCCAACTAACGTTACCAGCCAGATCAGCTCCGGGAGTCGGGTTTGAATTGATATAACTTAGCTAGCTAACATTATCCACTCAGACAGTATTTTGCTAGTGATAGATGTAATTTAGCTAGCTTAACAATCAAGTAAGCAACATCTCACAAATTCCATGCTAATGTCAGCATCAGGAACATCACAATATATTTCACATGCTTTGCAGTAATGTTACCTGTTGTTACGTCCCCAGGCCTCTACCTGGTGCCCTACTGGCAGGTAGTTGGTTCTGCAGTTCCTTTTGTGTTGTCTTTGATTTTCAGGATTGGCAGCACCTGTGAAAAGCCCTTGATAAGGAGCTCTGTGATGACTAGCGAGAGCTCACTCTGCGACAACCATCGGGGTTCCATGCTGCCCGTTCTGTGTTTTTGCCGTCTTGCTAATTTAATTATTGGTTTTGTTCATAAATGAATCTATTTTTCGAAATATCTGGTTTTTGTTCTTTATGTTGCGACTCACCAAGTTCTGGCCGTAACACTGTCCAATAAGAACAACGTCAGCTAGGGGTCGGTTTTGATCCCCAACAACAAAAGTAGGTCTCTCCATAGCTGGAATGCCCGGCTGATTTCGGTCACACTGCTGTTTGGCCAAACGGGCTTCGGTCAATAAAACTTTTATCTTCGCCATTAGTGGACTCGACGATGGTGTTGTGATGGGAGCCGGTCGGGTTGTTTTCTGGTTGACTGGTCCATTTCTCAGCAGCTACCTAGCTAGTGTTGTGTTACACAACATCAGTTCACTAGTGCTGTTGCGGGCCAGCCAGAGAAAGAGAAGGCACTTGGAAGTGTGCTTTGACGTCACATCCTTAATTTTCCCGGCAAATGCAACCCGCAGCCTTTACATAAAAATCAGCCCATATGCTCTTATACGCAACAGAGAAAGTCAGGGAAGGTCTCATTTCTTAAGTTACGTTACAACCTGTTCACACATTTGCATTTGAAAGCGATTCATGCATGTAAAAATCTTACATATAGCCCCTTTAAATAACACTGCTGTACCACATCAGTCACAAAGTTGATGATACATCCCATCAGCAAGAACATCATTGATGCAGTGTTAAAATTAATATATAAATAATTCTGCTATCCGTTACATAATAACTGTATGAAGTCACTACTGCTCTCTACCTTCAGGGCCTGACACAGGGCCATGACTGCTTCCTGCTGAACTGCCTCCAGCTGTTCTCTGATGTCCTTTTCTCGCTGCAGATCTTTTCTGAGTTTGTCTGCTTTTGTGTTGTTCTGCTCCAACTCCTCCTTCAATGAGGCTAGGTCTTGCCTGTTGTGCAAAATGTTGTGATATTGTCATTTCTCTAAACCCAATTTTATTTACAGTTATTAATCAGTTAGTTGAATAATTATTTTAGTGCCAGCAAAGGCCAGTAACAGTGAAATGTTAAAATCAGCTGTGTTGTTAGCATATTCAACTGTCCTGGAAAACATATTTAAGTACATATCAGAAAACGGGCTCTATCTTACACTTGGCGCTAAGCGGCGGTAACCCAAACGCAAGAGTCTTCGCTTGTTTCAGACTGACACAGTTGTAATTTTACCGTCCAGCGCTCACGTTGTTTAAATAGCAAATAAACTTGCGCTGAACTGGGCATGCTGGTCTTAAGATGAGGTGTGACCAGGCACATTTTTGGCGTATTTCTATTTTGAGGCGGCAGAAAGCATTTGCGCTAAAACCACCACAAACCTGGTCTTCAAAGTCTACTCTACTCCGGGGGCTCGAAATATGATAAACCCTGCCAAACACTGATGCGTGAATATTTCCTAATGTCAATTTATCTGCTTTTGCTAATTTTCTGTAAGAATTCACTGAAATAAGCATGTATTAGCTATACATAGTTCAAAGACACTTGCCTGGTTCATTGTTACGGAAGGTACAGAACCTTCTTTTAGATTTAGTTTTGTCGCAAAGCCTATAGTAAACGACATAATATATTGTAATTTGAGCAAAAATATCGTCCTTGTGCACTCGGTAATCATATGTGCATTTTCGTTTCCAACAACGACACTTATAAAGCTGTTGTTAAACCTTATTTGAGTGGATTTCAGAGGTTAATTTACAGCAAGTTAGCCTGGGGGCAATTATATCCAATGGCAAGATGCTAATTGTTAGCATTGGTCCAATTCAGGATTTACAATAATTTAGCTACAATGGTGAGACCAGGACAGCTTAACACATACTATTTTGGGGGTTAGTAAAACAATATAAAATTTTTAAAAATGGGTTAACTATCCCATTAAGAACACTCAATTTTCAGAATTGTCACACACTGCCTGGCCAAAAAAAAAAAGTTGCCGTTGCTCCCATCATGTATAGTGCCCACTGTACAAGCCTCTGGAGGCAGTGTTATGATCTGGGGTTGCTTCCATTGGTCAGGTCTAGGCTCAGCAACGTTATGCAGCAATATAATGTCAGCTGAGTACCTGAATCTACTGAATGACCAGGTTATCCCATCAATGGGTATATTCCAGGACGACAATGCCAAGATTCATCGGGCTCAAATTGTGAAAAAGTGGTTCAGGGAGCATGAGGAATTATTTTCACACATGAATTGGCCACCAGAGTCCTGACCTTAACCCCATTTGGGATGTGCTGGAGAAAACTTTACAGAGTGCAGTGTTTCCCCTAGATTTTTTTTCAGGCCGGGCGGTGAAAGTGCGCCATTTTGCGTAGAGGCGGAAACTATAATTACACCCTCATAATATCAGCGCTGCCATTGAAAATTTTAATTAGGCCTAACGGGAAACCGAACCTGTTTTGGCAAGGGTTTTTCCAGATGCTATTTTGATCATTCCCGCATTCTGCGGTAAGGGAAATATTGCAGCTACATTAAAAAAAAAAAGATTATATAAAAAAATATATATATATATAATTTTTTATTTTTTTTCATTAAAATTATTTATTTTCCCTCTTGTCCAAGCCGGGCGGCACGTGAGTTTGGCCGGGCGGGCCGCCCGGCCAAGATAATGGTAGGGGAAACACTGGAGTGGTTCGACTCTCCCGTCGTCAATATAAGATCTCGGCAAAAAATGAATGCAACTCTGGATGGAAATAAATGTTGTGACTTTGCATAAGGTTGTCGAACAATGTCACGGCGAATGCATGCCGTAATCAAAGCTAAAGGCGGTCCAACGAAATATTAGAGTGTGTGACTTTTTTTGGCCAGGCAGTGTACTTAAAGCATAACTGAACTTTGGGTTGTGTAGTTACCTGGCCATGGTATGAGTCCAAATGGTGGCGAAATATGTTTTTTTAGTTGCTCTGTGCTCCCCTGGTGATAATAATAATAATAAATATAGCTGCAAGCAGCGATTTCCGGGGACCGAGCGGCATGAGCAGCATTTGTCAAACACAGAAACTGCTAAATGGTAGACAACTCTAGACAGGGTTGACCCAAAATACTAATATTTGTTTCTAATCAGGGCTTTTGCCATTGCTGATGGTATCTTAACCCGATCCAGTAAGGGCTTGCATATTAAGTCTTTTAAGTACAAGTGAAACAGTGAACAGTTAATACTGTTAAATTTCTTAACTTTTGCAATAAAAAGGTGTTTCTTAATGTGAAAACAACATTGAAAGAAGCATAGCATTTGCACAATAGTTTTGCCAAACATTAACCTAGCCATTGGTACCAAGCCGGAATTGAACCGCTGGCCACATACATGGAAAGCCAATACTGTATCCACTAGGCCAAAGCAGGTTAACAGAAATGAGGAGGCCAAATAAGACTTGTGTGTTGCGGTATCAGATTGTTTTGGCTTACTGACTTCATAATTCAAACAGATAACAGGTAATATTGTGAAATTTCCTAGCCAGGGCTCGAAATTAACTTTTTTACTTGGTAGCACTGGTGCTCCCAACTTCAAAAAGTTAGGAGCACCAGCAAAAATTTAGGAGCACCCACCAAAATGTAAGGAGCACCAACAATATATGTAATATATATTTATTTATTTTATTGATAAAAAACGACAATATAACAGTACGGTGAAAGTAGCCTTAAAAATGCATGGTAGGCCACCCCTGGGGCTTTACGCAATATCCTGGGGCCAGGATTTAAAATTTGGTTGCAAACGCACTGTTCAGTGGCGTCTCCTGAGCTGAAAATTGGGGGGGGGGGGGGGGGGGGGCGGAAAACTTCCCTTTAAACTGATTATTGGTCTTAATCATTTTTCAATCAGTTTCCTTGATTAACAATAGGCTACATCAGCGTTTAATTCACCAATTACTCAATGCCATCAAATGTAGCCGGTTCTCCTCAATTAGGCTATTAGGCAAGTAATAAAATTATTTTAACTTGCGTCGCAAAATTGTGCACATTTTAATCAACATTATAATTGTGGATACATGTGCTCTTCGTTCTCCGTACTCTTAATTCCGAAAATATTCATGGAAATCTTAAAGCTCAGCTTTTGTTAGATTATTTTTTTATTGCAGGTTGTGCTAAATAAAATAAAAAAATCTAACAAAAGCTGACCACGCACAGGGCACAGGGCATTTCAAGCGTTAGCTTTCGATAACGCTAGCTAACGTTACCAATTTAGCTAGTTAGGTAACGTTAATAAATTGATAATAAACTTTTGTCTTCAGGTAACATTAGTTAACGCGTTAGCTCTCTGTGTCACGTAACAGTGGAGTGCCGTGAAAGGGAGTGATTGAAGGCTAATCTTAACCAATCTAAAATCAGCATTAAAGGTAAGAACGTCAAGCTCACGTTTGATTGGTTAGAATGGTCACTGTCAGCTCACAAGGCACATACTGAATGTACTAACTAGCGAATGTACAGAGAAAGGGACGTTCGACTGGGGGGAAAAAAAGAAGAAAAAAAAAGGTCGCACCAGAACCATTATTTGCACTCGCACAAATGCTCCCAATTATATTTTGAGGTCGCACAGATTAAATTTCGGTAGCATATGCGACCAAAACGGTCGCAATTTCGAGCCCTGCTAGCCTTTGCAATAAAAAGAACATTTTTACAATGACGTGCACATTGTGTGCCTCAAAAAAAACTTGGGAACAGGTGGGGATCGAACCACCAACCTACTACACGGCAGTCAAATGCCTTAACCACTAAGGTACTGGAACTTTCACGGTTGGTATAGTAGGTAGACGGCCTGTTAAGCAGAGATAGTGTACTTGGCGGATGGCATACCTGCCATCCCAACATTTGTATTTCTTTAGTGCCACCACGCAGATTGCTTGGGTTAAAACTGCAGGGCTCAAGTCTTGATCTAACTCTCAATCAACCCACCAAGTTTCAGAACTTTATATCAAACGGTTTTAGAAGTACTAGCATTTGTGCGATAAGCCACGCCCAATGCTAAATCCATTGGCTTCTCATTCGGCCAATTTTTGACATACGCCTTAGTAAAGTAATGCGTGTATGTAGGGAAGTGGGTTGAGTCCCTTGAACAGGTTTGGTGCAAATTGGTGCAAATTCTGTAGGAGGAGTAGCATTTTAAGTGTTTTACAAAAAATGCTAATTAGCGGAAAATCGAAGATGGCAGACTTCATGGTTTCTTGAGGCAAATTTGTTGGGCAGGAGTAGCGGGATGTATCCACCAAATTTTGTGACTGTAGATCAAACGGGGCGTCGGCAGTGGGCGTGTCAATGATTTTTAGTGAATTTTTAAATATTTTCTTATATTTGGATCTCTATAGTGCCACCACATGGCTCGATTGGGTTGAAACTGGAGAGGTCAGGTCCAGATGTTACTCTTAAAAGACCTTCCAAGTTTCATAACTTTCTGTGAAATGGTTTTGGAATTATTAGCATTTTTGTGATAAGCCACGCCCACTGGATATTTATTGGCTCGTCATTCGGCCATCTTTTAAAATATCAAAATTCTGTATATACGTTTTATGATGCATGGTGTAAGGAGTGTGTTTTTAAATATTTTCTTATATTTGGATCTATATAGCGCCACCACGTGGCTCGATTGGGTTGAAACTGTAGAGGTCAATTCCTCATGTTACTCTTAATAGATCTACCAGGTTTCATAACTTTCTGTCAAATGATTTTGGAATTATCAGCATTTTTGTGATAAGTCACGCCCATTGAAAATTAATTGGCTCGTCATTCGGCCATCTTTTAAAATATAAAAATTCTGTATATAACTTTTATGAAGCATGGTCTAAGGAGTTTGTGTACCTTGTTTCATGTAAATTGGCCAAATTATGTAGGAGGAGTAGCATTTTAAGTGTTTTACAAAAAATGCTAATTAGCAGAAAATCAAATATGGCTGACTTCATGGATCCTTGAGGTAAATTTGTTCAACATGAGCAGAGGGACCTGTACACCACATTTTGTGACTCTAGGTCAAACGGGGCGTCGACAGTGGGCGTGTCAATGTCACAATATTTACACGTGCACTACAGCGCCACCAACTGGCCTATCGCCACGAAATTCAGTGCGATGGACACTTGGTAGGATAGTTGCTAATAACCACAGAAAAGAGCGACAAGTACCCTATTCTGGATTATCACCCCAGAGGAGCACAGCGCAACTAACAAACATATTTCACCACCATTTGGACTCATACCATGACCAGGTAACTAAACAACCGAAAGTTCTACCAAGTTCAGTCGTGCTTTAAAGGCATAGTGAACTTTGTTAGACCATAATGTTGTATATCTACCTGGCACCGATATCAGTCATAATATTCAAGCACACCTTCATGCGTTTGCTCCAGTGGTCAGAAACTGACCAACGAAGAATGATGTTTTTTCTCTCTCCATTCACTCCCATTGCATAGCGAAAAAGGTCTCAAAAGCACACTTTTAGCACAAACATTCATTCAAACAACAAAGACTATGCCAATATACAAAATCAGAGTGATTTGAAGGGTTGTTTCTCCTGTCTCATTTTCCTATTGAACTCTATGGACAAAATAAGTCATTATTATTAAGTCAAGGATTACTATTAATAATTGTAATCTTGTTGGAAAAGATGCTGAGACCATTAATCACTTTGAATGTAAGATTTCTAGCTCTTCTATTGAAAACCAAGAGCTGCCACTGGTTTTACACCCATTTTCACACACACCGCTATGTAACCTGGGTTTTCTGACCGAAGGGAGTTGAGGTCCTTCTGTAGAGCCCCGTGGTCCTCCTCTAGCTGGGCATACAATGTCTGGCTCTTCACATACTCTTTTAGTTCTACAGACTGCTCATCACATCTCAATGACAGCTGATGTAGCACCTAGCAGAAAGAGGAAGATGCAACAAAATCCCAGTCAATCCAGGAAGTACCACTGGAACACACCCCAAGAGAGATATGATTTAACAAGTTCATACGCACAACCATACATTTACATAATTAGTTGAGGTAAAGACAACTGCAAAGTCACTTCAACACTGGTATGGAAACAGTAACACTAAAAAGTATTTACATACAATAAGGCCCGATTTGGATATCTCCAACAAAAAAAAACATTTTTTTTATTTTATTTTATTTTATTTTATTTTTTTCATCTTTTATTGACAATATACAGTTGCAAGAAAAAGTATGTAAACCCTTTAGAATTTTCTGTATATCTGCATAAATTCGATCTAAAATGCGATCACATCTTCATCTAAGTCCTAAAACTTGATAAAGTGAACCCAACTCAACAAAAAACACAAAAAACATTATTCTTTTATAATTTATTTATTGAGCAAAATTATCCAACATTAAATGCTTTGTTGGAAAAAGTATGTGAACCCTTGGATCATACGTATTTTTAAAGTATCATATTTAATATTTGGTCGCATATCCTTTGCATGCTGTTACTTCCTGAAGTCTGCGACCCATCAATATCAAAAGGCTCTCAATATCTTATTTTCAGGTTACAAGCGATACTATAACCACTCTGCATTTGAATGGATCTTTATGGGAATTGGGGGGTGAGACTAGATTCAGCTGTAAATTACACTTGTACATTATGGAACACATGACTGGCTAAATGGCTGTAAGTCATCCAGGGTCTGAGGTATCAAAGGAGCCCCAAACCATCACTCTGCGGCCAGATATGGAGTAGATGTGGATGGATCACTTTAAGGGTTTCTTCTCCTGACTTTTTTCCCCATAGAGTTCTATAGGAAAATGAGTCAGGGGAAATAACCCTTGCAAGCGATACTATAACATCTCTGCATTTGAATGGATCTCTATGGGAATTGGGGGGTGGGACTAGATTTAGCTGTAAATTATGCTGGAACAGTATGGAATACATGGTTGGTAAAATGGCTGTAAGTCAACAAGGGTCTGAGGTATCAAACAAGCCTTAAACAATCACTCTGCTGCCAGATATGCAGTAGATATGGATGGATCACTTTAAGGGTTGTTTCTCCTGACAAATTTTCCTATTGAACTCTATGGAAAAATAAGTCAGGAGAAGAAACCCTTCAAGTTATTCATCCATATCTACTGCATATCTGGCAACAGAGTGATGGTTTAAAGCTTGTTTGATACGTCAGACCCTTGATAACTTACAGCCATTTAGCCAACCATGTGTTCCATACTGTTCCAGTGTAATTTACAGCTAAATCTAGACCCACCCCCCAATTCCCATAGAGATCCATTCAAATGCAGAGATGTTATAGTATCGCTTCTAAGAGTACCAGAAAATAAGATATCAAGAGTCTTTTGATGTTGTTGGGTCACAGACATCAGGAAGTCATGGCATGCAAAGGATATGTGACCAAATATTAAAAATTATTACTTTATTCTATATATAAATGCAGGGGGGCCAATAATTGTGGCCAATGTGGTTTTGTTAAAAATAATTATTTCTTGATGAGGGATTTTTTTTTCTCATAATAAATTAACGTCAATTAAAGGTTGGATTCTTCTTGTTTTTTCAGTGTGAGATTAAGCTAATTCACCAAACGGTGAATTTTTTATAACCCTTTTTGCTCATCTTTACAGGGGGGGCCAATAATAGTGGCTGCAACTGTATGTAAGCACATGTAGCCAGCAAACAGTAGGCTACTTCTGGTTTTAGTCTTGACTGGATGAACAAGTTGCCTGCTGTCTCTCCACTACACATACACTTCATGACCCACCTTCTGGTTGCTAAGGCTCCTTCTTGTTTTGTCATTCAGTAGGGGTTTCAGCGCTGTCATTTCCCATTTGAGTTGCTCCTCCCTTTCCTTCAGGAGCTGGTTCTCTTCCAGCAGCACTTGGATCTTGTGAGAAAGCCTAGACAACTGAGCAGTCACTGACATGTTCTCATGGATTGCCCTCATTGTTGTGCCTGGGATGTTCCTTTCTGAGACAAGCTTCAACTCTGCTGCAATAGCTGCCATATGTTGATGCATCTCTTTTTTCACCCTGTAGGGGTTCAGTTGAGGCATTTATGACTGTCCAACATACTCACTCTGTACAACCAAACTAGCATGAAAGAGTACTTTTCAAGTAGTACAGCTAACTGGCTTGCTAACATACCTGGCTACCTCAGATTTAATGTATAATGAATGAAGTAATTGTAATTTCTTGATCAGCAACAATTTCCCATAAGTTACTCTACAGTTGTAGTCCTCCAAAAAGCTTTAAAAGGCGTACTAAATATGTGCAATACTCTTTCACCCCACCTGGCTGACAGTTTATTAGGGCTGGTGATATATCGCAACGATAATTATCGATTGCAATAACGGCCGTTGCCAGCATGTGGGGTATTGCCTTTTTTCGTCTTTCTTTCTTGCGGTAGTAATCTAAACTTCAAAACCCGTGTGAAATTCTTCCTGGAAAAAAACGTCATCACTGTTTACTGCGCAGACAATCACAGAAAGGCGTTGCACCTTTCATGCGTTTGAAAAAACACATCACATGATCACGTGAAAGCTGTATGACCTTGCTGCTGGTTGGCTGTCTTATCAACACTCAATAGATATCAGCGGTGATGTTTTTTTCCGGAAGCATTTCACGCGGCCTCTGAAGTTTGGATGTTTACTGCCGTATATTGGGTATACTTAAAGAAAAAAAGACGAAGAGAAAGGTGCCCCACACGGTGGCAACATCCGTTATTGCATTCGATAATTATCGATGTTGTATATCGCCCAGTCCTACTATCGCCCAGTTTTTTATTTTTTGCATTCAATAACCAAATTGTCAAATAAATGCAATCACATTACAATGTCACAAATACAAGCATGCGCTCAACTTGAGTGCATA
The DNA here is from genome assembly GCA_029718625.1 of Synaphobranchus kaupii. Classification (NCBI taxonomy): domain Eukaryota; kingdom Metazoa; phylum Chordata; class Actinopteri; order Anguilliformes; family Synaphobranchidae; genus Synaphobranchus; species Synaphobranchus kaupii. The sequence continues at coordinate 31,287,234 of CM056376.1, forward strand.
CAATACAGTGGTTCTGGTTTGAATTTATTTAAATTTTTTTTTGCCTTCCCTCCCATTTTTTCCCTGCTTTGGAATGCCCAATTCTTTATCAACACTCATTACTGGATCCTCTGCTATCGATTTTGAAGAGTGCAGACAAGCATGTGCTGACCAATATGTCAGCAAAGCTATGAATCATGGGATTTCTGACACTGTTCTCCCAGGGCAGAAGTTTGTTCTCCAGGTTTGAAACTCCGCAACTGAAAGTCTGAAAAAAAGTTTTGAATCTCTAAAAAAAAGTTTTGAAACTCTGAAAAACATTTTTGAAAGCGAATTTCACAGAACAAAATGGTATAATTATAAAACGGATAATTCAAGTCTGATGGGAGTGAATGTGACCACATTTACACTGTAATATTTTTCTTGAAGTGGTTTTATATTGTACTGTGCATCACATCTCAGATCAATGTTTCAGTGCCAGTTGGCAACGTATGGCATTAGAATCTAGCCTACTTGTCATCAAAGATTATGAAATGCATCACCAAAATGCACTTTTTCTAATCACTCTAATTATATCGGGGGATTATTTAAAATTATTTACTCTCAAATCTAGCTGCAAACAAATGTTAAAACGAGAATCATTCACTCATTTGAAGTATTTATAACTTAGTATGAGTGGAAAGTGAGGCTCGTTCCATCATGAAAAGTAAAAACTGTAAATAGTAGGCTAGGTTAGGCTCAGTCCTAATTATGATTATCAATATTCTGCAGTTCAATCATTGTGTTGTATTGTTGTAGCGATCGATGGAGCTTTAGCTGTAAATTATGCTGGAACAGTATGGAATACATGGTTGGTAAAAAGTCATCAAGGGTCTGAATTATCAAACAAGTGTCAAACCATCACTCTGCTGCCAGATATGCAGTAAATATGGATGGATCACTTCAAGGGTTGTTTCTCCTGACAAATTTTCCTATTGAACTCTATGTAAAAATAAGTCGGGAGAAGAAACCCTTCAAGTTATCCATCCATATCTACTGTATTTCTGCCAGCAATACAGAGTGATGGTTTAAGGCTTGTTTGATACGTCAGACCCTTGATGACACAGCCATTTAGCCAACCATGTGTTCCATACTGTTCCAGTGTAATTTACAGCTAAATCTAGTCCCACCCCCCAATTCCCATAGAGAGCCATTCAAATGCAGAGATGTTATAGAATCACTTGTAAGAGTACCAGAAAATAAGATATCAAGAGTCTTTTGATGTTGTTGGGACACAGACATCAGTAAGTCATGGCATGCGAAGGATATGCGACCAAATATTAAAAATTATTACTTTATTCTATATATAAATTCAGGGGTGCCAATAATTGTGGCACACATGGTTTTGTTAAAAATAATTATTTCTTGAGGGATTTTTTTTTTCTCATAATAAATTCACTTCAATTAAAGGTTGGATTTTTCAGTGTGAGATTAAGCTAATTCACCAAACGGTGAATTTTTTATAACCCATCTTTACCAGGGGTGCCAATAATAGTGGAGGGCACTGTATGTGGCTTGCTCCACCAATATCACATTTGCCCACTAACCACATGTTGAGTTTTATAACGTTACACCACTAGAGATCTACATTATCTGCCTATCTGAGAGATAGAGATCACTAGCTCGCGACAAAGACAGAGCTATCGCTAGCTAGCGAGAACACATAATAATTATCAGTATCATGACATAACTAAAGAATAGGATGTATTAAAAATACTGCACCATGTCCATGGTAGTAAGTAATAAAACGGAATTTAACACTTGAGTCTTGCATGTAACCATCGCTGTCAATTATTGTCTGTGCTTAATTAGTGGCAATTACTTTATCAACTTGATTATTGAGGTAGTGCAAAAGGGATAATTGCTTGACAAAGAGGCTATCGTGACATCTAGCTGCCGGAGAACTGAAGTACCACGGGAAAAAAAAAGGGGGAGACAGACTGGTGACCCTAGCGATTGGACTTTCCAAATTGTGAGGGAAAATGGGGAAAAAAATGTAAGTAAAATAAAATAGCAGCATAAATGCCATAAGCGGAAATAGATATCGAAACACTGACCTATCTTTTTCCAGCACATTCTTCTTCTCCAAGTTCTGGATGACCAGTTGGTGCTCCTTGCTTTGTTTCTTCAACTGCTCCTCCTGCTTTGAAAGGCGTTCCATCAGTTCCTCTCTCTGCATGCGGAACTCATCTAGAGAGGTCAGCTTTCCTACTAAGAAGAGAACATAGTCTAAGCTCATGGAACCTAACACCCAAATATCCCCCCCTAGTTCAGTGGTGGACACCTCCGGTCCTGGAGGGCCTGTGTGTATGCAGGTTTTTGTTTCCACAAATTGGCTAAATGAGCTACCTGGCTGTATACATTAACACTGGTTGACTCGTAGATTAGATCACAGTAAAACTCATATAGGAACACAAAAACATATCAAGAAATGTAGCTAAAATGTTAGATGGCATATTAAGGCCAGAAGTTGGCATGAAAACCAGAAAGAGATATGGCCCTCATTGCCCACCTCTGCCCGGGTTCTTGAAACTTGAGTATGATCCATTTAATTGCATAACCTGTAGCAAATATTTTTCTCTGTTAGCATGTGCTGCCTGCTTCCCAACAGCAGGATTTTCTGTATTACAGGTTCTGCAGATGTCTACTGTCTTCAACATCTGTGGTGTTTACTCTGTCCACTGATTTGTTTGTCTTTGTGAATGTATTTTGTAATGTCCCATGCCTAATGTACACTGCCTGGCCAAAAAAAAAGTCGCCATTGCACCCGTCATGCGTAGTGCCCACTGTACAAGCCTCTGGTGGCAGTGTTATGATCTGGGGTTGCTTCAGTTGGTCAGGTCTAGGCTCAACAACGTTATGCAGCAATAACATGAAGTCAGCTGAGTACCTGAATGTACTGAGTGACCAGGTTATCCCATCAATGGGCATATTCCAGGACGACAATGCCAGGATTCATCGGGCTCAAATTGTGAAAGAGTGGTTCAGGGAGCATGAGGAATCATTTTCACACATGAATTGGCCACCAGAGTCCTGACCTTAACCCCATTGAAAGTCTTTGGGATGTGCTGTAGAAGACTGTACGGAGTGGTTCGACTATCCCATCGTCAATACAAGATCTCGGCCAAAAATGAATGCAACTCTGGACGGAAATAAATGTTGTGACGTTGCATAAGGTTGTCGAAGCATTGCCACGACGAATGTGCTCCGTAATCAAAGCTAAAGGCTCTCCAACAAAATATTAGCGTGTGCGACTTTTTTTTTGGCCAGGCAGTGTATGTTGCCTGTCTGGAATCTGCTACTTGCTGTGCATGCCATAGTGTGCTACTTGCTGTGCATGCCATAGTGTGCTACTTGCTGTGCATGCCATAGTGTGCTACTTGCTGTGCATGCCATAGTGTGCTGCAAGTGTGTTGTAGGTCTCATATTCCACCACACTTGAAACACATGCAACGTGCGTTTGTCCTTGTGTGTGAGTTACACATCCCGTGTGAGGTGAATGGTCTGCATGTGTGATGACATTCTCTGAGGTTTGAGTTGCATGTCGCACCCAGGACCATGTTCTCCGATGTGAGCTGGTCTTTCTTTTCCTGGAAATCCTGACGAAGCTGAGCCAGCTGTTTCTCCAAAGATACTTTTTCTGCTTCCTTGGCTTGCTGGAGACCCAAAAGCTGTTCAGAGAGGTCGAAAACCTCATCTTCTTTCTGAGTTAGTGTTTGTTTTAGGTAGAGTACAATATCTTTCCTGTCCTCCTCCAAACTGCTGTATTGATAGGAAAAATCCTTCTGTTTCACCTCCAGTTCATCACATTTCTGCTTATACCTAAAGAAGACAACAGGAGACTCATTCATCACCAACACTGAAGCAACAAGTCATATACAAACCTCAACCCATCCTTGCTTGTAAACGCCCAAGCGTTCGTGGATGCTCCTTTTATACCCAGTCATGATAGCATCACCTGTTACCTATTCACCTGTTTACCTATGGAATGTTCCAAACAGGTGTTTTTTGAACATTCCACAACCTTCCCAGTCTTATGTTGCCCCTGTCCAAACTTTTTTGGAATGTGTTGCAGGCATCAAATTCAGAATTAGCGTATATTTACAAAAATCTATAAAGTACAACATAAAGGTAAAACATTAAATATCTTTTCTTTGTACTGTTTTCAATTAAATATATCCAAAGATAATTTACAGATCACTGCTTTCTGCTTTTATTCGCATTTACATACTGTCCAAACTTTTTTGGAATTTCCGTTTGTACAGTACTAACTTAGATTAGTGTATTTTCATAATTTAGATAAATTATTAAATAAAGTGCCACAAATGCAAAAAAAATATTGGCAAAAATTGTTTAAAGAAAAATAGTCTTTCTTTAGTTTGCAATGAAATATTGAGAGCGACAAATGTAAAACAGGTAAAACTATACATTTCCTGGATAATAAACTCCTTGTCCACAAGTGTGCAAGCACTGAGGGTGATATGCAGAACTACCAAAGATCTATGATGCAAAATGTAAGCAGTGTACCCTGCTGTCCCTTAGTGTCTCCAAATCTATCCAAAATGGGTAAATTGTGCACTGCTGTAAATCATAAAATAATCATATATTGAACTACAAATCAACAGTTTTCAAGTGCTAATTACTATATTTTCTTGAGTATAGGGGGATAGACATCTATGGGCCCAAAAACCTATCCAAAACCTGTCATTAAATGACTTTTTGTCCATTATAAATCTTATACACATTCATACTCACTCCAAGGAAAATGTAACATTCATCATGCACATTATGCACAGTAAAGTTGAAGGAGTATTTTCCATGCCCCAAGTGACAAGTATAGGCCAGGGATATACTAATACGCAATGTATATTATGTCCGATAAGATTACAATAAAATAATATTCCACCATCAGGAAAATTCTGGCAAATATTCTAGCTTAAGGGCAAATCAAACATAAAATGCAGTCAAAATATATTTAGAAATTTCTTTTAAATAACAATATCAAACATACGGCACAACACTGTGGCAATACTAACGTACATATTACAGACAGATGATTTCACTTTTAATTCAGCATATCACAATCCCAGTGGGTCAGAAGTTTACATACACTAAGTTGACTGTGCCTTTAAATTTTTTATATTTGGTCGCATATCCTTTGCATGCCATGAATTCCTGATGTCTGTTACCCAACAACATCAAAAGACTCTTGATATCTTATATTCTGGTACTCTTACAAGCGATACTATAACGTCTCTGCATTTGAATGGATCTCTATGGGAATTGGGGGGTGGGACTAGATTTAGCTGTACATTATGCTGGAACAGTATGGAATACATGATTGGTAAAATGGCTGTAAGTCATCAAGGGTCTGAGGTATCAAACAAGCCTCAAACCATCACTCTGCTGCCAGATATGCAGTAGATATGGATGGGTTGGTTTAAGGGCTGTTTCTCCTGACAAATTTTCCTATTGAACTCTGGAAAAATAAGTCAGGAGAAGAAACCCTTCAAGTTATCCATCCATATCTACTGTATTTCTGGCAGCAGAGTGATGATTTAAGGCTTGTTTGATACGTCAGATCCTTGATGACTTACAGCCATTTAGCCAACCATGTGTTTCCATACTGTTCCAGTGTAATTTACAGCTAAATCTAGTCCTCCATTATCAACACCTCCCTAACCTGTGGCCATGTTCCTGCTGCTTTTAAAACTGCCCGTGTAACCCCACTCCTTAAAAAACCTAGCTTGGACCCCTCTGATGTCAGGAACTACCGTCCTGTATCTCTCTTGCCCTTCCTGTCCAAAACTCTTGAACGAGCTGTCCGTAAACAACTGTCTGTTTTTCTCCACCAGAACAACCTGCTTGACCCGCATCAGTCCGGCTTCAGAACCGACCATTCCACTGAAACTGCTCTCCTGGCCGTGACGGAGGCACTCGCCACGGCTAGAGCCTCCTCCCTCTCCTCTGTTCTGATTCTCCTTGACCTGTCTGCGGCGTTCGACATGGTCAACCACAAACTCCTGATCTCCACACTCACTGAGATGGGCATTTCTGGGACTGCCCTCTCTTGGTTTGTATCGTATCTCACTGATAGATCCTACCACGTCTCCTGGAAGGGTTCCGTCTCTGCACCCCATTCCTTGTCTACAGGAGTCCCGCAGGGATCTGTACTGGGTCCTCTGCTGTTCTGTTGGTTCAGTAATTAATTCACATGGCTTCTCATACCATAGCTATGCTGATGACACTCAACTCTTCCTCTCTTTCCCTCCCTCTACCCCACAGGTTAAGGAGAGGATATCTGCTTGTCTGGCTGACATCTCTGAGTAGATGGCTACCCATCACTTGAAGCTCAACCTTGACAAGACAGAGCTCCACTTCATGCCATACAAGGCCTCCCCACTACATGACTTCTCCATCACCGTTGACGGGACCATGGTGGCTGCCTCCCGCTCTGCAAGGAACCTGGGGGTGGTCCTGGACGACCAGCTGCACTTCAAAGAGCACATCAGGGCAACGGCACGGTCCTGCAGGTTCCTCCTGTACAACATCAGGAGGATTCGACCGTGCCTGACCACCTACTCCACCCAGCTTCTTGTCCAGACTATGGTCACCTCACGCCTGGACTACTGCAACTCCCTGCTCGCAATCCTACCGGCCTGCCCCATTCTGCCTCTTCAACTGATCCAGAATGCAGCTGCCCGGCTTGTGTTCAACCTCCCGAAATTTTCCCATGTAAGCCCCCTGCTGAGGTCACTTGACTGGCTGCCAATTGCAGCCAGGATCAGGTTCAAAGTTCTGACCCTGGCCTACACTGCAGCCAATAGGACAAGCCCCGCCTACCTGCAGGACTTAATCCAGAACTATGTTCCTGCTCGACCACTTCGCTCTTCTACAGCAGGGCGACTCGCACTTCCCCCCCTCCGTGTCAACGGCTCTCGCTTGTCCCGACTGTGGAGCTTTTCCACCCTAGCTCCTCAGTGGTGGAATGAACTCCCCATTCCCCTACGTTCTACTCTAACCCTGCCTGCGTTCCGTCGTGGCCTGAAGACACACCTCTTCACACTCCACCTTGACTGATATTCTAATCTAGGACCTCATGGTACTAGTTCCCTGTGTTTTCTTGTCTGTTTGTTATAGTTTATAATAGTATTTAGAATAGAAGTGTAGTATAGCTGATTTACCCACAGCTTACTGTAAACTACATTCAACGTTCATTACTAGGGATAGCTGCTACGTTATGGGAAGGATGTGCTTTGTCTTATCTGTTCTGTAGTGACTTCGATGACGTTTTTGTATGCACTTATTATTGTATGTCGCTTTGGATAAAAGCGTCTGCTAAATGACTGTAATGTAATGTAAACTTCTGACCCACTGGAATTGTGATAGTGAATTAAAAGTGAAATAATCTGTCTAAACAATTGTTGGAAAAATTAGTAGTGTCAGACAGTGTCATGCACAAAGATGTCCTAACTGACCAACACTATAGTTTGCTAACATGAAATCTGTGGAGTGGTTAAAAATTAGTTTTAAGTGTATGTAAACTTCTGACTTCAACTGCATATGCATGAGGTATGATATGGTATCTATTGTATTTTGGTAACTATGGTATATTCTTCTGTATTTCTTTAAAACAAAGTATAAACATATCCTTTCTGGAGTGTAATTATTTGCCAATTGTTTAAAACATTAATTGAAATGATGTGTTGTTCCATGAGGCAACTTTAATTATCTGAGATTTACAGTTTGAATGACCACATTTTCTTGAAATGGTAAGATGAAAAAACCCAGGTTTACCAAGTTACATTAAATAATTTAGGAAAGATTGGGTAGCATTGCTTTGGAAAAGAGCTAGTTTAATTAGTGCTACGATAGGCAGGCTATTGTTAGTTGTAACTTGGCCACATTTTAGTTTCAATATTTTTAAAGGCACGCGTAGTTTTTGCAAGATGGAATTAATTACTTACAGACAGCGCTTTGCAGACTATCCGTGAGTAACTTTTTTTTTTTTTACGTTGAAAACGTTTTTTGTTGAGATAGACTTAACTCTGTATTTACGAAGAGATTTGTGCCTGGCCCTGAAGTGAATCTTACCCGTGTACTTCACAGACCAGCTGCAGATAGGAGCTGCCGTTCCCTTGGCTACGGCTTATTGACCAAGTTAGTCATCTGTGTATGCAGAATGGCTTCGTACATTTAAGATTGCTTAGCTATAGGCCTACTACTACGAAGCTACACTTTCCACCAATAAAAATATTTTGAAAGTATCGGCTTTTAGAAGGAGTTGCTTTTATTGCCTTTGATTAAAGTCAAACCTTTTCCCGCCTAAGCAACATACACAATGCCACAAAATATACCACAAATATGTGACCAAACAAGTCCGAAAACATTGCGGGTACAGACCAGACCCAATTGGTGCGCAGCTGCGCGGGGTACCTGCATTTAATTTCCAACAGTTCTGTCAGTTCCATGCATCTACGGAAATATAGGCTATATATTTTTAAAGTGATCCAAGATGGCACGTTTCTTGGAAACTTTGTAAGCTAATTTTTTTAAGTTACTATTAAAATATTGTTGTAAAGCACAATACCGTTGATAATTCATTTCTTTTTATATAGCCTAATAATGAACTGGATGCAATCAAACGTTTAACTTGGTGTTCACTTACTTCTCCAACTGGAATTCCAGGTCCTTCATGTGTACAATGTAATATTCTCTGCTGTGTTCAGTCTGAGGATCCCCCACCGTCTCTCGCGAACGGCCTCGTTCTAGCTTTGTTTTCCCGGGTTTGGCGACAGTGTCCTTTTTTCCCTTCTTTTTTGAAGCCATTATTGTTGCATCTGAACAGAACTCTTCAGGTACAACGCTGAGCTAAAGCTGCATGCGTGTTGCTAAGGGTAACGTTAACAAACAACAAGGTGGGAGGGCTGATTCTGAAGTTTCCACAGCGGAAATTAAGCTATCTGTTCTATTCTTCACATATAGCCTAGGCTACAGCTAGGAAGTACAAACCTCAATTCCAAATAAGTTGGGACAGTAGGCCTATGTAAAATGCAGAAAGCAGTGATTTGTAAATTCTCTTTTACATATATTTATTTGAAAACGGTACAAAATTTAAAAAAAAATGTTTTACCTTATCAACTTCATTGTAAATATAAGCTAATTCCGAATTTGATGCCTGCAACACGTTCCAAAAAAGTTGGGACAGGGGCGACATAAGACTGGGAAGGTTGTGGAATGTTCAAAAAACACCTGTGTGGAACATTCCACAGGTGATTAGGTAACGATGCTATCATGACTGGGTAAAAGGAGCATCCACGAAGTCTCAGCCGTTTACGAGCAAGGATGGGTCGAGATTCGCCACTTTGTGAAAAACTGAGCGAATAGTCCAACAGTTTAAGAACAACGTTTCTCAACGCACGATTGCAAGGAATTTAGGAATTTCACAATCTACAGTCCATAATATTAAGATTCGGAGAACCTGGAGAAATCTCTGCGCATAAAGGGCCAGGCCGGAAACCAATATTGAATGCCCGTAACCTTCGATCCCTCAGACAGCACTGCATTAAAAACCAACATGCTTCTGTAATGAATATAACCACATGGGCTCGGGATACTTCGGAAAACCGTTCAGTAAACACAGTTCGTCGCTGAATCTACAAATGCAAGTCTCTACTGCGTCATATATGTGAGGTCCCTGTGTTCCGTCCCTGGTTTTCCCCTCGTCTCATGTTCCACCCCGTGTTTTCCCTACCTCCTTCCTCTTGTGTTTCTCACTGCCCGCACCGGCATTGTGTTTCCCTCTCGTGTCCTTGCTAGCCTTCCCCCACCTGTTGCTCGTTCTGTCCTCATCATGTTGTGTATTTAGTCTGCCCCGATTCTGTGGTTGGGGCCGGACCGTCTTGTGATCTCCTAGTGTTCTCGTCATGTCCTGGTCTTGGGAGTTTGTTCATTATTTTGGTTGGTTGGTTCGTCCGTCTGCCCTGGTCTTGTCCTGTCTTCTCCCCCCCCCCCCGGCAGCTCCCCTCCAAGGCTCCCTCCTGTCCCGTCTGAGTTCCTGCTTCCCCAGGCTTAAGCGCCTGACCCTGACCTCAGTCCCCGGCGTCTGTTCCCTCCTATTCCTGTCTGCGGCTCCCCGCACTTTCTATGGCTCCCCTGCAGCCTCTGCGATGGCACCGGCCCATGGGCCCCGTGCCTGTTCCCGTACGTTCCTGACCCTGGTCGCCCGCACCTGTTCTGAGCTTTTTGGAAATAATGGACCGCGTGTTCTCCGGGCCAAAGAGGAAAAGGACCATCCCGATTGTTACCAACGCAAGGTTCAAAAGCCAGCTTCTGTCATGGTATGGGGGTTAGTGCCCAGGGCATGGGTAACTTGCACATCTGTGAAAGCACCATTAATGCTGAAGGGTGTGTATACAGTGCATCCGGAAAGTATTCACAGCGCTTCACTTTTTCCACATTTTGTTCTGTTACAGCCTTATTCCAAAATTGATTAAATTCATTTTTTCCCTCAAAATTCTACACACAACACCCCATAATGACAATGTGAAAAGTTTTTTTGAGATATTTGCAAATTTATTAAAAATAAAAAAATAAAATTTCTCATTTACATAAGTATTCATACCCTTTGCTTTAACATATTTTTAAAGTATCATATTTGGTCGCATATCCTTTACATGCTGTTACTTCCTGAAGTCTGTGACCATCAACATCAAAAAACTGTCGATATCTTATTTTCAGGTACTGTTACAGCGATACTATAACCTCTCTGCATTTGAATGGATCTCTATGGAAATTGGGGGGTGAGACTAGATTCAGCTGTAAATTACACGGGTACAGTATGGAACACATGGCTGGCTAAATGGCTGTAAGTTATCAAGGGTCTGAGCTATCAAACGAGCTGCAAACCATCACTCTGTTGCCAGATATGGAGTAGATGTGGATGGATCACTTTAAGGGTTGTTTCTCCTGACTTTTTTCCCCATAGAGTTCTATAGGAAAATGAGTCCGGAGAAATAACCCTTGCAGTGATCCATCCACATCTACTCCATATCTGGCAACAGAGTGATGGTTTGGGGCTCGTTTGATAGCTCAGACCCTTGATAACTTACAGCCATTTAGCTAGCCATGTGTTCCATACTGTACCAGTGTAATTTACAGCCGAATCTAGTCTCACCCCCCAATTTCCATAGAGATCCATTCAAATGCAGAGAGGTTATAGTATCGCTTGTAACAGTACCTGAAAATAAGATATCGACAGTTTTTTGATGTTGATGGTCACAGACTTCAGGAAGTAACAGCATGTAAAGGATATGCGACCAAATATGAAATATGATACTTTAAAAATATGTTAAAGCAAAGGGTATGAATACTTATTTAAATGAGAAATTTTATTTTTTTATTTTTAATAAATTTGCAAAAATCTCAAAACTTTTTCACATTGTCATTATGGGGTGTTGTGTGTAGAATTTTGAGGGAAAAAATGAATTTAATCAATTTTGGAATAAGGCTGTAACAGAACAAAATGTGGAAAAAGTGAAGCGCTGTGAATACTTTCCAGATGCACTGTATAAACATTTTGGAGCAACATATGCTGCCATCTACACAATGTCCTTTTTCTGGGACGTCCCTGCTTATTTCAGCAAGACAATGCCAAGCCACATTCTGCATGTGTTACAACAGCGAGTCTTCGTAGTCAGAGTACGGGTGCACCTGCCTGCAGTCCAGACCTGTCTCCCATTGAAAACGTGTGGTGCATTATGAAGCACAAAATACGACAATGGAGACCCCGGACTGTTGAGCAGCTGAAATCCTATATCAAGCAAGAATGGGAAAAAATTCCGCTTTCAAAACTTCAACAATTAGTGTCCTCAGTTTCCCAAAGATTACAGAGTGTTAAAAGGAAAAGTGATGTAACAGTGGTAAACATGCCCCAGTCCCAACTTTTTTGGTATGTGTTGCAGGCATCAAATTTAGAATGAGCATATATTTAACGTATATTGGGGGACATCTGGGTCTATGACACAGCCAACACAATAAGATCCGTCTGCGGCCTGCAGACTAGGGGGCGGACCGTCAGCCTCCAGTTAAACCCACAAGAGATTAAGAGAACTACATTTTTTTTCAGTAAGGGGTTCAGCGAGACTCAAGCCTACATGCCACAGTGCCTGGAACACTGACTACACCTCAGATCATATGCTCCAATTAAGTATATGTGAAGCAGCAAGAGTAGAAAAGGAAGATACAGATCAGGTGAAAACATGATGGTTTATTAATGGCAATAATCACTGGTTAAGACTGTGAAAGCAAATATGAACACATTCAATACCTATAGCTAAACACAAGATGACACACTGGCTTAGGCAAATAAACATGGACAAGTTCACCAACAAAGTACATAACCAAGTGATTCCATATGGTGTGACTATGGTACCAGGAGAACTGTTAAGCAGATTCTCACCAAGTGTCCCTTTGGGCTTCCCTTGAGCAGGCCTTCCACTTTCCACAATTGCCTTTGTCCAAATAAGGTCTGGCCAGGAAGAGGGTTGTAACATCTCCACCCCACCACCAAGAGTCCCCCCTCTCCTCCAGGAAGAGACAAACTGTATGTCTACTCCCCCTGATCTAGTGATAGTAATAAGCTGCTTTGTACGACAGCGCGTGATCTTACGATTTTGCCAATCATTTTTCTAGATACCTTTCTATGGAGGTCCGAGGAGCTCGCCACTCTGGGATCCAGACACTTATGTAGACAAACACTTACAATCCTCCTCCTGATCATTCTTTATTCCTTCCCAATTAGTTTCTAGTATGCTGGCTCCTATAATTCACAAACCCATCATTTCAGTTATTTTTATTCTCAGTCCACCATATTTACCATATTATCCAGTTATTTACATGCACATACATTGTACCGTTTTATTTCCGTCCAGAATATATTTGTATGAACCTCAGGTGCCTGTGAGGCCATTTATGACCTGTGAACAGGCCTTGGCCAGGCCATGTTTTCCCGCCGCCATTAGGAGGCTAAAAAGATTGTGAGATTGTGCCATGTCCTGAAGAGTGCCGTTTACAACTTGTGTGCTGCGATATTGTCTTTCCAGCTGCCATTTGCGACCCGTGATGTCCTGATTGATTCTTCCAGCCATATTTTACAGCCTGTGTTTTTTGTGACTCCAACGTTGTAGAATGGAGTTTGAAAGAGAGTCCATGAAAAATACAATGAATAAAATCGCACCTTACAAAGACACTTGTCGAAAGTATAAATTAGGCTTTGCTGATTACATTGCAGATGAACTAAAGCTTGCATTGCGGAGTGAGGTTGATATGGCTTGCACCAATATTAATAATTCTGATATCGCAGCCCTTTGCGATGTGTTTATCATGGGAATTCATATTGTGATGATGTGCGTACGCACAAAGATGCGTATGCCACTTTCCCGGAGGATTTGGGATTTATACAAATTTGACATCAAAACATGTGCACATTTACGGAAAAAAAACTATGACCCATGTAGACGTGCATTTTGGAGAGTGTGGGACTCATTGCAATAGCAAATACAGATAAATGTCCTACAGAGCCATTTTACTCAATTCCGTTCACTTCATATCAAATTACACATCCTTCTAATATTCACATCCCTTGACAAAGGAAAATCCAGGCCTAAGTAGTTTCTGTCTTTTTGGTGTTAGTCTGAAAGTCCATATTTAAACATCCAGACTGAATGGGAGGACCAACAATGCGACTTCTATTTCATGGCCAGGGGTTTAATCGGGAGATATTTACATGGATGTAATAGCTTATCTGTATGTTTTGTGTGTATATATCTGTCGTTCATCTTTGTAACTGTGAAACTGCTGCTTTAAGATGCAAGACACATTTCTGTGTAATCAGACAATAGTATTATCGTATCGTATTTTGAATAATGTCTCGTCACGGGCTGATAAGAGTTGTGACTCAATAGCAACAATTATTTATTCCTGGCTATGGTGCTGTAACCTTAATGACCATCATCATCAATATTCATAGTGTATTGAGGGCCGTGGATGTGGTGGTAGTTACATCAGTTCTATTCACTTATTCTTCCTTCCTTTTCCTTTCTTTCCCTTCTTCCCTGTGTTCTTGCCCTTCATTGCTTTGCGCACCTGGAACCCTCTCCAGTGAGCCTGGATGATAACAGCATTCTGTTCCTGGATGATCCGCTCCCTCTCCTGTTCCTCCTTCTGTTTCTGGGCCAGGTGCCGCTCCTCCATAATCTGGCTGTATTCAAGCTCCAGAACTTCATAGTGCTCCTCCAGCTCCTGCAGCTCCTCGCTCTCCTGTGCGTAGTACACAGACATCTCTTCCAGCTCCACCTGAAGGCATACAGAATCTGTTAAATTAAGATTACATTAAAAGAAATGTTGCCACCTGAAAAAAAAATCGTCTGAGGTGATCAACTCATACCTCCCAAGATTTTGGTTTGAAAATACGGGAGATTGTTCCAGGCGGGAGGTGGGGAAAGAAGAAATTATGAGTGTGTGTGTTTTGCTGTGGCAAGAACAGGTTACTAAAAGAAAAACTAAAGAGCTAAGACAAAGCTGAGAAGGAAAGAAGGTGGCGGAAGCAAACGCACGACCACTGCCAGAACCTCTTTTTTCCTTGAAGCGAGCTACTTTTGGTTTGCCCGATTGTGTTGAAACAGATGCTGTGAGATGGTGTAGTGTGGATTATCTTTAAAAAGCAAATGTGGCAACTTTGCTCATGTCAAACAAACAGACAAGACCGATTGATCTGTGCATGATGAATTTTCATAATAAACTTTGAGGGCTGGGGAAATTACACAAGTTTCCCGGGAGAAATAACAAAACAGGAGTACTCAAAACAGGTAGACATCTTTAAGATATGGTAGAAACTCGGGAAAAATGGGAGAGTTGGCACGTATGGATCAACTAAGGAGGTGCAAAGAGGACTGTGTGTGTTAAAATGGAAAGACACGTTCTGGATGATTGCGTAATAATAGGGGATAATTAAGTTCCCCATTCTAGCTAACACTGAAAATGTACAAAAACCATTTTTAACCACTCCACAGGGAGAGTCAAGAGCATTTGATAGAAAGAACCAGAGCAAAATCATACAATTTACAAAAGAAAGTTGGCTATGGTTCAAAAAGCCAACATAGAATTGTGTGTCTAGTAAGAGTGAAAGTCAATGTAGTCTGATGGACCTTGGGGGCATTGCAGTTCCTATTCCTAGACCAAATAATTTTATTTTCCTGTTGAATATAATAGACATTCCCTGATTGCCAATTTACATATAACATGACAACAATGTTACAACCTTCTGCCATCTCCCCTAAAGATGAAAAAGCCATTTGTAAATGAGTAAATGCTTCCAAGCCCTGTAGTGCTGTAATGAGGGTTCACTGACGCTGAATAAGAATGTTAGAGTGAATTTATGAATGCACTCATAACTATAAAAAATGATAAATTAATTGTCAGTATGTCCTACCTGTTTTTCACTCATGTCGGCATCATACTTCTGGATCCAGTTCTCAATCTCTGACTCCACCTTGTTCCTCCTCTGATGAATTAGTATACATGGGAAAGAAACACAACAATTGAATAATTGTCTGCATCCAGTGCTTTGGGCTTATGAAAAGCACATTATGAATAAAATTAATTATTGTTATTATTTATTTATTTAGAATATTTGTATTTGAATAGAAACCTGTGTGGTCCTACAGTGCCTAGACATTCTTTTGTTCACAAAATTGTGTTCACAAATAACATTTGTCATTATTTGGCGTTAAAATAATTCATACTATTTCACTGATTTGGCTTCATCTGACCCACAAACATACAGTAGGCTACATTATTGGGGCAAACATATGTCTGGATAGCTTTGTAAGATTCAATATTCAGGCTATTTTCTATGTCTCAATATTAATAATTGTTATCTGTATTTATTTATTCATCCCCCAGTTCTCTATTGTAAATGATGTTTCTTGGTATAAATGTCTGTTTGTAAATTCAAATATTACATGCTGCTAGAAAGATTTATAGCAGCATAGAACCTTTTTAAAACTTGTACATTTTCTAAAATGAACAACCAAGTTTAAACATATCCTTTCTGGAGTGTAATTTTTCATCAACTGTTTAAAACATTAATTGAAATTATGTGTTCTTCCATGAGGCATTTTTTGTTATTTGACATTAAGGGCTATATTTTCGGGCAGGCGCATGGCGTGTGGCTAGCCGGCGCATTGGGGAAGTGACATTTTCGTCATGGATTTTCACACTCCTGAGCCCATTTGACTTGCCGTGCGGCGAAGTGGAAGGAGAGCCACTGTGTCGGTGTGTCAGTCCATTGCGAGTTGCTCATTTCGGGGCTTTTCCAAGCAATGCATGAATGATCATTCATAACCTATTCAAAAGCCAATAAACCATTTCCGTGGATCATATGCTGTCCGATTTGACTAATATAAATCCTCCAAGCAGAACAAATGCATAGGCCTTTATTGTGCATTGTCTTTTTTATTTTTTTATGTTAGGCTGATTCCTGTATGTATTTCTGTTTTTAATTGTTCATGGCTGTTATTATACTGCATTGTAGTCCCGGGGTAGGCTACTGTATATTCCGTTCTTTTTCTTACACCCATCTGTAATGAGTAGATATAAACGCAGCTGTGCGATGCTGAGGTGGACACTGTAATATTTGTAGTATTGTAGTATTTGTAGCTTATTATGAACGGAAAGTGAAGCTCGGTTGAAAAGATGTACTACTCACTGTAGGCTACAAAACAGTAAATAGTAGGCTAGGCTCAGGCCTAATTATGATTATCAATATTCTGCACTGTAAAAATATCTTGTAAGAAAACCGTGAAAAGACTGGCAGCAATATTGCCAGCGAAAAACCATTTAATGAATGTATAAATCCTGTATAAATGTATTAAATTTTCTGCCCGGTCCACTTTCTAGGAATCAAATGATTTGGCGGGCCAACCCCAACCCCCTCACTCCTTCCTCATTCAAAATGCAGACAAAGGCTACATGAGAAGAACGGAGTATATTTTGAACAGCTTGTCAATGCTTTTCAGTTGCATGAAATGCATTCCTTCCAAGTTTTTTTATTAAAAAAATATAGCCTACTGCTAAAAACATTTTAACACAGGACTAAATGAAATTAAAAATGTAATTGTCCATGGCAGAGAAGTGCAATACTTGTTTGTTTAACACAAATAAAAACATTTAGGCTATTACCAGAATGTAAATTAGATACGTATGACTGCTTCGAAAGTGACAATTAGCCTAAATTTCAAACACCTTTGAAAACGTCAAAACAAGGCTAACAACCAAAATACAATTTTAAAAAGAAAATGATAATATTCGGATCAAGCAGAAGGATGGATGGGATGGAAATCAGAGTGTGTCAATGTGAAAAGTGGCATCTCCGCTCAAATGTTCGGCTGATATGATGCTGTGGTGAGGCGGAGGCACTGTTGGAGGTGTTCGTTTGTAGTTCTGTTTATTTTTTTACTTTTGATTAATTTAACTGTGGATAAGCCAGAGTCGCAGGTGTATGTCAATCCAAACATGGCCACGATGAACATTGCCAGCTTTTTTATGTTCTTGAAGTTGGACTCGCAAACGGTCGCATCATGGTGTCGCGCTTTTAGCACCTCTGAAGTGGACAGCTTCATCATCTCCAGTTGGAGGGAATTTGTTTAATTTATAGGCCTATGCCAGTTGTATGAGAGAAATAACCCACTTCAGCGACAAAGCACTTTTAGCACATAGCAGGCGCAGAGTAGCTATACTCAGTAAGAAATATTTTAAAAATATAATCGCTGTTTGTAAGGAAGAACTGAATCGAAAGCACCCATATATAAGCTAGCCTACACATCTGTCTAGCCAAAACAATGCAAAGTACCTAGCTAGCTAACACAGCTTAGCTACATTACATTAGGCTACATTGATATCACTTCAGCGGGCTGAGTGACTAACACTCACGTTATTTGTTATCTTCTGTTTTGTTTAATAAATCGACTGCATTGAAAGAGCCAAGACCACAACATTATCAGTCAACAGTAGCTACAGTTGGATCACCAACCTAGATGTTAGCTTACTTGTCTGAAGTTATCCTGCCAAGAGTTTGGGCGTTTAGCCGAACACACCACCGCTCCTCCTCCCACCACAGTAAAAACAGCTGTGAAACCACAGACTGGAACTCGCACTTTAGCGGAGGGAAAACATTCCAAACTCTCTCGACTAGACAGTCCTCTTCTCATCAACCCGACTGACGGTAGGTTATCTAACAGACTTAGCTATGCTAATTCCAGTGTAGCATCTGAATTGTACGTAGCCTAGCTAACAGGTGAATGGCAGCCGCTGTTCTATTGAGAACTTAAAAGTTTCTTTCTCTTCGGTAATGGCGACCGCTATAACTTAAACCTTTCTCACAGCGACTTCTTCCTCTACCCCTAATAACGCCAATTAAGGGTTATGTTTGGATATCTCCTATCAACTCGCTCTTAGCTGAGGAGCGCTCCTGCTGCAGACAGTAGTCTTTCACAACACTCACTGTCATGTTTGTCTCCACTTACTCTTCTTCGTCCTTTTTCGCACCGTAATTGGCTGAAACCATCAGCCAGACAGTCTATGTGCCACTTTTTTCACAATAAAATATGCGGTTAACATTGAAATACAAAGTTGATGCTTTTAACCACTCGTTACATAGGTTTGCTAACAAAGCCAAAACTTTCCTGGGAAGGTTAGACAGTGAACTTTCTTTATCCTAATTACGCATTCCCTTTTCAACTTTTTACCGCAAAATTAGAATTTTGCGCATGAACTTTTCACCACTCTCAATTAGCGCATGCATTTTTAACAATGGGGAATCAGTCAGCGATGGACTCAGTCAGTTACCTACAATCAGAGATGTAGGCCCGGCCGCTCTGTATCCGGGCAAAAAAACAGCAAAGAGAAAACATTTTATGAACAAAGATACTAAAAAAATTATACGCTATTATTCATTTGTTATTAAGGTTAATAAATACATATATATGTACATAAATACAGGCCAAATTGTAGCAGCAGCTCAATTAATTACAGAAAAGATTGCACCCACACAGCAAGTTAAGGGAACGAGAAGAGGGAAGTGATGGGAATAAACAAAATAATGTGGAGGGAGGAAGAAATGAGAGGAGCGATAGAAGAGCATCAAGAGCAAGCGGAGACAGGCCTGAGTCCTAAACTTAGATTTTTGCCAAGGGCTTCGGACATCCCAAAATCCACACTCCTTGATTAGGGGAAAGGGTGAGACACATACATTTCAGAAACTGTTGCCACTTTAGCCTAGTAAAGTAACCCCCATCCCCTTTCTTATACATAACCACATTATGATTATTGCTCTTCCATAGGTTTCAGAGTGTCAGGGATGTTTCTCATGAATATAGATGCAATTCCCCATGACATTTTCACTCCAAGCCTGACCACAGAGAGAGAAGGTTTTTATATAGGTTTTTATCACATGCACAATAATGTGTTTTAATGATAAAATAGGCTAGTGTCCCACTTTGTCTACAAAAGTGTCCCACTCAACCTGAAAGTTACACTTCAGTAAAGTTTGGTGTCAGAAGGGGTTTAGAGATATATAGCATTTATTTAGAAAAAATTATAATGTCATTTCACCATAAGAATGTTGATAAGGCCTTATTTAAATAATAAAATAATAATTTGAGTCGGTATTGATTCACTTTGATAGTTTAAAGACCGATTTGCAAAAAAGTGTCCCACTTTACCACAACCCACCCTAAATGCTTTTCATCTTTGGGTTATTATGCAAGTGCAACCTATTTTATTTGGATTTTGCATATTTTTGAGGATTTGTTGGCGGGTTTTGCTTTTCGGAATAAGGCTGCCGCTGCATCATAACTGGAATACTTATGTTTTCCATATAATTAAGGCTTTTCTAATATTTTATATAATTATAGCCAAGCCTAGAATTTTCTTTACAAGAGAAATAAAAATAAAATGCAGCGATATAACAAGCACAATGTGCAACAAAAAGACCATGTGAGAGGCCAGTGGTCTAAACCTAACCCCAGAATAAAAAAAAGTTTTTGCTGATTAATTGTTTTCTATCTTTTTTCAGTATAAAAAGCAGGAGCAGAGTGAAAGCAGATGTTTAACGAATGGGCAAATTTTATTCATGTTCGACCTTTGGAGATTGAGCTGGGTAGGCTTTTATGGTCATTGGTATCAAATGAGAGTTTACACATACACATAGGCCTACTGTACGTTATTGTCAGGTACTAGCCTACATAATACAGTAGTAATGGCAAGATTATTGGTGTGGTGGTGTATCGTTATTGTTTACTGGTATGGGAAACAGTGTTATAGCCTATTATCTCTCAAAAGTCACTCTTGTAAATTCAACATCTTTTGGGGGGAGTAACTGAGTGAAATTGACAGCTAAAGTTTGAGTGATAGTCATTGTAAGACAGTCAATGTTAACGTGTCTGCCAGTGGTAAATGATAGGCTAGTCCATGTAACGTCACTGTAAATTCAGTGTTAAAATGACAGTCAATAAAATGTTAGTACTTAAAATCAATGGGTCGATTATTAGCTTCTGGAGGTATGGTTACAGTAATTGTGGCATGTGGTGGTGGGGCCCAATGTGAGATCTTTTCATGGGGCCCAAAATCCCTGGTGGCATCTCTGGTTTGAAAGACGGGGTTATAACAACCCAGAGAAGGGATACATGTCTGACGTACCCTTCTGAGGGTCATCTCAACCTCACGGTTCTCGGTGATCAAGTTGTTGAGTTGCATACACAGCTGGTTGATGTCCTTCTGCATGTTTGCCCGGCGGATCTCTGAGGTCTTCCTGTATGACAGGTTCTGGTTATCCACATCCTGCAGCATTCGAATCGCAAAGTCCTCTGATATTTTCTCCCTCTGGAGCATGAAGCTCTTCAGCTTACGGATGACCTTGTTCTTCTTCAATGTCTGAGGGGTAATAAAAATGAATCACTGAAAACACAAGCGTAAGATATTAAGTAAGGAGCTTCAAGTTGGTCAGTTAATATTTTTAAAATCGCAGGATTAGCTAGCATTAATAGCAAACAATCTAATGTTAGCTTGCTAGCTAAGAGGTTGACAACTATGGTGTCCGAGAAAGGACTCTGTTGACATGAAAATGTTAATAGTACTCATATTTAAACTTATACCCTTATGGTTCACTCAGTTTTACCATTTGCATGCGTTCTAAGTTCAAAACAGAGCAAATTCCCATTGCGTATTGTTATGGTATGTCACAAAATGTATTTAAACAAGCAGACAAATGCTACCTATACCTCTTTCGTTCTCCGTTGTCAATGTTATATAAATTTGCGCGTGTGTTATTCAGATGCAAATTACGTATTGCCTAAATATGTGAGGGTTTGTGCCGAATTATGATGAGCCAAACGTGATAACTGAAAAAAGGGATAGACAGTCCCTGGCAGTGCCAAATAATAACACACCCCTATAAAACGGGCTATAGCCACGTAAACACGGGCAGAGATAAACCTCAAAATAGAGAACGCTAAAGAGATAGCGAGAGAAGAACAGAAAAAACAAGACCCCTTCGGAACGTGGCTATAACGCCCGATAAATGGTGAAATAAAAATAAAACTCACACTCTCAGAAATGCGAGAGTGGGAGCGAAGGAGAGGGAAGAGCAATAAGGGAAACTGAAACCTAATTCCCCTAGGCCTCTAGGTAGAAGAATGTCTGAACTGCGCAATAAAAGAAAATCTTTCTTCTCACAATAGCAGAGAGACAAAACCCACTAACCCTGACCTCGTGAAAACACGAAATGACAAAGAAGCGCCTAAAAGTGGAAGTGCGGGGTTTAAATACCTGAGGGGTAAAAGAACAGGTGAAACGAATAATTAGCGGGGATTAGGAAAACTCCGAAACAGAACGCAGAAAAAATCCGATAGACTGAAAAGAAAAAGGGGAATGAGATAGAAACCGTAGCAACAGAGGGAAGATAGGTGAAAACCATGACAAAATAACGTTCATTGCTATGAACTTACTACCAACTTGAGGAGCAAAATTTTATGGCAGTAGCCCTTTGGAGAAAAAAAAAGGTCTCTTGCTGGTCAAAGCTGCTTAAACTGAGAATTATTAGCATAACGATGACTGTTAAAGCCTCATTTACAAATGTAGTTATTTATGGTACTGAATAACTTGCATGTTGCGCATATATTTTTTGACGTAGGAACTTTTAATTTTCAATCTTGTCAGGGCCAGTACAAACATACTAGTTACCATTTTTCATATCAATTGGCCTTACAGTTCATGAGAACAAGATTTAACTATTATTTTTTTTACGTTTAAAAATTGCTGAAAATGCCAAATATTTAATCCCTTGTGACAGCCATGTTTTTTTTTTAGCCGATCACGTTCAAAATTGGTACACATCCATGTCATATCACTCGCTTTAGACCACCAAGTCTGAGAATTATTAGCATAACGATGACTGCCAGAGCCTCATTTGCATATTTAGAAATTTATGGTCCTCATTAATTTGCATGTAACACGGTTATTTTCTGATGTAGGAACTTTTCCGGTTCAAACTTGCTAGGGACCAGTATAAACATATACCTAGCAATTTTTCTGTTAATCTGACTTATGATCTGATTGTCTACAAGAAGACAATTTTTTTGACAACAGTTTTTTTTGACAAGTTTTTCTCAAAATTCAAAATGACGGAAAATCTAATCTGGTGCATCTTTTCTATTTTTATTCTATTATGTTTGACAGATCTGGCAGTGTTGGTTTTGTGTCTCTAAGACAAACTGTTCAAAAGTTGGCCTCTCAAAGATTTGACTGACTGCTTGCTACAGCACCCCTAAAGAATTTTTGCATCAAAATTGTGTGAGGGTGTGTGTGGCTTTGGGTCCTCTATCCATCTGCCAAATCAAAGAAATGTTTGAAAGACCATTTTTCTGGAAAAGGGTTGAATAATAATAGAAATAACAATAGGGTTTCAGCCCCCTTGCACCATAAAAATCCTAACAAAAACAAGAGGGTTCCAGCAGATTCACTTGAACAACAATAATTTCATATCAGTATCAGTTAATATTTCTGATCTCTCATCCTCTTCCCTCCATCTCTGCCCCTTGAATTACACCGCCATTTTTTAACAATAACACATGATTTCAGCTTAGCATTATACATAGCCACCATAGCAATTTAGCTATGTTAACAGCATATTATTTAGCTTGTTAGCTAAAACAGCAACAAGGTGCCACTTTGAAATAATATTTTCCAGCAATTTTCTTACAGACCTTTCTTATGGAAATGTTGGTGTTCTATGCCTCAGCTAGGTTGATTTGCGCAGTTGTATGCTGCACACAAACACAATTTATTAACTGGCTAGCTCTGTCACACAACTACCAGGATTGCAATGAATTATGGTACAAAGGGGATATTTCATTGCATTCATAGTCAACCTTGACCAGTTCAGCTGATGGATTTGATTATGAAACGTAACTATCATTAATCAAGTTTAAAAAAAATATCATCAGGGAAGTTTTATTTTGCCTTCAAAAGTCTGATATTCCTCGTTCACTTTCATGGGTAGCAAGAATGTTTTGCACTCACAGCTTACTTCTGGGGCTTCACAAGGCTGAAGGCTTGCTTCTTGTTAAATATGCATGTGTATGGTGTGGTGCGGTGGCAGATGGTCGGGGGCAGAAGTAGTGTGGGTGCGCGTCCTGCTGAAATTATATTGGTTATCGGCATGAAGCTGAGCAGACTGCTTCGTAAAAATCTCAGGGCGCCATTGTAAAAGAGAGCTTTGCTCTCAATTGGCATATCCCTGTTTAAATAAAGGTCTCTATCTAACTAAGATAACTAATTACACATTAAAAAAGGAAATTTAAATATGAGTACTATTAACATTTTTAAAAACCTTTAAAAATACAAATGTCATTTAAACTTTAAACATGCAGACTGGCTTTAAAACTGCCATCTGACCTGTGTGGAGTGGGGGTGGGGTAAAGGTGTACAGGTGGTGGGGAGGGGGGTGTATGGGGGTGGGTCATCACCAATAATTTTGAATCATTCTCTTCAGCCTTTCCGGGCACCAGCCACCATTGGAAGAGACCATTTTAGGTTTTGGTTTATCTTATGAAGGGGAGATATTGTCTTATTTTACCTCTGCATCCTTGTCTTTAGTTGCAGCTGCCACATCTTCCTCCAGTGTAGAGAGCACCTCCATGTTATTGCAGTGCCTGAGAGATAGTTCATCCATGTACCAACTTCTGTCTCGTTGTACTTGCTCCTCTGCTGGGCCAACCGGCTCCCTCTCTCGGAGGAGGCCCTGCAGCCCCCCAAGCGCCTCGGCCAACTTCTGGGATCCATTATAAGTTGCATCGCTGCTCAGCCCCTGGCAAACAGTGGGGTGGGTTCGCAGATAGCGGAGGACATTTCGAAAAGAACCAAAGAGTGCCTGCTCTAGCCCTGCCAGATGGGTCTTCCCCTCCTCTCCCTGCACCTCCAGCCACCTTTGCTTCTGAGTGGCAAACCTCTCTTCTAAGAGCTGGTGGTCCTGCAGTACTCTCATCAGCCCACCCCAAAACCCTGCTGATATCCTCTCCAGGCATACTATCCCCTCACTGTCTACTATGCCCTGCCCTGTCCCCTCACTTTGCAAGCAGTTTGCGAAAGAAATCCCGCAAAACTCTTTCCAAACTAGTGAGGAAGTAGTTCGTAATAAAAAAATTTTTTATTGAGAATATCAATCAGTTAACATATGACGATTGTTACAAAGTGTAGATTATGAATGAAAATAGAATTAACACAAACAAATGAAGAGTAGTTCCACACCTTTTGTTATTCACCATATTTATTATTATTCCGCCACTTTTTGAAAACCTATCTCCTCCTACAACGTTCACACCATCGACACCATTCATACCTCATGTTATACATTTATACACCCTCCAGGTTGCTATTAATTTTTACCTTTATACCGTATCAACTTTTTCAGATAATTGACCTTTTATATTGCCGAAAAAATTAATGTGAGTCAATGGGCACATTTTGAAAACCGATGCAATAGAATGTGGATGCTGTAACATATTACACTGCTTATGACATCACAATGCCTTCCTCTACAACACTGTTATGACCTAACAATACTATCCCAGATGATTTGACATTACCTTTTTGTGCTTTCATCACAATTCATTACTTTGTATTACTTCCAGGTTCTTTAGACTAATTACCACAAAATACATCACCATATTTTAACACTTTCTGTAACGTTCCGTTCCCGTCCTGTCCGTTTTCCATGTTTTCCTTGTTTCCTTCCGTGTCATGTTGGATCCCTTGTCCGTGTTTTCCCTCTGGCTGTGGACTGGGCGTTTCCCTCGGGTACTTTTGGGTTCATTTTCCACTTTAGCTTCCGCCTATCACTCTCCCCTCTCGTTACTCACATTCCTCACTGCTGTGCTTCGGCAATCACTCCTGATTTAACATCACACCTGTTTCTCATTTTCTCCTTCACTTCCTGCACCATTTAAACCCCTGGCTGGCTGCTATTCGGCGCCAGTTCGTTAACTAACCTACCGTGTTTGTTTCGTGTCTCGCTTCTGGTCCAGTGATTGTGAGCCTGCTGCCTCATACCTGTTCGTCTGGTTTCCTGACTGGTAGCTATCTCTGCTAATCTTTCGCTGCTGCATGCATTTACCTGTCTCCCTTCAAACCTCCAGACGCCGCAGTTCCAGTCTCCCCGCAGCTGTGTTTGTCCTCCCCTTGTTACGTACCTCCCGTACTCGTGTTGCGGTACCAGGACCTCTGCATGCCAGCCGGCTTACGCCAGTATTGCCCGAGCCACGCCGCACCTTCCAACTCGGCGGTGCAATCACCAGCTACAGTCCTGTCACCATACCCTGCCATTAACCTCTGCTTTCTACCCGGTTACTCAAGCTACCCATCCAGTTCCTGCCCAGCTCCAGCCCAGGTCTTGTCCTGTTCAGGTGTCTCATACACCTCCATTAAAACCCAGTTCCGGCTTGGAATAATTCCGTGCCATTCCCGTTTCCTGAGTGGACCTCCCGGTCCAGTTTCCAGTCCAGTTCCAGTCCAGTTCCGATCCAGTTTCCAGTCCAGTTCCAGTCCAGTTCCAAGTCCAGTTCCAGTCCAGTTCCGGTGTTTTAGACACCTCCGTTCAAGTCCAGTTCCGGCTTGGAACAAGTTCCGTGCCGTCCCCTGTGTTCCTGAGTGGACCTCCCGGTCCAGTTTCCAGTCCAGTTCCAGTCCAGTTCCGGTGTTTTATACACCTCCGTTCAAGTCCAGTTCCGGCTTGGAACAAGTTCCGTGCCGTTCCCGTTTCCTGAGTGGACCTCCCGGTCCAGTTTCCAGTCCAGTTCCGATCCAGTTTCCAGTCCAGTTCCAGTCCAGTTCCAGTCCAGTTCCGGTGTTTTAGACACCTCCGTTCAAGTCCAGTTCCGGCTTGGAACAAGTTCCGTGTTTTCCAGTCCAGCTCCGGCTTGGAGCAGTCCTTAGTTGGACTCCATCCTATGTTAATTAACTAACCTGTTTTTGCTCCCTTGTACAGCTTTGGGACCACCCCAACGCTTAAATAAAGTTCCACTTTCTGTAATCTGTCTCCTGGTCGTTGCACTTGGGTTCGTCCCGTATCAGGATCGTAACAGAACGAACTGGCCAACAATATGGACCCAGCCGATCTGGAACAGATTCGCCACGCCTTCTCCTGCCAAACTGCGATCAGCGACCAACAGGGTCGTCGTTTGGATGATGTGCTGGAAGTAGTTAGGGGCATCACGGAGCAAGTATCCCAACTTTCGCTCCACCAACCGCTACTACGGATTCCAGCCAACCCTACTCCTTCCTCTCCCGAACCCCATCCGGAGGCACCGGCTCCCACTTCTAGCCGTGAGCCCCGTGTACAACACCCCGAGTTATATCGCGGGGGGTTGGGGAGATGTCGTGAATTTCTCCTTAAATGTGACATAGTGTTTCGTATGCAGCCCTCCTCCTTCGCCTCTGACTCCAGCAAGATCGCGTTCATTATGAGCAGCCTGGGAGGGAGCGCCCTGGAGTGGGCTACATCCATCTGGGACAGCCAGGCTCCGTTATGCAGCAACTTCGCAGCCTTTACGGCAGAGATGCGACGTGTGTTTGAACACCCGACCTGTGGGCGTGACGCTACCCAGCGTCTGCTTCAAGTTCGCCAAGGCAACCGCAGTGTCGCAGAAATGGCCATTCAGTTTCGTACCCTCGCCGCGGAGTCAGGATGGAATGACGCCTCCCTCCAGGGGGCTTTCCGCCAAGCTCTCAGCGAGGAACTCAAGGACCAGCTTGCCACTCGGGAGGAGTCCAACTCCCTAAATAGCCTCATCAGCCTCGCTATAGCCATTGATAATCGTCTCCGCATCCGGGCCCGGGAGCGGGGAGGAAGTTCCGGGCGTCATTCGCCCTCCGTCTTCTCTAATGTTCATTCACACTCCATCACTGGATCTCGGGCGCCTACGGGCGGGTCCGAGGAAGAGCCCATGCAACTGGGCAGAGTTGCGGTCAATCCCGAGGAGCGTCAGCGCCGTCAGCGCACCAGATCCTGTTTCTATTGCGGCAAGCCTGGCCATCAGATCGCCTCCTGTCCCATTCGCCCAAAAGAAGGGGGCTCGCCAGTAAGACTGGGCGTACTGACGAGCCCCATCGTCCCCAACCATGCAGCCCAGGACCGCCTCATGTTCAAGGCTACTCTCCTTTGGAGGGACAAGACCTTATCATCTTCGGCCCTAATTGATTCCGGAGCTGACGCCAGCTTCATGGATATCACCTTCGCCAGGAGGGCCGGCATTCCCACGGAACGTCTCACCTCACCCATTTCTGCTCTAGCTCTGGACGGTAGGAGTTTGGGGTTAGTTACCCACTCCACCGTTCCTATCCAATTAATATTATCTGGCAATCATCGGGAGTCCATTCAGCTATTACTGATTAACTCCCAACAATCTGCTCTTGTGTTAGGTCAGACCTGGCTCCGCCTCCACAACCCCCATATTGACTGGAAAGCCGGTCGCATCCTGGCGTGGAGTGCCCACTGTCTAGCCAGCTGTCTCCGTTCTGCACTACCCCCTCCGGGGTCCAGTAAACCCTGTTCCATGCAACCTATACCGGATTTGACTAATGTTCCCAGCGAGTATCACGACCTCGCGCAAGTATTCTCGAAATCACGTGCTCTGTCCTTACCTCCTCACAGGCCGTATGACTGCGCCATTGACCTACTGGCTGGAGCTAAACTGCCATCGGGACGCCTCTACAGTCTGTCTGGACCGGAGAAACTAGCCATGGAGGAATACATCCACGACTCCCTCGCTTCGGGTATTATCCGTCCCTCTTCATCCCCAGTCGGTGCAGGGTTCTTCTTCGTTGGGAAGAAGGATGGCTCCCTGCGACCCTGCATCGACTACCGGGGCCTCAACCAGGTCACCATCCGTAACAAGTACCCTCTTCCCCTCATTAACACCGCCTTTGAAGCCCTCTCTCCAGCTGTGACGTTCACCAAGCTCGACCTCCGGAATGCGTATCACTTAGTGCGTATCCGTGAGGGGGACGAGTGGAAGACTGCTTTCAATACCCCGTTGGGCCACTACGAATACCTGGTGGTCCCTTTCGGCCTTACTAACGCCCCAGCAGTCTTCCAAAGCATGGTGAACGACGTCCTGCGGGACCTCCTAGGGAGGAGCGTTTTTGTTTATATTGACGATATTTTAATTTTTTCTCAATCCCCGCAGGAGCATGTCCTTCACGTTCGAGAGGTTCTCCAGCGGCTGTTGGAGAATCAGCTTTTTGTCAAGGCTGAGAAATGTTCCTTCCATGTTTCCACTGTCCCGTTCCTCGGCTTCATCATCGAGGAGGGCAGTATCCGGGCGGACCCTGTGAAGATCAAGGCGGTGACAGAATGGCCCCAACCCACCTCCCGCAAGCACCTTCAGCAGTTCCTGGGGTTTGCAAATTTCTACCGCCGCTTTATTCGTAATTACAGTTCCATTGCTGCTCCCCTGACTAAACTCACTTCCGTTGCCCTGCCTTACTGTTGGAATTCCGATGCCCAGCGAGCTTTCGAACTACTCAAGGCTCGGTTTTCCTCAGCACCTATCCTCCTTCATCCAGACACTTCCCGGCAGTTTGTCGTTGAGGTGGATGCCTCCGACACAGGCGTGGGGGCCATTCTGTCTCAACGATCCGCCTCCGATAGCAAGCTCCATCCCTGCGCATTCTTCTCCCGGAGACTGTCCTCCGCCGAGAGGAACTATGATGTCGGGGATCGGGAACTGCTGGCGATAAAACTGGCTCTTGAGGAGTGGCGCCACTGGCTGGAGGGGGCAGGTATCCCCTTTCTTGTTTTTACCGACCATCAAAACCTCATCTACTTAAGATCTGCCAAGAGGCTTAATGCTCGTCAGGCTAGATGGTCGTTGTTTTTTGCACGTTTTAATTTCTCTGTTTCTTTCCGCCCTGGTTCCCGCAATGTTAAAGCAGATGCCCTATCCCGCATTTTTTCCCCTCCCTCCAGTCCTGCTGATCCGGAGCCCATTTTGCCGGCCTCCTGTGTGGTGGCTGCGGTCTCCTGGGAGATTGAGGGCATTGTGAAGGCCGCCCAGACTTCCCAACCGGACCCCCGCAATAACCCTAACTCCTGCCTTTTTGTCCCCGATTCCGTCCGCTCCCAGGTCCTCGAATGGGTTCACGCCTCGTGCCTGGCATGTCACCCAGGTGTCGCCAGAACCATCGCCCTCGTCAGGAGGAGTTTCTGGTGGCCTACCCTTAAGGGGGATACCCGTGCCTTCGTCCTGGCCTGCTCGGTGTGCGCCAGGAGCAAGGCTTCCCACCAGCCTCCCTCCGGTCTTCTCCTTTCCCTCCCCGTCCCTGGCCGTCCTTGGAGTCACATTGGTGTGGACTTTGTCACCGGTCTGCCGTTGTCAGAAGGGAACACCGTTATCCTGACAATAGTGGACCGGTTCTCCAAGGCGGTTCACTTTGTTCCCCTCCCCAAGCTCCCGTCCGCCCTTGAAACCGCTGAGCTCTTGGTGCTACACGTGGTCAGGCTGCACGGGATCCCCTCTGACATCGTGTCAGACCGTGGGCCCCAGTTCTCCTCCCGGGTTTGGAGGGCGTTCTGTGCAGCCCTGGGTGCCTCACCTAGTCTCTCCTCGGGTTTCCATCCCCAGTCTAATGGTCAGGCAGAGAGGGCGAACCAGGACCTGGGGGCCGCCCTGCGGTGCGTTACAGTGCGCAATCCCGCCTCTTGGAGCCGTTTTCTCCCCTGGGTCGAGTACGCACATAACTCCCTTAAGAGTGCCTCTACTGGCCTATCCCCGTTTGAGTGTGCTTTAGGCTATCAACCCCCTCTTCTGTCGACCCAGGAGGCCGAGATAGCTGTCCCCTCTGTTAGGGCCCATGTCCTTCGTTGTAAACACATTTGGAGACTCACACGCACCGCACTCCTTCACGCCAATTCCCGCTCCCAACGTCTGGCGGACCTTCACAGGACCGCAGCCCCACGGTATAGGGCCGGTCAGCAGGTCTGGCTCTCCACTGCTAACATCTCCCTTCCCTCCTCATCCAGAAAACTCCAGCCCCGTTTTATTGGTCCCTTCCCCATCATTTGCCTAGTTAACCCAGTGTCTGTTAAACTTTCCCTCCCCGCCTCCCTCAAAGTTTACCCTGTGTTTCATGTGTCCCAAGTGAAGCCTGTCTCCTCCAGCCCCCTCAGTACCCCTACCATCCCTCCACCTCCCGTCCGAGTTGTTGACAATGCCCCGGCCTACACGGTGAACCGTGTCATCGATATCCGCCGCAAGGGCCGGGGTTTCCAATACCTCGTCGACTGGGAGGGGTACGGTCCTGAGGAGAGGTCGTGGCTCCACAAGAGCCTGATCTTGGACCATTCATTAATCCAAGACTTCCACGAGCTGTTCCCTGACAAGACCAGGCCTCCGGGTACGCCAGGTGGCGTACATTGAGGGGGGGGTACTGTAACGTTCCGTTCCCGTCCTGTCCGTTTTCCATGTTTTCCTTGTTTCCTTCCGTGTCATGTTGGATCCCTTGTCCGTGTTTTCCCTCTGGCTGTGGACTGGGCGTTTCCCTCGGGTACTTTTGGGTTCATTTTCCACTTTAGCTTCCGCCTATCACTCTCCCCTCTCGTTACTCACATTCCTCACTGCTGTGCTTCGGCAATCACTCCTGATTTAACATCACACCTGTTTCTCATTTTCTCCTTCACTTCCTGCACCATTTAAACCCCTGGCTGGCTGCTATTCGGCGCCAGTTCGTTAACTAACCTACCGTGTTTGTTTCGTGTCTCGCTTCTGGTCCAGTGATTGTGAGCCTGCTGCCTCATACCTGTTCGTCTGGTTTCCTGACTGGTAGCTATCTCTGCTAATCTTTCGCTGCTGCATGCATTTACCTGTCTCCCTTCAAACCTCCAGACGCCGCAGTTCCAGTCTCCCCGCAGCTGTGTTTGTCCTCCCCTTGTTACGTACCTCCCGTACTCGTGTTGCGGTACCAGGACCTCTGCATGCCAGCCGGCTTACGCCAGTATTGCCCGAGCCACGCCGCACCTTCCAACTCGGCGGTGCAATCACCAGCTACAGTCCTGTCACCATACCCTGCCATTAACCTCTGCTTTCTACCCGGTTACTCAAGCTACCCATCCAGTTCCTGCCCAGCTCCAGCCCAGGTCTTGTCCTGTTCAGGTGTCTCATACACCTCCATTAAAACCCAGTTCCGGCTTGGAATAATTCCGTGCCATTCCCGTTTCCTGAGTGGACCTCCCGGTCCAGTTTCCAGTCCAGTTCCAGTCCAGTTCCGATCCAGTTTCCAGTCCAGTTCCAGTCCAGTTCCAAGTCCAGTTCCAGTCCAGTTCCGGTGTTTTAGACACCTCCGTTCAAGTCCAGTTCCGGCTTGGAACAAGTTCCGTGCCGTCCCCTGTGTTCCTGAGTGGACCTCCCGGTCCAGTTTCCAGTCCAGTTCCAGTCCAGTTCCGGTGTTTTATACACCTCCGTTCAAGTCCAGTTCCGGCTTGGAACAAGTTCCGTGCCGTTCCCGTTTCCTGAGTGGACCTCCCGGTCCAGTTTCCAGTCCAGTTCCGATCCAGTTTCCAGTCCAGTTCCAGTCCAGTTCCAGTCCAGTTCCAGTCCAGTTCCGGTGTTTTAGACACCTCCGTTCAAGTCCAGTTCCGGCTTGGAACAAGTTCCGTGTTTTCCAGTCCAGCTCCGGCTTGGAGCAGTCCTTAGTTGGACTCCATCCTATGTTAATTAACTAACCTGTTTTTGCTCCCTTGTACAGCTTTGGGACCACCCCAACGCTTAAATAAAGTTCCACTTTCTGTAATCTGTCTCCTGGTCGTTGCACTTGGGTTCGTCCCGTATCAGGATCGTAACACTTTCACCTTCTTTAGATCCCATTATGCCGCATTACCACTTAATACCATTTCCACCTTTTATTTACCACCTCACACTATACCATATTACCATCCTTCTATACTATTTCCAGCAATTGATACCACTGCGAAGCAACCACACCTACAATTTCTTTAGGAATTGTTAATCCAGTTTGTGACCCACTCGTGTACCATACAGGCTACGCATATACGCTCTCTGTCTTTTACGTTTTTACTTCCGGGTTACTTACTGAAATTGTCGGATGAGTGCACCGTTCTGTAGATGAGTGTGCTCCTGAATTCCCTCAACAAAACAATAAGGGGTTCATCCTGGTATTTTAAGTGCCCACATTTGGCCACTCAAAAGCTTTTTCACGAAGTGGACTCAAATATGCGCCCTCAAAAGAGTGTAGGGGTCGTGTTCGGACACAGCCCCTGTGTTTTTCGAACTGGCAGCTGCCTTGACCGCAGACTGATGTGTACCCACAGAACTGTATTATATAGTTGTGTGTAGTACCATAGACCGTAAAAAATAGCATGAAATATCGAAATTAGACGTGCTACCAGAGACCGTAGTACCATGTCCAGATTGCGTATTCTTTAGCTACTGGTATTTTTATACAGTCTATGGTTCAGAGTTAGGCTACTCTGAGAACGGAGAACCAGTTTGAAAGGACAGACAATTGAATAAACACCCCCAACTGGTGTCTTAGCAACCGTGACAGCTGACCAATGCAAACAAATTCAGACGACCTTCGCCAAGATATTTCGTAAAGTAGGAAGTGTAACCAACTGCTTGCTCCTAGGTGAAATTGAAAAGGTTACAAAGATATTACCTGACTTTAACTGAAAGGAAGTATCAGGTTATCACGGAGACCGGCTGCAAACCTGTGGTATCGGTGGTAGCTCAGGGTGAGTCGTTTGGATACACCTTTGCTATCTTAACTTTCTTGCTTCAGTCTTTCAGTCTCGGGTGAAAAGCTAACGTTAACTTTTTACAAGAATCCTAACGCTACGTTCGTTCAGTAGCTGCATGTAGGCTAGCTATAGCTAGCTAAAGTAATCAAAAACACGATAAAAGATTTTCTGTATTTTTGTCAGATGCTTTTTATTGAGTGTGTTGCACAGTTATTTCTAAATGTTAATTAAACATCATGTAAATTAAATGGCCAATGTAGCCAGCTGGTATAAATGATTTTTTTTCTGATCGGTAGAATGTGGCAACGTAGCTAGTTTGGTAATATAGCTAACTGTTATCTCACTGTTTCTCTCATTATTCAGTCACTGACAAAATTTGCACCCTTGATGATGGTAATAATGATGGGCAAAAAGAAAAAGGCTTTATGAATTAAGCACGGGTAATGAGTTAGCCCAGTGGTTCTCAGCCCTGGTCCTGGAGTACCCCTGGGTACGCTGGTTTTTGTTCCAACCACAATTGCAATACCATAAGCTGTTAATTTTATTAATTAGGTGTTTTTAATGTTTACAGTGATTATTTACCCTCTTAAGCCACATTATGTTAGCAATAGCTATGCATGCCATGAAGAATAAAAGTCCAATATTCACAGTGTGCTGTATTGTAAACAATTAAAAAGAGGTAAAAGATGTTTTAACTGATCAAATTAAAGACTGAGGTGAATCAATAGGATCATAATTGGTGAAATTGTGGACACATGGCCACTGAAACTAACCGTTTGGTAAATAATGAAGAATTCAAAGACAAAGCAAATGATAACAAGCCAAACCTGCATTGTGTTAACAAGTTTAAGGAAAAAATTATGAAGGAACTTAAACTTGTGTTCAATTACCTAATTAGGAGCCTATTCACCTCAGTTGTTACCACTTCTTTGTAATTGTTTGCAATATAACACAATAAGTATAATGAACATGGGAATTTTATTCTTCATGGCTTGCATGGCTATTGCTAACATAATGTGGCTTAAGAGGGTAAATAATCCCTCTAAACATTAAAAACACCTATTAATGTGCACTAGCATACACAGGGGTACCCCAGGACCAGGGTTGTGAACCACTGAGCTAGCCTATAGATATGTTATGGGGCCTGGGTAAAAGCCGGTGTCGGTACCAGATCTGCTCACGACACCGGAACGGAGCAGCGAAACGAAAGGAAGCTCGGAATGGCCCAGAGTGCTCTGTGCCAAAAAGGACCTCTGTTCAAATGCCTGCAACATTGGCTGTGGAATACCCATCAATGCAATTTTTACAGTTTCTGAATGGGCATCACATGTAGGCTACTTTCATTTGAGCATAGAATTTTCATGAAATATTAATTTGAAATATATGAAAAAATTGATCAAAACTAATAGCATTATGAAAGATATTTCAGAGCCCCTGATCACCCTTTTGGAATAAGACATCAAGATAAGATTTTCACCTTTTGAAAGTGCAGAGACCTTTCTTTAAAATTAGTATATTCAATCCTTGATGACTCAATTATAAGTGGATCAAAATTATATTTTAATGGGAAAAGCCTGTTGGAGAGGATATAGATATGTTTGAATATCAAGTCACCAAAAATCACATTCCACATTCACACATGAAGGCATGGTGGATACCAAACGGAAGCTCTGGAAACAATGTATAAAAAGGGCTACAATTGCTACAACGGTTCACCCGATATGGATGTAAAAACTTTCAAATTAAAGCTTAACGTCTGCACCTTAACCTCATGGTCACTGTTCCATTTCAAATCCAATGTGCTGGAGTACAGAGCCAAAACAACAAACATTGTGTCACTGTCCGAATACTTTCCGTCCCCACTGTATATTGTTGGCACGGTATCCAGATTCAAAATCAGCATTTTTGCGAAACCCATCGACTTTTGCATTCGTTTCTGGGAAGCAGGCATCTGTAAAATGTGCACTACAAACATGGATTCTCTCTATGCCATCAGGCACATCCACATGATTTTTACAAATAAAATCCAACCATTTTTGTTTTAGAATGGGCTCCTTTGGTAACGAGTGTAACAACGCTACTACCTCGGGATTGCATACTAAAACTGCAGTCTGTCATTTTAAGAAACCAACTGTCACAACAATGTCTAACTAGTCAGCTTTCTGTGTGCTGTTTCATCTTACCACATCAATTTCCTGTAACTGGCATATCTTAGCATCGTGGACCCTTATTGGTTCTGCAAATTTATGACATCATAAATTGTGCTGTACGTGCAAGGTATCAACTCAGATTTCTGAGAAGTATGGAGAAGCTCTCCCTTTACAGTGTAAGAATGTTAAAACAGTGCTCAGTTGACAGGTTCTGCACAAATATCAATCTGTATTAGTTAAAGACAAGCTGAAATCAAAATTCACTTTTTTAAATAAATTCAGTCAATTCTAGATAACCACACAAACATGTCTAAAAGTATACAGTTGAAGTCTGAAGTTTACATACACTTAGGTTGAAGTCATTAAAACTCATTTTTAACCACTCCACAGATTTCATGTTAGCAAACTACAGTGTTGGCAACGACACAAGTAATTTTTCCAACAATTGTTTACAGACAGATTATTTCACTTTTAATTCACTATATCACAATTCCAGTGGGTCAGAAGTTTACATACACTAAGTTGACTGTGCCTTTACATTTTTAATATTTGGTCACACATCCTTTGCATGCCATGACTTCCTGATGTCTGTGACCCGACAACATCAAAAGACTCTAGACATCTTATTTTCTGGTACTCTTACAAGCGATACTATAACGTCTCTGCATTTGAATGGATCTCTATGGGAATTGGGGGGTGGGACTAGATTTAGCTGTAAATTACACTGGAACAGTATGGAATACATGATTGGTAAAATGGCTGTAAGTCATCAAGGGTCTGAGGTATCAAACAAGCCTCAAACCATCACTCTGCTGCCAGATATGCAGTAGATATGGATGGATCACTTCAAGGGTTGTTTCTCCTGACAAATTTTCCTATTGAACTTTATGGAAAAATAAGGCAGGAGAAGAAACCCTTCAAGTTATTAACCCTACAAAAATTACTTGTTTTGAGGTAAGCAACACTTACTTCTGGTTTACTATCCAAATACAGATCCAGATACTTTTGGCTGAATAGATACAGATAGTGTCATCTCTATACATCCTCATATATTTTTTTCCAAAACATGTACAATAACACCTAGATATTTTTCTTTTATATTACAATTCACTAAATGTATGAACACTTCTGTTGTACTCTGTAGCATAAGAATCCTTGTTTGTCTTTCTAGAATGTCTTCCAAGACAACCAAGGAATCTTTGAAGATCCTGAACCTGTCTGGGGAAAAAGTGAAAACCCTGGAGATCGAACGCACTATCAAGATCCTGGACGAATGCATTTGGAAGGTGGAGACAGCATTCCTCCTCCCAACCATTCTGGCCGGCCTGGAGAGGATATCAGCAGGGTTTTGGGGTGGGCTGATGAGAGTACTGCAGGACCACCAGCTCTTAGAAGAGAGGTTTGCCACTCAGAAGCAAAGGTGGCTGGAGGTGCAGGGAGAGGAGGGGAAGACCCATCTGGCAGGGCTAGAGCAGGCACTCTTTGGTTCTTTTCGAAATGTCCTCCGCTATCTGCGAACCCACCCCACTGTTTGCCAGGGGCTGAGCAGCGATGCAACTTATAATGGATCCCAGAAGTTGGCCGAGGCGCTTGGGGGGCTGCAGGGCCTCCTCCGAGAGAGGGAGCCGGTTGGCCCAGCAGAGGAGCAAGTACAACGAGACAGAAGTTGGTACATGGATGAACTATCTCTCAGGCACTGCAATAACATGGAGGTGCTCTCTACACTGGAGGAAGATGTGGCAGCTGCAACTAAAGACAAGGATGCAGAGGTAAAATAAGACAATATCTCCCCTTCATAAGATAAACCAAAACCTAAAATGGTCTCTTCCAATGGTGGCTGGTGCCCGGAAAGGCTGAAGAGAATGATTCAAAATTATTGGTGATGACCCACCCCCATACAACCCCCCCCCCTCCCCACCACCTGTACACCTTTACCCCACCCCCACTCCACACAGGTCAGATGGCAGTTTTAAAGCCAGTCTGCATGTTTAAAGTTTAAATGACATTTGTATTTTTAAAGGATTTTAAAAATGTTAATAGTACTCATATTTAAATTTCCTTTTTTCATATTTAAATTTTCCTAATGTGTAATTAGTTATCTTAGTTAGATAGAGACCTTTATTTAAACAGGGATATGCCAATTGAGAGCAAAGCTCTCTTTTACAATGGCGCCCTGAGATTTTTACGAAGCAGTCTGCCCAGCTTCATGCCGATAACCAATATAATTTCAGCAGGACGCGCACCCACACCATACACCCCAGCACCACACCATACACATGCATATTTAACAAGAAGCAAGCCTTCAGCCTTGTGAAGCCCCAGAAGTAAGCCTGTACCGCACATGTGCTGTGAGTGCAAAACATTCTTGCTACCCATGAAAGTGAACGAGGAATATCAGACTTTTGAAGGCAAAATAAAACTTCCCTGATGATTTTTAAAAAAAAACTTGATTAATGATAGTTACGTTTCATAATCAAATCCATCAGCTGAACTGGTCAAGGTTGACTACGAATGCAATGAAATATCCCCTTTGTACCATAATTCATTGCAATCCTGGTAGTTGTGTGACAGAGCTAGCCAGTTAATAAATTGTGTTTGTGTGCAGCATACAACTGCGCAAATCAACCTAGCTGAGGCATAGAACAGCAACATTTCCATAAGAAAGGTCTGTAAGAAAATTGCTGGAAAATATTATTTCAAAGTTGGCACCTTGTTGCTGTTTTAGCTAACAAGCTAAATAATATGCTGTTAACATAGTTAAATTGCTATGGTGGCTATGTATAATGCTAAGCTGAAATCATGTGTTATTGTTAAAAAATGGCGGTGTAATTCAAGGGGCAGAGATGGAGGGAAGAGGATGAGAGATCAGAAATATTAACTGATACTGATATGAAATTATTGTTGTTCAAGTGAATCTGCTGGAACCCTCTTGTTTTTGTTAGGATTCTTATGGTGCAAGGGGGCTGAAACCCTATTGTTATTTCTATTATTATTCAACCCTTTTCCAGAAAAATTGTCTTTCAAACATTTCTTTGATTTGGCAGATGGATAGAGGACCCAAAGCCACACACACCCTCACAGAATTTTGATGCAAAAATTCTTTAGGGGTGCTGTAGCAAGCAGTCAGTCAAATCTTTGAGAGGCCAACTTTTGAACAGTTTGTCTTAGAGACGCAAAACCAACACTGCCAGATCTGTCAAACATAATAGAATAAAAATTATTTTTTATTAGATTTTCCGTCATTTTGAATTTTGAGGGGAAAAAAAATTGTCTTCTTGTAGACAATCAGATCATAAGTCAGATTAACAGAAAAATTGCTAGGTATATGTTTATACTGGTCCCTAGCAAGTTTGAACCGGAAAAGTTCCTACATCAGAAAATAACCGTGTTACATGCAAATTAATGAGGACCATAAATTTCTAAATATGCAAATGAGGCTCTGTCAGTCATCGTTATGCTAATCATTCTCAGACTTGGTGGTCCAAAGCCAGTGATATGACATGGATGTGTACCAATTTTGAACGTGATCGGATAAAAAAAAAAAAACATGGCTGTCACAAGGGATTAAATATTTGCCATTTTCAGCAATTTTTAAACGTAAAAAAAATAATAGTTAAATCTTGTTCTCATGAACTGTAAGGCCAATTGATATGAAAAATGGTAACTAGTATGTTTGTACTGGCCCTGACAAGATTGAAAATAAAAAGTTCCTACGTCAAAAAATATATGCGCAACATGCAAGTTATTCAGTACCATAAATAACTACATATGTAAATGAGGCTTTAACAGTCATCGTTATGCTAATAATTCTCAGTTTAAGCAGCTTTGTGTTACGATCCTGATACGGGACGAACCCAAGTGCAACGACCAGGAGACAGATTACAGAAAGTGGAACTTTATTAAGCGTTGGGGTGGTCCCAAAGCTGTACACGGGAGCAAAACAGGTTAGTTAGTTAACACAGGATAGCGTCCAACTGAGGACTGCTCCAAGCCGGAGCTGGACTTGAGGAAACACGGAACTGTTCCAAGCCGGAACTGGACTTGAACGGAGGTGTCTAAAACACCGGAACTGGACTGGAACTGGACTGGAACTGGACTGGAAACTGGATCGGAACTGGACTGGAAACTGGACCGGAAGGTCCACTCAGGAAACGGGAACGGCACGGAACTTGTTCCAAGCCGGAACTGGACTTGAACGGAGGTGTATAAAACACCGGAACTGGACTGGAACTGGACTGGGAACTGGACTGGAAACTGGACCGGGAGATCCACTCAGGAAACGGGAACGGCACGGAACTTGTTCCAAGCCGGAACTGGACTTGAACGGAGGTGTATGAAACACCGGAACTGGACTGGAACTGGACTGGAAGCTGGACCGGAAGGTCCACTCAGGAACACAGGGGACGGCACGGAACTTGTTCCAAGCCGGAACTGGACTAGAACGGAGGTGTCTAAAACACCGGAACTGGACTGGAACTGGACTGGAAACTGGACTGGAGCTGGACTGGAAACTGGATCGGAACTGGGCTGGAACAGGACTGGAAACTGGACCGGGTAGCTTGAGTAACCGGGCAGAAAGCAGAGGTTAAAGGCAGGGTGTTGTGACAGGACTGTAGCTGGTGAATGCACCGCCGAGTTGGAAGGTGCGGCGTAGCTCGGGCAATACTGGCGTAAGCCGGCTGGCATGCAGAGGTCCTGGTACTGCAACACGAGTACGGGAGGTACGTAACACGGGGAGGACAAACACAGCTGCGGGAAGACTGGAACTGCGGCGTCTGGAGGTTTTGAAGGGAAACAGGTAAATGCATGCAGCAGCGAAAGATTAGCAGAGATAGCTACCAGTCAGGAAACCAGGCGAACAGGTATGAACCAGCAGGTTCACAAACACTGGACCAGAAACGGGATACGAAACAAACACGGTAGGTTAGTCAACGAACTGGCGCTGAATAGCAGCCAGCCAGGGGTTTAAATGGTGCAGGAAGTGAAGGAGAAAACGAGAAACAGGTGTGATGTTAAATCAGGAGTGATTGCCGAAGCACAGCAGTGAGGAATGTGAGTAACGAGAGGGGCGAGTGATAGGCGGAAGCTAAAGTGGAAAATGAAACCAAAAGTACCCGAGGGAGACGCCCAGTCCACAGCCAGGAGGGAAACACGGACAAGGGATCCAACATGACACGGAAGGAAACAAGGAAAACATGGAAAACGGACAGGACGGGAACGGAACGTTACAGTACCCCCCCCTCAATGTACGCCACCTGGCGTACCCGGAGGCCTGGTCTTGTCAGGGAACTGTTCGTGGAAGTCTTGGATTACTGAATGGTCCAAGATCAGGCTCTTGTGGAGCCACGACCTCTCCTCAGGACCGTACCCCTCCCAGTCGACGAGGTATTGGAAACCCCGGCCCCTGCGGCGGATATCAATAACACGGTTCACCGTGTAGGCCGGGGCGTTGTCAACAACTCGGACGGGAGGAGGCGGGATGGTAGGGGTACTGAGGGGGCTGGAGGAGACAGGCTTAACCTGGGACACATGAAACACAGGGTAAACTTTGAGGGAGGCGGGGAGGGAAAGTTTAACAGACACCGGGTTAACTAGACAAATGATGGGGAAGGGACCAATAAAACGGGGCTGAAGCTTTCTGGATGAAGAGGGAAGGGAGATGTTTGCAGTGGAGAGCCAGACCTGCTGACCGGCCCTATACTGTGGGGCTGCGGTCCTGTGAAGGTCCGCCAGACGTTGGGAGCGGGAATTGGCGTGAAGGAGTGCGGTGCGTGTGAGTCTCCAAATGTTTTTACAACGAAGGACATGGGCCCTAACAGAGGGGACAGCTATCTCGGCCTCCTGGGTCGACAGAAGAGGGGGTTGATAGCCTAAAGCACACTCAAACGGGGATAGGCCAGTAGAGGCACTCTTAAGGGAGTTATGTGCGTACTCGACCCAGGGGAGAAAACGGCTCCAAGAGGCAGGATTGCGCACTGTAACGCACCGCAGGGCGGCCCCCAGGTCCTGGTTCGCCCTCTCTGCCTGACCATTAGACTGGGGATGGAAACCCGAGGAAAGACTAGGAGAGGCACCCAGGGCTGCACAGAACGCCCTCCAAACTCGGGAGGAGAACTGGGGCCCACGGTCTGACACGATGTCAGAGGGGATCCCGTGCAGCCTGACCACGTGTAGCACCAAGAGCTCAGCGGTTTCAAGGGCGGACGGGAGCTTGGGGAGGGGAACAAAGTGAACCGCCTTGGAGAACCGGTCCACTATTGTCAGAATGACGGTGTTACCTTCTGACAACGGCAGACCGGTTACGAAGTCCACACCAATGTGACTCCAAGGACGGCCAGGGACGGGGAGGGAAAGGAGAAGACCGGAGGGAGGCTGGTGGGAAGCCTTGCTCCTGGCGCACACCGAGCAGGCCAGGACGAAGGCACGGGTATCCCCTTTAAGGGTAGGCCACCAGAAACTCCTCCTGACGAGGGCGATAGTTCTGGCGACACCTGGGTGACATGCCAGGCACGAGGCGTGAACCCATTCGAGGACCTGGGAGCGGACGGAATCGGGGACAAAAAGACAGGAGTTAGGGTTATTGCGGGGGTCCGGTTGGGAAGTCTGGGCGGCCTTCACAATGCCCTCAATCTCCCAGGAGACCGCAGCCACCACACAGGAGGCCGGCAAAATGGGCTCCGGATCAGCAGGACTGGAGGGAGGGGAAAAAATGCGGGACAGGGCATCTGCTTTAATATTACGGGAACCAGGGCGGAAAGAAACAGAGAAATTAAAGCGTGCAAAAAATAACGACCATCTAGCCTGACGAGAATTGAGCCTCTTGGCAGATCTTAAATAAATGAGGTTTTGATGGTCGGTAAAAACAAGAAAAGGGGTACCTGCCCCCTCCAGCCAGTGGCGCCACTCCTCAAGAGCCAGTTTTATCGCCAGCAGTTCCCGATCCCCGACATCGTAGTTCCTCTCGGCGGAGGACAGCCTCCGGGAGAAGAATGCGCAGGGATGGAGCTTGCTATCAGAGGCGGACCGTTGAGACAGAATGGCCCCCACGCCGGTGTCGGAGGCATCCACCTCAACGACAAACTGCCGAGAAGTGTCAGGGTGAAGGAGGATAGGTGCTGAGGAAAACCGAGCCTTGAGTAGCTCGAAAGCTCGCTGGGCATCGGAATTCCAACAGTAAGGCAGGGCAACGGAAGTGAGTTTAGTCAGGGGAGCAGCAATGGAACTGTAATTGCGAATAAAGCGGCGGTAGAAATTTGCAAACCCCAGGAACTGTTGAAGGTGCTTGCGGGAGGTGGGTTGGGGCCATTCTGTCACCGCCTTGATTTTCACAGGGTCCGCCCGGATACTGCCCTCCTCGATAATGAAGCCGAGGAACGGGACCGTGGAAGCGTGGAAGGAACATTTCTCAGCCTTAACAAACAGCTGATTCTCCAACAGCCGCTGGAGAACCTCTCGAACGTGACGGACATGCTCCTGCGGGGATTGAGAAAAAATTAAAATATCATCGATATAAACAAAAACGCTCCTCCCTAGGAGGTCCCGCAGGACGTCGTTCACCATGCTCTGGAAGACTGCTGGGGCGTTAGTAAGGCCGAAAGGGACCACCAGGTATTCGTAGTGGCCCAACGGGGTATTAAAAGCAGTCTTCCACTCGTCCCCCTCACGGATACGCACCAAGTGATACGCATTCCGGAGGTCGAGCTTGGTGAACGTCACAGCTGGAGAGAGGGCTTCAAAGGCGGTGTTAATGAGGGGAAGAGGGTATTTGTTACGGATGGTGACCTGGTTGAGGCCCCGGTAGTCGATGCAGGGTCGCAGGGAGCCATCCTTCTTCCCAACGAAGAAGAACCCTGCACCGACTGGGGATGAAGAGGGGCGGATAATACCCGAAGCGAGGGAGTCGTGGATGTATTCCTCCATGGCTAGTTTCTCCGGTCCAGACAGACTGTAGAGGCGTCCCGATGGCAGTTTAGCTCCAGCCAGTAGGTCAATGGCGCAGTCATACGGCCTGTGAGGAGGTAAGGACAGAGCACGTGATTTAGAAAATACTTGCGCGAGGTCGTGATACTCGCTGGGAACATTCGTTAAATCCGGTATAGGTTGCATGGAACAGGGTTTACTGGGCCCCGGAGGGGGTAGTGCAGAACGGAGACAGCTGGCTAGACAGTGGGCACTCCACGCCAGGATGCGACCGGCTTTCCAGTCAATATGGGGATTGTGGAGGCGAAGCCAGGTCTGACCTAAAACCAGAGCAGAT
Source organism: Synaphobranchus kaupii (assembly GCA_029718625.1). Classification (NCBI taxonomy): domain Eukaryota; kingdom Metazoa; phylum Chordata; class Actinopteri; order Anguilliformes; family Synaphobranchidae; genus Synaphobranchus; species Synaphobranchus kaupii. Next base: position 31,331,026 of record CM056376.1, read on the forward strand.
TGTTGGGAGTTAATCAGTAATAGCTGAATGGACTCCCGATGATTGCCAGATAGAACTAATTGGATAGGAACGGTGGAGTGGGTAACTAACCCCAAACTCCTGCCGTCCAGAGCTAGAGCTGAAATGGGTGAAGTGAGACGTTCCGTGGGAATGCCGGCCCTCCTGGCGAAGGTGATATCCATGAAGCTGGCGTCAGCTCCGGAGTCAATTAGGGCCGAAGAAGATAGGGTTTTGTCCCTCCAAAGGAGAGTAGCCTTGAACATGAGGCGGTCCTGGGCAGCATGGTTGGGAACGATGGGGCTCGTCAGTACGCCCAGTCTTACTGGCAAGCCCCTTCTTTTGGGCGAATGGGACAGGAGGCGATCTGATGGCCAGGCTTGCCGCAATAGAAACAGGATCTGGTGCGCTGACGGCGCTGACGCTCCTCGGGATTGACCGCAACTCTGCCCAGTTGCATGGGCTCTTCCTCGGACCCGGCCGTAGGCGCCCGAGATCCAGTGATGGAGTGTGAATGAACATTAGAGACGATGGAGGGCGAATGACGCCCGGAACTTCCTCCCCGCTCCCGGGCCCGGATGCGGAGACGATTATCGATGGCTATAGCGAGGCTGATGAGGCTATTAAGGGAGTTGGATTCCTCCCGAGTGGCAAGCTGGTCCTTGAGTTCCTCGCTGAGAGCTTGGCGGAAAGCCCCCTGGAGGGAGGCGTCATTCCATCCTGACTCCGCGGCGAGGGTACGAAACTGAATGGCCATTTCTGCGACACTGCGGTTGCCTTGGCGAACTTGAAGCAGACGCTGGGTAGCGTCACGTCCACAGGTCGGGTGTTCAAACACACGTCGCATCTCTGCCGTAAAGGCTGCGAAGTTGCTGCATAACGGAGCCTGGCTGTCCCAGATGGATGTAGCCCACTCCAGGGCGCTCCCTCCCAGGCTGCTCATAATGAACGCGATCTTGCTGGAGTCAGAGGCGAAGGAGGAGGGCTGCATCCGAAACACTATGTCACATTTAAGTAGAAATTCACGACATCTCCCCAACCCCCCGCGATATAACTCGGGGTGTTGTACACGGGGCTCACGGCTGGAAGTGGGAGCCGGTGCCTCCGGATGGGGTTCGGGAGAGGAAGGAGTAGGGTTGGCTGGAATCCGTAGTAGCGGTTGGTGGAGCGAAAGTTGGGATACTTGCTCCGTGATGCCCCTAACTACTTCCAGCACATCATCCAAACGGCGACCCTGTTGGTCGCTGATCGCAGTTTGGCAGGAGAAGGCGTGGCGAATCTGTTCCAGATCGGCTGGGTCCATATTGTGGGCCAGTTCGTTCTGTTACGATCCTGATACGGGACGAACCCAAGTGCAACGACCAGGAGACAGATTACAGAAAGTGGAACTTTATTAAGCGTTGGGGTGGTCCCAAAGCTGTACACGGGAGCAAAACAGGTTAGTTAGTTAACACAGGATAGCGTCCAACTGAGGACTGCTCCAAGCCGGAGCTGGACTTGAGGAAACACGGAACTGTTCCAAGCCGGAACTGGACTTGAACGGAGGTGTCTAAAACACCGGAACTGGACTGGAACTGGACTGGAACTGGACTGGAAACTGGATCGGAACTGGACTGGAAACTGGACCGGAAGGTCCACTCAGGAAACGGGAACGGCACGGAACTTGTTCCAAGCCGGAACTGGACTTGAACGGAGGTGTATAAAACACCGGAACTGGACTGGAACTGGACTGGGAACTGGACTGGAAACTGGACCGGGAGATCCACTCAGGAAACGGGAACGGCACGGAACTTGTTCCAAGCCGGAACTGGACTTGAACGGAGGTGTATGAAACACCGGAACTGGACTGGAACTGGACTGGAAGCTGGACCGGAAGGTCCACTCAGGAACACAGGGGACGGCACGGAACTTGTTCCAAGCCGGAACTGGACTAGAACGGAGGTGTCTAAAACACCGGAACTGGACTGGAACTGGACTGGAAACTGGACTGGAGCTGGACTGGAAACTGGATCGGAACTGGGCTGGAACAGGACTGGAAACTGGACCGGGTAGCTTGAGTAACCGGGCAGAAAGCAGAGGTTAAAGGCAGGGTGTTGTGACAGGACTGTAGCTGGTGAATGCACCGCCGAGTTGGAAGGTGCGGCGTAGCTCGGGCAATACTGGCGTAAGCCGGCTGGCATGCAGAGGTCCTGGTACTGCAACACGAGTACGGGAGGTACGTAACACGGGGAGGACAAACACAGCTGCGGGAAGACTGGAACTGCGGCGTCTGGAGGTTTTGAAGGGAAACAGGTAAATGCATGCAGCAGCGAAAGATTAGCAGAGATAGCTACCAGTCAGGAAACCAGGCGAACAGGTATGAACCAGCAGGTTCACAAACACTGGACCAGAAACGGGATACGAAACAAACACGGTAGGTTAGTCAACGAACTGGCGCTGAATAGCAGCCAGCCAGGGGTTTAAATGGTGCAGGAAGTGAAGGAGAAAACGAGAAACAGGTGTGATGTTAAATCAGGAGTGATTGCCGAAGCACAGCAGTGAGGAATGTGAGTAACGAGAGGGGCGAGTGATAGGCGGAAGCTAAAGTGGAAAATGAAACCAAAAGTACCCGAGGGAGACGCCCAGTCCACAGCCAGGAGGGAAACACGGACAAGGGATCCAACATGACACGGAAGGAAACAAGGAAAACATGGAAAACGGACAGGACGGGAACGGAACGTTACACTTTGACCAGCAAGAGACCAGCTTTGACCAGCAAGAGACCTTTTTTTTCCCAAAGGGCTACTGCCATAAAATTTTGCTCCTCAAGTTGGTAGTAAGTTCATAGCAATGAACGTTATTTTGTCATGGTTTTCACCTATCTTCCCTCTGTTGCTACGGTTATCTCATTCCCCTTTTTCTTTTCAGTCTATCGGATTTTTTCTGCGTTCCGTTTCCGAGTTTTCCTTCTCCCCGCTAATTATTCGTTTCACCTGTTCTTTTACCTCTCAGGTATTTAAACCCCGCACTTCCACTTTTAGGCGCTTCTTTGTCATTTTGTGTTTTCACGAGGTCAGGGTTAGTGGATTTTGTCTCTCTGCTATTGTGAGAAGAAAGATTTTCTTTTATTACACAGTTCAGACATTCTTCTACCTAGAGGCCTAGGGGAATTAGGTTTTAGTTTCCCTTATTGCTCTTCCCTCTCCTTCGCTCCCACTCTCTCATTTCTGAGAGTGTGAGTTTTATTTTTATTTCATTTATTTCACCATTTATCGGGCGTTATAGCCACGTTCCGAAGGTGTCTTGTTTTTTCTGTTCTTCTCTCGCTATCTCTTTAGCGTTCTCTATTTTGAGGTTTATCTCTGCCTGTGTTTACGTGGCTAGCCCGTTTTATAGGGGTGTGTTATTATTTGGCACTGCCAGGGACTGTCTATCCCTTTTTTCAGTTATCACGTTTGGCTCATCGTAATTCGGCACAAACCCTCACATATTTAGGCAATACGTAATTTGCATCTGAATAACACGTGCAAATTTATATAACATTGACAACGGAGAACGAAAGAGGTATAGGTAGCATTTGTCTGCTTGTTTAAATACATTTTGTGACATACCATAACAATACGCAATGGGAATTTGCTCTGTTTTGAACTTAGAACGCATGTAAATGGTAAAACTGAGTGAACCATAAGTGTATAAGTTTAAATATGAGTGCTATTAACATTTTCATGTCAACAGAGTCCTTTCTCGGACACCATAGTTGTCAACCTCTTAGCTAGCAAGCTAACATTAGATTGTTTGCTATTAATGCTAGCTAATCCTGCGATTTTACAAATATTAACTGACCAACTTGAAGCTCCTTACTTAATATCTTACGCTTGTGTTTTCTGAGGGTTTCAGTGATTCATTTTTATTACCCCTCAGACATTGAAGAAGAACAAGGTCATCTGTAAGCTGAAGAGCTTCATGCTCCAGAGGGAGAAAATATCAGAGGACTTTGCGATTCGAATGCTGCAGGATGTGGATAACCAGAACCTGTCATACAGGAAGACCTCAGAGATCCGCCGGGCAAACATGCAGAAGGACATCAACCAGCTGTGTATGCAACTCAACAACTTGATCACCGAGAACCGTGAGGTTGAGATGACCCTCAGAAGGGTACGTCAGACATGTATCCCTTCTCTGGGTTGTTATAACCCCGTCTTTCAAACCAGAGATGCCACCAGGGATTTTGGGCCCCATGAAAAGATCTCACGTTGGGCCCCACCACCACATGCCACAATTACTGTAACCATACCTCCAGAAGCTAATAATCGACCCATTGATTTTAAGTACTAACATTTTATTGACTGTCATTTTAACACTGAATTTACAGTGACGTTACATGGACTAGCCTATCATTTACCACTGGCAGACACGTTAACATTGAATGTCTTACAATGACTATCACTCAAACTTTAGCTGTCAATTTCACTCAATTACTCCCCCCAAAAGATGTTGAATTTACAAGAGTGACTTTTGAGAGATAATAGGCTATAACACTGTTTCCCATACCAGTAAACAATAACGATACACCACCACACCAATAATCTTGCCATTGCTACTGTATTATGTAGGCTAGTACCTGACAATAACGTACAGTAGGCCTATGTGTATGTGTAAACTCTCATTTGATACCAATGACCATAAAAGCCTACCCAGCTCAATCTCCAAAGGTCGAACATGAATAAAATTTGCCCATTCGTTAAACATCTGCTTTCACTCTGCTCCTGCTTTTTATACTGAAAAAAGATAGAAAACAATTAATCAGCAAAAACATTTTTTTATTCTGGGGTTAGGTTTAGACCACTGGCCTCTCACATGGTCTTTTTGTTGCACATTGTGCATGTTATATCGCTGCATTTTATTTTTATTTCTCTTGTAAAGAAAACTCTAGGCTTGGCTATAATTATATAAAATATAAAAAAGCCTTAATTATATGGGAAACATAAGTATTCCAGTTATGATGCAGCGGCAGCCTATGTGATCACCTTATTCCGAAAAGCAAAACCCGCCAACAAATCCTCAAAAATATGCAAAATCCAAATAAAATAGGTTGGACTTGCATAATAACCCAAAGATGAAAAGCATTTAGGGTGGGTTGTGGTAAAGTGGGACACTTTTTTGCAAATCGGTCTTTAAACTATCAAAGTGAATCAATACCGACTCAAATGATTATTTTATTATTTAAATAAGGCCTGATCAACATTCTTATGGTGAAATAACGTTATAATTTTTTCTAAATAAATGCTATATATCTCTAAACCCCTTCTGACACCAAACTTTACTGAAGTGTAACTTTCAGGTTGAGTGGGACACTTTTGTAGACAAAGTGGGACACTAGCCTATTTTATCATTAAAACGCATTATTGTGCATGTGATAAAAACCTATATAAAAACCTTCTCTCTCTGTGGTCAGGCTTGGAGTGAAAATGTCACAGGGAATTGCATCTCTATTCATGAGAAACATCCCTGACACTCTGAAACCTATGGAAGAGCAATAATCATAATGTGGTTATGTATAAGAAAGGGGATGGGGGTGACTTTACTAGGCTAAATGTAAGAAAGTGAAAGATGGCAACAGTTTCTGAAATGTATGTCTCTCACCCTTTCCCATAATCAAGGAGTGTGGATTTTGGGATGTTCGAAGCCCTTGGCAAAAATCTAAGTTTAGGACTCAGGCCTGTCTCCGCTTGCTCTTGATACTCTTCTATCGCTCCTCTCATTTCTTCCTCCCTCCACAGATTAATTCTTCCTCCCTTGCTACCTGTGTGCTGCTCACCTTTCTTTATTTTGTTTATTCCCATCACTTCCCTCTTCTCGTTCCCTTAACTTGCTGTGTGGGTGCAATCTTTTCTGTAATTAATTGAGCTGCTGCTACAATTTGGCCTGTATTTATGTACATATATATGTATTTATTTACCTTAATAACAAATTAATAATAGCGTATAATTTTTTTAGTATCTTTGTTCATAAAATGTTTTCTCTTTGCTGTTTTTTTGCCCGGATACAGAGCGGCCGGGCCTACATCTCTGATTGTAGGTAACTGATTGAGTCCATCGCTGACTGATTCCCCATTGTTAAAAAGCGCATGCGCAAATTGAGAGTGGTGAAAAGTTAATGCGCAAAATTCTAATTTTGCGGTAAAAAGTTGAAAAGGGAATGCGTAATTACGATAAAGAAAGTTCACTGTCTAACCTTCCCAGGAAAGTTTTGGCTTTGCTAGCAAACCTATGTAACGAGTGGTTAAAAGCATCAACTTTGTATTTCAATGTTAACCGCATATTTTATTGTGAAAAAAGTGGCACATAGACTGTCTGGCTGATGGTTTCAGCCAATTACGGTGCGAAAAAGGACGAAGAAGAAGTAAGTGGAGACAAACATGACAGTGAGTGTTGTGAAAGACTACTGTCTGCAGCAGGAGCGCTCCTCAGCTAAGAGCGAGTTGATAGGAGATATCCAAACATAACCCTTAATTGGCGTTATTAGGGGTAGAGGAAGAAGTCGCTGTGAGAAAGGTTTAAGTTATAGCGGTCGCCATTACCGAAGAGAAAGAAACTTAAGTTCTCAATAGAACCGCGGCTGCCGTTCACCTGTTAGCTACGTACAATTCAGATGCTACACTGGAATTAGCATAGCTAAGTCTGTTAGATAACCTACCGTCAGTCGGGTTGATGAGAAGAGGACTGTCTAGTCGAGAGAGTTTGGAATGTTTTCCCTCTGCTAAAGTGCGAGTTCCAGTCTGTGGTTTCACAGCTGTTTTTACTATGGGAGGAGGAGCGGTGGTGTGTTCGGCTAAACGCCCAAACTCTTGGCAGGATAACTTCAGACAAGTAGACTAAGCTAACATCTAGGTTGGTGATCCAACTGTACTGTTGACTGATAATGTTGTGGTCTTGGCTCTTTCAATGCAGTCGATTTATTAAACAAAACAGAAGATAACAAATAACGTGAGTGTTAGTCACTCAGCCCGCTGAAGTGATATCAATGTAGCCTAATGTAATGTAGGTAAGCTGTGTTAGCTAGCTAGGTACTTTGCATTGTTTTGGCTAGACAGATGTGTAGGCTAGCTTATATATGGGTGCTTTCGATTCAGTTCTTCCTTACAAACAGCGATTATATTTTGAAAATATTTCTTACTGAGTATAGCTACTCTGCGCCTGCTATGTGCTAAAAGTGCTTTGTCGCTGAAGTGGGTTATTTCTCTCATACAACTGGCATATAAATTAAACTAATTCCCTCCTAATTGGAGATGATGAAGCTGTCCACTTCAGAGGTGCTAAAAGCGCGACACCATGATGCGACCGTTTGCGGTCCAACTTCAAGAACATAAAAAAGCTGACAATGTTCATCGTGGCCATGTTTGGATTGACATACACCTGCGACTCTGGCTTATCCACAGATAAATTAATCAAAAGTAAAAAAATAAACAGAACTACAAACGAACACCTCCAACAGTGCCTCCGCCTCACCACAATATCATATCAGCCGAACATTTGAGCGGAGATGCCACTTTTCACATTGACACACTCTGATTTCCATCCCATCCATCCTTCTGCTTGATACGAATATTATTATTTTTTTTTTTTAAAAGAGTATTTTGGTTGTTAGCCTTGTTTTGACGTTTTCAAAGGTGTTTGAAATTTAGGCTAATTGTCACTTTCGAAGCAGTCCTACGTATCTAATTTACATTCTGGTAATAGCCTAAATGTTTTTATTTGTGCTAAACAAACAAGTATTGCACTTCTCTGCCATGGACAATTACATTTTTTATTTAATTTAGTCCTGTGTTAAAATGTTTCTAGCAGTAGGCTATATTTTTGTGCAAATTTGATGCTCCTTTATATAAAAAAACTTGGAAGGAATGCATTTCATGCAACTGAAAAGCATTGACAAGCTGTTCAAAATATACTCCGTTCTTCTCATGTAGCCTTTGTCTGCATTTTGAATGAGGAAGGGGTGAGGGGGTTGGGGTTGGCCCGCCAAATCATTTGATTCCTAGAAAGTGGACCGAGCAGAAAATTTAATACATTTATACAGGATTTATACATTCATTAAATGGTTTTTCGCTGGCAATATTGCTGCCAGTCTTTTCACGGTTTTCTTACAAGATATTTTTTACAGTGCAGAATATTGATAATCATAATTAGGCCTTAGCCTAGCCTACTATTTACTGTTTTGTAGCCTACAGTGAGTAGTACATCTTTTCAACCGAGCTTCACTTTCCGTTCATAATAAGCTACAAATACTACAATACTACAAATATTAGTGTCCACATCAGCATCGCACAGCTGCGTTTATATCTACTCATTACAGATGGGTGTAAGAAAAAGAACGGAATATACAGTAGCCTACCCCGGGACTACAATGCAGTATAATAACAGCCATGAACAATTAAAAACAGAAATACATACAGGAATCAGCCTAACATAAAAAAATAAAAAAGACAATGGACAATAAAGGCCTATGCATTTGTTCTGCTTGGAGGATTTATATTAGTCAAATCGGACAGCATATGATCCACGGAAATGGTTTATTGGCTTTTGAATAGGTTATGAATGATCATTCATGCATTGCTTGGAAAAGCCCCGAAATGAGCAACTCGCAATGGACTGACACACCGACACAGTGGCTCTCCTTCCACTTCGCCGCACGGCAAGTCAAATGGGCTCAGGAGTGTGAAAATCCATGACGAAAATGTCACTTCCCCAATGCGCCGGCTAGCCACACGCCATGCGCCTGCCCGAAAATATAGCCCTTAATGTCAAATAACAAAAAATGCCTCATGGAAGAACACATAATTTCAATTAATGTTTTAAACAGTTGATGAAAAATTACACTCCAGAAAGGATATGTTTAAACTTGGTTGTTCATTTTAGAAAATGTACAAGTTTTAAAAAGGTTCTATGCTGCTATAAATTTTTCTAGCAGCATGTAATATTTGAATTTACAAACAGACATTTATACCAAGAAACATCATTTACAATAGAGAACTGGGGGATGAATAAATAAATACAGATAACAATTATTAATATTGAGACCTAGAAAATAGCCTGAATATTGAATCTTACTAAGCTATCCAGACATATGTTTGCCCCAATAATGTAGCCTACTGTATGTTTGTGGGTCAGATGAAGCCAAATCAGTGAAATAGTATGAATTATTTTAACGCCAAATAATGACAAATGTTATTTGTGAACAAAAGAATGTCTAGGCTCTGTAGGACCACACAGGTTTCTATTCAAATACAAATATTCTAAATAAATAAATAATAACAATAATGAATTTTATTCATAATGTGCTTTTCATAAGCCCAAAGCACTGGATGCAGACAATTATTCAATTGTGTTTCTTTCCCATGTATACTAATTAATCAGAGGAGGAACAAGGTGGAGTCAGAGATTGAGAACTGGATCCAGAAGTATGATGCCGACATGAGTGAAAAACAGGTAGGACATACTGGCAATTAATTTATCATTTTTTATAGTTCTGAGTGCATTCATAAATTCACTCTAACATTCTTATTCAGTGTCAGTGAACCCTCATTACAGCACTACAGGGCTTGGAAGCATTTACTCATTTACAAATGGCTTTTTCATCTTTAGGGGAGATGGCAGAAGGTTGTAACATTGTTGTCATGTTATATGTAAATTGGCAATCAGGGAATGTCTATTATATTCAACAGGAAAATAAAATTATTTGGTCTAGGAATAGGAACTGCAATGCCCCCAAGGTCCATCAGACTACATTGACTTTCACTCTTACTAGACACACAATTCTATGTTGGCTTTTTGAACCATAGCCAACTTTCTTTTGTAAATTGTATGATTTTGCTCTGGTTCTTTCTATCAAATGCTCTTGACTCTCCCTGTGGAGTGGTTAAAAATGGTTTTTGTACATTTTCAGTGTTAGCTAGAATGGGGAACTTAATTATCCCCTATTATTACGCAATCATCCAGAACGTGTCTTTCCATTTTAACACACACAGTCCTCTTTGCACCTCCTTAGTTGATCCATACCTGCCAACTCTCCCATTTTTCCCGAGTTTCTACCGTATCTTAAAGATGTCTACCTGTTTTGAGTACTCCTGTTTTGTTATTTCTCCCGGGAAACTTGTGTAATTTCCCCAGCCCTCAAAGTTTATTATGAAAATTCATCATGCACAGATCAATCGGTCTTGTCTGTTTGTTTGACATGAGCAAAGTTGCCACATTTGGTTTTTAAAGATAATCCACACTACACCATCTCACAGCATCTGTTTCAACACAATCGGGCAACCCAAAAGTAGCTCGCTTCAAGGAAAAAAGAGGTTCTGGCAGTGGTCGTGCGTTTGCTGCCGCCACCTTCTTTCCTTCTCAGCTTTGTCTTAGCTCTTTAGTTTTTCTTTTAGTAACCTGTTCTTGCCACAGCAAAACACACACACTCATAATTTCTTCTTTCCCCACCTCCCGCCTGGAACAATCTCCCGTATTTTCAAACCAAAATCTTGGGAGGTATGAGTTGATCACCTCAGACGATTTTTTTTTCAGGTGGCAACATTTCTTTTAATGTAATCTTAACTAATAAAAGAACAGGTGCTGTAGCTGTTCCTGCACAATAAATACACACAGATTCTGTATGCGTTCAGGTGGAGCTGGAAGAGATGTCTGTGTACTACGCACAGGAGAGCGAGGAGCTGCAGGAGCTGGAGGAGCACTACAAAGTTCTGGAGCTTGAATACAGCCAGATTATGGAGGAGCGGCACCTGGCCCAGAAACAGAAGGAGGAACAGGAGAGGGAGCGGATCATCCAGGAACAGAATGCTGTTATCATCCAGGCTCACTGGAGAGGGTTCCAGGTGCGCAAAGCAATGAAGGGCAAGAACACAGGGAAGAAGGGAAAGAAAGGAAAAGGAAGGAAGAATAAGTGAATAGAACTGATGTAACTACCACCACATCCACGGCCCTCAATACACTATGAATATTGATGATGATGGTCATTAAGTTTACAGCACCATAGCCAGGAATAAATAATTGTTGCTATTGAGTCACAACTCTTATCAGCCCGTGACGAGACATTATTCAAAATACGATACGATAGTACTATTGTCTGATTACACAGAAATGTGTCTTGCATCTTAAAGCAGCAGTTTCACAGTTACAAAGATGAACGACAGATATATACACACAAAACATACAGATATGCTATTACATCCATGTAAATATCTCCCGATTAAACCCCTGGCCATGAAATTGAAGTCGCATTGTTGGTCCTCCCATTCAGTCTGGATGTTTAAATATGGACTTTCAGACTAACACCAAAAAGACAGAAACTACTTAGGTCTGGATTTTCCTTTGTCAAGGGATGTGAATATTAGAAGGATGTGTAATTTGATATGAAGTGAACGGAATTGAGTAAAACGGCTCTGTAGGACATTTATCTGTATTTGCTATTGCAATGAGTCCCACACTCTCCAAAATGCACGTCTACATGGGTCATAGTTTTTTTTTTCCGTAAATGTGCACATGTTTTGATGTCAAATTTGTTTTTATAAATCCCAAATCCTCCGGGAAAGTGGCATACGCATCTTTGTGCGTACGCACATCATCGCAATATGAATTCCCATGATAAACACATCGCAAAGGGCTGCGATATCAGAATTATTAATATTGGTGCAAGCCATATCAACCTCACTCCGCAATGCAAGCTTTAGTTCATCTGCAATGTAATCAGCAAAGCCTAATTTATACTTTCGACAAGTGTCTTTGTAAGGTACGATTTTATTCATTGTATTTTTCATGGACTCTCTTTCAAACTCCATTCTACAACGTTGGAGTCACAAAAAACACAGGCTGTAAAATATGGCTGGAAGAATCAATCAGGACATCACGGGTCGCAAATGGCAGCTGGAAAGACAATATCGCAGCACACAAGTTGTAAACGGCACTCTTCAGGACATGGCACAGTCTCACAATCTTTTTTGCCTCCTAATGGCGGCGGGAAAACATGGCCTGGCCAAGGCCTGTTCACAGGTCATAAATGGCCTCACAGGCACCTGAGGTTCATACAAATATATTCTGGACGGAAATAAAACGGTACAACGTATGTGCATGTAAATAACTGGATAATATGGTAAATATGGTGGACTGAGAATAAAAATAACTGAAATGATGGGTTTGTGAATTATAGGAGCCAGCATACTAGAAACTAATTGGGAAGGAATAAAGAATGATCAGGAGGAGGATTGTAAGTGTTTGTCTACATAAGTGTCTGGATCCCAGACACTTATGTAGCTCCTCGGACCTCCATGGAAAGGTATCTAGAAAAATGATTGGCAAAATCGTAAGATCACGCGCTGTCGCACAAAGCATCTTATTACTATCACTAGATCAGTGGGAGTAGACTATACAGTTTCTCTCTTCCTGGAGGAGAGGGGGGTCTCTTGGTGGTGGGGTGGAGATGTTACAACCCTCTTCCTGGCCAGACCTTATTTGGACAAAGGCAATTGTGGAAAGTGGAAGGCCTGCTCAAGGGAAGCCCAAAGGGACACTTGGTGAGAATCTGCTTAACAGTTCTCCTGGTACCATAGTCACACCATATGGAATCACTTGGTTATGTACTTTGTTGGTGAACTTGTCCATGTTTATTTGCCTAAGCCAGTGTGTCATCTTGTGTTTAGCTATAGGTATTGAATGTGTTCATATTTGCTTTCACAGTCTTAACCAGTGATTATTGCCATTAATAAACCATGTTTTCACCTGATCTGCATCTTCCTTTTCTACTCTTGCTGCTTCACATATACTTAATTGGAGCATATGATCTGAGGTGTAGTCAGTGTTCCGGGCACTGTGGTATGTAGGCTTGAGTCTCGCTGAACCCCTTGCTGAAAAAAAATGTAGTTCTCTTGTGGGTTTAACTGGAGGCTGACGGTCCGCCCCCTAGTCTGCAGGCCGCAGACAGATCTTATTGTGTTGGCTGTGTCATAGACCCAGATGTCCCCCAATATACGTTAAATATATGCTCATTCTAAATTTGATGCCTGCAACACGTACCAAAAAAGTTGGGACTGGGGCATGTTTACCACTGTTACATCACTTTTCCTTTTAACACTGTAATCTTTGGGAAACTGAGGACACTAATTGTTGAAGTTTTGAAAGCGGAATTTTTTCCCATTCTTGCTTGATATAGGATTTCAGCTGCTCAACAGTCCGGGATCTCCATTGTCGTATTTTGTGCTTCATAATGCACCACACGTTTTCAATGGGAGACAGGTCTGGACTGCAGGCAGGTGCACCCGTACTCTGACTACGAAGACTCGCTGTTGTAACACATGCAGAATGTGGCTTGGCATTGTCTTGCTGAAATAAGCAGGGACATCCCAGAAAAAGGACATTGTCTAGATGGCAGCATATGTTGCTCCAAAATGTATATACAGTGCATCCAGAAAGTATTCACAGCGCTTCACTTTTTCCACATTTTGTTCTGTTACAGCCTTATTCCAAAATTGATTAAATTCATTTTTTCCCTCAGAATTCTACACACAACACCCCATAATGACAATGTGAAAAAAGTTTTGAGATTTTTGCAAATTTATTAAAAATAAAAAAATAAAATTTCTCATTTACATAAGTATTCATACCCTTTGCTTTAACATATTTTTAAAGTATCATATTTCATATTTGGTCGCATATCCTTTACATGCTGTTACTTCCTGAAGTCTGTGACCATCAACATCAAAAAACTGTCGATATCTTATTTTCAGGTACTGTTACAAGCGATACTATAACCTCTCTGCATTTGAATGGATCTCTATGGAAATTGGGGGGTGAGACTAGATTCAGCTGTAAATTACACTGGTACAGTATGGAACACATGGCTGGCTAAATGGCTGTAAGTTATCAAGGGTCTGAGCTATCAAACGAGCCCCAAACCATCACTCTGTTGCCAGATATGGAGTAGATGTGGATGGATCACTGCAAGGGTTATTTCTCCGGACTCATTTTCCTATAGAACTCTATGGGGAAAAAAGTCAGGAGAAACAACCCTTAAAGTGATCCATCCACATCTACTCCATATCTGGCAACAGAGTGATGGTTTGCAGCTCGTTTGATAGCTCAGACCCTTGATAACTTACAGCCATTTAGCCAGCCATGTGTTCCATACCCAGTCATGATAGCATCGTTACCTATTCACCTGTGGAATGTTCCACACAGGTGTTTTTTGAACATTCCACAACCTTCCCAGTCTTATGTCGCCCCTGTCCCAACTTTTTTGGAACGTGTTGCAGGCATCAAATTCGGAATTAGCTTATATTTACAATGAAGTTGATAAGGTAAAACATTTTTTTTTAAATTTTGTACTGTTTTCAAATAAATATATGTAAAAGAGAATTTACAAATCACTGCTTTCTGCATTTTACATAGGCCTACTGTCCCAACTTATTTGGAATTGAGGTTTGTACTTCCTAGCTGTAGCCTAGGCTATATGTGAAGAATAGAACAGATAGCTTAATTTCCGCTGTGGAAACTTCAGAATCAGCCCTCCCACCTTGTTGTTTGTTAACGTTACCCTTAGCAACACGCATGCAGCTTTAGCTCAGCGTTGTACCTGAAGAGTTCTGTTCAGATGCAACAATAATGGCTTCAAAAAAGAAGGGAAAAAAGGACACTGTCGCCAAACCCGGGAAAACAAAGCTAGAACGAGGCCGTTCGCGAGAGACGGTGGGGGATCCTCAGACTGAACACAGCAGAGAATATTACATTGTACACATGAAGGACCTGGAATTCCAGTTGGAGAAGTAAGTGAACACCAAGTTAAACGTTTGATTGCATCCAGTTCATTATTAGGCTATATAAAAAGAAAGGAATTATCAACGGTATTGTGCTTTACAACAATATTTTAATAGTAACTTAAAAAAATTAGCTTACAAAGTTTCCAAGAAACGTGCCATCTTGGATCACTTTAAAAATATATAGCCTATATTTCCGTAGATGCATGGAACTGACAGAACTGTTGGAAATTAAATGCAGGTACCCCGCGCTGCTGCGCACCAATTGGGTCTGGTCTGTACCCGCAATGTTTTCGGACTTGTTTGGTCACATATTTGTGGTATATTTTGTGGCATTGTGTATGTTGCTTAGGCGGGAAAAGGTTTGACTTTAATCAAAGGCAATAAAAGCAACTCCTTCTAAAAGCCGATACTTTCAAAATATTTTTATTGGTGGAAAGTGTAGCTTCGTAGTAGTAGGCCTATAGCTAAGCAATCTTAAATGTAAGAAGCCATTCTGCATACACAGATGACTAACTTGGTCAATAAGCCGTAGCCAAGGGAACGGCAGCTCCTATCTGCAGCTGGTCTGTGAAGTACACGGGTAAGATTCACTTCAGGGCCAGGCACAAATCTCTTCGTAAATACAGAGTTAAGTCTATCTCAACAAAAAACGTTTTCAACGTAAAAAAAAAAAAAGTTACTCACGGATAGTCTGCAAAGCGCTGTCTGTAAGTAATTAATTCCATCTTGCAAAAACTACGCGTGCCTTTAAAAGTATTGAAACTAAAATGTGGCCAAGTTACAACTAACAATAGCCTGCCTATCGTAGCACTAATTAAACTAGCTCTTTTCCAAAGCAATGCTACCCAATCTTTCCTAAATTATTTAATGTAAATTGGTAAACCTTGGTAAAACTTGGTAAACCTGGTTTTTTCATCTTACCATTTCAAGAAAATGTGGTCATTCAAACTGTAAATCTCAGATAATTAAAGTTGCCTCATGGAACAACACATCATTTCAATTAATGTTTTAAACAATTGGCAAATAATTACACTCCAGAAAGGATATGTTTATACTTTGTTTTAAAGAAATACAGAAGAATATACCATAGTTACCAAAATACAATAGATACCATATCATACCTCATGCATATGCAGTTGAAGTCAGAAGTTTACATACACTTAAAACTAATTTTTAACCACTCCACAGATTTCATGTTAGCAAACTATAGTGTTGGTCAGTTAGGACATCTTTGTGCATGACACTGTCTGACACTACTAATTTTTCCAACAATTGTTTACAGACAGATTATTTCACTTTTAATTCACTATCACAATTCCAGTGGGTCAGAAGTTTACATTACATTACAGTCATTTAGCAGACGCTTTTATCCAAAGCGACATACAATAATAAGTGCATACAAAAACGTCATCGAAGTCACTACAGAACAGATAAGACAAAGCACATCCTTCCCATAACGTAGCAGCTATCCCTAGTAATGAACGTTGAATGTAGTTCACAGTAAGCTGTGGGTAAATCAGCTATACTACACTTCTATTCTAAATACTATTATAAACTATAACAAACAGACAAGAAAACACAGGGAACTAGTACCATGAGGTCCTAGATTAGAATACCAGTCAAGGTGGAGTGTGAAGAGGTGTGTCTTCAGGCCACGACGGAACGCAGGCAGGGTTAGAGTAGAACGTAGGGGAATGGGGAGTTCATTCCACCACTGAGGAGCTAGGGTGGAAAAGCTCCACAGTCGGGACAAGCGAGAGCCGTTGACACGGAGGGGGGGAAGTGCGAGTCGCCCTGCTGTAGAAGAGCGAAGTGGTCGAGCAGGAACATAGTTCTGGATTAAGTCCTGCAGGTAGGCGGGGCTTGTCCTATTGGCTGCAGTGTAGGCCAGGGTCAGAACTTTGAACCTGATCCTGGCTGCAATTGGCAGCCAGTCAAGTGACCTCAGCAGGGGGCTTACATGGGAAAATTTCGGGAGGTTGAACACAAGCCGGGCAGCTGCATTCTGGATCAGTTGAAGAGGCAGAATGGGGCAGGCCGGTAGGATTGCGAGCAGGGAGTTGCAGTAGTCCAGGCGTGAGGTGACCATAGTCTGGACAAGAAGCTGGGTGGAGTAGGTGGTCAGGTACGGTCGAATCCTCCTGATGTTGTACAGGAGGAACCTGCAGGACCGTGCCGTTGCCCTGATGTGCTCTTTGAAGTGCAGCTGGTCGTCCAGGACCACCCCCAGGTTCCTTGCAGAGCGGGAGGCAGCCACCATGGTCCCGTCAACGGTGATGGAGAGGTCATGTAGTGGGGAGGCCTTGTATGGCATGAAGTGGAGCTCTGTCTTGTCAAGGTTGAGCTTCAAGTGATGGGTAGCCATCTACTCAGAGATGTCAGCCAGACAAGCAGATATCCTCTCCTTAACCTGTGGGGTAGAGGGAGGGAAAGAGAGGAAGAGTTGAGTGTCATCAGCATAGCTATGGTATGAGAAGCCATGTGAATTAATTACTGAACCAACAGAACAGCAGAGGACCCAGTACAGATCCCTGCGGGACTCCTGTAGACAAGGAATGGGGTGCAGAGACGGAACCCTTCCAGGAGACGTGGTAGGATCTATCAGTGAGATACGATACAAACCAAGAGAGGGCAGTCCCAGAAATGCCCATCTCAGTGAGTGTGGAGATCAGGAGTTTGTGGTTGACCATGTCGAACGCCGCAGACAGGTCAAGGAGAATCAGAACAGAGGAGAGGGAGGAGGCTCTAGCCGTGGCGAGTGCCTCCGTCACGGCCAGGAGAGCAGTTTCAGTGGAATGGTCGGTTCTGAAGCCGGACTGATGCGGGTCAAGCAGGTTGTTCTGGTGGAGAAAAACAGACAGTTGTTTAAGGACAGCTCGTTCAAGAGTTTTGGACAGGAAGGGCAAGACAGATACAGGACGGTAGTTCCTGACATCAGAGGGGTCCAAGCTAGGTTTTTTAAGGAGTGGGGTTACACGGGCAGTTTTAAAAGCAGCAGGAACATGGCCACAGGTTAGGGAGGTTTTGATAATGGAGGACTAGATTTAGCTGTAAATTACACTGGAACAGTATGGAAACACATGGTTGGCTAAATGGCTGTAAGTCATCAAGGATCTGACGTATCAAACAAGCCTTAAATCATCACTCTGCTGCCAGAAATACAGTAGATATGGATGGATAACTTGAAGGGTTTCTTCTCCTGCCTTATTTTTCCATAAAGTTCAATAGGAAAATTTGTCAGGAGAAACAGCCCTTAAACCAACCCATCCATATCTACTGCATATCTGGCAGCAGAGTGATGGTTTGAGGCTTGTTTGATACCTCAGACCCTTGATGACTTACAGCCATTTTACCAATCATGTATTCCATACTGTTCCAGTGTAATTTACAGCTAAATCTAGTCTCACCCCCAATTCCCATAGAGATCCATTCAAATGCAGAGACGTTATAGTATCGCTTGTAAGAGTACCAGAAAATAAGATGTCTAGAGTCTTTTGATGTTGTCAGGTCACAGACATCAGGAAGTCATGGCATGCAAAGGATGTGTGACCAAATATTAAAAATGTAAAGGCACAGTCAACTTAGTGTATGTAAACTTCTGACCCACTGGAATTGTGATATAGTGAATTAAAAGTGAAATAATCTGTCTGTAAACAATTGTTGGAAAAATTACTTGTGTCGTGCAGTAAGTAACTGACTTGCCAACACTGTAGTTTGCTAACATGAAATCTGTGGAGTGGTTAAAAATGAGTTTTAATGACTTCAACCTAAGTGTACGTAAACTTCAGACTTCAACTGTATACTTTTAGACATGTTTGTGTGGTTATCTAGAATTGACTGAATTTATTTAAAAAAGTGAATTTTGATTTCAGCTTGTCTTTAACTAATACAGATTGATATTTGTGCAGAACCTGTCAACTGAGCACTGTTTTAACATTCTTACACTGTAAAGGGAGAGCTTCTCCATACTTCTCAGAAATCTGAGTTGATACCTTGCACGTACAGCACAATTTATGATGTCATAAATTTGCAGAACCAATAAGGGTCCACGATGCTAAGATATGCCAGTTACAGGAAATTGATGTGGTAAGATGAGACAGCACACAGAAAGCTGACTAGTTAGACATTGTTGTGACAGTTGGTTTCTTAAAATGACAGACTGCAGTTTTAGTATGCAATCCCGAGGTAGTAGCGTTGTTACACTCGTTACCAAAGGAGCCCATTCTAAAACAAAAATGGTTGGATTTTATTTGTAAAAATCATGTGGATGTGCCTGATGGCATAGAGAGAATCCATGTTTGTAGTGCACATTTTACAGATGCCTGCTTCCCAGAAACGAATGCAAAAGTCGATGGGTTTCGCAAAAATGCTGATTTTGAATCTGGATACTGTGCCAACAATATACAGTGGGGACGGAAAGTATTCGGGCAGTGACACAATGTTTGTTGTTTTGGCTCTGTACTCCAGCACATTGGATTTGAAATGGAACAGTGACCATGAGGTTAAGGTGCAGACGTTAAGCTTTAATTTGAAAGTTTTTACATCCATATCGGGTGAACCGTGTAGCAATTGTAGCCCTTTTTATACATTGTTTCCAGAGCTTCCGTTTGGTATCCACCATGCCTTCATGTGTGAATGTGGAATGTGATTTTTGGTGACTTGATATTCAAACATATCTATATCCTCTCCAACAGGCTTTTCCCATTAAAATATAATTTTGATCCACTTATAATTGAGTCATCAAGGATTGAATATACTCATTTTAAAGAAAGGTCTCTGCACTTTCAAAAGGTGAAAACCTTATCTTGATGTCTTATTCCAAAAGGGTGATCAGGGGCTCTGAAATATCTTTCATAATGCTATTAGTTTTGATCAATTTTTCATATATTTCAAATTAATATTTCATGAAAATTCTATGCTCAAATGAAAGTAGCCTACATGTGATGCCCATTCAGAAACTGTAAAAATTGCATTGATGGGTATTCCACAGCCAATGTTGCAGGCATTTGAACAGAGGTCCTTTTTGGCACAGAGCACTCTGGGCCATTCCGAGCTTCCTTTCGTTTCGCTGCTCCGTTCCGGTGTCGTGAGCAGATCTGGTACCGACACCGGCTTTTACCCAGGCCCCATAACATATCTATAGGCTAGCTCAGTGGTTCACAACCCTGGTCCTGGGGTACCCCTGTGTATGCTAGTGCACATTAATAGGTGTTTTTAATGTTTTGAGGGATTATTTACCCTCTTAAGCCACATTATGTTAGCAATAGCCATGCAAGCCATGAAGAATAAAATTCCCATGTTCATTATACTTATTGTGTTATATTGCAAACAATTACAAAGAAGTGGTAACAACTGAGGTGACTAGGCTCCTAATTAGGTAATTGAACACAAGTTTAAGTTCCTTCATAATTTTTTCCTTAAACTTGTTAACACAATGCAGGTTTGGCTTGTTATCATTTGCTTTGTCTTTGAATTCTTCATTATTTACCAAACGGTTAGTTTCAGTGGCCATGTGTCCAGAATTTCACCAATTATGATCCTACTGATTCACCTCAGTCTTTAATTTGATCAGTTAAAACATTTTTTACCTCTTTTTAATTGTTTACAATACAGCACACTGTGAATATTGGACTTTTATTCTTCATGGCATGCATAGCTATTGCTAACATAATGTGGCTTAAGAGGGTAAATAATCACTGTAAACATTAAAAACACCTAATTAATAAAATTAACAGCTTCTGGTATTGCAATTGTGGTTGGAACAAAAACCAGCGTACCCAGGGGTACTCCAGGACCAGGGCTGAGAACCACTGGGCTAACTCATTACCCGTGCTTAATTCATAAAGCCTTTTTCTTTTTGCCCATCATTATTACCATCATCAAGGGTGCAAATTTTGTCAGTGACTGAATAATGAGAGAAACAGTGAGATAACAGTTAGCTATATTACCAAACTAGCTACGTTGCCACATTCTACCGATCAGAAAAAAAATCATTTATACCAGCTGGCTACATTGGCCATTTAATTTACATGATGTTTAATTAACATTTAGAAATAACTGTGCAACACACTCAATAAAAAGCATCTGACAAAAATACAGAAAATCTTTTATCGTGTTTTTGATTACTTTAGCTAGCTATAGCTAGCCTACATGCAGCTACTGAACGAACGTAGCGTTAGGATTCTTGTAAAAAGTTAACGTTAGCTTTTCACCCGAGACTGAAAGACTGAAGCAAGAAAGTTAAGCTAGCAAAGGTGTATCCAAACGACTCACCCTGAGCTACCACCGATACCACAGGTTTGCAGCCGGTCTCCGTGATAACCTGATACTTCCTTTCAGTTAAAGTCAGGTAATATCTTTGTAACCTTTTCAATTTCACCTAGGAGCAAGCAGTTGGTTACACTTCCTACTTTACGAAATATCTTGGCGAAGGTCGTCTGAATTTGTTTGCATTGGTCAGCTGTCACGGTTGCTAAGACACCAGTTGGGGGTGTTTATTCAATTGTCTGTCCTTTCAAACTGGTTCTCCGTTCTCAGAGTAGCCTAACTCTGAACCATAGACTGTATAAAAATACCAGTAGCTAAAGAATACGCAATCTGGACATGGTACTACGGTCTCTGGTAGCACGTCTAATTTCGATATTTCATGCTATTTTTTACGGTCTATGGTACTACACACAACTATATAATACAGTTCTGTGGGTACACATCAGTCTGCGGTCAAGGCAGCTGCCAGTTCGAAAAACACAGGGGCTGTGTCCGAACACGACCCCTACACTCTTTTGAGGGCGCATATTTGAGTCCACTTCGTGAAAAAGCTTTTGAGTGGCCAAATGTGGGCACTTAAAATACCAGGATGAACCCCTTATTGTTTTGTTGAGGGAATTCAGGAGCACACTCATCTACAGAACGGTGCACTCATCCGACAATTTCAGTAAGTAACCCGGAAGTAAAAACGTCAAAGACAGAGAGCGTATATGCGTAGCCTGTATGGTACACGAGTGGGTCACAAACTGGATTAACAATTCCTAAAGAAATTGTAGGTGTGACGTTGCTTCGCAGTGGTATCAATTGCTGGAAATAGTATAGAAGGATGGTAATATGGTATAGTGTGAGGTGGTAAATAAAAGGTGGAAATGGTATTAAGTGGTAATGCGGCATAATGGGATCTAAAGAAGGTGAAAGTGTTAAAATATGGTGATGTATTTTGTGGTAATTAGTCTAAAGAACCTGGAAGTAATACAAAGTAATGAATTGTGATGAAAGCACAAAAAGGTAATGTCAAATCATCTGGGATAGTATTGTTAGGTCATAACAGTGTTGTAGAGGAAGGCATTGTGATGTCATAAGCAGTGTAATATGTTACAGCATCCACATTCTATTGCATCGGTTTTCAAAATGTGCCCATTGACTCACATTAATTTTTTCGGCAATATAAAAGGTCAATTATCTGAAAAAGTTGATATGGTATAAAGGTAAAAATTAATAGCAACCTGGAGGGTGTATAAATGTATAATATGAGGTATGAATGGTGTCGATGGTGTGAACGTTGTAGGAGGAGATAGGTTTTCAAAAAGTGGCGGAATAATAATAAATATGGTGAATAACAAAAGGTGTGGAACTACTCTTCATTTGTTTGTGTTAATTCTATTTTCATTCATAATCTACACTTTGTAACAATCGTCATATGTTAACTGATTGATATTCTCAATAAAAAATTTTTTTATTACGAACTACTTCCTCACTAGTTTGGAAAGAGTTTTGCGGGATTTCTTTCGCAAACTGCTTGCAAAGTGAGGGGACAGGGCAGGGCATAGTAGACAGTGAGGGGATAGTAGACAGGGGTCTGAGGCCTCGTCCACACGTACACGGATATTTCTAAAACCGCATTTTTTCCCCCCTCCGTTTAAAAAATAATTCCCGCCCACACCACACCATTTTAGAAAATCTCTCCGTCCACACGACAACGCAAAAAACTAAATTCTTTGCATTAATTTCACCATAAATACAATTTTTTGAGTACAAGAGCCCATGTAGGCTTTGGTTGTAAAGTAGTCGTGTATCGGGATACATAAAACCATCCACGAAAATGACAAGCAACAAGTCTATAACGTAATTCTGTGCAAGATTTTCTAAAACAACAGTTTTTTGTGTGTGTGTGTTTTTTTTTTGTGTGATACGTTGATAAAATATGGTATCAATGAGAAAATAGTCAATAAAAAAATAATGAGTTCACTAAAATAAGAAAATAACTATTCTAATGGTCTGTGTCTCTTGGCAAATTCAATCAATCAATCAATCAATATTTATTTATATAGCGCATTTCACAACAAGTTGTCACAATGCACTTCACAGCAAAACAGCAAAACCCAGCCTAAACTCCCCACAAGAGCAAGCCAAAGGCAACAGTGGCAAGGAAAAACTCCCTGGTGTAACTAGGAAGAAACCTTGGAAGGAACCAGACTCAATGGGGGAACCCATCCTCCTCTGGTCGGCTCAGGGTCTAGGGCTTAAGGACCAACATGGTCAAAACAGCCAATGTCCATGATACTACAATTTGCAGCAGCTAGATGACAGTCCAGATGTGGCGGCAGTGATGGTGGGGAACCGAGCGCCGATGGCGGCAGGAGCAGCTGGCAGCGGTGGTAAGGAGGGAGGGGCAAGCGGCAACGGACAGGAAGCCGGACAGCAACTCTCGAGATGCGGGGCATATGCCCCGCCGGCAGAATGTAAAAAAGAGAGAGAGAAAACAGTTAGGGGAAGTGTAATAGAGTAGCAGGAGCACCAACTGGAGGGGTGGGGGGTGGGGAAGGGGTGGGAGGGTTGGACAGGTGCCCCCGCCAGGAGTAATCTATGGCTGCATAGCTATGAAGACAGAGTTTGAGGAACCATGCAGTCATGAGAGGGAAAACAATCCTACCCACCTATCAAGAGCCAGCCCAGGAAGATGGGGTCACAGCTGTTGACAGGTGACAGTAAGGAAAGGATGCCACCCCACATTACTCTATGGCTAAATGCTTCTCTGGTCCTGTCTCCAGACTATAGCTCATTATAAGCCTGATCATAGAGGTGCGTTTTTAATCTAGACTTAAATATTGAGATTGGCATATATTGACATATAACAACATTTGCCACGCGAAATTGAGGGCATGATGTCAGCGTTTTCCAAAAACTCCGTTTCAACCGTACACACGAATACACGTAGAACGGAGTTTTAAAAAATCTCCACCCTGGAAGGTGTTTTCCAAAAGCTCCGTTTTCAGCGACCTAAAACTCGTTTTCGTGTGGACGGGAGGCCAAAACGCAGAGAAAATACTACGTTTTTAGAAATATCCATATACGTGTGGACGGGGCCTGAGTGGACAGGGAACAGGGGTCGTATTCGGACACAGCCACAGCCACGTATATAGATGTCTATGGTCCAACAAAGGACATGCGCCAAAGCGACGAAGATCAACGTGGTTTTCGCATGACAGAGCGACTCTGATGACAGCGCCTCATTTATTTTCGCCTTTGCTTGCGCTCTTCTTTCCATTACGCTTTTTTTGCCTACAGTCTTTTGAGACCCACGTCAGTTCTGTAGCGCTATATACTACCGCACAAATAGCCTACTGTAGCCGGAGAGCTTTCAATGAGGAATGGCGACCAATGACGCATTTAAAGTAAGTACCTTTCTGCCTAGCCTACTATGGCATTCGTGGCCTGGTATGTAGCACAGTTTTTCCGACGTATTTGCATATTTCTTTCTTTCAAGCTGGCACGTGCATCTATTTAGTTATTTTATTTAGTTAAAAGGCATAATGTACACTAGTCAACACAAGCAGTTAAATCAATGTATAGTGTGCCAGAGTCGGCTCACAGCTAATCACCCGGGCATGCGTAGCGCTGCGAGAGGGGGTATTGCAATCACTCGCGTCCGTAGCTGTGTCTCTGTACTGTTGAGTATGCTACGTACCCTGGATGAGAAAGTTAAGTAAGCGAAATGGTCAGAAAAATGTCAACACGCAGGACACTTTACCCACACTTAATGCACCCTTACCCTAATACCGCTTCAGTGCAGCATTTGAAGCTAAGTGTATCCCTCATCAACAAAAAATAATTTTTAACAAAACCATGTGTGCCACAATTATTGGCACCCCTGTGTTTATATATAGAATAAAGTAATCATTTCTAATATTTGGCCGCATATCCTTTGCATGCCATGACTTCCTTTTGTCTGTGACCCAACAACATCAAAAGACTCTTATTTTCTGGTACTCTTACAAGCGATAATATCACGTCTCTGAAATACAGTAGATAGGGATGGATAACTTGAAGGGTTTCTTCTCCTGACTTATTTTCAATAGGAAAATTTGTCAGAAGAAACATCCCTTAAAGTGATCCATCCATATCTACTGCATATCTGGCAGCAGAGTGATGGTTTGAGGCTCGTTTGATACCTCAGACCCTTAATGACTTACAGCCATTTTACCAACCATGTATTCCATATTGTTCCAGCATAATTTACAGATAAATCTAGTCCCATCCCAAATTCCCATAGAGATCCATTAAAATGCACAGACATTATAGTATCGCTTGTAAGAGTACCAGAAAATAAGATATCAAGAGTCTTTTGATGTTGTTGGGTCACAGACATCAGGAAGTCATGGCATGCAAAGGATATGCGACCAAATATTTAAAATTATTACTTTATTCTATATATAAATGCAGGGGTGCCAATAATTGTGGCACATGTGGTTTTGTTAAAAATAATTATTTCTTGATGAGGGATTTTTAAAAATAATATATTTACTTCAATTAAAGGTTGGATTTTTCTAATGTTTTCTAATGATTTTTCTAAACCGTTTTCAAACGGTGAATTTTTTATAACCCTTTTTACTCATCTTTACCTGGGGTGCCAATAATAGTGGAGGGCATTGTATATATACTGTGTGTGTGTATATACAGTCAAGCCGGAAAGTCTGAACACTCCTTTCACCTTCTCCACGTTTTATTACGTTACAGACATATTCTACAATAGATTGAGTTCATTTTTTGTCTCAAAATTCTACACAAAATAGCCCATAATGACAAAGTGAAAACAGGTTTTTAGACATTTGTGCTAATTTATTAAAAATCAAAAAAAGTAAAGTATGATACGTACACAAGTGTGCACACCCTTTGATATGACACCCAAAAGTGAGCTGAGGTGCATTTTGTTTCCACTGATACTGCTTGAGATGTTTCTACAACTTAATTGGAGTCCACCTGTGATAAATTCAATTGATTGGACATGATTGGGGATTGCCAACACCTGCCTATATAAGGTCCCACAGTTGACAGTGCATGTCAGAGCAAACTCCAAGCCATGGGGTCAAAGGAATTATCTGCAGACCTCAGAAACAGGATTGTGTCAAGGCATAGATCTGGAGAAGGGTACGGAAAAAACTCAGCTTTACAGGTCCCAAAGAGCACAGTGGCCACCATCATTCGTAAATGGAAGAAGTTTGGAACCACCAAGAATCTTCCCAGACCTGGCTGCCCAGCCAAACTGAGCAATCGGGGAAGACGGGCCTTGGCCAGGGAGGTGAGCAGGAACCCGAGGGTCACTCTGACAGGGCTCCAGCGTATCCTTGTGGAGATGGGAGAACCTTTCAGAAGATCAACCATCCAGGCAGCACTCCACCAATCAGGCCTATGGTAGAGTGGCCAGACGGAAGCCCCTCCTTAGTAAAAGGTACATCACAGTCCGCTTGGAGTTTGCCAAAAGGCACTCTCAAACCATGAGAATCAAAATTGAACTTTTTGGCCTGAATACCAAGCGTCACATCTGGAGGAAACCAGGCACCGCTCATCACCTGGCTAATACCATCCCTACAGTGAAGCATGGCGGTGGCAGCATCATGATGTGGGGATGTTTTTCAGCAGCGGGAACGGGGCGACTAGTCCTGATAGAGGGAAAGATGAATGCAGCTAAGTACACCGAGATCCTTGAAGAAAACCTGCTCCAGAGCGCTCTGGACCTCAGACTGGGGCGAAGGTTTACCTTCCAACATGACAACGACCCGAAGCACACAGCCAAAAGAACAAAGGAGTGGCTTCAGAGAAAGTCTGTGCATGTCCTTGAGTGGCCCAGCCAGAGCCCAGACCTGAATCCAATTGAACATCTGTGGAAAGAGCTGAAAATGGCTGTGTACCGATGCTCCCCATCCAACCTGATGGAGCTTGCAAGGATATGCCAAGAGGAATGGGCAAAAATGTCCAGAAACAAGTGTGCCAAGCTCGTAGCTTCTTTCCCAAGACGCCTTGAAGCTGTAATCGCTGCCAAAGGTGCAGCAACCAAGTATTAGGCTAAGGGTGTGTACAGATATGTAACCCCTAAATAACCTATTTTTGTCAGTAAAATAAAATTGCATATTTTCTAAAAACCTGTTTTCACTTCGTCATTATTGGCTATTGTGTGTAGATGTTTGAGGCAAAAAATTAACTCAATCTATTGTAGTATAAGTCTGTAACGTAATAAAACGGGGAGAAGGTGAAAGGAGTGTTCAGACTTTCCGGCTTGACTGTATATATATATACATACAGTGAGCACCATAATTCATTGGACAGTGACACATTTTTTGTTATTTTGGTTCTGTATTCTAGCACTTTCAGTTTGAAAGGATACAATGAGGTTGAAGTTCAGACTGTCAGCTTTAATTTGAGGGTATTTTCATCTATATCGAATTAACCGTTCAGAAATTATAGAATCTTTGGTATATAGTCCCCCCGGGCATCAAAAAATATTGGACAGTTTAACATAGAATAAAGTAATGCTTTTTAATATTTGGTCACATATCCTTTGCATGCCATGACTTCCTGATGTCTGTGACCCAACAATATCAAAAGACTCTTGATATCTTATTTTCTGGAATTCCCACAAGCGATACTGTAACCTCTCTGCATTTGAATGGATCTCTATGGGAATTGGGGGGTGGGACTAAATTTAGCTGTAAATTGCACTGGAACAGTATGGAATACATGATTGGCTAAATGGCTAAACCGGCTACTGAGGACACTGCCGCAACTCTGCATTTTCAGCTTGCATTTTTTCCTCGGGCATTAAAGCCATACTGGAGGACTTCAACGGCAAATGCCATGGGGAAGTTCACACGCTGGTTATAGTTGGAGAAAGTAGAGGAAATATGGAAAAATTCTATCAACATCTTTATGTATCTCTGAGATTTTGGCCATGATTATACCAATGATAGCCCTGAATGCAAGACATAGGGGGGAAATGCCCAACATTTATGTGCTGAATTCCTTTTTCTGACCACCCGGTTTTATTTTCCAGATTGCCTCTCTGGAAGGAAAAGTTACACTCATCACTGGAGCCAGCTCAGGTATCGGTGCTGCTACCAGTATACTGTTCGCCAAACTAGGTGCTCAACTGGCTTTAAATGGACGTAATGTTGAAAATCTCACCAAAGTAGCCAAACAATGCATAGAGCTTGGTGCTGCTCAGGTATGTATTTTTATATGTCTAAAAGAAGTACTCTGGAGATTGTTTTGTTTTTTTGTTGTTGTAAGGATAAGTTGTAGATATTCTATTGTTGGTGGAGTGAAAAAACACATTTCCACATAGTGGGAACCTGAACAAGGTTTGTTTATACACCTCCCCCCTGATAACTTTGGGTAACTCAGCCTTGTGGACTCATGGGCTCTCAGTTTACTGCATCACTCCAATATCGTGACACTCCCGAGTGCGCCTGGAAGTCTTGGGCCCACAAAAATAAAAAAATTACAAACAGTAAGTTAAAATATTAAAAAGAAAGTATGTAAATGTGCCATTTCAGAGAAACTTAAAACTAATGATGACAAAAGTTTGTCCAATGATATTAAAGACTTCTTCCACAGCCATTTTGAAAAAAGGACTTATGGGCCAATCTTGGCTTAGATACTCACAATTAACCCTATCGTGTAGATGCCAAATTTGGTCAATTTTCACCTATTTAGGGGGTGTTCTATTTAAGGCTTTAAAACTCCAGGTGTAAGGATCACAGAGACTTGGCTTAAATTAAACAAGACAGTTGTACAATTTAAAACACTAATTTTGATTAGTTTATTTTCATAAATTAGATCAAAATAAAGTGCCACAAATGCAAATAAATCTTGGCAAAAATGCAAGAAATAGTTTTTCTTTAGTTTGCAATGAAATACTGAGAGCTACATATGTGAATCAGGTAAAACTATACATTTCTTGGATCTTAAACTCCGTGTCCACAAGTGTGCAAAATCTGAGGGTGATATGCAGAACTACTAAAGATCTATGATGCTAAATATAGGCAGTGTACCCTGCTGTCCCTTAGTGTCTCTAAATGTATCTAAAATTGCTAAATTGTGCACTGCTGTAACTCATAAAATAATGATATACACTGCCTGGCCAAAAAAAAAGTCGCTGTTGCACCCGTCATGCATAGTGCCCACTGTACAAGCCTCTGGAGGCAATGTTATGATCTGGGGTTGCTTCAGTTGGTCAGGTCTAGGCTCAGCAATGTTATGCAGCAATAAAATGAAGTCAGCTGAGTACCTGAATATACTGAATGACCAGGTTATCCCATCAATGGGCATATTCCAGGACGACAATGCCAAGATTCATCGGGCTAAAATTGTGAACGAGTGGTTCAAGGAGCATGAGGAATCATTTTCACACATGAATCGGCCACCAGAGTTCTGACCTTAACCCCATTGAAAGTCTTTGGGATGTACTGGAGAAGACTTTATGGAGTGGTTCAACTCTCCCGTTGTCAATACAAGATCTCGGCCAAAAATGAATGCAACTCTGGATGGAAATAAATGTTGTGACGTTGCATAAAACAATGCCACGTTGCCGAAACAATGCCACGACGTAATCAAAGCTAAAGGCGGTCCAACGAAATATTAGAGTGTGCAACTTTTTTTTTGGCCAGGCAGTGTATTTAAGTACAAATTAACTGTTTTGGCTCCTAAAACTCACTTTTCATTTTCAAGTGGGAATTACTATCTTTTCATCAATATAGGGTCATAAATAGCTATGGGTCTAAACACCTATCCAAAATCAGTCATAAAATTAATAAAAATATATTTTTTAAGAGAGTTGTCAATTAAACCAGAATGAATTGGAATGAATGAGACAGGTTTGCAGAGCGTGGGGGGTATTACGCATCGACGTTTTAGATAGTGTAATAGCATTATAAACGGTTGTGTATTTCTCAAACGGATTGTCCCAGACAATAAATGACCACTGAATTTTGAAAGGGACATCTCTATGCGTAAAACCAATGGTAGGATTGGATATTTCTTTCATATTTAGTAGCTATTGGTAGTAGAATGACATGGTATAATTACACAAGAATTTCACATGTTTATGTTGCATTTGAGTGAGCAGGGCTTTTCACTGCTTTTTTGGCAGACGATCAGGCTATTTTTGAGTTTATCTTGTTGCTATGACAGAATACGAATTTGTGGTTGTGAAAAAAATATATTTATGAACTCACACATATTTTTTTATGAACTCATATATTGTCCACTGTGTCACGCATGCGTAGGTATAGTTGCAGGTCAGATTGGGTGGGGGGTTGCTTGTTAAATGGACTTGCTACGGGACAATAGTGACACTTATAAACTCCGTATTCGGCAGTGTTGTCACGAATCATGTACTAATAAAGGTAAAACACAGAGTTTGTTGTTTCCACTCATAGTTTGGTTGCAGGAGAAATTTATATCTGAGTTGAGCAAAATCTTGGTGCCGGCGCCATGGCCACTAGGGGATCTGCGCAAAGGGGTTAACTTGAATTTCTGTGCAAGTTAAGTGATTTTTTCCCCTTTGCTCATGTGATAAATAGGGCAAACCTATGGGGCAGCAATAGAATTACAGCTCAATCACATTTTCCAAGTGGTTTACTTGCAACACTGAAATTGATTCAACCAATTTCATGACAATTTAGTTTTGCTATGTTTAAATTAATAATATAAAGACAAGTTAAATTGAAAGAAAATTTTATTTTTACATACATATTTAAACATTTGGTAGCCTATTACTAATGAACTGTAAATATTGTACACAGTTGAAGTCGGAAGTTTACATATACTTAGGTTGAAGTCATTAAAACTCATTTTTAACCACTCCACAGATTTCATGTTAGCAAACTATAGTGTTGGCAAGCCAGATAGGGCATCTACTTTGTGCATGACACAAGTCATTTTTCCACCAATTGTTTACAGAAGATTATTTCACTTTTAATTCACTATATCACAATTCCAGTGGGTCAGAAGTTTACATACACTAAGTTGACTGCCTTTAAACAGCTTGGAAAATTCCAGAAAATGATGTCATGGCTTTAGAAACTTCTGATAGGCTAATTGACATTATTTGAGTCTATTGGAGGTGTACCTGTGGATGTATTTTAAGGCCTACCTCCAAACTCAGGGCCTCTTTGCTTGACATCATGGGAAAATCAAAAGAAATCAGCCAAGACCTCAGAAAGAAAATTGTGTACATCCACAAGTCTGGTTCATCCATGCAAGCAATTTCCAAATGCCTGAAGGTACCACGTTCGTCTGTACAAACAATAGTACGCAAGTATAAAACCACGCAGCCCTCATACCGCTCAGGAAGGAGACGCATTCTGTCTCCTAGAGATGCTTTGGTGTGAAAAGTGCAAATCAATCCCAGAACAACAGCAAAGCACCTTTTGAAGATGCTGGAGGGAACAGGTACAAAAGTATCTATATCCACAGTAAAACAAGTCCTATATCGACATAACCTGAAAGGCTGCTCAGCAAGGAAGAAGCCACTACTCCAACACCACCAGAAAAAAGCCAGACTACAGTTTGCAACTGCACATGGGGACAAAGATCTTACTTTTTGGAGAAATGTCCTCTGGTCTGATTACAAAAATGTAACTGTTTGGCCATAATGACCATCGTTATGTTTGGAGGGAAAAGGGTGAGACTTGCAAGCCGAAGAACACCATCCCAACCGTGAAGCACGGGGGTGGCAGCATCATTTTGTGGGGGTGCTTTGCTGCAGGAGGGACTGGTGCACTTCATAAAATAGATGGCATCATGAGGAAGGAAAATTATGTGGATATATTGAAGCAACATCTCAAGACATCAGCCAGGAAGTTAAAGCTTGGTCGCAAATGGCTCTTCCAAATGGACAATGACCCAAAGCATACTTCCAAAGTTGTGGCAAAATGGCTTAAGGACAACAAAGTCAAGGTATTGGAGTGGACAACAAAGTCCTGACCTCAATCCAATCGAAAATTTGTGGGCAGAACTGAAAAAGCGTGTGTGAGCAAGGAGGTCTACAAACCTGACTCGGTTACACCAGTTCTGTCAGGAGGAATGGGCCAAAATCCCAGCAACTTATTGTGAGAAGCTTGTGGAAGGCTACCAGAAACGTTTGACCCAAGTTAACAATTTAAAGGAAATGCTACCAAATACTAACAGAGTGTATGTAAACTTCTGACCCACTGGGGATGTGATGAAAGAAATAAATGCTGAAATAAATAATTCTCTCTACTATTATTCTGACATTTCAGATTCTTAAAATAAAGTTGTGATCCTAACTGACCTAAGACAGGGAATGTTTACTCTGATTAAATGTCAGGAATTGTGAAAAACTGAGTTTAAATGGATTTGGCTAAGGTGTATGTAAACTTTCGACTTCAACTGTACTTCTGTCATTAAAATAGAAACCAATATCAGGGCTCCAGAGTGTGACCATTAATCTGTCCAGTGCAACTAAACATTTTCATTGGTCACACTAGTGCGCCTGGAATATAGCAGGCCTGATTAAAAAATAAATAAATCAGCACAAGCCTGCCACACACACGTGTGCACCCCCCACCCCCATCCCGGGTTCGATCCCCGGACCTGCCACAGATCCGGGTATGGCCGGTGCCTTAAGGGAGTGGCAATAGGTGGCTGCTTCCGGGTGGGGGGAGGGACTCGGTGAAAATCATTGCGCATAAGACAGCCCTGGGCGACTTGGAATCACAGTCAGGAGCTTGAGGAGTCGCGCCCTGAAGAGGATGTGGCGCCCTCTTTCCTACTACCGGCTGACGTGGTTGTGTGGCGGCAATTCTCTTGCGGTTGCTGCATGGGGGGAATTGAATTACATAGGGTCCAATTGGCTACCAAATTGGGAGAAAAAGGGAAAAATTATTATTTAAAATAATAAAAATTACAGTATGATTTTTTGTAAAAACATTAATTTGTTCCTCATTAGAAGAGGTCAATATAGAAAAAAAACTTGCAGCAAAAAGAAAGCTTATAGAAAAATCAGTGTACATATTTATTAAGGTGTTTTCTCTTGAGGTCTAGGTAATATTGTTATGAAACCTGGTATACCGGGCCTATCTTTGAGGTCTAGGTAATATTGTTATGAAACCTGGTATACCGGGCCTATCTTTGAGGCTCTTGGTAATATTGTTATGAAACCTGGTATACCGGGCCTATCTTTGAGGCTCTAGGTAAACCTTGGAAGACTATGGGCGTGACAAACAATGATAACTCATGTTGCACTTGGTGCTTGGACCCTGGAATTGTTCTTTGCAGCTATATCTTTAGTCCATCTTCAAAACGTGGTTTATTGTTTGTGTATAATCTGTCCTGAAAAATCACAGATTTTCAATGAACCTTGACAGGTATTCTTTATCAAAGGGGAGGTGTATATGTCTACTTAAGAAATATTTATGTTTACTTTTCAGAAGTTAACCATTATTAACCAAATTATGTCATGATGATGAAAGTGAAGTGTGATGAGAGGTTGATATGCCAATTATTCATTCAGCCTCTGCTGGTGCCAGGAGATCTGTCTGATGAGGACACAGTGAAGAGGACTGTGGAACAAACTCTCTCTCACTTTGGGAGGCTCGATGTCCTGATAAATAGCGCTGGAATCCTGGCAATGGGCAGCATTGAGTCAACTAGTCTTGAACAATATGATACAGTCATGAATGTTAATGTAAGGTGAGGCCAGTAAAATAATCCCATAATCTTAAAATAAGTTCATAAATATTGTCATAAGTATGTATAATTTGATTAATTCAACAAACTGGAAATTGTGTCTGTACCTGGATTTCACAGGTCCAAAGCTCATCTCAACTTCTGTTTACTTTGAGTATGGTGGTCAATAAAATGTTTTGTGCCAATTCAAGAATAATTTCATAAAAGGGACATTTATGGATATCATTCAAAGCATTTTTCTGTTGTCTCCCCCAGATCGGTGTTCTTGATGACTCACCTTTGTGTTCCTCATCTCATCAAGACAAAGGGCTCCATTGTGAATGTATCCAGTGTAAATGGCCAAAGATCGGTGGGTATGACAGGATTCAAAATAACAAACATTAAGTTCCCAGACTTCCCACAATATTATTCACACCCTTGATAAAGTTTAACAAAAACTAAAGTAAGTAAATAATACAAGTACTGAGCTATAGTTCAATTCTAAAATATAAAACATCCTCCCATCCATACATCCATCCATCCATTTTCTAACCGCTTAATCCAAGTCAGGGTCACGGTGGCAACAGGGCAAGCAGAGTAGCCCAGACTTTCCTCTGTATTTGCGATCTCACTCTCCCGGTCACTACCCACAGCTTGTGACCATAGGTGAAAGTAGGAATGAAGATTGACTGGTAAATCGAGAGCCTTGCCTTTTGGCTCAGCTTCTTCACCACCACCATCCGATACAACACCCGCATTACTGCAGCCGCTGCACCTAAACAGCGGTCAATCTCCTGATCCCATTTACCATCACTCATATACACTGCCTGGCCAAAAAAAAAGTCGCCGTTGCACCCGTCATGCATAGTGCCCACTGTACAAGCCTCTGGAGGCAGTGTTATGATCTGGGGTTGCTTCAATTCGTCAGGTCTAGGCTCAGCAATGTTATGCAACAATAAAATGAAGTCAGCTGAGTACCTGAATGTACTGAATGACCAGGTTATCCCATCAATGGGCATATTCCAGGACGACAATGCCAAGATTCATCGGGCTCAAATTGTGAAAGAGTGGTTCAGGGAGCATGAGGAATCATTTTCACACATGAATTGGCCACCAGAGTCCTGACCATAACCCCATTTAAAGTCTTTGGGATGTGCTTTACGGAGTGGTTAGACTCTCCCGTCGTCAATACAAGATCTCCAAAAATTAATGCAACTCTGGACGGAAATAAATGTTGTGACGTTGCAAAGCTAAAGGCGGTCCAACGAAATATTAGTGCAACTTTTTTTTTTGGCTAGGCAGTATAATATTGTCTATTGTTCTTGAAGATCAAAGAAAATTTTAATTTGGAAAACAAGTAAAACATTACTTTATGCTGGATAGCTAGCTAACTTTATAAATTCATAGAATATTACACACAGTCACATACAGTTTTGTTTATTTGTTTATTATTTATCACTTACAAAATAATAAATACTTTAGTTATGAATGATCTCCATTCTGAATGCTTTCCTTATGCTGATGTTCTACTGCAATACAGTTCTGAGTGCACTGATGACAGGTTTTTATGATCCTGAAAGTTTCAAGAATTAAATTACATCTAGGGAGTTTGAGTAGAATTGAAATGCCTGCAAAAAAAGTAGAATAATAGTATAATTGTATTTTGTTTATGAGAACTACTTTTGTGTTTCAGTTTCCTGGAGTCCTAGCCTACTGTATGTCCAAGTCGGCCATAGACCAGTTCACACGTTGCACAGCACTTGGTAAGAGAAACTTTACGTTTTTGTTATAGTTGTAGAATGTATTGAAGTTATTATTGACGTTACTGAAATATGAGATTTCACTGTTGTCTACACTGATAAGAAAAACTTTGCGACTGCATATCTTGCTTGTTGCCAACTTTATTGATTATAACACACTTACTTTTAGGAAAAGTCTGTCCTTCAAATGAGTTTGAATGGTGAGAAATGTTATATAGACCACCCCGTAATTAGTTCCATGATTCGTCATCAAACAATGAAAATAGTTTCTTCTTTTAATGGGAATTGACCGTTGCAGAAATGTAGAAAATACAATGAGGATGAACAATATTTGCAAATATGTATGAAAGACTTTTCAATAACCATTTGGGAATTCATGAAAAACATCAACCATCTTTCATATGTCATAAATCCCCATAGAGATGGGTCTGAGGGGCCCACCAGGAATACTGTGCCCACTCAAAAATACATTTGATAATTTTCATATAAAACCGTGATCTCAATCTCCCCCCTCCCTGGTCCACAATCACAACACCCCTTCCCCCTATGTTCCAAGTAGGCAAATTTGTTGTTGTGCCCCCCCCCCCCCCCCCCCCCCCCTATTGGCAATAGAGTTGATGACTCGGTTCAAAAATAATTTTTTTCTTTAATGTGTAGCCAGGGCCAATTTGACATGCGCTCCCACCATTGTGTCCTTGTCTGTTTCAAGTGACCCACCCAACCAATTGGTGCTTACACACAGTCAAACTTTCCCCCAAACTCATACTCGCCTCTTCTGCTGGCACGCGCCTCACAGCTAAACTGACAGTCAGGGTCTGAAATTACTTCACCAGCCACTGTGGCAGGTAGATACTACAGCCACTTCTGAAAACCATGCAGCAAACATTACAATTACAAAGACAAGTCAAGCTAGTGATGAAACAAACATCAAAGAGAGACCATACAAAACCACAAAAAACCCACCCTCTAAAAACACCCCAAACAACTTTGCTATACCACTAGCTACCTAGCTATCTAGTTATCGATCGTTGAAATGTACAGGTACCTGGCTAGCTACAACATAATATATGCATTGCCTGCTCAGCTGGCTATCACGTAACTGAATTGCCAACAAATTAAACAAGACGTTCATGCTAGCATGCTAGCTATTTTATGCATTTCTGTCATCTATTGAGTAGGCTAACATTGGACGTTTGTTAGCTGACATGACTAGCTGGCTAGGTCTGCATCTGCTGAGAATGATGTTAGCTCAGCAAATTTGATTGGAAGACTAAAGCTGAGTAGGTTATGCATCTATTTTGTTCGTAGCTAGCCAGCTAGCTAGCTGTATACTGTAGCTGAATCTGACCAATTTCCTGCTAATTTTCCTGATGGTGGAATATTATTTTATTGTAACATTATCATATAATAGCCGTTACAATAGCCGTTTTTCCACTGTGGGCCAAAAGGCTAGGAACTTAAGCCCAGGAACTTAAGCCTGGAACCAAAGCACGAGGGCTACAGTTCTTGCAGCATTTCCACTGGGATTCAGCCAGGCTGTAGTAGCCCAGCTGTAACCACGGCAATGAAGCAGAATGTCTTTTTCGCGTCTCAAAAAAAATTGAGTCGGTAGATTGTGCACTTTATTAGCCGAGTTTAATGTAGCGATAGTATACATTATTGTCCTAACCAATAAAATAATTGGTTCTACCTTATGTGTCATCATTTGTACATTGGCTGTAGCTAGTATCAAGAAAATAAATGTCAGCGTAAGTAGTCAGCTAACGTTATGCCAAGCAAATATGTTTAGGCTACCACAGATCAACTTGGCTAAAACGAAGCGTCTCTCCAAGAAAATCAGTGAGAGATTGTTCCAGCTATCCCCATTGTAGCAACTTAACTTGGGAAGTCAGGCATGAGGTAGCACATAACCTTAGCAAACAAAAAAAAGTCAGCTAATTCTTTATTTATTTATTTATTTAACCTTTATTTAACCTTTATTTAACCAGGTAAAAAAAATTTGAGATTAAAAATCTCTCTTTCAAGAGTGACCTGGCCAAAATAGGCAGCAGCAAGTCAGAACACAGAGTTACTAACAATACAACATAAAAATAAAATACATGATAAAAAGGAACAATTAATCACAAAATCCATAAAGATAAAAAACTGTCAGGGAATCAAAGTAAGTAGCCTAATTCATACACAATCAAAATCAACTTAAAACTGAGGAGAGGGCTAACTAAAACATTTACAAGTCAGCGAATTGACCTGCAAGTCTGACATCAAAGCCTTAAAAGCAGGTAATGGTATACACTCCCTAAGTTTAAGGTTATTTTGAAGGGCATTCCAGTGGGAGGGAGCAGAATACATGAATGCCCTTTTGCCCATCTCACTACTGACAGTAGGGACAGACAGAAGGAATAAATCCTGTGACCTCAGACAATAAGCAGCACTTTTCTGGATCATATAAATACATAAATAAAATGGAAGTAGTCCTAAAATAGCTTTATAGATTAATAAATACCAATGGATCCGTCTACTTGTGGCCAAAGAAGGCCAGCCCACACGTTTATATAAAGTGCAGTGGTGCGTGAGCGGTTTACAGTTTGTGATGAATCGCAATGTACCATGGTAAAGAGTGTCAATGGAGTGAAGACACTGAGAGGATGCATGCTGCTATAAAACATCACAATAGTCAATAACAGATAAAAATGTAGCGGACACAAGCCTCTTTTTAACTTAGAAGGAAAAGCAAGTCTTATTCCTAAAAAAAAAGTCAAATTTCAGCTTCAATTTTTTCACAAGCTGTTGAATATGTAGTTTAAAAGACAGGTTTTCATCAATTAAAATTCCTAGGTATTTGTAGCATGACACTGACTCAATCTCCTTGCCCTGCAGAGTGGTGATAGGGGGAAGATTCAGAGGTCTATTTTTAGATTTAGAGAAAACCATAAATTTTGTTTTGTCAGCATTGAGTGTAAGCTTCAATTGGCATAGAGTGTACTGAACAGTATTGAAAGCAGTTTGTAAATTCTCAAATGCTTTAACAAGGGTTGAGGCACAGCAGCAAATTATGGTGTCATCAGCATAGAAATGAAGTTGGGCATTCAGCACACCATGATCCAGATTATTTATATAGATGGTAAATAAAAGGGGAGCAAGTACCGAACCCTGTGGCACACCATTATGGATAGTCAATACATCAGATGTGTATCCATCAAATTTAGTACACTGAGTTCTTTCTGTTAGGTAGTTTACAAACCATGCACCTGCATGCTCAGAAAGACCTACTGTATGTAAAATAATCTCTGTTTCAATATGGCATGGTCAACTGTGTCAAATGCTTTAGATAAATCGATAAAAAGTGAGACACAATTATTGTCTAAGGCAACAGTACCATCATTTAAAACCTTCATAGCTGCTGTAATAGTGCTATGTTTTTTTCTAAAACCTGATTGGAACGTGGATAAAAAGGAATTTGTGTATAAAAATTCTTTAAGCTGTTCACTAACAAGGGATTCAAGTATTTTTGCCAGAGGTGATAGTTTCGAAATAGGTCTGTAATTATTTAGGAGCATTGGATCACCCCCTTTTAATAGTGGCAGAACATGTGCTGATTTCCAAATCCTAGGGATTTCCTTACATTCCAGGGTCAAATAAAAAATATATGTGAGTGGTTCCGCTATAAAATCAGCTGCTAATTTCAAGAAGCATGGGTCAAGAGCATCAGGACCTGCAGGCTTTTTGGGATCTAGTGATTTCAGGACTTTGTGTACCTCAAGCACAGAGAATGGTGTAAAGCTGAAAGTCTGACCACCACACATCGGTTCATCAGCACAGGGTGTTACAGCGACAGAGGGAACAGAGTCAAATAGAGAGCCAGAAGAGACAAAGTGCTCATTAAAACAATTCAGCATTTCAGATTTGTCATATACAGGAACTGAGTTTTTCATTACACATGATGGTAAATTTGCAGTTCCAATTTCCAGACATAGATTTAATAGTCTTCCAAAACTTTCTAGGGTCATTCAGATTTTTAGTAGTAATAGATAAATAAAATTCTGACTTAGCCTTCTTAATAAGAGAGGAGCATTTGTTTCGTAACTGCCTAAAAATTAGCCAATCAGCATCAGACCCTGATTTCCTAGCCTTAGCCCAAACTGAATTTTGTTTGTGAATAATACCTGATAGCTCAGGGGAAAACCAGGGGTTATCCCTACCTTTCACTCTGTACCTACAGAAGGGGGCATGTTTATTCATAATTTGCAAATAGCCATCATGAAAAAATGTCCAGGCAGTTTCAACATCAGGAATAAGCTCGATCCTTTTCCAATCAGAGTAAAACAAATCATGTAAGAAACCCTGCTCAACAAAACGCTTCAGGTTTCTCTTCTGAACGAAGCGTGGCTTTGTTTTAGGGATCTTGGTATTTCTAATAGCAACAACAGCACAATGGTCACTTAAATCATTACAGAAGACACCAGTAGCAGAGTATTTGTGAGGAACATTAGTTAAAATCAAATCAATTAGTGTAGATTTCTCTGGGTGTTTAAGATTAGGGCGAGTAGGTGAATTTACCAACTGGGTTAAATTAGTAGTTACAGTACGTTTTAAAATCATTAGATATGGGCTGTAACCAGTCCCAATTGAGATCACCAGCCAATATCAATTCACTATAGTTAGGGGGGGGGGGGGTCTGTAACATCCTACCACAGTTATGGAGAGACTCTTTGAAATCTCCAGATTCAATGCAAGCATTTCAAATTGTTTGCATATAGTTTCAGATAGGACCACAGGAATGCTAGGGAATTTAGATTTTACATATATGGCCACACCACCACCTTTCTTTGATCTGTCAGTGCGATACACGTTATAACCATTTATACAGATATCCCTATCAAGAACAGATTTGGTAAGCCAGGTTTCAGAGAACACATTTTATTATTTTGGCTTGCAAAATAACTTGTTACTGATCGTGGTGCTGACAAGTGTCGAAGCAAACCAGGCAAATAAGTGTCAGTGTAAAAAAAATAGTTTTAGTAACGTTAACAGTTATAAGTTAGCTAACTACCGAGCGTAACTCAGATCCCCAAGATTGAGCCCCTAGTCATCAAATGAAAATGGCATTTTTGGCCCTTGCATTAACCATGTTCTGGGATAAAAGACCGCAGAGAAACCTATGCGTCTGTACTTTTGGGACTGTACACCGCCTCCCTGATGGCATAAGCTGACACTTTGAATGTAACAAATTGGAGGTGTCACCGGCAGTATTATCGTTTTTTTGGACAGTCTGGATGCTTAAATATGGACTATCTGTATTTCACTACTTTTCCATCAGAGCCTCCATTTTCCAG
This sequence comes from Synaphobranchus kaupii, assembly GCA_029718625.1. Lineage (NCBI taxonomy): Eukaryota > Metazoa > Chordata > Actinopteri > Anguilliformes > Synaphobranchidae > Synaphobranchus > Synaphobranchus kaupii. The sequence continues at coordinate 31,371,855 of CM056376.1, forward strand.
TCTCCAAAATGTGCATACACATGGGTCATACTTTGTGTAATTGGGTGCATGTTTGGGTGTTGACTTTGTTTTTATATATCCCAAATCTGCGGGAAAAGTGGCATACTCATCTTTTTTGTGTGTATGCTATGCACCGTTTATAAATGAGACCCCAGACTTCAATGTGTGGTTTGACCTGAAGTTAGCTCACAAGTACAGACCAAATGCTATAAAGGATCTTGAATGATTATTTATGAAGAATGGTCAAGAAGAGTCCCCACCCCCAATATGTTCATAAAATAGCTCATAACTCATAATACTATAGAAGATTACTCAGTAGTGTTATCCTTGCAAAAGGAGGAGCACAAAGTGAAAGCAGGGGTGTGAATATTTCTGACACTTGTTTTGTAAATCATTTAAGAAAAGTGTTGTTTTGGTTAATTTCATTGAATCATTATTCAAGAAGAATATTTTCCATGTCTCTGTATTAAAATACAGTTCAGTATTATTTCTTTTTTGGTTTATCTTTACCAATGGTGTGAAAGGCACTGTATATGCCAAGGAAAGTGCTTTAACATGCATGTCCGTATTAGTATTATTGGCAAAAGACTCAGTCACATTTTTCGTATCTATCTTTCAGAGTTGGCAGCCAAGCAAGTGAGAGTAAACTCAGTTTGGTAAGTGCAATTGTTTTATTACATTTTAATAATCCTGTATGTATTAGAATGTATCAAAGTCATTCTTGCGACATTTTAAACGGGCCGCATGCTTTAACGTGGTGCAGTGGATAGCACTGTCGCCTCACAGCAAGAAGGTCCTGGGTTGAAATCCCGGCCGGGGCCTCCTCTGTGTGGAGTTTGTATGTTCTTCCCGTGTCCGCATGGGTTTTCTCCAGGTACTCCGGTTTCCTCCCTCAATCCAAAGACATGCAGGTTTGGCTAAATGGGGGGGGGGGGGCATTAACAGGGCATTGCTGTGAATGAGCATGCATGCTCAGTCAACCTATCCTGTATAAATAAAGGTTAATAAACATTGTACAATACTGGACTTACAGGTTAGAGTTGCCTCATATTCAGTAAGTAAGAGAAGCGCAGCTTTTTTTTACAGTACAACCCCAGAAATGGTGTATAATGCAGAATGTGAATTTTGACAGATTATTCTTCTCTCTCTCAGTCCTGGTGTGATCATAACTGAGGTGCACCGACGGGCAGGACTGGATGAGGAACAGTACGCAAAAGTATGTCTCCAAAAAAACAAGTTTCTCCTCTTCCGAAACATACCATCCTTTGCTGCAGTAATACTGCCCATTCTACCACACTGTCACAATTGTCAGACATCTTGTGTTACTTTGAACATGTAATACATTTGACAAGCTATACCCAGGCACATTGACAGTGTCCACAATGGTTCTCTATTTGTCCATGGTACTGGATTGGAAACCAAGAATGTCCATACCTTTTTTATTATTTTTCTTATAAGACATATGGTAATAGAGTTCTCTCTGTTACTGCAGTTCCTGGAGAGGTGTAAGGAGACACATGCTTTGGGTAGACCAGGGGAAGTAGATGAAGTGGCCCAAGCTATTGCCTTCCTGGCATCAGATGCTGCATCCTTCATCACTGGAGTCAACCTGCCTGTTGATGGAGGCCGTCATGCCATGTGTCCACGCTGACCAGTGGCATTCTTAAAAGGGAAGCCATTAGCTTTTAATTGACCAGATCAGAATGTGAGATACCCATTATATGGATGAAGATGAATAACATTTCTTGCCTTGGGACATCCTTTTCAAAATATCCAATGTCATTCCATTTTGGAGAAAGACTTTTTTTACAATTAAAACATTCGCTCAATTAGATTGTAATGGTGTGCTCAATGCTATTGGCTTCTAGCTTGGTAGCCCTGAAAGTGGTAGGGTCCCAGCAACACTGTACCCTAGAAAACTTAACCATCTCATTAAAGAAAGATTTGAAACCATACCTATGAACCTGGGCCCCTTTGTACATTTCCTCTGTCCAATATGTAGTTGTCAGATATCTACTGTTTAGATCACGGCCTTCAAAGGAGAGACAATATAATTGGATAGGGAAAATTTGTTTATGTCCCATACAATACTGCATTGTTACTAGGTAGCCTGCTCGGGTTGACCCAACGGTAAGAATGATGCCTGTTTCTCTCTCTCTCTCTGTCCCCTCCACAAACCTCAAAGGAAATGTCACTTAACAATTAAAAGCCACGCTGAGGCCCTTGTCTATCTATACAAATGGTGTCATTGTGTTTCCTCTTCTGGAGAGTTGAATTACCTCTGAAGAGCACAAAGCTTTATGGGGGTGTCAGGACCCCAGTGTGGCCATAGAATACCACAAGATTAATGGTTTCCTTTTTGATTTTAAGTTTGAAAGTCTATGTAGATGATGGTTGTTGAGGCCTGCCAGTTTGGAATTTACATTTTGGAGGCAGCTCCAGTTTCAAACGGGAGGTTAGCATGGTACTAATGGCCTTGTCGCATGGGTCATATTTTGCCTGAAGATGGAGATTGTACTACTGGATGGACTTAACAATTGTGGCCTACAACCATCACCTCTGTTGTTAAAACCAGGAGTAAATTTCCATTTTGTAGAGGTATTCAATAGCTGAGCTGAATGAACTCCTAACCTATTCATGTTTGGTCTCGTTAAAGACCAATCTTTTGATGATAATATCATGATGCTTAGCCCTGCTTTCAACAACATAGGATCACTTTATTTAATAAGTAAATTTGTCAGCTTTTAGGTGAGCCGGTCCTTAGCCCCTTTCCCACTGGGTTGAAGGAACTAAAAGAGGGCAGTAACGATCCACAACAGGGACTAAAATATTCCTGGAGCACGTTCATGTTTGCTTTTCCACCACACCTCAAGAACCATGAAGATTAGGCAAAGTAGGAGGAAGTTACAGGGGGAAAAAGCCAGTTACGTTTAACCCCTTTGCGCAGATGCCTAGTGGCTATGGTGCCGGCGGCAAGATTGTGCTCAACTGAGACATTTGTTGCTCTTGCAGCCGAACTATGAGTGGAAACCACAAACTCCGTGTTTTGTCTTTAAAAAAAAAAAAAACTTGGGATGTTTTATTGAGCTACACGAGTGAATGATTAGGCTACATATACTGCCTGGCCAAAAAAAAAGTCGCACACTCTAATATTTTGTAGGACCGCCTTTAGCTTTGATTACGGCGCGTATTCATTGTGGCATTGTTTCGACAACCTTAAGCAACGTCACAACATTTATTTCAGTCCAGAGTTGCATACATTTTTGGCCGAGATCTTGTATTGATGATGGGAGAGTCAAACCACCCCGTAAAGTCTTCTCCAGCACATCCCAAAGACTTTCAATGGGGTTAAGGTCAGGACTCTGGTGGCCAATTCATGTGCGAAAATGATTCCTCATGCTCCCTGAACCACTCTTTCACAATTTGAGCCCGATGAATCTTGGCATTGTCCTCCTGGAATATGCCCATTGATGGGATAACCTGGTCATTCAGTACATTCAGGTACTCAGCTGACTTAATTTTATTGCTGCATAACGTTGCTGAGCCTAGACCTGACCAATTGAAGCAACCCCAGATCATAACACTGCCTCCAGAGGCTTGTACAGTGGGCACTATGCATGACGGGTGCAACGGCGACTTTTTTTTTGGCCAGGCAGTGTATTTAGGTGTAACAGTGTGATATCAATGTTTTCATCTTAAACCATCAGAAGGGGTAAATGTATATGCTTTATAATGGACAAAACTAATTTTATTAATTTTATGACATGTATTGGATAGGGTTTTGGACCCATAGATATCTACCCCCCTATATTGATGAAAAGATTGTATATGTAATTCCCACTTGAAAATAATGCGAGTGAGTTTTATGAGCCAAAACATTTGATTTTTACTTAAATATGTCATTATTTTATGATTTAGAGCAGGTGCACAATTTAGCCATTTGGATAGATTTGGAGACACCAATAGACACCAGGTTACACTGCCTATATTTTGCATCATATATCTTTAGTAGTTCTGTATATCATCCTCAGATATTGCACACTTGTGGACACAGAGTTTATGTATAGATTGTATAGAATGTATAGATTTACCTGTTTACATAAGTAGCTCTCAGTATTTCAAAAACATTTTTTTTTTTAGCATTTTTCCAAAGTTTATTTTCCAAATCACTTCATATTGACTTGACTATTGAATTGTGAAACTAAATCTAAGTTCATATTGTAAATTGTACAACTGTCTTGTTTCATTTAAACCATCTACCAGGTTTCTATGATGATTTACCAGGTTTCTATCAATAGTCCCAATTTTCTTCAGGACTCTTCATTCTCTCCTTTCCTCCACTCACTTCCTCCCCACAATTCCTCCACATACTTCCGGGTAGGAGAGGACCAGTCAGAGATTTTCTTATAGAGGGGGAGGGTCTCTGGAGTCAGACTGGTAGTGGGGGAGTGGATGAAGGGTGGAGAGGAGTGAAGAATATTGGGACCACAGAACTATAAAAGAACTAGAAAGGAAACATGGTCACGTGGTTCCATTCAACCCTGTTCAATTTGATTCTTCCGCAATGGCACCATGATGCAAGATGGCTGCCATGGCCCAGAAATAGTATTACCGATGAGCTCTGCCATGTATTTCCAATGGAGCGTTGTGAAAGTCAACGGAGTTGCCCCAGCGCAATCTAGGTTCACAATATGGTCATCAATAGAAGCAGGCAATCACATTTTACATTTTTCCTAGCTCCAAATTTTTTTTAGGCTACACAGAAAAAAAGAGGCATGATTTAAAAAAACTCATCGGTGAGTGTTGAGTAGGTGCACTGAACTCTGATTGGTTAAGAACAAACTGATGAGATTTGGAACATGGTCACTTGGTAATCCTAGTTACGTCACAGTACAATCACGTGAGGAGGCCTATTCGTGATTGCCTATTCGCCTCAAATTCAATCTCATCGCCACTGAGCTATAGTGGTTAGCTCGCAAGGAGCATACAGCGCGGTAGCTGACTGTAGCTGGTTAAATAATATAAAACACAAACTCTAAGAAACAAAGAGAGTAGGGAGAGAAAACAGAGAAAAGGAAAAAATAAGGGAACAGAAAACTAATTCCCTGAGCTTCAGGCAGTTGAAAGCTCTACTGCAAAAATAAGAAAAGAAGATCTTAAGCAGTGAGAGAAACACAAACAGCCCTGACATTCGTAATGAAACGAAATGAGAAAGAAGCGCCCGGAAGCGGAACCCAGGGGAATAAATACCTGGCGCCAGGTAAGACAGGTGAAAGAGATAATCACCTGGGTAAAGCTAAAACCCCCAGCGGAATGCAGAAAATCCGATAGATCGGAAACGTGGCAGGCGTGGGAAACAAGAAAATGGTGGGAGACTATGACAGGACCCCCCCTTTAAGGGATGACCCCAGGCGATCCCCCAGCTCGATTACCACGGAAATCTTTAATAAGCTGGGGGTCCAAAATATTTCTGGACGGAACCCAGCAACGTTCCTCAGGGCCATAGCCCTCCCAATCCACCAAAAACTGGAAACCCCGACCCACCCATCTCAGCCAGAATACAGCAGACAGAATAAACCGGACCCCCGTCCACGATCCGAGGAGGGGGGGGCGGGGGGGGGGGGGGGGCGGTGTCTCAGCCGGGGACAGCACTGACTAGGACCGGCTTTAATCGAGAGACATGAAAAGTGGGGTGAATGCGCATGGAGTGCGGCAACTGAAGACGAACAGTAACGGGGTTGATCTTCCGGATAATTTTGAAGGGTCCCACGTAACGCGGGGCGAGTTTGCGAGAATCTACCCGCAGGGGCAAATCCCGTGTGGAAAGCCAAACCCGCTGGCCTACCCAATAAGAAGGGGCCGAACGCCTGTGTTTGTCGGCGGACGCCTTTTGGATGGCAGACGCTCGCAAAAGTGAAGCGCGAACTCTCTTCCACACCGCACTACACCTCCGACAAAGGAACCCGCAGACGGGACTTCCACATTCCTCTCCAGGAAAGAGTGGGGGCAAGTAACCCACCTGGGCTTCAAACGGAGAAAGACCCGTGGAGGCATTACGCAACGTGTTATGGGCATATTCAGCCCAAGGGAGGTACCGACTCCACAAGGTGGGGTTGGAAGACGCCAAGCAGCGAAGAGTGTTCTCCAGCGTTTGATTAGGGCGTTCAGTTTGTCCGTTAGTCTGTGGATGGAAACCGGAAGACAGACTAACGGACGCACCAACTGCGCGCAAAAGGAACGCCAGAACTTGGCGACGAACTGGGGACCGTGGTCAGAAACCACATCGCAGGGTAACCCGTGAATTATAAACACGTGATCCACTACCAACTGGGCGGTCTCAGGTGCAGACGGAAGTTTAGTCAGAGCCAGGAAATGAGCTGCTTTAGAGAACCTGTCGACAATGACAAGGATGACCGTGTTACCCTGAGAAGCAGGCAACCCGGTCACAAAGTCTAAAGCGATGCATATAACCCTCACGCATACGCACCAGGTTATAGGCGTTGCGGAGGTCGAGCTTGGAAAAGACCACTGCCCCCTGAAGGCATTCGAACACCAAATTCATCAGGGGAAGTGGGTACCGGTTTTTAATGGTAATGGCATTGAGTGAGCGATAATCAATACAAGACCTCAGGCCTCCATCCTTTTTCTTTACAAAAAAGAAGCCTGCTCCAGCAGGAGAGGTGGACGGTCTTATGAAGCCGTTAGCCAACGCCTCCTCGACAAACTCCTTCATGGTCGCGCTTTCGGGAGCGGGCAACGAGTATAAACTCCCTCTGGTGGGAGTGGTGCCAGGGTACTATTCTATGGCACAATCATAAGGACGGTGAGGAGGAAGGGTGGTAGCTCTCTGTTTGCTGAAGACCTCAGCAAAGTTAATGTACTCAGGGGGAACATTAGACGGTAACGGACGCTTAACTTCACTCACCTTAGTAGGTGAAGAGGGAGAAGGTGACCACAGAATCTCGGAATCAGAAAATTCCTCGAGAGAGTAAGCCAGGTGATTCCGCCAGGTGAAAGAAATAATCACCTGGGTAAAGCTAAAACCCGCAGCGGAGCGCAGAAAATCCGATAGATCGGAAACGTGGCAGGCGTGGGAAACGGGAAAATGGTGTGAGACCATGACAGTCTCATGTCGTGAAAAACCCCCCAGATAGCAAGAGGCTAGCGGGTCAGGGGATGAGTTGGCCAGTGTAGCGTTCACTGGTGCACTGGGCTGAGGGCTCCGCTCGTGAGACCCACCCGCTGCTGACTCACCAGATGCAATCCTCCAGCTTTACTAACATTGCTGAAGCTTGATGAAAAACGACCATCGTTAGTCCTAGGATGTACCCAGGCTACATCTGGGTAAAACTGGCTAAATTGAATTAAATTGACATGTCTGTCAACCTAAATTTACACCCCTCTTGACAATGCATATGACGGCCTATCATAAAGGCTAGCTTGTTGGCTAAGCCTGTTTTGTTCACAACGGCGACGTTAATCAAAGTTTATTAATAATGCTAGTTAACGAAATGGCTATTAAACATTTTAGTAACTATTTGCGGCTTGTTGTAAGGCTGTGAGGCGATTTCAACAAGGTAACGTTAGCCTACGAAGCCTTCAACATTAATCTAACGTAGACACAATAGTTCACCATAGTTCATTATATCAGTCCAACATGGACATTCCTATACTTGCAAAATAGGCTAACGACGTACAATTTTCACAGTGGCCATTTCCAGCAAAATAAACAAGTGGACGCAATAACCATTATTTATGTGAATGTAATCATACACATAACGTTAATGTATCTATGTATTTATTGTTTTGGTTTTCACATAACATACATTGTTCAGTGGGTCTGTGGTGGGCGCTGGACTTGAAAGAAATGTTTTAATATGGGAAAGGTTGGTCCAACATTAACCGTTTATATGTTTCACCTTCAATACATGGCGTGCAGAAATAGCCTATATTTTGTCTAACCGCATGACACAGTAACCGCATTATGCGATAAATGTTTGTGAAGAAGAGCGAGTGCTCCCGTTTATTGTAGGCTATATAGGACATTGTAGCTTTAGGCCTACATAACGTGGAAAGTTATTGTGGCTGCGTTTACCATTTTATGTTGCTCTTGTAGCTATGTCGATGTGTGCAGCACTCTCTCATCGCTCAAAAGAAATCAAACGCATTAAGGAACTGAAGTTGAGCATCAAAGCCAGATAACGTTATAGCTACTGCACTTTAAGACCACATAAACGGGGCACAAGTGTCCGTCTGTCCGAACGAATATTTTCGGTGCAAAACGACAAAATATCCGGGTAAAGCCAGCTAGGACGTCTGGTCAGCCGATCTGATAGCCTACTAGATAAGGTTAGCATAAATAACATTAGCTATGTCCATTGCAATTAGGCTTAACCATAAACTGTAACGGCAGAAAAAATGGCTTAACACAACTTTCTTTCAAAACAACATTCAGATTGGAATGCAGCTGATTACACTGATGGGGTTAGGTTAGGTTGGGGTTAAGGTTAGCCAAATATGTTAATAAGTAGCTATATGCCTGGCTTTTCTTTTAAATGTGCATCGAGCTACTATTGGCGTATTATCAACAGGCCTTTTTGATAGTCTGTCATTTCTACGCCTCTGACTGCTACTGCGAGCTAACAAAGTTATCTTTCATTTAGCATAACAACACAACTGTACAGTTCTTAGAGCATAACTTAGCAGTCGTCGCTAGCTAAAGTTATACATGGAGGTTCCTGCTTTCTGGGAGGGTGTGCTAATATGTTGGCTAATGAGCCTGCTTTGTTCAACACAGCTTCGAACAACATAACGACGAGTAACGTTATAGTTAACACTAACCAAACAGCTTGTTAATAATGTAGTTAGCTAACGACATAGATATTAAAATTTTTTCGTAACGTTAACTATTCGCGGCTCATTTAACGTTATATGAATTTGCAGTAACATTAGGCTGTGAGGCGATTTTAGATTATCTTTACAAGATAGCCTCTACGTTAGCCTTCGACATTATTCAGGGAACACTTCACGCAATTATTAGCCGGACAAGGACCGCTGCTTCACAGAAAGCTTGAAAAAGCGGTTGGGATCACCGACTGCAATACCACAGACAGTAGTGATGTTACGGATGATACCGAAGCTCCGAGCTGTGTGTCGAGTACGTAGGGCAGTTTCTACAGAAGCCTCGCACCGAAGCTTGTATCACTTTCAGAGAAGCACGTGATCGATGACAAAAGAGGCCTCGGGTGCTGTAGAACCACGTGATCGCTTTGTTTTGCGTTTTGGGCGGAATTAGGGGTTTTGAATTGTAGATATAAAGGAGCGATACCCCCCTTATTTCGAGGGTTGTTGCGGAGAGTTTATTATTATTGGTATTATTGCTATTGAAAGTTTTTGGAGTATTTTTTTGAGGAATCTTTGGAGTATTTTTATTTATTTTTTTGTACAACTTTTGTACAGTTTTGTCGTTTTTGTACAAAAATAGGCTAATGCAACCTGCATGGAAGCGAAAATCTTCTCCTGCTTGGGAATATTTTGACCCGATATCTCCAAATAAGGCAGGCCTAAGTGGCGTAGATATAAAAACACACTGAAACGCTATTCGAACACTGGGCTAGCAATCGACTGTGCATGTAGTTCGTTGGTTGTTATTTTAACGTAACTACAGCAGATTATTACGATTTGTTTAATATTATGATTTGATTGTTATTTCTTATTCTTTCTCATTATCATTATCATCTGCATTCCTTCTCAAATGGCATATTATTTAATTTTGAAGGTAAAGTGCTTGCTGTGCCTAAAGGAGCTGGCTTACAGCAATTATACCTCGTCCAGGCATTATCGGGCAATGCATGAAAATGCACCTGCCAATGAGCAAGAAACCAGCGGAGGTTATTTATTTATTTATTTATTTTACTTTTTAATAGCAGTTATGGTTGCTTTATCATAATCATACTGACATACATGTTGATAAAAATACATTTGCATATTGTTATTTTGCCATAGGTTCCAGAAAGCAAGAACTTGATGAGGCCGTTAATAAAAATCTATAAAACCCCCCCTTTTCAGTCACAAAAGCACCTTCCCTTTCACTGCCCATACTGAAGCACATTCACTTTCACTGCCTGGTTACAGAAGCACTCCCAGTCCCAGACCAGACACACTTTTACTGCTCAATAGAACCCCACACAAATGTTGTCCCCCTTTATATCAATCTTCCTGTTTTTTTTCATTTTGAAAGTTAATATAATATTATTACATATATTATTTTATAGGTAATATATCTTAGTATAAAACAAATCTAGCCTAATGACAGTTACAAATATAAATTATGAGTATGTTTGTATGTGTATCGCCTGAGCGGGGTTTTGAAGTGGTAGCCTACAGAAATGGCTCTGAAGTCCGACGCGTTACCAGTGAGCTAAAGGGTCGCTTGCTGTTAGCTCGCGGCAACTTCGTTATTTTGAACCTGGGGTGGAATTTGTAATGATTTCGTTGCTCTAAATTATTTTTACCAGCAGGTTTCACTAGTGTACACTGTGTTGAATGAGGCTTCGAGTAATGAATCTATTTGCGATACAATTGGCTGCAAAGCCTCAGTGCTTCAGGAAGCCTCATTTCACCATCACTAACAGACAGTAAATAAACAGGTGCAACAATCATTATTTAAGTATGTGAATGTAATCATAGCATAGACATATTCAATAATTTATCAATGTATTTATTGTTTTGATTTTCACATAACATCGATTGTTCTCACAAACCTCCCTCCTCGGTGGCTCTGGACGTGGTTCTAGATTTGCAGCGGCAGCCATTACTCCAGGGGCGTCACTAGACTTTAGGCACTACTGGGGCACAGGCCCCCACAACTGGGGCTCCATATCAGCACGACTGTGCTGGTCCATCGGCTTTGCGTCGTGCCTGTGACGCAACAGCTGGGCTAATGTAATCGATATAGGACCTCCCTCTCGTGTGATATTGCTTAAATTAAATATATGCTGATTAATTATGAGTTTAATGGTGATTAACACACACACACACACACACACACACTCAAATGTATGATGTTTTATTTATAATGCACATTTCATCTGCAAAATGCTGTAATACAGTAGTCTCAAAATGTTGAATACATGCCACAAAAGCAAATACTTAAAAGGGCAACGCTCTTTATATTGAAATTACTGAAAATTGAGGGGGCAATGCCCCTCCAAAATATAGATTGGGGGGGCAAAAGACCCGTTGCCCCCCCATACTCGGCGCCTATGACCATGTGCCATGTTTATTTGAACATAAAATTACTGTAATTAACTCGCTTGACTGCCTGTCTACAATAACGTTAACGTTGTTAAGCAAATGTAACTGTTAGTCAAACATCGGTAATATGTTGATGGGTAGCTAACGTTACCTGCATTACCTTCCCTCACTTGTTCTCTAACGTTACCTCCTCCAGAAAAAAATCTTCGTATGACCATATCTGGGAAAGAACAGAATGTTGTCACTGCTTGTAACCATTTGGACTAATAAACTGCCAATTTATGACTAACGTAACGTTAAATATTGTTCTGCAGCAGGAATTATCCTGTTTGCTAGCTAAAGTAGCTAAGTTAGCTAGTTGTTGTTAGCTGCGACGGCGACTCTTATTACAGTATTAAGAGTCGCCGTCGCAGCTAAGTTGTTGCAAACTGCCAATGCCAGTAGTAGCTAACTGACAATTTAGCAAGCTAGCTAGCTAACATTCGCTATCTTAACTAACGTTAGCTAAGGTTAGCTTAATTTAGCTGTAGACAATTCAGCTAGATAACGTTATTTGCTTTAACTTTAACCTCCTAAATCCTCGTTCTTCATAACTTACTATAACTAATAACTAACTAACAATATGTTGGATTTCAACTAACCTGCCTTCTAACGTTGCTCACTCCATTTTTCTCCCACTCGTCCTTGTTACTTCTGGATGGCGGCAAGCCTGAATTGAGGGAGGGGGGAGGAGTGGTGCGCTGCTGTTGCGCTAGTCACACTCCATGCCGTGCGTGCGGTCCTAATCAGCTGATGTATACGATACCAGTCAAGAGCAGAACGCAAACGGATCTATCTATATTTGACTCAATCTCGTAATCGGTCGATTAAAAAAAATTTGGACGAATTTTTAAACCTGGATTTTTTTTTGTATATTAATGCATAATCTGTCGAGAGATTATATTTTACTTAATCATTTTACTGGGGTACAGCAAAGCTTTACTGGGGCACGTGCCCCAGTAAATGGGGTCTAGTGACGCCACTGCTAGTGCTAGGCCTGCCTTTAAAAGTCTTGATATCAAAATGTGGCCAAGTTACAACTAACAATGTTGCCTATCGTAGCTCACACTAAATAAACTAGCTCTATTCCAAAGCAATGCTATCCAAACTTTCCTAAATTATTAAATGCAACTTGGCCCTGTGTTTCTTCATCGTTGCATGTGAAGAGATTGTGCCTCATGGAACAACATATGATTTCAATGAATGTTTTTAACAGTTGATGAATAATTACACTCCAGAAAGGATATGGTTGTACTTTGTTGGCAAGTTTACTTTAGAAAATGTACAGGTTTTTAAATGTTAACTGCTGCTACATAATTCTTTACAATTCACAAACAGACATTTATATCAAGAAACATCATGCACAATACAGAAAGGGGTGATGAATAAATAAATGCAGATAAAAATGAGTAATATTTTTACCTAGAAAATAGCGTACATATAGCGTTTTTACTAACGTATCCAGACATGTTTGTGGGTCAGATGGTGGCAAATAAGTAATAGTACCAATTTTATTAACATAATAGTATTTATGATATTTGCAAACAGAATTTTGTGAACACAAGGATATCTATGCTCTGTAGGACCACACAGGTTTTGATAGAAATCAATAAATACATAATAATAATAATTATAATAATAATACATTTTATTCATTCTGTGCTTTCATAGACCCAAAGCAGTGGATGCAGACAATTGTTCAAACATGCCCTATAGTATAATAATTTTTCTGTTTAATAAACACGGAGAGAGACATGCATTCCAAAGAAATGCATGCAGACATTCGCGTAACCATAACGCCCTCTATTGACAAGAATGAGAACAGTTATCCTATTACAGACAGCACACAATTACATTAAAAGAGTTTGTAGATGAGCAGTATTTAATGTGTAATGAAATACAATGAACAGCACCACCTGAGCTATGGATCATGAAGAAGCATGTAAATTAATGAACCAAGTCTATATGGAGACATGCATGCACAATGGGCTAGACGCAAACACATTGTAGCTGAAAGACATACAGCCTAAATAGCTAGTACAGCCTAAATAGTTTGCATCAGTAAAATATGAAAATACAGTTTTAAAATAGGGCTATTAATATTCTATGAAATACATTTAACGTTAGGCTATTCAACACTGGATTGCCGGATGCGTAACTCCAACCTTCCATGTGTGGGCTACGAGCTAGCGAGTGAGCTAGTTTTTTCCGGTAGTGTAGAACGTTACCTGCGGGAAATGTTTTGGTACCGGACAGCTAGGTTTAGTTTAGTTTTCTGTAGTGCAATGAATGTAGGCTATAAGGCATGTTGATTCGCTTCGAAGTAGCCTAGCTTGTATCTGCTTCCTGATGTTTCTCTGGCAACAGTAACGTTGGCTAACAAGCTGAATTGGACAATGCATATTTCCCAGGAATCTTAGCCAGAAAGAAAACAATAGATACTACTAAGAAAGTACATATCAGAGATTCTTCTTCTTCTTATTATTATTATTATAATTATAATTAAAAGTGTTTGCAGTAAGCTACATTATCTGCTGAGTAGCCTAGACTAGAGTCACATTCAGAGGCTATTGTTTTTTTATCAGATATGTTTGGGGAATTTGCGGTTTATAAATCCGATCTCTTAAAGGCTTGCAGCTTAAAGGAGGCTATCATCAATTCTTAATGTAGGTTATTATCGTAAATTCTTAATTTTCCTAGTAGTTAATTTTATGGTGACATTGTGTTATGTGTGAAAAGGATAAAGTGAACAGAGCTGAAGTGAAGAAATTAATGAATAAAGAAATGTTGGCTGAGGCAAGGGTACGTTGAGGTTCGGTTTCCACAGTCAGTCAGTCATGACCGCAAGAGCAGAGCGTACCACCCTCCCCAAACCAGACAAGAGCGAGTGTCCGGTTTGGGGAGGGTGTGATATAGTACAAGTGAAATACAAGTGAAACATTGAACAGTTAATATTGGAAACCTCTTTTGCCTTTGCAATAAAAATACGTTCATGTGTTAATGTGAAAATAATAACAGTATAATAAATGAACTCTTAAGTAAAAGTACTTAACAGTTGCACATTGATTTTGTGGAAAATAAGCATGTGCCCCCACAATCCTCTGTGTGAGAGACAGCAACTCTCACCATTAGACCACAACAGCTTCTTGGAAAGCATGAAGCCATTAGCTATATTAACATTAATAAACATCAGTATGAAGCGTTTTTATTGGGCGATAAGCTTGATGAGCAGGTATACGGACCATACCCTCAAATAATAATTGTCCCCCTTGGATAACATCGCGACGGAGGCAGGCAGTTTGGCAGGAAAAATAGGAAGAAGAAGAAGAAGCGAAAGAGGAAGGAGAAAAACAGCAAAATAACCCAAGTTTGGGGCTTTATTGTGTCGATGTGTGAAGTTGTATCTGAATGCTGTGTGGTTACATGAGGTCAGAACATACAGAAGTTAATTTTTTTAAGGGCTGAGAGTCTATGGTCATTGTGGTTACGTCTGTACCACAAACCCTGAAAAGTGCCAAACTCTCGGTGCTGTATAGGTATGGGGCATGCCCCACCAAGCCGTAACTTGGCGGATGGCATACCTGCCATCCCAATAACAGGATGGACCACGTGCCAATAGCCTACAATTAAGAGCCGAAAGTCTCAGCACTCCAAACCAATCTAGCCTAGGAGAAAGAAGGCGAGAAAACAACTCTGTAAAATGCAATTTGTTGGGAATTTATTGGGAAAAACTTCAGGAGTTGACAAGGCCAAAATAACAAACACACACAGGGGAAGATGTCTACCTAACCAACTAACAGAAAAGAAAAGAAATATAACAAAAATAAACGCAATCAGACTCCCTCCTTTCTCTCTCTTCATTTCCATCCCTCCTTTCTCTCTCTTCATTTTCCATCCCTCCTTTGTCTCTCTTCATTTCCATCCCTGCTTTCTCTCTCTTCATTTTCCATCTCTCCTTTCTCTTTCTTCATTTCCATCCCTCCTTTCTCTTTCTTCATTTCCATCCCTCCTTTCTCTTTCTTCATTTCCATCCCTTCTTTCTCTTTCTTCATTTCCATCCCTCCTTTCTCTTTCTTCATTTGCATCCCTGCTTTCTCTCTCTTCATTTTCCATCCCTCCTTTCTCTCTCTTCATTTTCCATCCCTGCTTTCTCTCTCTTCATTTTCCATCCCTCCTTTCTCTTTCTTCATTTCCATCTCTCCTTTCTCTTTCTTCATTTCCATCCCTCCTTTCTCTCTCTTCATTTCCATCCCTCCTTTCCCTTTCTTCATTTCCATCCCTCCTTTCTCTCTCTTCATTTCCATCCCTCCTTTCTCTTTCTTCATTTCCATCCCTTCTTTCTCTTTCTTCATTTCCATCCCTCCTTTCTCTTTCTTCATTTCCATCCCCCTTTCTCTTTCTTAATTTCCATCCCTTCTTTCTCTTTCTTCATTTCCATCTCTCCTTTCTCTTTCTTCATTTCCATCCCTCCTTTCTCTCTCATTTCCATCCCTCCTTTCTCTTTCTTCATTTTACATCCCTCCTTTCTTTCTTCATTTCCATCCCTTCTTTCTCTTTCTTCATTTCCATCCTCCCTTTATCTCTCTTCATTTTCCATCCCTCCTTTCTCTTTCTTCATTTCCATCTCTCCTTTCTCTCTCTTCATTTCCATCCCTCCTTTCTCTTTCTTCATTTCCATCCCTTCTTTCTCTTTCTTCATTTCCATCCCTCCTTTCTCTTTCTTCATTTCCATCCCTCCTTTATCTTTCTTCATTTCCATCCCTTCTTTCTCTTTCTTCATTTCCATCTCTCCTTTCTCTTTCTTCATTTCCATCCCTCCTTTCTCTTTCTTCATTTTACATCCCTCCTTTCTTTCTTCATTTCCATCCCTTCTTTCTCTTTCTTCATTTCCATCCTCCCTTTATCTCTCTTCATTTCCATCCCTGCTTTCTCTCTCTTCATTTCCATCCCTGCTTTCTCTTTCTTCATTTCCATCTCTCCTTTCTCTTTCTTCATTTCCATCCCTCCTTTCTCTCTTCATTTACATCCCTCCTTTCCCTTTCTTCATTTCCATCCCTCCTTTCTCTCTCTTCATTTCCATCCCTCCTTTCTCTTTCTTCATTTCCATCCCCCCTTTATCTCTCTTCATTTCCATCCCTCCTTTCTCTTTCTTCATTTCCATCTCTCCTTTCTCTTTCTTCTTCCCATCCCTGCTTTCTCTCTCCATTTCCATCCCTGCTTTCTCTTTCTTCATTTCCATCTCTCCTTTCTCTTTCTTCATTTCCATCCCTCCTTTCTCTCTCTTAATTTTCCATCCCTCCTTTCTCTTTCTTCATTTCCATCTCTCCTTTCTCTTTCTTCTTCCCATCCCTGCTTTCTCTCCATTTCCATCCCTGCTTTCTCTATCTTCATTTCCATCCCTCCTTTCTCTCTCTTCATTTCCATCCCTGCTTTCTCTTTCTTCATTTCCATCCCTCCTTTCTCTCTCTTCATTTTCCATCCCACCTTTCTCTCTCTCTCTCTCTCTCTTCATTTCCCATTCCTCCTTTCTCTTTCTCTCTCATTTTCCACCCTTCTTTTCTCTTCCTGTGTCCTGTGTTTGCGCTGGTCTTCCAAGGTACTGCATAACTTTATCGTGTGGCCCGAACCGAACACGATGTTCAGGTCCACGACGTGCGCAGTCCTTGTCCGCACCAGCGCTGCCACTATTTTCTCTTTCTCTCCTTCCTGCACCTCCTCTGTCCGTCTCCCCTGCCACCTCCTTTTCAAACTGCTCCAAAGCCCTTTCATAGTCTTCTTCTCCTTCACATTAACCCTAACCTCATCTGCTTCCTTCCCCTCCGGCTCCGACCCACTCGTCCCTTCCCCTGGGTCCTCCTTGTCCCTTTTCCCCTCCTCCTTTCTCCCTCCTTCCTCCTCCCTCCTCTTCCTCTGCCACTTCACCTTCATCAATTTCCAAACACTCCGCCCCTTCTTCCGTCCCTCCTCCTCGTTCTTCTCATTCACCTCTCCTTTTTCCTCTTCCTCCACTCTCTCTCTCTCCTCCTTTCTCCGCTCCACTCCTTTCTCTCCTCCCTCCTCCGCTTTCTCATTCCCCACCTCCTCTTCCTCTCTCTCTTTACCTCTCTCCTCCTCCTCCTGTACCTGGGGCTGCGCCAAACACCCCTCCCCTCCGGAAAACATGGCTGCGATCTCCTTCAGCTGTTCCTCCATCCTGTCCATCCGGCTCTCCATATTCTCCAGCCCCAGCAGGAGCCTTCTCAGGAGCACACACTCCTCCGACACCTGTGGGGTCTTCTGTGCCCCAGCCCTGCATGGCCCCTCCTACAAACATAAGAATACATAATGAGGATGAGGATTTTCCTGATCAGTGTGGAATTTCTTTCCACTTTGTTCTACTAACGGAGTTCAAACCTGATGTATTTTTATTAATTTGAAAACCAGTCAAAACCCCTTTTGCTGTGCATCAAGGAGTTTTGAGGCTCTCAAATCTGTTGGCATAATTGTAGCCTTTGGCAAAGCTGCAAATGTATGACTAATCCTTATTTTATAGTACTTTCCAACCTTAGCACACATGCTAAAACATACCTTATTTCCCTCCGAATCCTCCATGAGCAGGTGACTATGCCTTCCTGACTTCCTGGCAATGCTGTGAAATGAGAAAATATAACATGTAGTCAACTCCGTTTGGCTGAGGTCTTCATTAGTAATTGTTTTCTAGCTGAAACATCTGCTTTATTTAGCAAAACTAGCTTTTTGTAATGGGGAGTCCGATGTGTGTATATTTGGGGGCGTCACTTGAAAATTGTAAATATATTACATATTAGTTACTTTTTTTAAAAGTAAAGCGTTATATTACTATATTACTTTCCAATTAAGGTAATGCGTTATAGTAGGCCTACCCGTTATATTAATTTGCGTTACTAAATTTTATACTTTGTGTCATAAAATCACTTAAATCAGTGTTAAATTATTCCCCTTTCAGAAGTATGATTATTAGGACCATTTAACCTTAGGCTACGTATTCATTATAAAATGTTGTTGAAATATGTTGTAGATTGTTTTCCAAAACGATTGAAAAATGTATCACCTTCCTAGCCAGTAGGCCTATAGCAACCGATAAAATAAAAGTATACCCGTATTCATTCTTGCATTCTCACAATGCTTTGCACTTTTGTTACATTAGAGTTGACTGACTAATTCAACAGACAAAACCTATGGAAAATAGCCTTTTTAATTAACCTTCTTAAACGTATTCAGCTCGTTTCAATTGACAATATAAATGTAGTAACAGGGTGTTCAAAATGTTGCTTTTAAAACGACATTGACAAATATGAAAAGCTAATCAAATGATATATAGGGCTTTCACACTCGATTATTAATCGATTGGAGAGTTCTTCGTAATAAATAGCATTAGCATATCAAACGCAGCATGAAATATAGCCTACAATATTAGGTTAGGCTAAGTAACGCGTTGCTAATTTCGAAAATGTAAACTAACATTATTACACGCATTTATATACAATGCGTTATATTACCACGTTACCCGAAAAACTAATATTATTGCAGTACCCCAACTCTGATTAGGGATAGCAAAATAAAGCAGATGGTTCAGCTAGAATTTTTTTTAATTAACTTTTTAACGGTTTTTGTAGCCTACGATTTCCTCTCCCAACTACACAGTTAAATAGGCTACTTACTTTCAAAGGGAAAATAGATACGTAGTTTCTTCGTTTGTCGTTCTTCTTTCTTCTGATTTATCTCTGATCGCCAAATTCATTTCATTTATAGCAGATACCCCTTCACGGTACTGTGACGTGTTCTAAAAATAGCATCGAAGCATGTTATTATGTATCATTCTTACCTTTCTTTTGTGATGTCACTTCAATAGAGTTCGGAAAGCTGACGTCACAAGCGTTGCATTCTAGACCAGCCGCCAAGTTGGGAGTATACTCTCCCTCTGGACCCGTGTCTGAGTCAAGTAATTCACTAATCTTCTTCCCGTTTCCCTTAAAAAGAGCGGGTTTCTTTAGTAAACAAATGCGTTAAATAAACCGTTTATTCGCAGATCTGTAACGTTAACTGTGTGTATTGATTCTGACGGATCGCTACAACATTTTCAGGTAAATCAGCCAGATTGTGTGTAATGCAGGGGGCAGTCAGGGATAGGGACGCATCTCAGCCTACTACGGGAGGCGGGCAGAGAATGCCTTCAGCAACCGGTACCTCGGAAGCGCACGAACAGTTCACGAATGGCTGGGTCCAACAGTTAGGCTACTCATCTACCGCAGTAGTAGGCTACGTTAAGTAGGCTACACAGACACCGGAGACGTGATGGAAACAACTTGCATAGGACAAAACTGTATAAATTCACCAAAAACCATATATAACATTATCTATCTATTCCTATATTAAAATCACTAGCCACCAGTTATTTGTCTGATTCAAGTTTATTTAATAGGTTATGTTCCTGGCTATTTAGCTTCTCACATAGGCCTAATAATGACTGTGTAGCTACATAGGCTACAAATTCAGCAAGGTGCTCATTTTAAAACAGTTGAACAGTCACAGAGACACCCCACATTACTGACCCTAAAGAAAAGGAGAAAGAAAATGTGATTGCTGCGATTTAATTAATTATGTTGGAAAACGTTTGGGGAAAAAACATAGGCTATTAGAGTAGATTTCCCGTATCATAACCTTAAACGCCCGTATACCTTTGAAAAACCGTGTTTTATACGGGAAAACTGTATGGGTTGACACCTATGTTGTTGGTATGCGTCAATAGTTGAGTAGGCTAAAGTAACGTTAACGACAGCTAGCAAAGTAAAGAAAAGCAACTTTCGCTGAAACAGTTGGCCGACTTGTTGATAGCTCTTGGACCCAGCCATTAGTGAACTGTTTGTGCGCTTCCAATGACTTAAATTCCTGCATAGTGTAGGCAGGCCATAAACGAGATCGTTCACTATGTCAAGGTAGGTGAGTGGAGGCAGCAAATCCCTAGTCCAGTGCTTAGCCGGCAGTTCATATGGATCGACATTGTTGATTGTGCTTATTTTTTCTATAGGCTATAACGTTTTTGGTATCAACTGGCAATTTTTCAATATGGTATTTTATCTGTCGCTCTTCCTTTTTCAGTTTTTTTCCATTTTGCGTGTTTTTTAGTTAACTAAAGTTACACTTTATTTTCTAGTAAAGCCTACATTATATAGACTATACTTGACTAACGCTATATCATACTCCCAACATGGCGGCCGATGCGGTTGCCATAGCAACCACCCAAGCGCTTCCCGAGCTCTATAAGAATAAAATAGAATCAACTTTATTTTTCCCTGGGGGAATATATAACGCGTTTATAACGTGTCGCACAAATGAGAACATTTGGCGCACGCATACATTTTATCCTGCTATGCCAGAAACCTTCGTGTTTCACTTAAAGGCCGTGACTGAGCGTTTAAGAAAAGCACCATTCCGTTTAAGCCATTCTTTTCCCAGGTAGCGCACTCGGCGGACAGTCGAGATGATGATGATGTCTATATAGTTGGTTAATAATGGCCATGCCGCTGGGGGTTTGCAATGGCAGTCGGTCCGATTGCATAGAAAATGTAAGCAGTCCAGTTTTAGAGTTCTGCTGAGGATGCCAATCGTCTCAAAGCTTGGCTACAACGTGTTCTATAGGCTATAGGTTTGCATATTCAATTCAATGTAATATTTTTAAAGGGATCGACGAAGGATTCTAAAAACTTAAAACAACCACAACATATCACAGAGGGATGTGTCCACTACACACCCGCCAAATATCTTTTCAAGAAAATGTGAATAGGCATATTAATCAGATCAAAAACGTTTAAAAAAAAGACAAGTTACTCACGCATAGCCTACATAGCGCAGTCTATAAATTCTTAATTCCAACTTGCAAAAACTAGGCCTCAGGGGCGTCACTAGACTTTAGGCACTACTGGGGCTCCATATCAGCACGACTGTGCTGGTCCATCGGCTTTGTGTCGTGCCTATGACGCAACAGCCGGGGGCTGATGTATTCGATATAGGACCTCCCTCTCGTGTGATATTGTTTAAATTAAATATATGCTGATTAATTATGAGTTTAATGGTGATTAACACACACACACACACACACACACACACACACACACACACACACACACACACACACACACACATTCACTCAAATGTATGATGTTTTATTTATAATGGCACATTTCATCTGCAAAATGCTGTAATACAGTAGCAAATAAGTGCATAGCTGCTGATTTTGGCTGGATGGAAGAAAATGTTCAGCTAACGCGTGGTGGTGGGTACTTTTCCATCTAGCCAGCACGCAGCACTTGGACAAATATTTCGCGGTAAAAAAAAAGAAAAAAGTTAGACTTAGGCTACACATTCCTTTCAAATCAGCAACGCTCTATGAATACTTAAAAGGGCAACGCTCTTGATTGAAGTACATGCGATTGCATCTTTATATTGAAATTACTGAAAATTTATAGATTGGGGGGGCAAAAGACCCGTTGCCCCCCCCCCCCCCCCCCCCCCATACTCGGCGCCTATGACCATGTACCATGTTTATTTGAACATAAAATTACTGTAATTAACTCGCTTGACTGCCTGTCTACAACAACGTTAACGTTAGATTAAGCAAATCTAACTGTTACAGTCAAACATCGGTAATATGTTGATGGGTAGCTAACGTTACCTGCATTACCTTCCCTCACTTGTTCTCTAACGTTACCTCCTCCAGAAAAAAATCTTCGTAGCCTATGTCCATATCTGGGAAAGAACAGAATGTTGTGACTGCTTGTAACCATTTGGACTAATAAACTGCCAATTTATGACTAACGTTAAATATGTTGTGCAGCAGGAATTATCCCGTTTGCTAGCTAAAGTAGCTAAGTTAGCTAGTTGTTGTTAGCTGCGACGGCGACTCTTATTACAGTATTAAGAGTCGCCGTCGCAGCTAAGTTGTTGCAAACTGCCAATGCCAGTAGTAGCTAACTGACAATTTAGCAAGCTAGCTAGCTAACATTAGCTATCTTAACTAACGTTAGCTAAGGTTAGCTTAATTTAGCTGTAGACAATTCAGCTAGATAACGTTATTTGCTTTAACTTTAACCTCCTAAATCCTCGTTCTTCATAACTTACTATATCTAATAACTAACAAACAATATGTTGGATTTCAACTAACCTGCCTTCTTCTAACGTTGCTCACTCCATTTTTCTCCCACTCGTCCTTGTTACTGCTGGATGGCGGCAAGCCTGAATTGAGGGAGGGGGGAGGAGTGGTGCGCTGCTGTTGCGCTAGTCACACTCCATGCCGTGCGTGCGTTCCTAATCAGCTGATGTATACGATACCAGTCAAGAGCAGAACGCAAACGGATCTATCTATATTTGTCTCAATTTCATAATCGATCGATAAAAAAAAAAATGTGGACGAATTTGTAAACCTGGATTTTTTTTGTATATTAATGCATAATCTGTCGAGAGATTATATTTTACTTAATCATTTTACTGGGGCACAGCAAAGCTTTACTGGGGCACGTGCCCCAGTAAATGGGGTCTAGTGACGCCACTGCTAGGCCTGCCTTTAAAAGTCTTGATATCAAAATGTGGCCAAGTTACAACTAACAATGTTGCCTATCGTAGCTCACACTAAATAAACTAGCTCTATTCCAAAGCAATGCTATCCAAACTTTCCTAAATTATTTAATGCAACTTGGCCCTGTGTTTCTTCATCGTTGCATGTGAAGAGATTGTGCCTCATGGAACAACATATGATTTCAATGAATGTTTTTAACAGTTGATGAATAATTACACTCCAGAAAGGATATGGTTGTACTTTGTTGGCAAGTTTACTTTAGAAAATGTACAGGTTTTTAAATGTTAACTGCTGCTACATAATTCTTTACAATTCACAAACAGACATTTATATCAAGAAACATCATGCACAATACAGAAAGGGGTGATGAATAAATAAATGCAGATAAAAATGAGTAATATTTTTACCTAGAAAATAGCGTACATATAGCGTTTTTACTAACGTATCCAGACATGTTTGTGGGTCAGATGGTGGCAAATAAGTAATAGTACCAATTTTATTAACATAATAGTATTTATGATATTTGCAAACAGAATTTTGTGAACACAAGGATATATATGCTCTGTAGGACCACACAGGTTTTGATAGAAATCAATAAATACATAATAATAATAATTATAATAATAATACATTTTATTCATTCTGTGCTTTCATAGACCCAAAGCAGTGGATGCAGACAATTGTTCAAACATGCCCTATAGTGTAATATTTTTTCTGTTTAATAAACACGGAGACATGCATTCCAAAGAAATGCATGCAGACATTCGCGTAACCATAACGCCCTCTATTGACAAGAATGAGAACAGTTATCCTATTACAGACAGCACACAATTACATTAAAAGAGTTTGTAGATGAGCAGTATTTAATGTGTAATGAAATACAATGAACAGCACCACCTGAGCTATGGATCATGAAGAAGCATGTAAATTAATGAACCAAGTCTATATGGAGACATGCATGCACAGTGGGCTAGACGCAAACACATTCTAGCTGAAAGACATACAGCCTAAATAAGCTAGTACAGCCTAAATAGTTTGCATCAGTAAAATATGGAAATAGTTTTCGTATTCTATGAAATACATTTAACGTTAGGCTATTCAACACTGGATTGCCGGATGCGTAACTCCAACCTTCTATGTGTGGGCTACGAGCTAGCGAGCGAGCTAGTGAGTTCATAAGCACAGCAGTTTTTTTTTCCGGTAGTGTAGAATGTTACCTGCGGGAAATGTTTTGGTACCGGACAGCTAGGTTTAGTTTAGTTTTCTGTAGTGCAATGAATGTAACCTATAAGGCATGTTGATTCGCTTCGTAGTAGCCTAGCTTGTATCTGCTTCCTGATGTTTCTCTGGCAACAGTAACGTTGGCTAACAAGCTGAATTGGACAATGCATATTTCCCAGGAATCTTAGCCAGAAAGAAAACAATAGATACTACTAAGAAAGTACATATCAGAGATTATTCTTCTTCTTCTTATTATTATTATAATTAAAAATGTTTGCAGTAAGCTACATTATCTGCTGAGTAGCCTAGACTAGAGCCACATTCAGAGGCTATTGTTTTTTTTATCAGATATGTTTGGGGAATTGGCGGTTTATAAATCCGATCTCTTAAAGGCTTGCAGCTTAAAGGAGGCTATCATCAATTCTTAATGTAGGCTATTATCGTAAATTCTTAATTTTATTAATAAAAAATTATTAATTTTATGGTGACATTGTGTTATGTGTGAAAAGGATAAAGTGAACAGAGCTGAAGTGAAGAAATGAATGAATAAAGAAATGTTGGCTGAGGCAAAGGTACGTTGAGGTTCGGTTTCCACAGTCAGTCAGTCATGACCGCAAGAGCAGAGCGTAACACCCTCCCCAAACCAGACAAGAGCGAGCGTCCGGTTTGGGGAGGGTGTGATATAGTACAAGTGAAATACAAGTGAAACATTGAACAGTTAATATTGGAAACCTCTTTTGCCTTTGCAATAAAAATACGTTCATGTGTTAATGTGAAAATAATAACAGTATAATAAATGAACTCTTAAGTAAAAGTACTTAACAGTTGCACATTGATTTTGTGGAAAATAAGCATGTGCCCTGCTGGCCTCTAACCCATAATCCTCTGTGTGAGAGACAGCAACTCTCACCATTAGGCCACAACAGCTTCTTGGAAAGCATGAAGCCATTAGCTATATTAACATTAATAAACATCAGTATGAAGCGTTTTTATTGGGCGATAAGCTTGATGAGCAGGTATACGGACCATACCCTCAAAGAATAATTCTCCCCATTGGATAACATCGCGACGGAGGCAGGCAGTTTGGCAGGAAAAATAGGAAGAAGAAGAAGAAGAAGAAGAAGAAGAAGCGGCGAGAAAAGGAAGGAGAAAAACGGCAAAATAACCCAAGTTTGGGGCTTTATTGTGTCGATGTGTGAAGTTGTATCTGAATGCTGTGTGGTTACATGAGGTCAGAACATACAGAAGTTAATTTTTTTAAGGGCTGAGAGTCTATGGTCATTGTGGTTACGTCTGTACCACAAACCCTGAAAAGTGCCAAACTCTCGGTGCTGTATAGGTATGGGGCATGCCCCACCAAGCCGTAACTTGGCGGATGGCATACCTGCCATCCCAATAACAGGATGGACCACGTGCCAGTAGCCTACAATTAAGAGCCGAAAGTCTCAGCACTCCAAACCAATCTAGCCTAGGAGAAAGAAGGCGAGAAAACAACTCTGTAAAATGCAATTTGTTGGGAATTTATTGGGAAAAACTTCAGTAGTTGACAAGGCCAAAATAACAAACACACACAGGGGAAGATGTCTACCTAACCTACTAACAGAAAAGAAAAGAAATATAACAAAAATAAACGGCATCAGACTCCCTCCTTTCTCGCTCTTCATTTCCATCCCTCCTTTCTCTCTCTTCATTTTCATCCCTCCTTTCTCTCTTCATTTTCCATCCCTCCTTTGTCTCTCTTCATTTCCATCCCTCCTTTGTCTCTCGTTTCCATCCCTGCTTTCTCTCTCTTCATTTTCCATCCCTCCTTTCTCTCTCTTCATTTCCATCCCTCCTTTCTCTCCATTTCCATCCCTCCTTTCTCTTTCTTCATTTCCATCCCTCCTTTCTCTCTCTTCATTTCCATCCCTGCTTTCTCTTTCTTCATTTTCCATCCCTCCTTTCTCTTTCTTCATTTCCATCCCTTCTTTCTCTTTCTTCATTTCCATCCCTCCTTTCTCTTTCTTCATTTCCATCCCTGCTTTCTCTCTCTTCATTTCCATCCCTGCTTTCCCTTTCTTCATTTCCATCCCTCCTTTCTCTTTCTTCATTTCCATCCCTGCTTTCTCTTTCTTCATTTCCATCCCTCCTTTCTCTTTCTTCATTTCCATCTCTCCTTTCTCTTTCTTCATTTCCATCCCTCCTTTCTCTTTCTTCATTTTCCATCCCTCCTTTCTCTTTCTTCATTTCCATCCCTCCTTTCTCTCTCATTTCCATCCCTCCTTCCTTTCTCTCTCGTTTCCATCCCTGCTTTCTCTCTCTTCATTTTCCATCCCTCCTTTCTCTCTCTTCATTTCCATCCCTGCTTTCTCTTTCTTCATTTTCCATCCCTCCTTTCTCTTTCTTCATTTCCATCCCTTCTTTCTCTTTCTTCATTTCCATCCCTCCTTTCTCTTTCTTCATTTCCATCCCTGCTTTCTCTTTCTTCATTTTCCATCCCTCCTTTCTCTTTCTTCATTTCCATCCCTTCTTTCCCTTTCTTCATTTCCATCCCTCCTTTCTCTTTCTTCATTTCCATCCCTCCTTTCTCTTTCTTCATTTCCATCTCTCCTTTCTCTTTCTTCATTTCCATCCCTCCTTTCTCTTTCTTCATTTTCCATCCCTCCTTTCTCTTTCTTCATTTCCATCCCTCCTTTCTCTCTCATTTCCATCCCTCCTTCCTTTCTCTCTCGTTTCCATCCCTGCTCTCTCTCTCTTCATTTTCCATCCCTCCTTTCTCTCTCTTCATTTCCATCCCTCCTTTCTCTCCATTTCCATCCCTCCTTTCTCTTTCTTCATTTCCATCCCTCCTTTCTCTCTCTTCATTTCCATCCCTGCTTTCTCTTTCTTCATTTTCCATCCCTCCTTTCTCTTTCTTCATTTCCATCCCTTCTTTCTCTTTCTTCATTTCCATCCCCCCTTTCTCTTTCTTCATTTCCATCCCTCCTTTCTCTTTCTTCATTTCCATCCCTGCTTTCTCTCTCTTCATTTCCATCCCTGCTTTCCCTTTCTTCATTTCCATCCCTCCTTTCTCTTTCTTCATTTCCATCCCTGCTTTCTCTTTCTTCATTTCCATCTCTCCTTTCTCTTTCTTCATTTCCATCCCTGCTTTCTCTTTCTTCATTTCCATCCCTCCTTTCTCTTTCTTCATTTCCATCTCTCCTTTCTCTTTCTTCATTTCCATCCATTCTTTCTCTTTCTTCATTTCCATCCCTCCTTTCTCTTTCTTCATTTCCATCTCTCCTTTCTCTCTCTTCATTTTCCATCTCTCCTTTCTCTCTCTTCATTTCCATCCCTCCTCTCTCTCTTCATTTCCGTCCCTCCTTTCTCTCTTTTCATTTCCATCCCTCTTTTCTCTCTCTTCATTTTCCATCCCTCCTTTCTCTCTCTCTCTCTCTCTCTCTCTTCATTTCCCATTCCTCCTTTTTCTTTCTCTCTCATTTTCCACCCTTCTTTTCTCTTCCTGTGTCCTGTGTTTGCGCTGGTCTTCCAAGGTACTGCATAACTTTATCGTGTGGCCCGAACACGATGTTCAGGTCCACGACGTGCGCAGTCCTTGTCCGCACCAGCGCTGCCACTATTTTCTCTTTCTCTCCTTCCTGCACCTCCTCTGTCCGTCTCCCCTGCCACCTCCTTTTCAAACTGCTCCAAAGCCCTTTCATAGTCTTCGTCTTCTTCTCCTTCACATTAACCCTAACCTCATCTGCTTCCTTCCTCTCCGGCTCCGACCCACTCGTCCCTTCCCCTGGGTCCTCCTTGTCCCTTTTCCCCTCCTCCTTTCTCCCTCCTTCCTCCTCCCTCCTCTTCCTCTGCCACTTCACCTTCATCAATTTCCAAACACTCCGCCCCTTCTTCCGTCCCTTCCCACTGTCTTTCTCCTCCTCGTTCTTCTCATTCACCTCTCCTTTTTCCTCTTCCTCCACTCTCTCTCTCTCCTCCTTTCTCCGCTCCACTCCTTTCTCTCCTCCCTCCTCCGCTTTCTCATTCCCCACCTCCTCTTCCTCTCTCTCTTTACCTCTCTCCTCCTCCTCCTGTACCTGGGGCTGCGCCAAACACCCCTCCCCTCCGGAAAACATGGCTGCGATCTCCTTCAGCTGTTCCTCCATCCTGTCCATCCGGCTCCCCATGTTCTCCAGCCCCAGCAGGAGCCTTCTCAGGAGCACACACTCCTCCGACACCTGTGGGGTCTTCTGTGCCCCAGCCCTGCATGGCCCCTCCTACAAACATAAGAATACATAATGAGGATGAGGATTTTCCTGATCAGTGTGGAATTTCTTTCCACTTTGTTCTACTAACGGAATTCAAACCTGATGTATTTTTATTTATTTGAAAACCAGTCAAAACCCCTTTTGCTGTGCATCAAGGAGTTTTGAGGCTCTCAAATCTGTTGGCATAATTGTAGCCTTTGGCAAAGCTGCAAATGTATCACTAATCCTTATTTTATGGTACTTTCCAACCTTAGCACACTTGCTAAAACATACCTTATTTACCTCCGAATCCTCCATGAGCAGGTGACTATGCCTTCCTGACTTCCTGGCAATGCTGTGAAATGAGAAAATATAACATGTTGTCAACTCCGTTTGGCTGAGGTCTTCTTTAGTAATTGTTTTCTAGCTGAAACATCTGTTTTATTTAGCAAAACTAGCTTTTTGTAATGGGGAGTCCGATGTGTGTATATTTGGGGGCGTTACTTGAAAATTGTAAATATATTACATATTACTTACTTTTTTAAAAAGTAAAGCGTTATATTACTATATTACTTTCCAATTCAGGTAATGCGTTATATTACCCGTTATATTAATTTGCGTTACTAAATTTTATACTTTGTGTCATAAAATCACTTAAATCAGTGTTAAATTATTCCCCTTTCAGAAGTATGATTATTAGGACCATTTAACCTTAGGCTACGTATTCATTATAAAATGTTGTTGAAATATGTTGTAGATTGTTTTCCAAAACGGTTGAAAAATGTATCACCTTCCTAGCCAGTAGGGCAACCGATAAAATTAAAGTATACCCGTATTCGATCTTGCATTCTCACGATGCTTTGCACTTTTGTTACATTAGAGTTGACTGACTAATTCAACAGACAAAACCTATGGAAAATAGCCTTTTTAATTAACCTTCTTAAACGTATTCAGCTCGTTTCAATTGACAATATAAATGTAGTAACAGGGTGTTCAAAATGTTGCTTTTAAAACGACATTGACAAATATGAAAAGCTAATCAAATGATATATAGGGCTTTCACACTCGATTATTAATCGATTGGAGAGTTCTTCGTAATAAATAGCATTAGCATATCAAACGCAGCATGAAACATAGCCTACAATATTAGGTTGAGTAACGCGTTGCTAATTTCGAAAATGTAAACTAACATTATTACACGCATTTATATATAATGCGTTATATTACCACGTTACCCGAAAAACTAATATTATTGCAGTACCCCAACTCTGATTATGGATAGCAAAATATTAACTTATTAACGGTTTTTGTAGCCTACGATTTCCTCTCCCAACTACACAGTTAAATAGGCTACTTACTTTCAAAGGGAAAATAGATACGTAGTTTCTTCGTTTGTCGTTCTTCTTTCTTCTGATTTATCTCTGATCTCCTAACTTCTCCAAAAACGCTGTCAAATTCATTTAATTTATAGCAGATACCCCTTCACGGTACTGTGACGTGTTCCAAAAATAGCATCGAAGCATGTTATTATGTATCATTCTTACCTTCCTTTTGTGACGTCACTTCAATAGAGTTCGGAAAGCTGACGTCACAAGCGTTGCATTCTAGACCAGCCGCCAAGTTGGGAGTATACTCTCCCTCTGGACCCGTGTCTGAGTCAAGTAATTCACTAATCTTCTTCCCGTTTCCCTTAAAAAGAGCGGGTTTCTTTAATAAACAAACGCGTTAAATAAACCGTTTATTCGCAGATCTGTAACGTTAACTGTGTGTGTATTGATTCTGACGGATAGCTACAACATTTTCAGGTAAATCAGCCAGATTGTGTGTAATGCAGGGGGCAGTCAGGGATAGGGACGCATCTCAGCCTACGACGGGAGGCGGGCAGAGAATGCCTTCAGCAACCGGTACCTCGGAAGCGCACGAACAGTTCACGAATGGCTGGGTCCAACAGTTACTCATCTACCGCAGTAGTAGGCTACGTTAAGTAGGCTACACAGACACCGGAGACGTGATGGAAACAACTTGCATAGGACAAAACGTGACGAGTCCGCGTGAGACGTTGAGAATCCAACTAACCCGACAGCGCCACCTAGGGAATTTCACCCCAGGAAGTATTATTAAGGAACCTGGACTAATACCTTGATGATACCCAGGCTACACAAGTTCGCCAACTGAAGGAAGACAGAGACGTGGTTCCAAAGGAAATGCAAATTTATTGAATAATGAATCACTGGAAGGGCCTGTGGAGAGAATGGGTTAAAGAATAGAAAACGAATCAAACCTATGTAAAGGGAAGTAACAAAAACATTTATGACAAGTTGAGTCAATTTAACAAATACAATTCTCTTCCATAAACACTTCCAGTACTTATAAAAGGGAAAACTTAAGAAACTAAATAACATAAAGGGGAAAGTGGGCTGAGGCCAGCAATGGAGAGGCAGACTAATGGAGGGCGTGTCCAGGGGTGCAACCACTTACCTACCACCCGTGTATGCACTGTAAAATGGCAGCAAATAGGTGAAAAACAGTGTCTCAGTGCTCTTTTACCACTACACACTTGTGAAGGGAACCGCACCACGGTGTCTAGCCTCCCCAACCAGCCAGCACTCTGCTCCACTACAGGGGAATAAAAGAAATATCACTGAAGTAGCATATGAAAAAAGGTCACTGAGTAAACCAGTTGGCTCACACTAAAAGTACCAGACAACGAACAAGATAAAACCAGTCAACACATGTACACAGTAAATATAAAATCTATAAAGGCAAAACAGCAGCTGATAGAGACCTACAATAAGAGAGACACATTAGTAACAAGTCTTACAATTACCTCAGGTATTTATCATACCCTACTTACCCCTAAATACAGTGACCTGTACCTTGGCAAAATATGCATTGGCTCAGCAGACTCAGGGTGCTAAGAATCCACGGCACCCACAGGCAGACAGGGACTACAGCAGATAAGATTGCTCAGTTGCAGTACCACTTCAACATGTGCTTGATACACAAACAATTAGAAAACATACCTTAAGTCACAAATCTCAGCAAGCAGAGACCAGTACAACCAGGAAGACAGGAAACTATTACAAGCAAAATAAAACTCAGTCATTGGGTACATAAAAATAACCTTAAAGTAATTGCATGACTGCATCGCCTACCTCAGTCACAAATGGCAACAAACAGGCAGAGAAAGGAAAAGCAGCCATGCTACCACAGCTGCCTTAAATACCATAACAAGCTAATTGGAGGGCTGGAACAGGGAGGAGTCAATCTAAATGCTGTGGGATGTGTCAAGAGCTAAAAGGGAACACTGCATTGATATTGAAACAAGTGTTCCTACTACATATCTATTCCTATATTAAAATCACTAGCCACCAGTTATTTGTCTGATTCAAGTTTATTTAATAGGTTATGTTCCTGGCTATTTAGCTTCTCACATAATAATGACTGTGTAGCTACATAGGCTACAAATTCAGCAAGGTGCTCATTTTAAAACAGTTGAACAGTCACAGAGACACCCCACATTACTGACCCTAAAGAAAAGGAGAAAGAAAATGTGATTGCTGCGATTGAATTAATTATGTTGGAAAACGTTTGGGGAAAAAACGTATTAGAGTAGATTTCCCGTATCATAACCTTAAACGCCCGTATACCTTTGAAAAACTGTGTTTTATACGGGAAAACTGTATGGGTTGACACCTATGTTGTTGGTATGCGTCAATAGTTGAGTAGGCTAAAGTAACGTTAACGACAGCTAGCAAAGTAAAGAAAAGCAACTTTCGCTGAAACAGTTGGCCGACTTGTTGATAGCTCTTGGACCCAGCCATTAGTGAACTGTTTGTGCGCTTCCAAGGACTTAAATTCCTGCATAGTGTAGGCAGGCCATAAACGAGATCGTTCACTATGTCAAGGTAGGTGAGTGGAGGCAGCAAATCCCTAGTCCAGTGCTTAGCCGGCAGTTCATATGGATCGACATTGTTGATTGTGCTTATTTTTTCTATATAACGTTTTTGGCATCAACCGGCAATTTTTCAATATGGTATTTTATCTGTCGCTCTTCCTTTTTCAGTTTTTTTCCATTTTGCGTGAGCTAAAGTTACACTTTATTTTCTAGTAAAGCCTACATTATATAGACTATACTTGGCTAACGCTATATCATACTCCCAACATGGCGGCCGATGTGGTTGCCATAGCAACCACCCAAGCGCTTCCCGAGCTCTATAAGAATAAAATAGAATCAACTTTATTTTTCCCTGGGGGAATATATAACGTGTTTATAACGTGTCGCACAAATAAGAACAATTGGCGCACGCATACATTTTATCCTGCTATGCCAGAAACCTTCGTGTTTCACTTAAAGGCCGTGACTGAGCGTTTAAGAAAAGCACCATTCCGTTTAAGCCATTCTTTTCCCAGGTAGCGCACTCGGCGGACAGTCGAGATGATGATGATGTCTATATAGTTGGTTAATAATGGCCATGCCGCTGGGGGTTTGCAATGGCAGTCGGTCCGATTGCATAGAAAATGTAAGCAGTTCAGTTTTAGAGTTCTGCTGAGGATGCCAATCGTCTCAAAGCTTGGCTACAACGTGTTCTATATAGGTTTGCATATTCAATACAATGTAATATTTTTAAAGGGATGGACGAAGGATTCTAAAAACTTAAAACAACCACAACATATCACAGAGGGATGTGTCCACTACACACCCGCCAAATATCTTTTCAAGAAAATGTGAATAGGTATATTAATCAGATCAAAAACGTTAAAAAAAAAGACAAGTTACTCACGCATAGCCTACATAGCGCAGTCTATAAATTCTTAATTCCAACTTGCAAAAATTAGGCCTCAGGGACGTCACTAGACTTTAGGCACTACTGGGGCACAGGCCCCCACCACTGGGGCTCCATATCAGCACGACTGTGCTGGTCCATCGGCTTTGCGTTGTGCCTATGACGCAACAGCCGGGCTGATGTAATCGATATAGGACCTCCCTCTCGTGTGATATTGTTTAAATTAAATATATGCTGATTAATTATGAGTTTAATGGTGATTAACACACACACACACACACACACACACACACACACACACACATTCACTCAAATGTATGATGTTTTATTTATAATGGCACATTTCATCTGCAAAATGCTGTAATACAGTAGCAATAGCTGCTGATTTTGGCTGGATGGAAGAAAATGTTCAGCTAACGCGTGGTGTTGGGTACTTTTCCATCTAGCCAGCACGCAGCACTTGGACAAATATTTTGCGGTAAAAAAAAAAAAAAGTTAGACTTAGGCTACACATTGTTTTCAAATCAGCAACACTCTATGAATACTTAAAAGGGCAATGCTCTTGATTGAAGTACATGCGCTTGCATCTTTATATTGAAATTACTGAAAATTGAGGGGGCAATGCCCCTCCAAAATATAGATTGGGGGGGCAAAAGACCCGTTGCCCCCCCATACTTGGCGCCTATGACCATGTACCATGTTTATTTGAACATAAAATGACTGTAATTAACTCGCTTGACTGCCTGTCTCCAATAATGTTAACGTTGTTAAACAAATCTAACTGTTACAGTCAAACATCGGTAATATGTTGATGGGTAGCTAACGTTACCTGCATTACCTTCCCTCACTTGTTCTCTAACGTTACCTCCTCCAGAAAAAAATCTTCGTATGTCCATATCTGGGAAAGAACAGAATGTTGTGACTGCTTGTAACCATTTGGACTAATAAACTGCCAATTTATGACTAACGTTAAATATGTTGTGCAGCAGGAATTATCCCGTTTGCTAGCTAAAGTAGCTAAGTTAGCTAGTTGTTGTTAGCTGCGACGGCGACTCTTACTACAGTATTAAGAGTCGCCGTCGCAGCTAAGTTGTTGCAAACTGCCAATGCCAGTAGTAGCTAACTGACAATTTAGCAAGCTAGCTAGCTAACATTAGCTATCTTAACTAACGTTAGCTAAGGTTAGCTTAATTTAGCTGTAGACAATTCAGCTAGATAACGTTATTTGCTTTAACTTTAACCTCCTAAATCCTCGTTCTTCATAACTTACTATAACTAATAACCAACTAACAATATGTTGGATTTCAACTAACCTGCCTTCTTCTAACGTTGCTCACTCCATTTTTCTCCCACTCGTCCTTGTTACTGCTGGATGGCGGCAAGCCTGAATTGAGGGAGGGGGGAGGAGTGGTGCGCTGCTGTTGCGCTAGTCACACTCCATGCCGTGCGTGCGGTCCTAATCAGCTGATGTATACGATACCAGTCAAGAGCAGAACGCAAACGGATCTATCTATATTTGACTCAATCTCGTAATCGATTGATAAAAAAAAATTTTGGACGAATTTTTAAACCTGGATTTTTTTTGTATATTAATGCATAATCTGTCGAGAGATTATATTTTACTTAATCATTTTACTGGGGCACAGCAAAGCTTTACTGGGGCACGTGCCCCAGTAAATGGGGTCTAGTGACGCCACTGCATTACTCTCTGCAAAAAGGACAAATTGACCACCTTCACGTGACATCTCTCGTTGGCCAATCAGAGAAAAAACTTTGGGCCGTGGAAAAGGTGCCGTTTTGAGAAGGCAGTTGCCTTTCTAGTTCTTATATAGTTCTGTGATTGGGACGCACCGTCGACGTTCTGCGGCACAAAAAAATGGACTTCCGCGACTTCAAAAGGATTTTCACAAGCCTATGGAAAGTCAATGGGTGACGTCACATGCACTTTGTCCATTTATTGTACAGTCTATGGTTGTATCACGAGAACGGAAGAGGTCTTAAATGTTTTTGTTTGTTTTTTTTAATTTGCTGTAAAGTTTATTGACCAAGGACTATGTACATTTAAAGATTTAAAAATGTTGACCCAATGATATACAAAATAGGGCGGAACGGTTAACTCGGAAGTTTTGGTGGGTCTGAAATTAGTTTTCCAACAAGCTATGGCTACGAGCAACACAGACGGGCTTTTATAACGTTAACAGTGTAATCTAACGGTAGTGGTTTTGATATAACATTTGTGTTGTCTCAATGTGTGCCATACTTTCCATAAGCTTAATAGTTACTTACCAACATACATGAAGGCACGCATGGATGCTAGCTACTTAGACGTGTACCTTTAGCTAACGTTAGCGGAGTTAGCTAACCAAACTGGAAAACAAAGTTTGAGATTGGGACTGGAAAATACGCTTGCTAGCCCAGTAGCCAGGTAGCTAGCTATAACGTACAACGTTACTAGCTATCTAGGACGATAGTATGATTAATTCTGACCACAGTAGTACCATTGAAACGCAGATCATAGCTGTACTCACTGTTGTGCTAGCTAGCTAGCAAGTGGGGTTAAATTATAGATAAGGCTAACATAATTCACTTAGCTATTGATTATCTTGCGGGACCAGTACAGACATTAACGTTACAGAAGATGACAGACAGGGAAGATGACGATGTGCCTCTCATCTTGACCTGGGACGATGCCAGCTGCGGTTTATTAAGTGAAGAAACAGAGAGTGTGCCAGCAACCAACGAAAGTAAGTTTATAATATTTTCTCATAGCTAGCCAACGTTAGAACAAATGGGACTGAGATTGCCGTCTGCAGGTTGCTAGGTAAAAAATCACAAAAAGAAAAAACAAGTTCAAGCAAGAAGTGGAAAATGAATGTAACTTACTAAAGCAGGGCCAGATGCCTACTTCTGCTCTTATATTTAATTTGCCCAATCATTTAGCAATGATATGTTAGTTTTTTTGATAAAATCATGAATGGCAGCTGAATACTGTTCTTGTATCGCAGCATAAACGTATTATAGTGGTCAAATATACAGTTAACCCGCCTAAGTGTATTCAGCTATTTAGATAATTTGGCCACTGTAAACTGGTGACAACTAAAACTTGAATATACACCGGCCCAGCAGGAACGGAATTGGCCACCCCTGTACTAAAGCAATGGCAGAAACTAAGCTTCTAGGAAAGTGACGTGTCATGTACTGTATATCTCTACAAAAAACGTCAACGTACAAACTTGGCAAGTTACTCACTCATACAAAGCATTGTCTGTAATAAAAATGGCAAAATATAGGCCAATTAAAAGTATTGATATCAAAATGAGCACAAGTTACAACAAACAATATTGGCTGTCTTAGCTCACACAAATTAAACAAGATGTATTCCAAAACAATGCTTCCCAATGATTTCTAAATTCTTTAATCTAGCTTGGCCCTGTGTTTTTTCATATTACCGTCTGAAGAGAATGTGGTCATTCAAACTTTGTGTCACATGAAAGTGTGAAATAACAATAATTGCCTAATGGAAGAACACATCATTTAAATAAAGTTGTTCTTATCGGAATTCTTAAGTTTGGTAGGCATATAGCCTACGCAGATGTTGTTTCCATTTAGAATGCTTTATTTGTAATGTTAAAGCCCATTTACTACAAAATGTTTGTACTTTCCATTGTTACAAAGCAAATTGCTATTTTATTAGAGTTTCAGAAGAAGCTCTTGAGTTTGCATGTGATTGTACTTTTTTCTCTATAATGTGATGTGTATTTATGCATTGTGGTGTGTGGTACTGTATGATAAGGTGCAAAACGGGTCTTCCCTACAGAGACAAATGTATGATAGGCTATGATGATCATGCATTACATGGTAAAGGTGACCTGGGTGTAAGTATTGTAAGGGTTAATTTAGTTGGCAAGCTATAGCATGGGTGAGTACGATAAATCAGATAAAGGTTCATTATTAGGGGTCCAAGCACCGCAGGTGCTAGAACCTTATCGTTTTTGTTTTGATTTTTATTATTAGGTGAGCACCGAAGGTGTGAGGCACCCGATTGTATTCCTTGGTATTATTATGCTTTATTCCGCCATTGTTTTTTCAGTTCTGGCAAAACCACCTTGTCGGTTTTTACCAAACTTTGCAAATTGATAGAGGATTCTCCAAATGGCGAAGGCCAAAATCTTATTCAGATTGGCCTCATGGTGGCACTATAACAGTCAATTGAAATAGCAATTTTTAAACACTCATAACTCTTCAAACGTTACTCCGATTTACACGCAATCAATTGGATTTTCTGCTATTTTAAATTTTTTTAAAAACCTTTAAAATCTCAGAGAAGCTTTGACACAAAATTTTGAATATATAATCTACTCTCAAATATCTAAAATCTCACCATAAGAAAAGTTGCTGTGTTTAAAATGTGCCTGCAGTTTTTTACTAAAAAGAGAATAAATCCCAAAGAACAGTTTGAAAAAATGTGATAAAACTTTAGTGTGTCCATTGATAACTAGTGTGTCCATTGAATACTTTTCTAGAGGACAGCCCCAGAAAATTGGCCCTATTAAACCACAGGTGCTGCTTTTTTAAATTCTCTGAAAAATCACTGTTTTCATGTAGACATGTGAAACTTGCTACAGTGAATGAACACCTCTGAATATGACTATGTAGCGATGCAATCTTGAATTGATGGCCATTTTGGATTTTGTTTGTTCATATGCTACTTATCCCACTTTCTCATGGCTGATTGAAATCAAACTGGGCACGCTAATAGAAGGTACCTTCCAGGCACCACTAACCAAATTTGGTGCCAAATGGCCATATGGTAGCGCTGTAGCAGTTTTTGAATTCCAAAGAATTAAAAATTGATAAGTCCTGCTCCGTTTGACATAGCGACGTGAACCTAATGTCAAAAGATCCCTCTTCTCACACAGAATAAATATGCCTTAAGGGTCCATTAGCCTTCAATTATGGATTTACCACCATTTTCAATAGATTTAAAGGTTGTATCAGCGATTTTGGGTCGAAACATAAATGATCACATTCATCTGATTTTTCCTCACGATCCGCTAGCTGCCCGCCCCATAAGCAGGCCGTCAAAAAACCGCGTCTCTGTAGGCAGCCTATGCTCCGAGATCGTACACAAAAACAAATGGTACTACCAACCACTCAAAACCAAAATAAACAGTATTCCAACCAATCACCGACAAGGGGTGGGTGATACTAATACGCTAATACTCTTATCTCGCTGAAATCTTGACGGATTTACAAACGGTTTGGTTTCTTACAAACGTTATTAACGTGGTTATAATTCTGGAGATGCTTGAACACTATTTTTTAAAACATAACATAATTGGCTCTGAGCTGGAGCTGGCTCTGTTTGTTTGGGATTTCGCTTCAGAAGTGACGTCACCCAAAATCGCTGATACAACCTTTAAGTATTTTTTTATTTTTTTATTTATCTCCTCC
The DNA here is from genome assembly GCA_029718625.1 of Synaphobranchus kaupii. Taxonomy (NCBI): domain Eukaryota; kingdom Metazoa; phylum Chordata; class Actinopteri; order Anguilliformes; family Synaphobranchidae; genus Synaphobranchus; species Synaphobranchus kaupii. The sequence goes on from CM056376.1 coordinate 31,410,407, forward strand.
GAGACACTTTTTTTCACCAAATTTGGTATTTAGCATCTACTCACGAATATTTTGAATCCTAGCGTAATAAAAGTTGCTATGCTTAAAAGTGTACCCTCAGTACCCAATGTATTTGCATGTGGCCTTTCTTTTTACCAAAAAGCAAAGAAATCCTAAATAGTTACACATAAAGTGAGGAAACTCAGTCCTGAGACCATTGCTAAAGATTAAACCACAAGGTGGCGCTATGGAGCGCAACACATTTCTAAACATGTGAAACTCGATTGGCTGTCAAAGCTTCTCATTCTGAATACAAATTTTCAACTCTCGGTGCTGTATAGGTTTGGAGCATGCCCTGCCAAGCCATTAATTGCCGGATGGTATACCTGCCATCCCAATGAAACACACAGGCTATTTATTTAAGTTTTACAATGTTCACCTTTCCTTCCTTTGGGATGTCTGAACTGTTCTTCTGACAGGTAGTGGTAACACACAAGCAACTGGCATTTCCAATTGACATTTTTTGTGTGCCCATTCAACCCAAAAAAAGTCTCCAATTTGGAGACTGGCCTCTTTACAATGCAGATAAAGTTATGTACATTTTTAGGAAAGGATGGAAATTCTCAGGACTCAATTGTAACTCGCTTTACACTTCAGTCCAATACATGTGAACCTTTACAGTCCAATACAGTAAAGGTTGTGCAGGAGCTGTTACAAAAGAGCAGGAAAACTGCCTTTTAATGCTCTTAGACTTTGGAACAGCCTGCCTCTTATCAGAGAGGCTCCAACAGTAGCTAGTTTTAAAAAATGAATTCAATTGAATTCTTTTCATTAGCTGATTTGGGTTGCTTTTAGTCATAGTTTCTCTATAACCTTGATTTTATTCATTTAATTCTGATCCTTTTACTATTTTAACTTTTTGAGTATTAAATGTTATGTATTGTCCCTTCTTACTTTGATATGTTTTCTCAGAATTGTCTTATTACTGTATCATTTTCTTTGGGCTGCAAATAACTTGTATGAAAGGTACAATTAAAATTATTTTTCCTCACTGTCTTCATCATCATCATCTTCATTATAGAACACTGTAGCTTTAAAAAAAACCTTCCGCATTATCACATGTTAGTGTATCCCCTTCATTAATCCTGCAGCCTTTGTACCTTCCGCACTGGCTGGAAACTGCTTTCTCAGCATTGTCACAGATACCTTTCTGTTTTGTGTCCCCCAACCCAAAGGGTGTTGTGCAGCTAGTGATTTGCGATCTCTGTGGCTTCCTGTTGTATGGGAAACGATGTGAGGTCTGGGTACTTTATTTTCTGACCAGGAAACCAATTTCTAACTGTGTCAAGAACATCTGAGGCTCTCTGTATGTGGGAAAAGATGTGCCTTATGGCTGAAGCCTCATTTCAAACTGGAGCCAGGTCTAGCTTAAATGAAAGAAAACCTTGCTCAAAAAAAGTGGCCCTAGGCTTTGGTTTGTTTTTGTTCCATCTTTGTTAGACGACAAAAAGTGGTTCTATTGTGTCTATCTGACTGGATTTGGAATGACCCGCCAGCCCTCCCTGTTTCTGTCTGTCATGGGGCCCAACAGATGCAGTCTCTGGTTTGGATTGAGTGCTGTTTTTTTAACTGTGAGTGTGTGAGCACTTTATCTCTCGAGAAAAGAATTGGCGACAGAGCTTTTTTTTGCTTCTTATAGTTTTTTGCTTTTTTGTGTTGAGGTAATAACGATCTTTCCCACGGCCCTGTGCTGCTGTCTCCCAAGAAAGTATCCTGACATGAAGCATTGCCTTCTGCCAGGTTGTGTGCTTTTATACTGTCAAAACAAAGGAGCAATGTTATCTTCAAGAATCTCTGGTCATTTCTTAGAAACATATGATGAACTGTTTTTCAAAATGCTTTCAGACAAGCAAGACTGGAGAAGAAAATCTGGGAAAAAACACACTTTTTAACATCCATTTTTAAAAGAAATCTTATCTCAAACTACTACAAACATATAGGGATCATCAAGCTGAAACAGATTGCTTGTGTGAGTGGAAACATCAGTTTTATGGGATTGTTGGATGCTTCATCAGCTGGCAGCAGAAGAGTTATGGCTGAGGATATGGGAGCTTCGTGCTGGGATGAGAAGGGACAGTCAGGGATAGAGAAATGAGTTGTATTTTTATGGCATGCCTGCTATTTGTGTGCCAGTTGTATTTCTGCATATTCTCTCTCCATGATTTGTGTTGGCAGTGACCTTTGGCGAACAGGACCATGGTTTCTGCATTGAATACTAAATCCGGTTTTGACGTTTCCCACTTTTTTTAAAGTTTAATGAAAATGATTGTTGGGAAATTTTGTTGGGGAGTAAGTTGATTCGGTTAATTCAACAAGGGAGCACTAAAGTCACTGTAACTTGGTGCTTTTTGAGAACTATGGAGAACACAGTAAAATGTGGACGGTTGGACCAGGTGTCTTTTTCTCTTTTGATTGGTTTGTCATGTTGTCATCGAATGCACAGTCCCAGAACCGCAGAGGAGTTTTCTTGGTTTTCCAGCTGCACAATTTCAGCAATTTAAGTGTTCTTCTTTCTAAAGAAGAATCTGATTACAAGCATAAACTCTCATTTTGAAATCTGTGCTGTTTTCAGTAGGAGGAAAATAAAATGCACTCTCAAGATACCAGCCCATTGAGGGGAGAGGGGGAAAAATGTTAAATATAACCAATTGACATGGTATCCAAAGGTTAATCTATTGTGAACGGAAGAGGAAGCACGTGGAAGACAGCTATTAAACTGGTTACAACCTTCAGTAGATTTGCTGCGATTTTTCCCCCAAAGTGAGAACCAGCAGTAGCCCCGATGGTGTGATGGTTTGAGATGGTTTTTCAAACAGCATATGGAAGTACAACTGACTACTCATTGATGTCACAGTAAATCCAGCTTGACCCAGAATTGCGGAAAATCAGAACCTGCCATAGAAGGTGAAACTTGAGTGATTGTCTCTGTTTTACAATATTTTTTTTCCACTCTGTGAAACTACTTATAATGGCCTTCACAAGACATCGGCTGCTGAAATGAAAATATCTGCACAGGATTCATTGGTTTAAAATGGCAAAAGTGGCATGACAGGATGATCAGAGTACTTAATTTATTTTGAATTTGTGCCTTATTTGGGACTGTTTGGGGCAGTTTGCAAAGGGACATTGTTAATATTGATATTATCATGTCTTCCCACGAAACCGTACTTTTGCTGGATTGGTATTTCTTCATCTGTGAAATTGGAGTGTAAATGATCCATCCTTGCTGTGCACAGTGGAGCCAGAGACTTCGGTGCTTCGGGCTGTAAAGGAACTGCCAGAGACCTCTGTGCTTACCTTTTGACCGCTGGGAGCGAAAAGTGACAGATATTTTGGCCATGAAGGCTGGGCAAGCCAGTGGTGTACATGCAAGCAGGCTAGAGCATGCTCAGGAGACCCCTGTACAGACCTCTTCCATCTGCCTCCAATTTGACTCCATTGGTATGTTAATCATAAAGTGTCACATATGCTGCTTGTAGTATAAAGGCACACCAATGTACATTGGGCTTGGCTCTGCGTGGTTCAATCGTATTTATGTGTATGTTATCTTAAGCTCTTAACATGTACTGACTAAAAGGCTCACACTGTCACTATGTAAAATGCCGATGTGATCGTTTAGAAAAAAGAAGAGTTGATGCAGGGGGAGATTTTTTCTCTTGTCATTCTGTCTTTTTCCACTATATAAAAAAACTAGTTTTCTCAGTTCTTGGAACCAGTTCATTTTTGTTAATCCTACTGATTTTATTAAAAAGATTTTAACCATGAATGTGCACAAGCGTAGCATTCAAGTTCAGAGATTTTGTAAAGCTTACGGTTACCCTGGATGTTTTTGCTCATCAGATCAAGATGAGCCTTTCTTTTTAATTCTGTTGGTTCTTTTATGCATGTCAGTCTTTAATGGAGGTCTTATTTTTGTATAGATGGCAGTGGCTACGATATTGTGAATAATGCAGTGATCCCCACCCCTGGGCCCCAGGACCACAGGTACCACTCCGGCACGTTGAAGCAGAGCTGGGAAATGAACTACCAGGAGGCAGCCATCTACTTGCAGGTGAAGGGATCCTTCTGCTGCTGCTGTCTCAACAGAACAGAGGGAAATATGGCCAAGCTAATGTGAAGCTAAAGTTTACAATCTCATGCTCTTCAGGGGAAAAAACTATTCAGGGATTGAAATATTAGTTATTGGTATGATCAATAAAATATACATTGCCACATTTAGGGCATACGCAGTTCTGTAAAACCAAAGCAAGCCTTCAAACCTTCCTGCTGCCGTATCTGAATAAAGCTTTCTTGCCATAGTGAGATAAAGCAGAAGTCAATCTCTCCAGCCAATGAAATTGAGTATTTAAAGTGCTTGACTCCAGGGAATGTGTCTGATCATGTGTTTTCATGCTAAAAGATTATTTGGGTTGTAAAATTATACCAAGCTTGATTTACATCTTCTGATCATAACAATAGGACAGTGTCATACCATAGAATAAGACTGCTGCTACTTTTCAATTATTTTCAGAAAGAAAAATATATTGAGTGAATTTGAACTTGTGGACTTACTTTGTTTGCACTCTCCCAAATTGCTAGTACAGGTTGCAGGAATAAATGTGGCTGGTGAATATGATTGAACATTCAAAATGGTAAAAAAAAAAAAAAAAAGAGAGTTTAAAAACCATAAAAAGTATGTATGATCTTAGTAAGCATGATGGGGGAGGTCAGTATTCTGTTTTAAGAAAATGTATCATTTAAACTGTCCAGCATGGTAACTGATAATTTCCCATAATTACCTAGTTATTAGTAAAACTGCACATTAATCTCTCCACTCTCGATGAGAGAGAAAAACTAACCAATCCAAAACTATTTTTCAGAGTATAAGGTTCAGAGTACTAATATCACATTATATAATGAAAACGCAGTTACATATGCTCCAAAACAAGAGTAATATTTTATTTAACCATGATGGTTAACATTTCAGCGCAAACAGTAGGTTTTCATCGGAGTTGTTATTCAACAATTGTTTTTCAAAAATTAAAGTAATTTCTCATTCTCGTGTTGTCGTGTACTTTGGGTCATTGTCCTGTTGGAACATGAATCTTTGCCCTAAATGCACATATCTCGCAAAATGAAACGGGTTCTCCTCAAGGATTGCCTGTATTTAGCTCCATCAGTCTTGCCCTTGATAGCTACAAGCTTCCCAGTCCCTGCTGAAAAGCAACCCCACAGCATGATGCTGCCACCACCATGCTTGGGGGTAGGGGTGGTATTCCCTGGTGAGATGGGCTGTGTTTGGTTTGCACCAAACATAGTCAGTGTTTCCCCTGCCACCTACGGAGCTTGCCGCCCCGACTGAAAATATGAAATGCAGATAATTAGGGTTTTGATTTGCGGCAATTAGCGGCCGCGCACAGTAGAAAGGATTTGTTTTGGTTACGTTAACTTAGGAAAGCGAACCACAACCCGTCAACAATCGCAGATAACCCCCTCGTCAACAGTCGCGGGTCCCCCCCCCCCCCGTCATGTCATCTCACCACCCCGCCTACAAATACAACCTGGGGGAAACACTGATAGTGCTGTGCTTTCAGGCCAAAGAACTCAATATTCTTTCAGGAGGCCTCTGGGACTGTCATGTGGCTTTTTGCAAACTCAGGAAAAACCGTATGTTGTTACCAATGGACCTGACGGTGCTCCAAGGAACATCTTTTTATAGATCCTGTGGCATAAACATACCCTGTTAAAATGTGACTTCAGTGTAAGCATTATGCAACGTTTTGCAGTAGTAATAGTAAGTTCCCTTTTGTGTTTGTGATCTTTAGGAAGGTGAGAATAATGACAAGTTTTTCACCCACCCGAGAAACCCTAAGGCGCTGGCCGCCTACCTGTTCGCCCACAACCACCTCTTCTATATAGTGGAGCTTCTGACTGGGGTACTGCTGATGGTGCTGTCACTGTGTGAAGCACCTGCTGTGCCCTCCCTTCGCCTTGATGTCTACGTATGTATATATATTTTTTTATACATTATGTTACATTTTAGGCATTTTGGTTCTTTTTCTGATCCATTTATACAGTTGGATATTTACTGTAGTATTTCAGCTTAAGCTGAAATCTAACTTTTTCACTTCTGCTGGAGAAGGAAGTGTGCCGGGCATTTAACCATGCACCTACCAATCACTGCTGGGACTGAATGGCTCTCCAAGGGTCTTTTCAACTGTCACTTGAATTAACTGCACTGTACCCCACAGGTTCATGCAACTCTGGAGCTGCTGGCTCTGGTGATGGTGGCCTTTGAATTGTGCATGAAGCTGCGTTGGCTGGGCTTCCGGACCTTCATTCGCCACAAGAGGACCATGGTCAAGGTAACCATCAACACGGCTTTATATACATCACACGCTTGAGGCATTTATTTTGCACTGCTGCTTTCCCCCACATGTCTGCTTTTCAAGTCATTATCTAACGTGACAATAAATATTATTTTCTCATTGCGATTGTTCAACAGTAAAACAAATATACAGTTCAAAGTGGTAAAAGTGTGTTTGGTTAAGTTTGGTTAAAAGTTTGGAACCAGGTGGCGAGACCGTGTTAGGCAGTCTGTAGAGCCTCTCAGTCCATGTACCTGCCCCATGCGGCGTGGGGTTCCATTCCCAGTCACGGCTCTTTCTGAACTATGACCCCCATCTCCAGCTTTATCCCTCTGAATAAAGCCTGAATAAAGTGAAAAAAACACAGAAGTAGGGCAACAAGTATGTTTTATTTTTTTCAGTTTTTTTTAAGTTTACAGCCAGAACCAAAATCTTTATTATGGAAAACCTATGAAAATAATGTGGTAATTATGTGAAATAAATAGAACTTGCAGCAAGTAAATATTGATGTCTTGTTGGAAAAGAAATTATGTAGTGCAGTGTATTAACAAAAGTAACATAACTTGCCATACTGAAAGTAATGTAACTGTGGTGGGGCAGACTTCTGTACTGCTGCTCCAGTTTGTAGAGGCCATCGTGGTGCTCGTCAGGCAGACCTCCCACCTGCGTGTCACCCGGGCCCTCCGGCCCATCTTCCTTGTGGACTGCCGGTACTGTGGTGCTGTGCGCAGGTAATTTCATTTCCTAAGTCTGACGCCTCAAGATGGCGCACTCTCACCACCAGAATGTAATGCCCAGAGATGACACTCTCCACCCCCACCACAGTATAACGCCCTGAGCTGACACTGCACCCCCCCACAACAGTATAACACCCTGAGCTGACACTCTCCACACACCATCACAATATTACCCCCTGAACGGACACTGCACCCCCCTACCACAGTATAGCGCCCTGAGCTGACATTGCACCCCCCACCACAGTATAGCGCCCTGAGCTGACACTGCACCCCCCACCACAGTATAGCGCCCTGAGCTGACACTCTCCTTCTCAACAGGAACTTGCGGCAGATCTTTCAGTCCCTACCTCCGTTCATTGACATTCTCCTCCTCCTTCTATTCTTCATGATCATCTTCTCCATCTTGGGTGAGCATTTCCCTGCCTGTTTTTGCACATGCTTGTATCCTGAATAATTTTTAAAAAGCTGATTGATACCTTGTCCTTTTCCTTGGCAGGTTTTTGTTTGTTCTCCCCAAATACAGCAGACCCTGTAAGTTCGCCTGTTCATTTTTGTGCTTATTGTAGATAAACCTATTGTAGGCCTCTAATTACTGACTGGCCTCCCTTTATCTTTTCAGTATTTCAACACTCTGGAGAACAGTATTGTCAGCCTGTTTGTGCTCCTAACAACAGCAAAGTAAGAAGTCTAACACTGGTTTATTGAAAAGAAATGTGTCCCCTATGAGCAGCAAGATCTGTATGTGTGTTTTGGCTGTGTGTTGACGGTTCTCATGGTGTCTCTGCAGCTTTCCTGATGTGATGATGCCAGCATACTCCAGGAATCGCTGGTCCTGTGTCTTTTTTATTGTTTACCTGTCCATTGAGCTCTATTTCATCATGAACCTGGTAAGTCCTCCTCCCAAAAAGCACTGCATTGTGGGACATCACTGTATGTCACAGTGTCATCTATTTGCATATTATATGATTGTTTTATGAGTTACAGCAGTGCACAATTCAACCATTTAGGATATATTTGGAGACACTAAGGGACAACAGGGTACACTGCTTACATTTTGCATCATAAATTTTTAGTCGTTCTCCTTATCACCCTCAGATTTTGCTATTTCAATTTTGCAATTGTGGACAAGGAGTGTATGATCCAGGAAATGTATATTTTTACCAGTTTTACATGTACCACTCAGTATTTCATTGCAACCTAAAGAAAAACATTTAATTTTATTTTAATGGTATGACTGCCTTCTTCATTTGAGCTATTTTCCAAGTTTCTGTGATGCTCGCCCCTGAAGTTATAAAGCCTTAAGTAGGACAGTACCTAAATAGGCGAGTATTGACCAAATTTGGAATTTGCGCAAAGGGGCTAAGAAAGCATTGATATCACACTGTGGTACACACACCTAGTAGTCTAATCAATCACTCCTGTAAGTCAGTAAAACACCACAAGACAATGGTGGAATGGAAAAACTAACATATATACATATATACTAACATATATAATTAAAGTGGTAATTTTTGGTAATACTTGCATATCGAGGAGGACATCTTCGTCATGTTCGTTGGCATGCTTCTCAGTAGAATCAATGCTACCGAGTGAGTGATGATTTAAGGCTTGTTTGATACCTCAGACCCTTGATGACTTAGAGCCATTTAGCCAACCATGTGTTTCCATACTGTTCCATCGTAATTTACAGCTAAATCTAGCCCCACCCCCCAATTCCCATAGAGATCCATTCAAATGCAGAGATGTTATAGTATCGCTTGTAAGAGTACCAGAAAATAAGATATCAAGAGTCTTTTGATGTTGTTGGGTCACAGACATCAGGAAGTCATGGCATGCAAAGGATATGCGACCAAATATAAAAAAATTTAAGGCACAGTCAACTTAGTGTATGTAAACTTTTGACCCACTGAAATTGTGATATGCTGAATCAAAAGTGAAATAATCTGTGTGTAAACAATTGTTGGCAAAATTACTTGTGGCATGCACTAGATGTCCTAACTGACTTGCCAGCGCTATAGTTTGCTAACATGAAATCTGTGGAGAGGTTAAAAATGAGTTTTAATGACTTCAACCTAAGTGTATGTAAACTTCCGACTTCAACTGTATTTGAATTATGTACTTCACTAAATTATTTATTTATTCTGCCCTTTTTCCTCTTATTAAATTATCTTCCACATAACTCCTTGTCTGAAGGTATCTAAATAAGTGTGAATTTGGAAGCTGGTATTTAAGCATCATTTCCTCAAAAGAGATTAACCTATTTTAATTGGCCATATATGTGTAGTCCTTTTGCGGCCCAAACCTCATCCCCAAACCAAAATCTCTTGTTTATATATCCTATATTTTATAAATGGTAAGATTTCAGTGACTTATTTCCCCCCATTTCTCTCCACTTTACCTCTGATTCATCATCCATCCAAATGGTTATTGCTCTTAGTTCTGCTGCACTATAATAGGTTTCCAAATCAGGGAATGCCAGGCCACCCTTTTATTTTGGCAGCTTCAGAGTGCTCAGGTTTATTCTCGGTTTTTTCCTGTGCCATATAAATTTCAGAAGAATTTTGTCCCATTGTTTAAAAGCAGTCTGTGATGGACAGAGGTGATGTTTAAAATAGAAAGCGTGGCAGTACATTCGTACTTATAGATTGAATTATTTTTAAAAAAATGGAAAGTGGTACCAGTCTCCACCAATTAAGATCCTGTTGGAGTCTGGTATTTAAGGGGCCAAAATCTATGTTATGTAATGTTTCTAATTTATTTGGTATATTTACTCTGAGATATTGTATACTGTTCCGTTCTCATTTCATCTTATATTTTAATTTAATATAATTCGGGATAGTTTCTCCTATACACAACACTTCTGACTTATTTTCATTTAATGTATGCCTTGATACCTTACTATATTCATCAATCACATTCATCAGTGCAAGTATGGATTTCATCTGGTCTGTGAGGAAAACTGATATCATCTGCATAGAGGGCTAGTTTATTAATTTCTTACTTTATTCTGACACCTTCTATCATTTTATCTAATAAATTCAGCCAATGGTTCAATACTTAATACAAAAATCAATGGAAATAAAGGATGCCTTGTACCTCTTAAAATGTTAAAAGTAGAAGATAATGTCCCGTTAACCCTAACCATAGCTTTTGGATCTTTATACATTGCTTTTAACCATCCAATAAAGGTAGTATGGAAATTAAAATATTTAATTTCACTGTTTTTTTTAATGTCTTTTCAGAATTACAATTCTGCGTCTTTTCAGAAATATAATTGACCAGGGTCAAGGCGCTGCTCGTTGCCGATTGTCAGACTGGCTTCTGTTATGCAACTGATTCTCATGTTTAGGCTAAGATAAATAATTTAATTTAAAAAAAAATGTTTTTTACCAGATTGGCCTACGTATAATGGTAATATCTGTTTTGCTGATGGCTATAATAATAATAAATTATAATAATAACTAGAATGGCACTCAATTGTTTAAGTTATTGAGTTATGGATGATAGGGACACACAGACAGACACACGCACAGACACAAGCGATAACAATACCCCCTGCTTATGCTACGCGCGCGGATGTAATAACAAATATAGCTGCGAGCAGCGATTCCCAGGGACCAAGCAGCATAAGCAGCATTTGTCAAACACAGAGACTCCAAAATGGTGGACAATTCAAAACACGGTTGACCCAAAAAGCAAATATCTGTTTCAAATCAGGACTTTTGTCATTGTCTGCAAGGGAACAGTGAATTTTTGGATCTCTATAGAGCCACCATGTGGATTGATAGCGCCAACATGTGGATTGATTCAAGAGTTTGGCCATCCCAACAAGCCTACCAAGTTTGGTGATTCTAGGCCTAACCAGCTCACAGGAATTTTAGGTGTAAGGGGAGAAAAAAAGAAAAAAAAAGAATCCGAACAAAAACAATAGAGTACCAGCAGCTTCACTGCTCGGTCCCCTAATAACCACTCCTGCAAGTGCCGATTAGCGACTAGCAAACCACAAATAATCGACGCAGGCAAATTGGACTTAAGTACAATGTCATTCCTATTAATAATGAAATGATTTCCAGCAGAGGTTTTTAAAAAAATAAATTAAATAAAAGCTGTGAATGTCACATAAAGTTCAAATGAAAATAAAAGGTTCTAAACTAAATTTCAACATGGTCAGTTGTTTAACAGTTTCGACCGGACTCTTGCCATTTTCACAGAATAACGAGAGCTGTGTCTCCAAACGCGTATCCATCAAAAACTCTTAGAGCTCTGTTGGCGCAACCGTGTTTGGTGTTATGTTCATCTCCATTTTTACAAATCTAGCATAAAAACGGATGGACTTTGAATGGTACTCTGCAGCTGCATACCAACTGCCCCATCTAGTTTTACATGGTTCAGGCAGGAATTTTATTGACAGAGAAGAACCTTGCTCTGCAATCACGTAGTCACGCTCCTAATACACAGCAAAAATGCTGGTGTAAATCTAACACTGTTGGTGTACATTTAACACTCTAGGGTGTTAAAGTTAGTTCCGTCACTTAGAAACAAGGCTAGGCAAGCCTAGCTCAGCCCAGACGCCTGTATACAGCCAGTGAGGAACATTTCACAAGGCACGGCGGATATTGTTCTGGAGCATGCAGGTTGGCCTGCATACCGGGGCGATGGAGTGCATCTGATGCTCAAAGGTGCATGTGTCAGAGTATGTGAGCGGGAGCGAGCGCGGAGGGGAAGCGGATGTAATTTAATTAGAGTGATGAGCACCATTGGGACGTTACCACTCCGCAAGCTCAAGTTCGCTCCGGTTTATATATTGTGATGACAAGGCACGGCGGACGCTCAATCGTGGCATTGATAGGTTCATGCTAGCTTGCGACATGCGCTGCATTTGTCACCCGTACATTAGGTGGAATGATGAGTCTATGTACTGAGGTGATGGAGTGCATCTGAGTGCCAACGGCAACACAATATTCCTCCGGAGCAGGTTGGCCAAGCCCGGTACCTTCCCTGCCCATCTTCGGACTCAATAGGCTCACTGACAAAAAAAAAGGCTCTTTTAAGAGCCACCCAATCATTAATAAAAAGGCAAATTTTCAGCTGTATGTGTGTGTGCGTGTGTGTGTGCCTCACATCGTTACATTTTCAACATTTGATCTCAAAATATCTTGCATGTATTAAGCAATTAAAGCAGAAACATTTGGCTCATTGAGTTTGCTTGTCTCCACTCCTATCCAAAATATACCGTTTACTCTAATATAAACCTTTATTTCTCACTTAACTATCTATTTCGTAGGATACGTTAGCACAGACTCATTTACCAAATTGTTTTTTTCACTTTCACATCTCTGTGGTAGAATAAAGCGAAGGCGACAAGCTAAAATAGCAATCACGTGGCTGTTTTGATAAAAGCGTGTTCCCATTGCAGCTAGTGCGTGGGATGTGTGTGTTTTGGCGACGTAGAGCATTATTTCCTCTAGTCTACAACTAAGCAATAGTGTGACATTATTTGAAGTGCACACACACACATGCATGATACAAGCGTTAAGAAAAAATATTGCAGGTCTAAGTGTAGGGGGTGTCATTTATATATTGTGATAAAAATTGCATTTTTTTGTTTAGATACCACATTAGTTTAGTTTATAAAATATACATTTATTCATCGTTTTGTTAGCCTATGTGGAGAGTTGCAGTTGTATTACTGACCTGTTGACATTTTCTGTACACATTGCACACATTGTCAGCATTCTCACAAGTTTTTTATTTCCTCAAAACCAATATCTCAATAACAATATCCTCTGATCTACTTGCAGTTTACTTGTCTCCACTCCTCTCAGAAATAGAATGTTTACTGAACCGCAGTCCAGACAGAACAAATCAATTCCAACAGTAGCTTATGACACCCGCAAATAGCCTACATACCTTGTCTTCTGGTTTAAACCCTTTTGTGCGTACCCTCACAAATATGTGATTACAACGTATCATTGGAAGGTTCAGTTTAGTATGTCGGGTCACTGCCTTTTAAAGTGCAAACAATGGCTCCAATGCGGTGCCTACAAGTCCTTTATTATTGTACTATAATACATATGTAGAAGTGTGACATTACTGTGCGCTGTCCCTTTTTATTTGTAATAGACGTTTTTAATAAAAGCATGCGGACCACACATGCGTCAGGTGAACGGAGCCCTTTAAATTGCCCTTAGAAATCCCCAGGGATCATGCTTCCTGGTGTGTGTTTGGCATGTGGGTTAGACAGTGAACTTTTTACTGTAAATTACTCAAAATTTTATGCATGCGCTTTTCAACACTCGCAATTTGCGCATGCACTTTTCAACAACGGGGAACAGGCAGGCAGCCAGTCAGTCAGTTACCCACATTCAGGCATTTAGGCCCACCTGCTCTGCGTCCTGGCAAAAAGCTTTTCCACGTAAGAAAGTCAACTCCCCATCTCCACCCCCTTCTTGATTGATGGGTATTTAAACTGCAAATAATGTTAGCCCACTCATTTCAAACTGTTTTCCCCCTCGCTGACTCCGCCTATGTGCCTATGACACATTACCGAATGGATCTATCGCCCTTCCTCCCAACTGTAACTCCCCCCTCTCATCTATGCTCTCACGCCCAAGCCCAAATTGTGTCTTTTGAAATTGTGAAGTTTGTGGAGACTGGGCAAAAGCTGGTGTTGCTGTACACTTTAAAAACCTCCTTGACAGTGGCCATGAGTGAGTCAACTTTTGGGAAATTACTTTTACAAATACTACTCGCTAATGCAACAATTTGGGCATTGCAAGTTAAATGCACTGAATTTGGCAACAAGCTTTTAAGGGCGTCTTTATATGCTTTTAACGTATAACTTTCATTGTCAGATACAAATACAGTCACATTTTTAAAATCAACCTTATCCTCTAAGCGTTTCTTTATGCCATCCGCAACTGAGGAGTAATTCACGGCAGTTAAATACAATGTATCAGCAAGGACAACTTCAAATTGGTTATGATAGATTTTCCTTGAAGAACAATTAAAATATGTAAAAGATAAATATCTGTCCCATCTGTTGATTCGTCTGTGACCACAGATATGCTTTCACTTGTTTCGACCAGTTCTTTCATTTAGATTTGCTGAATCTTGATTCATATTTGATCTTCAATGTCTAGTTTGACAGTTTGATCCGAGTTATACAAAATCATTTGTACATTGTACATGAATTTATGCAAATGACGATGGACTCACCTCCATCATCATTTGAATGTGAATGTGTTTCTCTTGTTCCCAGCTTTTGGCTGTGGTATTTGACACCTTCAACGGTGTGGAGAAGATGAAGTTCAAATCTTTGCTGCTGCACAAGAGGTCGGCGATTGACCATGCCTTCCAGCTCCTGGTCAGCAGGCAGGTGAGTGGGATTCTGTTAAATCTGGTGTTGATTGTGTTGCCAAAGATTTGGCATCTGTCAATAAAGATAAGCATGAATTAAGTGGGAGCAAATTTAAGTTCCATGTCTGTGTGTTTTCTTGGAAAGATTGTTTAGCATTGCATTACATTATTGGCTTTTAACAGAAACTGAATCGATTAAGTACCTTGCTCAAGGGTACAGCGGCAGTGTCCTTCGTGCAAATCGAACCTGCAACCTTTACAAGCCCAGTTCCTCACCCATTATACTACACTGCTGCCCTACACTGCATAGCATCATGTACAACCCAGTGTGACAATCAATCATTCAATCAAGTTGTGTCATATCCAAATTTTGCTAAATATATTAGCCTGTCCACTCAACTAAATGAGGGTTTTTATTTTTTATTTTATTTTATTTTTTTACTTGTTAAGAATAAAACTGATGGCACCAGATTTACAAAGTATTCTCAATGGGTCTTAATTCAGACCTGATAGTTTAAGCACTTTAAGACCGTCAGAACTGCATAACCAGCATATAAGTGAAGGTATGATATGCACATGGGTCGGAATTTGAGTGTAGGTCCCATCTTAGACAGAGATGAGCGCATTCTGGGTCAGATGTACTAAGTGCAAATTATTCTTAGCCCGCTCATTTCAAACTGTGTTCCCCCTTGAGGTTCCGCCTACGTGCCTATGACGCGTTACCGAATGGATCTATTGCCCCTCCCCCCAACTGTAACTCCCCTCTCCTCCCGTCTATGCCCTCCCGCCCGAGCCCAATTTGTGTCTTTTAAAATTGTGAAGTGGGCAGGGACTGGAGAGTTTCAGGCGCAGAAAGTTCGGTTTTGGTTGCAACGTGCATGTTAAAGCCCAAATTTCAGTGATCTATCAATGATCAATATCAATATCAAAATTTGCATTAATATTAAAACATAGCTCAAATTCTACAACTGTAATTGCTAAATTGCTATCAGGGTTTTTCCTGACTCAAAAATAGGCTTAGGTTGTGCCTAAGCGCAATGACCTAGCTTAGCCATCATGGCTAACATAACACCTACACCCCTTCTATTCCAATTGTATGCTTTGATTGACACTAGTTTATGCATTCTTTACATTTTTCTATTTTATAAATGTGTCCATGGCTAACAGGACCATAGCAGGTAGTTTGTCAGTATTAATTCATAACATCATTTTTTCCCAGGGATCTTGATAAGTGGCTGGTATCTTACTTTAATTCCATTAAAGATGATTGCCATCGTCTTCACAATCATTAAGGTCGTGATACACAGGCAAATCTTTGAGGCAGTGAAAATGGGCAATTGTACCCACAAATGTGACCAGTCTTATCTGCTCAAGTTCAAGCAAATGCCTCAAAACTCATTGGATGGCAAGGCTGATCCCGAACATACTGCTAAAGCAACAAAGGAGTTTTTCAAAGCCAAAAACTGAATTGAACATGCGTTTCATATGTTGAAGAGAAAACATAAAGCAACTAGTCCCCAAAACAAGCAGGAACTGATGATGGCTGCAGTACAGGCCTGGCAGAGCATCACCAGAGAAGATACTAATGGGCGGCAGTGTAGTATAATGGGTAAGGAACTGGCCTTGTAACCAAAAGGTTGCAGGTTCGATTTCCAGGTAGTACACTGCCATTGTACCCTTGAGCAAGGTACTTAACCTGAATCGCTTCAGTATATATCCAGCTGTATAAATGGATAATATGTTACACAACTTTTTTAGCATTTTTTTTTTTTTAAGTCGCTCTGGATAAGAGCGTCTGCTAAATGCCTGTAATGTAATACTCAGCACCTGGTGATGTCTATGGGTCACAGACCTCAACAGTCATTGCATGCAAAGGATATGCGACAAAGTACTAAACATGACTACTTTCATTTACATAACATTAATATGTCCTGAACATTTTGGTGCCCTGAATTGGGGCGGGGGGGGGGGGGTGTTTAAAAAGTGCTGTAATTTCTACATGGTGAAACAAAATGTATAAAAAAACTAAAAATCTGCACTTTAACCACATGTGAATTATTCAATTACAAATCTAAAATTGTGGAGTACAGAGCCAAATCAAGAAAAAAATATGTCTTTGTCCCAAACATTTTGGAGGGCACTGTATATTGATGCTAATATGAATTACATCATGTAAATCATTTGCTCTTGAGAAGGCCTCCTGAAATCCTGAAATGTTATTGAGGAAAAAGAAAATTGCACAAAAGGTATGCGAGTGCAGCAGAACATTTTGAGAACATTTCATAGAACTCTGCCTTCACATCACCAGAGATTAACAATTCATTACATTACTGGTATTTGTCAGATGCTCTTATCCAGAGCTACTTGCAAAGTGAGCACAAGTGCTAAGATCTGGGAGTGCAGTAATTTCTGAGAGGGGTGAAAGTATTTGATTTGGCCTCTCAGGAACATTGAGGGTCAAGTGTCCAATGATCAAATTGCTCCAACACTCATAATCCTGTTTCAGAAGCCCAATGGAGTGTCCCTGAAACAGTTTGATGGCCTGATGCGTTTCTACCAACATCGGATGAGTGCCCGTGATCGCTTCCTGACTTTTAAGGCCCTTAACCAATCTGGTCTGCCCATGCTCAGGTACACACCTTCCCTCACTGTCTACAGAAATTGATGCAGTGACATCTTTACATCATGAAAATGAAGCCGGGGATGAGCTTTTTGGCATTGTCAAGGGAGATTCATCAAATTTACATAATGCATATTGTTGCTTTTGTTGCTCCTGTGAGTAGATAAAAATGTACAAATTTCACAGTTGAGTGTCATTAGAATCATGAGATTACTAAACCTTAATAAATTAACATTAGGTAATCTCATGGTTCTCATGATATATGTGTATGTTGGCAATTTTGTTTGCATAACGCTTTTTACAGAGAACTCACGAAGACGCTGTACAGAGAAGTAGAAGGACAATATATGTGATGAATCAATTTCAGCATTGGTGAAAGACCTTGATCACTTTAGTGGTGTTAAATTTGTACAAGTAAAACATTTGTCTTTGATGAAAACATACTTTCTTGAATTAGTTTGAATAAATAAATAAAAAATGTACAGGCAAAATATTCAGGGAATAGAAATGCGATGGTCCTGATAGTGAAATTTAAGCACAGAATAGGTTGAAATAGACTGTTCTTCATGTAAATTATTTATATAGCAACTGGATTCAAGTACATGCGTGCAGTTTTCTTCTTTGTGTAACAATACTATGTTTTATGTCAGTGTCTAATTTTACACATTTACGTAAATTCACTGTATACTAAATTATTCTATCGTTATTACCACTTTTTGGGAAGTAACGGAACTGTATGTAATGGAGCTACATTTCCCAGTAGCATGTGGTAGCTTGACTACTTCAAAAAACAATTATATTTAAAGTATATATTTTTTACCAAAGTAGCCAGGTAGCATGGAAAAAGCTAAAAGGGTGAGGTCACTTTCTGACCTCACCCTTTGAGATTTGAACAAATCTTTTTTTAATACATGTTAAACTGTAAAGCTGATAGCGTGCACAACATGAAAACGTCAGGAGATGTAAAGAAGTGTCTGAAAAAAATTAAAGGCTAACAAAGCATGCTGGTTTAGCTAGACTCCGCCCCCTTTTGAAATTCTAAATATGCCAAAATCTGGGCCAGATAAAGTGGTAATATCTGGGCTGAGCTCCAGATATCAAACCACGCCCCAGTAATTTCTTTTCACTAGTAGTAGCCTATAGTTATACTCATTCTACTCTGGACAGCACTCAGAGCGGCTGCTTTGTTCCACTCTGTCTCGCTACCTCTCTCACTCATACACACAAACAAACATGCTAGCTCCAGCTGCTGCCGAGCCCAAAGTAGCGGCCTTGGCAGAAGCAATGGTGGAGAATGATGGCCAATGTTTTGGCCTCCTTTGGGCTTATAATGATGCGGCCAGCAAACAACAAATCACACGCTGTACAAATAGTTACCCATGCCATGTAGGCTACTCATTTTACACAGGCTGTAGGCAGTCACACTATCTGCAAGATATCAACAATATTGGTTTCCATTTCAACGGGTGCACATGTGGTCACTGCACTGAACTCTCTCCAAGAGAGAATGTCTGTTGTAGGGATGTTGCAAAGGTAAACATGTAGAATGCATATACTACAAGTCCTGGCTCAACTGCTTTATACTATATATTTATTTTTAATAAAGTATATATTAGTGTTGTAGTCGAGACCACCTAAACCGAGACCGAGTCAAGACCAAGACTTTGAGGTGGCGAGTCCGAGTCAAGACCAAGACTTTGAGGTGACGAGACCGAGTCAAGACCAAGACTGAGGGGGGGCGAGACCAAGACCAAGACCGAGACCAGACCAATGCGAGTCCAATTCAAGACCATGACTGTAATTGTGTTGGTCTACCATCATAGTGATGGCTCAACATTTACACCATTTCGCTGCTTAAATTCAAAACACAGAAAGCATTATTTAGGAATTTTAATAAAGAAAGCATTATTTTAGCGAAAATACTGATGTACAGTATACAACAGAAGTGAGTACACCCCTGTGCAATATCACTTAAATGTCAAATGATTCAAAATTGATTCAAAAAAAAGTTATTGGCTGTAATTTAAGGGGTGAAATTTTATATCCAGTCACAGTAAAAAGACAAAATTAAATAAATAATTTAAAAAACAGACAATGCACAGGCAAGTAATGACAGAGACCCTCCCCCAGGAGGAGACAACAATCATTGGTCTAAAATGCGTAACGCCTGGGTTCCGGACAGAGAGACCACAGGCTGTATCGGGCTGAATTTATTTAATGGAAGTCAATGGAGAAGATCCCTTAGTACCCTGAACAAGCTGCTGTTTTGTAGACAGTTCGTAACATAATAAATGGACAACATGTCCAATCTTCAACATGTTTGTCATCACATATTAATTTTGGAATGAGCTATGTTGTGTCTACTACGAAAAAAATACTGTTAATATTTACTGACACGAAGGACAGAGGGGGAGGGGTGGGGCCTAGCCCAGTTATTGGGCCAGCCCAGTGTCAGTATAGAAAATGAACCAATGGGCCGCTGTCCCTGCTTTTTTATTTTTTATTTACATTTAATTATGTCGGCCCACCGGGAAAATGCCCGGTATGCCAGATTACCAGTCCAGCGCTGTTTCCGTCCACTAAACCTATAAATCAATGATATTAAATAGTAGCATATTTTGTCATCTGTAACTAGTTTTCCGTGGTGGCCAATCAAATCTCTGTGGGGGCGGGTGCCACCACATGCCCCCCCCCCCCTGGACACGCCCCTGGTCTTGACCGGTCTTGAAAAAAAATCCGAGTCCTCTTCATCCGAGACCGTGACAAGACCGAGACCAAATGCAGTCGATTCCGAGACAAGACCGAGACCTTCAAAATATGGTCTCGAGACCGGTCTCGAGACCAAGACCGGTCTCGAGTACTACAACACTAGTATATATATATATATATATATATATATATATTAAATAAACTAGCTAGCTACTTGCTAAGCTAGACTGAAAAGCAAACTATCAAAAAAAACAAGAGACTATCAAACTAACTATAAAAAATATATCAAACAGGCTATTATAACTTGCTGGAATATTCAAAAAAGCTAAACTGTAAGCTAGCTATATATATACAGTTGAAGTCGGAAGTTTACATACACTTAGGTTGAAGTCATAAAACTTATTTTTAACCACTCCACAGATTTCATGTTAGCAAACTATAGTGTTGGCAAGTCAGTTAGGACATCTACTTTGTGCATGACTATATCACAATTCCAGTGGGTCAGAAGTTTACATACACTAAGTTGACTGTGCCTTTAAATTTTTAATATTTGGTCACATATCCTATGCATGCCATGACTTCCTGTTCCAACAACATCAAAATACTCTTGATATCTTATTTTCTGGTACTCTTACAAGCGATACTATAATGTCTCTCTTGCTCTCTCTCCTATCTCCTCTCTATGTAGATCATCAACCTCTGAAATTGCCAATAAAGAACAGCAATGACCAAATATATAGTTTCATTATAATTCACACTATGGTCTTATGTTTCAGCCGGAAGGATTTTTATAAATTCTATGAAGTGATTGGCCTAAAATGGAAGGTAGGTACTTTTCCTCTCTTGTTTGTTTAGTTTTTGGTGTGCATGTGTGCTTCACTTTCACTAGCTCATGATTCTGTAATCCCCACTGACTTGTGTGCCTGTTTATGTGTGTGTGTGTGTGTGTGTGTGTTGTAGGCCCGGCGTAGTGGAGAGCATTGGTTTGATGACCTCCCCCACACCACGTTCCTCATCTTTAAAGGTGACTGTCTCTGTTTTGGTGTCTGGACATAAAACCTATGGTTCGTCAGTGTCTGTAAGTGTACATGATCGCATTGGTAATATTCGGGAGTACAGGACATGTGCATATGGGAAATGCTGTTTGGCATTAAAACCACTTTCCTCCTACAAAAAACCTTTAATGGAACCCCAGTCTGTGATATAAAAGCAGATATCTCTGCTTTTGCTGATCGTGATGTAGAACAGTATTCAAGATACTGTGCCTTGTAACAATTATAATTCTATAACAAAGTGAAGGTTTATACACTCACCTGTGATCCAGCTTTCATGTAATTTAAGGTACTTCTCTTTTACAGGCATAAATGTACTTGTGAAATCCAAAGCTTTTCAGTATGCAATGTGTAAGTTATTTAATTTAAATTCAAATTGTGGACCAAAGTTATTCCCATATATAACATTGAATATTTCCTATTAATTCATTTTACAGTATTAATAATTGTTGTGGTATTGGTGTAGTATAGATGTTGTTAAGTGGCCTAGTGACTTGATGCCCTCGTCCAAGGTGTTTTAAATTGAATTGGTTACAAACAAATTTTGGAACAAGAGACAGTATAGAATAAAGTATTGCTGTGTCTGTGATAAAATTAGGTTATTTTGGGTTATTTGAGGAAGTATTGCATGGCTTGTTGATGTTGTTATGAAATGCATTAAAATACAAATTTTTACAGTATATTACCCAAAATCAGTGTTGAATTGAAATTAAGTACCTTCTCATCCCTAACAGATGCTGTTGTTGCTCTCAACGGCGTGTGGATCTTAGTTCAGACATACATGTTGAACAGTAAGTGGGCCATTTAAGAACACTGCTGTGCATAAGTCATGAATATTTTACTACTCTGATGTATGAGGAAACCTATTTATTGTGTGTTTCATGTAAATTCCACTTATATGATGAAGATCCACCAAATAATCATACAAATACTTTGACTTAAATTACTTTTATGACTTTTATGCTGCAAGTGCTAACGTTTCTCCACAGTTTGAACAAGTTCTATGGATGTATTTTCTGCCAAATGGCCGAAGCTAAGCAAGTGTGGGCTTGGGTAGATTTGACATTAGATTTTACCCACAATCTCTGTGGTGGCTGGACAACTGAACAAAAGCATCATCAAATGTTTTGTCTAATTATTAGGGGTGTCACGATACCGATTCGAAATCGATAATCGATCGGAATGAGCGTTCGATTCCGAACTTCGAAATCACAAGCAAGTTTTTTTTTCTCTCCACCCCCGCCCCCCGCGCGCTCTTCTTAGCCTGTCATGTGATGGGTAAAATGTTTTAAAAAAGTAGCCTACTTGGCCATCTCTAATGTAAGCGTTTCCGACAAAACGAAACTTGACGCCTTCCACTGCATTTTGTTCGTCCACGCAGGCGTGCGTCCGAAGAAAAAAAACCAATGATATTTCAAAGAAGACACAGCTGCTAGTTAACGTTAGCTTACCGGTAGCCTGCATTACTTTTCGACACACCATGGCCACTGCCGGAGTCGGAGATGGAGAAACAGAACTGGAAAATCCTCCTGCTTCCCTCAAGTCACCGGTGTGGCAACATTTTGCCTTCCCCGTGAGTTATATAAACAACAAACACGTCATTGACAAAAAAACGACAGTTTGTCGGCTATGCTACACGCGAGTACCATACACCAGGCAACACGTCAAATATGGCAGGACACATTCGCGGGCATCACAAAGAAATAGATTTGACTGGGAAAAAAACATTGACACAGGCAACTCAAATGACAACCCAAATGACAGTTGTCAGGGCATGAAAAAAAAACGTGTAAATAGTTAATAGCGTGGTACATGTTCAACTGTTTATTATTTCAGATATTAGTTTGTTAAAGCTCTTAACTGTTCAAAGAATGTGAACACGCTCATCTTTTTAAAGAAGAATTTGAAAATGTAAATGACCGTTGTCAGGGCATAAAACCAATGTGTAAATTGTTAATAGCGTGGTAAATGTTCAACTGTTTATTCTAGAGTCTAGTTTTGATAAAGCTCTTAACTGTTTAGGTGTGTTTAAATGTTCTCATATTTTTGTTATTATTTATAATTGTTATTATTCAAATAAAAGTTACTTATTGAGAAACAAGTATTTTTCTTTACAAATCAAGACTCGATAGTCTAACAATGGCATAGCCATTAGCTAGACTATAGTGCTGGAAAAAAAAATAGTGCTGAAAAAAAATCGAGAATCGAATCGTGACCTTAAAATCGAAAGTCAAATCGAATCGCGGATTTGGAGAATCGTGACACCCCTACTAATTATCCACATGATGGGTTAAAATATTTGTAGGAATGCAGACAAGGCTGGCAAATATATCAGGTGTGCATTATACAGTCAACTCAAAAATTATTGGCACCCTTCATAAAAAAGAGTGGAAATGGCTGTAAAAAATTAACAACACATACAATATTTTGGACCATAATTTTATAAAATGTTAGACAGTTGGGAATGATGGCTTAAATATTTGTATAAATGTAGGTAAGAATAAAAAAATGTAATTTCTTAATTTGTAGGATACTCCCCTTGATGTGAAGGTCATTCCTGTATGTTATATGATTTAAAAAACAATTTTGTCTGTTATGTACTATATTTCAGACACTTCATGGCAACAAACACTAGAGACATATGAGTGCCACTGGTCCCAGTGGAAACTTCATTGAGGTTTAACCTCATGTGGAAGTGCCTCTCGATATTGTGGGATATTTTTTAATAAAAGCTGAGAATCTGCACTTTAAGCACATGTGAATTGTTTGATTACATATCTAAAATTGACTACCAAATCAAGAAAAGATATCTCTTTGTCCCAAATCTAAAATTGTGCAGTGCAGCGGCAAATCAAGAAAAATGTATTTGTCTCATACATTATGGAAGGCACTTTATACATACTGCATATTTATGTATATGTGTGTATATTGTTTTTTACACAAGATGGAGAGTTCTTCATTATTTTCCCCAGTGCCTCAATTTCCTATGCTGCAGTCCTATGTGTGGTCTATGAATTGTTCCTGACAAGGAGGAAAGAAATGCATGAGATTCTTGATTATAGCTGAATATAAGCTGAATAGGAAGATGGTGAGCATATGTCTATGCCATTGCATCCATACTGCAATTAGAATGAAGACCAACATGTTAAAAACTATGAACGACTCAGGAATGTGGGTGTTTTAGAACATTGAAATGATTAACACACACACACGCCACAAGACTAACCCTGAAGTTTACTTTAGCAAAATAAATACTACCTGTCTTATACTATTGAAAACAGAAGTGTTACAAAGTTGAAATGTCATTTATTTAAAAAATGTATGTGTTGATTCCATGGAAAGCTATTGCCCAAGAGGCCTACAGGGTGAACTGCGAATTCATAGCAAACTAGGGATGGTTCTTCACAGGTGAAAAGAGGGAACACTTTGAGAGATGTCGCAAACTGCAGAAAAGCAGGCAGCTTCTGACTACTCTGCTGAAGTTAAATGGCTTCTAGCATTGTTAAAACAAATGTATCAATGGTCGCAATGTAACCGTTCCTTGAGTTGTGAGTTTAGACAATCTGAAAATAATGGACGCAAAGCCATAATATTCTGAATGACCGACTGTAAGGCATTTGTCCAAAATAATAACAGCCAAACATTTCTTTTTGTTTTTATTTTCTATTGAACTGTTCTTGTTTCTTGTGGTTAAAAAAAGCTGATATCACTTGCTTGGGAGGAGAGGGTGTGCTTGTCTGCACTCTCCTGAATTGATATCAGGGTTTGCATCAATGTGAATGGCTTGTAATAATGAATAATGAAGTTTTTCAAATTTAGAAAAACTGGAGGAAAAGCATGAATAAATGTTATATTGAAATCCTATTAATTTAGTCCCAGGCTGTCCATAGTGGGAAAGAACAGCTGTTAAGTGAAGCCTTCTTTAATGAGTCCTTAAGTGTGTTTGTGAATGTGTCCTCTACAGGTGGATTCTCCTGGTCCCGGTTTGTACCCTGGAGTTACATAGTCTTCCTAACAAGTATGTTACCTCATTTCTAATAAGTGAAACCACAACCCCCTATGAAGTATTGTGATTCTATTTTTGATGACCTAACATACATGTCCCATGTACCTAACATAGGACATGTATTTTAAAATACTATTTTTGACCTACATCAGGTTTCAGTCAGACGTTTATATGTTTAAAGTAGGGGTACCTACAAGCGGTTTATTTTCAGTGGCCAGCGGTCCACATTTTCAGCATTTACAACTTTGCCGATGTCAGCTGTAGCTCAGCTGTCCGAGCTGTCTGAGAACTGATCTAATTAAAAGTCTTTAATTTAATATGCAATCTTCATCCTTTGCAACATGAATGCGTGCTTATGACATAGTGTGGAAATAAGAGGGTAAAGCATTCTTGATTAGAAGTTAAAAGTCTTTAAATAATTAACAATCATTAAACTTAAATAATTGTAATTATGGTTGAAACACAAATACAGCCTAAACGGGGTGCTAGGACCAGGGTTTGGAACACCTGGCTTGGGGGTATATGCAGCACAGTAAGGTGAAAATTAACCTTCCTGGAGCAATTCAAAACTGGATATAAAGTATAAAGCTTAACACACTGTATGGAGATGCAGCAATGGAAGTGAGAAGTTTTTGCCAATGAAAATTAGTTATATTACAAGATTCAGTTCATTGCTTCTATCCTGTCTTAATTTTGACATCAAATTTTGATTTAGTTTTAGCACTCTGTGGCTCAGGTCCTAACTCAGTAAATGTTTTTGTGACTATGTATTTTAAACATTAAGGGCTCTATCTTGACAATCATAGCACTTGGTCTAAAACACATGGCGCAATTGCATTTATGGCGTGTCCAAGTCCACTTTTGCTAGTTAGACGGCGTGTTATTTGAGCGCTAAGTACGGTGCAAGGTGCAAATGGGCTGAACTTAGTCTTTTCATTAATTATAGGTGTGTCTTGAGTGTAACATGCAGTAAACCTATCAACATGTCATATCCCATTCCCTTTAAAATCCTGCTTTTCTACCTTGGCGGATTGCTTATATGATGGCGAAACAGACATGCTCGTGCTTGTAGTTAAAGTGTGCGAGCAAGGAATAGGCTATATGGATCAATTGTATGATCAATATTATTCGAACTAACCATTATTTTAATATACACAATAATAATCTTTACCATTAGGGTTTAACACTGGCACGGGTTCCCGGTAATTTCCGACAGTGCTGTTATTTTAGAAAATATATGCGGTTTAATTTTGTTAAATAGCATCTGCAACCGCTAAGAATAAGCAAAATAGGCTATGGCTTCCATCCCACCTTAGAAAATGCCTTTAACAAATTTCCTTTGATTATACAATGATGCATTGTCAAACATCAATTCCATGTTCTCACAGCAGTCAGATCACAGACGACGCATTTCAGCTAGCGAAGTTCAAGCTTCATCCGAAATTCATATTCTCATAATAACATAAATAGCATTATTTTGGCTTAATGATGACACTAAATACACAAAAGCTGTCAGGTTGGGAACACATAGGTTCACGCATTTAAAAAAAATAATATCCTGCTTATGGAAATATGACCAACTAATTTTTACTGGTAACTTAATGCTTTAAAACAAGCCAAAGACACTTGTGTTTGGGTTAGCGCCGCTTAGCGCCGAGTGTAAGATGGGGCTCTAAGTGTTATTCTACACTACACTACACGTTACCAACTTTTATAGACTTTTCAGGCAGTTATATGTACTATATCTCACTTGTCTCGTACCATGTTGTAATCACTGTGATGATCCATAACCTTGCGAGGCAGAAATTCATTATTTTAATGATTATGTATTTATGTAATTATTTACACAATATAATAAAGCAAGTAAATAAATGAAGGTAATATCATGTTAGGACCTGTCAGACAACTTTAAGTCATACAGTTTTACATAATTCACATTACGCACAAATTAAGAATTATTAAGCTAATAATAATTAAGAAGGCAACACACACACAGTAAAATTTTTGTGTCAATTTGACCCCAAACAAAAAGACGTCATAAAATGTAATTTTATTTTTTAATCAAAAGGCATTGACTACGAATTTCAGGTTTGAACATCAAAGGAAAAAAGCAGACTAATTTCGGGCAGTAATTTTATGTATAGTTAATTTCAGTGTTTTTTAAAAAGTAGACTCAAACCTTACACGTGTTCCAATGTAGAAAGGATATATTCGGCTGAAATCTTCTGTCTCTCTGGACTGTGGATGAGTGAGTAGCCAAAAAAGTCGGTAGCCTTTGTACCTTATCAGAAAATGCTCTAAGATTATTACATTATTATTTCCATTAGCCTAATTCATTAGCCTAATTCAACAACAATCTCAAATACATTCTGGCCTGGTTTCCAGAGACTTTGTTGCCAAAGGTATTCCTTTACTCTAATCGCAACTGTCTTGCATGACCGCAGTGCAATAAAAATCGTCGTGGGCGTTATCGAAAGGATGTCTTAAAATCTTATTGGCTGGAGTAGACTATTTGTGGGTTTCTTTGCACTTCTTGCTGTGAGGATTGTCTCAAAAATTCACAAATAAATGCATGCGATTCCACATTTTATTTGTGGATCAGGTGCATTTATTTGTGGATCAGTTACATTTATTTATTTTTGAGACAATAATACCCCAAGACAGTCTTGGTGTTTATGACAGTTTGTTCACAGAACTGATTATATGAGGTGATGCAGTCAGTCAGATCATGTGGGTCTGTACACAAGTCAAAAAACACTTGCCAGTCTGTAGTGTCAAAGCAGTCCATGAGCTTGTCCTCGATCACCCTATTCCATATATGTATTTTCTTGTTAATTGTTTTATCCCGTTTCACCCGCTGTCCGTATTTGGGTAGGAGATGAATAACATTATGATAAGATACTGCCTTGTATGCATCCTCTATATTGCCATAACACATTAAGAATGTGTGTCGAGCGAGTAGGACAGTCAACGTATTGTAGCGTTGGAAGATGCACTGCGTGGGAGAACGTGTTTTGTCCCCCAGCGCAAAAATCGGCTGATCAGCTGATTGTGCCATTGCGTTGTTGAATTTGTCCATAATGCATTTGGCTGCATCCTTGTTGTTGGGACCAGGGACATATACCAGAAGGATAGTAAGCTATCTATATTCACAAGACAGATACTGTAAGGATCTCATAATCCTTAATACACACCCGTTCAATAATAGAGAATTGTGTTGCCCATCGAGTGTCAACAAGGATGCCTAGCCCCCTGCCAACAGCTTTCTGAGATGTTACCTTGTCTCGATCTGCTGTGATGCCAGTATATCCATCAATATCCACAGTGCTGTCCTGTTGTAGCCATGTCTCGTGAAACTAATTAAATTACTCTGTTTAAATTCCTTTTCAAACTTGACTCGGAGTGCCACCTCTTCCGGTTTGTTTTTGAGCGATCGCATGTTTGACAGGGTGAAGGTGGTGACTTCCCCGTCTCCTTAACCTGTTTTTTACCCTCACTCTGCATGGAGCCTCACTTCTCGCTTTTTCCTTTTCCACATGGGAAAGCAGTCTCCGGGGATGTTCAAATCACGCACCGTTTTTCTGATTCAGAGTAGGAACGTCCGTGAGTAGGTAATAGAGGGGAAGTAAACTCCATTTGCTCTGGTGCTGAGAGTGTGTTCACTGTCATACACCTCACGTTACCTCAAGTACAAGTGGCTTACATTATGTTTTGTTTTCCTTGGAGTCATATATCATATATTTCCAAGCAAAGTTTTTTCCACCCGTCAAAATTCCGGATCTCCAGTGCACAATTCACATAATTTGCATCATTTTGCGTCACTCCAAGAGCCAAGAATAAGCTTCAACGAAGTTTGGTTCGATGCGCACTCACAAGAAGGCCACATCAAGGGCTCAACTGTGCACTCGCAAAATAAGAAATGGGACAGACTAAGCCCCTGAAGGCCCCTTGCGGGGCACCCACATTTGAAGTGCGCAAGTGCTCAAGTGTGAATATTGGGACAGGGCCTGAGGTAGCCAAGTTAGTAGTGTCCAAACATTTATATGCAAATGTCTGACTCATATGTAAAGTCTCAGTGCCTGTATTTCTGGCTTGTTTGCAAATAAAGTGTTTTATATATTTTTGGTAATTTTCTCTGGTAATTTATTTATTTATGTCTTTATTTAATTTGGTGCCCAAGGCGGGGATGAGCATATCCAATTCCCACCCCAATTTGGAATGGTCAGTCGTCTGCAACCGCAGCCACGTACATTGCGCGAACCCCACTGCCAATTTAGGAGAGTGTAGATGGTTCTCCTCAGAGGCCTATCTACTGCGCAGTAGTACCCTGCGTATAGTGTACTGGCAGAAGTGTGCTGTTTAATGTGCACTGTTTAGCACGCAAAGTGCAGTATGAGAAAAATATCCGCCATACTATTTTCCAACCGTACTGTGGAAGTGTTGTAAGATTTTGTATTTGGAGGAAAACGTCAGTGAAGCTGCGACTCATTTTGTAAAACGAAGATGTTTGTGTACTTCTTGAAAAGTGTGCTTCCGAATATACTCAGCGAAACCCTGGAAGTAAGTGTATCATACAGGGGTTTAAAGTATACTATATTTAGAGAAAATTTTGCCCACTTAACTTTTTCATCCTGTCTACTCAACAAGCTCATATAATAGTATGGAAGGGTGCTGATTCGGACACAGCCATGGTTTGTTTTCATACCGCAGACTGCAGCTAAGCTCGCATAGAACAGGGTCGGAGGAGGGACCTTTCATATGCGGCTTTGACTGCAATCTACGGGCACGCCTGAACACCCAGCAGGATCCGCTAGATGGCAATGTACACTGAACCCCTCTCCGACTAAACCTTCCCTGGGCAACACAATCGGCAATTGCACGGAGCTACCGACCACAGGCGGCACTGGCACGGTATGGTGAGGTTAATCCAAGTACCACAGTGTGGTGCCTTGACAGTGTGGTGCCAGTCTATTTCAATATCCTCTCATCATGATCAAACATCATTGGACCCAGTGATATTGACGTAGTACAGAGAGTTTTTAGTGTACCCCTGAAGACAGGCACTTTCTGATCAGACAAAGTGTATTAATATTCATTTGGGGGAATTTTTTTACTTGTCCGTTTGGGCAAATTAAGCTGTATTAAGCTTGTCTGACCATGTTTTTTATATATATATATATATATATATATATATATATATATAATATATATATATATATATATATATATATATATATATATATATATATATATATATATTGTCTGTTGGCAGCTTAGATAAAGTTTAATTGATAAAGCCTAATGCCCTATTCGCACTGAACTAGTATTAGCCTACCTGGGGACCTCGTGTGATTTATAATAATTGCAGAGGTCTTAATCCTGTGCAAACCTGCCAAGTCCGCAGGCTAATTTGTCATAATTCCACCGCAAATTAGGCTACCTACCATATTTTACAAAACACAGATGTCATCTGATAATATTAGTGCCGTGTGAATTGGCATCTCAGTAATTTCAGGCGATATTTTTGTTTTTTTCCACGTCTTTTTCTGCATCTTTCCGGGTCGAGAATTATTGAGGCTGCGGTGGAAATTATTAATGCGAATTTTGACAACATTTTGGGTGCGGTTATTATGCCAAAAGTTTTTAAATGTAGGCCTACTCCTGAATTGAAAGTGAATTGTATCCAACCCTGTAACAATCCACCAATCTGCACACCCTACCTTACAAATGCAGCAAATAACACTTTGTGAACTGACAATGTAGAAGTATGTGTCCACTGTGTCACACACGGGTCGGTATAGTTGCAGGTGAGACTCAGTGGGGGGGTTACTTGTTAAATGGACTAGCTATGTGACAATAGTGGCACTAAAAACGCCGTATTTGGTATATTTGTCACAAATCCTGTACTAATGAAGCTAGAGCCTGAAGTTTGTTGTTTCCACTCATTGGTTGGTTGCAGGGGCCATGAATGACTCAGTTTAGCAATTTCACGGTACTGGCGGCATGGTCACTTGGGCGTCTGCGCAAAGGGGTTAATTAATTGCAGTTAAAGAAGTTGAAAATCTGAACTTTATGTTTTTCCTTTTGCTTTGAGCTCTTTAGTTTGCACAAATGCTTTAGCTTCTGTGGCCAGGTGTCCACACTTTAAACAATTAGGGCTAGGGATGGGACATTTTATGATTTTCTGAAAATGATTACAAGCTGATTTGTTGCTGTGTTTACTTGAGTACTCTTTTCTATAAAAAATGTTTTTACAGCAACAGACGCGCTTAAAGGTGCTACAGAGCATTTTCTCCGGCAAGATTCCAGACTGGTTGGGGTGGATAGGGGGATGGTTAAGCCCAACACGCACGCTATATATGCTTTGACCCATTACTATGACAATTCTTTTTGAAAGATGGATAAAAAAATAAAATAAAATTTTATTTAAATGTTCCTATTACATTTTTTACTATTCTGCCGAGTACTTGTTCACTCAAGTAAATGGTCCCACATGTAATTGGGACTGCACTGATTACACCTGTCACCTGAAAGCAGTCAATTAACACATAGCAAATTAAATGAAAGCATTAGTTGATCTGACTGATTAAAAATCCTGGGCTGTGAATATGGGACATTTATTCATGGCATGTATAGCTGTTAATGTGGTCTTAAGTGGGTAAATCATCACACAATAAAAAGCTTCTAAAAACAATATATTATTACTTTTACTCTTATTTTATTAAAAAAAACTTACTTTGACTTGTTTTCTTCATTACTGCATAAAATTAACATTCTATATCCCATATGCTAAACATTGCAGAAAAAGTTGGAAATTACTTTAATTAATGGCCTTATTCTAAAATGCTGTATTAATAATGTATGATGATAGTCCTCACCTTATTAAATTATTTTGATATGGAGTAAGCTCATTTGCTCTTTCAAGAAGCCTCCCGCCTCCCGCCTCCAGCTCAGGTACCACAATTTTCAGGCCTAATCCTGTTTCTTGGATTTCTCAGTATTTATCACCATTAATGTTTGTTTGTTTGAGTCTGAAAATACTGAAGTCTGGTTTGGCGGAATATCATATACCCTTAAACTGGCTAAGAGTGTTTGATTGATTTGATTGATGTCTGTTCTCTGTTAGTTTGTAATATAATGGTAAATGTCCTAATCCAAGAGTAAATGTGAGTCACAGAAGATGTCTCTCTTTCTGTGTCTCTGGTGTGTAGTTTATGGGGTGGAGATGCTTTTGAAAATTACAGGCCTGGGACCATTAGCATACTTCAGCTCGGGATGGAACCTGTGAGTTTCTTTACTTTGTTTTAAAACAATGTGTTACAATAACATAATTTTTTGAGCTGTTTGGAGGTTTGACATTATGTTCTTAAATTAATTTAGCATATGTAGCCAGTTATAGTCCAGCGATAGAGTGTTGCTGCAACCGACCACATGCGATGGATGTTGCTGGTCGCATCGACATTTGGTTTATACTTCTGGCGACTATCACTACGTGGTTGTGTCACTCGGACATAAAATAAAACTTTGACCCTGTTGCTGCCTCTCTTGTTATGGTAATGTTTGTCTCGGACAGCGGAGTCTTCAGCTCGAGCCGTCAACTTGCTAGCCAGCACATAAACTAACTGTTGGTGCAATGGACGCTGACAGACTATTTGTTAAAAAAACTTAATTGCGGTCATGGGGTACCCATGTATATATGCCCATGACCCACTGACTGTAAGGATTCTCTTAAGAAAGAGAATGCTTGGTCACAAATTGTGGCTGATTCAAACCGTTCTTGTAAGTAGCCTGCAAGTAGGTGACTTCAAGTACTTACATCTTGAATGATCATCTTTTTTTTGCTAAGAAGTTAGCAGCCTAGCCAGTTAGATAACTTACCTACCTATCAAGCGTTATAAATTAGCACAATTTACAATTATTATTATTATCATTAATAACCATTTCACTGACTGACCGCTACACTGTGTTGAGAATGAGATAACATCCAACACAGGAAGCAGCTGGCTTCCAATGTTATATGTTACCAAATGTTAATACTCTGTATGTACTGTGAATGGCTACAATGACATATCTGTAGCTAGCTAGCAAACTAGCTTGCAAGCACATGCGCCTGCAAATGCATTAAAGTTATTTGCTTTAACAATAACTTAGATTTATCTCTCCTATGTTATTAACAGTAGCCTATTAAATTATACATTATCGTAGGATTTAGGTCTCTACTCTGCATCCTTGAACCTGATTTAACTAGAGAATGGTAGGCCACTCTCCCAATGAGTGCCGGCTCGTAGCTGATTACATCCCTGACATATGCCCTCTGTGTTTGCCTACTAACTAATGTCAGCTAACAGCAATATAAGGAGTTGCGTAAATTTTGAGGTTTAATTACAACCGTTTTATTATTTGCTACCTCATTCAAAACCCATAGACAAGTATACAAAAGATACTAGGGAATGATATTTCAAACAATACTGTGCCCTCAAAGTTGATATTTATAAACTTTGTTTCAGTGACCTTGAGCTCGAATGACAGGGCAGGTACATGAAAATTTAACTGAGAAAGTACTTGGTGCAACTGCATCTAAGGAAATTGTAGAAGAAAACGTACAAACACCAATGGAATATGTCCACGCTCGGAGGACAATGGAGGACGAAGCATTCTTCCTCCATTGTCCCCAGAGTGTCAACTGTTGGTGAAATGTCGCTAGAGTGCATTTATACTTTTTGCGAATAACAATGACCACAGTCTATGTAGGTCGACGATAGAATGTTCATGAAAGTTCCATGATTTCAGTCGAGCGACATTCTGTCGCTGGATTTTAACTGGCCTTTATTTTTCAGTCTGAACTGTTTCTTAAAAAATAAAACAAATTGCCAATGCAATACAATGAAGCAGTATCTAACTTCTGAAATCCAAACACCAGATACTTCATTGAAATTTAGTAATATGAAAAACTATGAATGTGGCTTCATTAAAAGTGGATATGTAGATAGGGATAGAGCTCTGTCATAGTTAATCTACAGCAATAAAAGTGGAGCTCTCCCCTTCCTGTCCAGGTTTGATTTCTTCGTCACTCTCTCTGCCTTCTTGGGCCTGATTGCCTTGGCCTTCGACATGGAGCCCTTCTACTTCGTTGTGGTGCTACGTCCCCTTCAGCTGCTGCGGTAAATCTGGGTGCCACCAGGCCTTACCATGACAAACAGATCTCTGGCCATTTTCCGACTGGTAACATTTAAAGATTTGTTTGGAAACTGAGTTTACAAATGAACTTTTTCCCATTTTGTTAGAAGTCCCGTTTTAATTTTTTTTCATGTTGATAGTCCTGTCAAACACACTCTAGTCTAGACCATTATGATTTATGGCACAAAATTCTCCGAAAATTCTCACAAGTAAACAAAGACACAACAGGAAGTGTATAAAAATTATTCTAGTTACCATGATGAATGCAGTATTTTTCTGGTTTGGTGTTCCCTGCAAAGTTAGTGGGAACCAACCCTTGAGTTTCCACATGGAGGCTACAACTGTCCTCTACTGCTTTTCATTTTTACTTTTCAAAATTATGACAAGTTTACTGTCTCACTCTGCTTTGAGTAGCCAAGCCTACTCCCACAAAATTGCCTGGAAAAAAAAAGTGAGTTTTAAATGCAGCAATAAACACATGTCACATTTAGTTTCATTTCTTGGTCACAACGTATTTGCTTTCATACTGGTTCGATGCTTTTTACTTGTACTTGAGCAAATCAAACAAGTTGACTTGTCCCTGGTTTCTGATTTTGGAACCGAGGATAATTGTGCCGTCACAATTGACACAGAGGCAAACTGTTTTGGAACAAAGCCTCCAGACATCTCCAGTCTCAAAATGCACTCAGTCTTCAGAAACAAGCATCATTGCATGAACAGTTCCTCAGGACACAGTGGTGCCTACGGCAACAGCCTAACTGCCTCTTTGCCTCTTTCTCAGGCTGTTCAAAATCAAGCAGCGATACCGCAATGTCCTGGACACCATGTTTGAGTTGTTCCCCAGGATGGCCAGGTAACGACCTGCTGTGTGCAGGACGGTATTCGTATTTGTGTTGTGTGCTTTCAAGCCCCAGCTGAGTGCAATTCTCTGAGTTTATTTTCCTTTTTAGTTTGGGACTGACTCTAATCATCTTCTACTACTCCTTTGCCATTGTGGGGATGGAGTTTTTCGCTGAGGTCGTCTACCCCAACTGCTGCAAGTAAACTGTCTGGTTTTCTGTTTGTTGTTTTGTGTCTGATCAACAAAACCCAGGCAAAGGAAGAAGTATTTGATTATATGAATATGTTTTGCAGTATAGCATCCTAGTTATGGAACATATTGTTATGTTAACAGATTGTAACTCACAGCAAGTTTGATTCCCAGCTGGGGGTGAATGCTTTAGTAAATATGATGCATCTATAGCTTGTATGTTTAAAAAGTAACCTATATAAGTCACTCTGAATAACAATCTGCTAAATGCCTAATTATAATTGTAAACAAAATAAGAGGTACGTGGTAAAAATAGGGTTCACTACTGCAGACGACTATGTTCTGATTGCATTGCACCATGGGTATCGGTTTTTGATCTTCCAAAATAATCGGTAGAGGGGAATAATTGTGTTTTGAATGCCATGGATTTTGCTGATCAATGGAAAAGAAGCATGAAGGCAATGTGAATTAGCCCCACCCCTTCATTAATATTCATATGCATGTGAGCTTTAGGACAGCACTTCTTGGAAAATACCCTCTTGTGAACAAAACCATATTCACAAACACCAAAAACACTTACAGATACAGTATATACAAGGCAAGGAAGGTAATGGTCAAGTGAATTTAGAGAATTTAAAAATGTGCTGTAATAACCACAAAAATAACATGAAAAAAACAACACAATACAAGTACTATTTTTATTTCAGTTACTGAATTTGATTTTACTGGGTGGACTGTGGACTGGAAAATTTGATTTTACTGGGTGGACTGTGGACTGGAAAACTGGTCTGTACTCATTCAAGTACCCTATTTCACTGTGTCACAGGCTGGGTATATTTGAAGATTGTCCATACAAAAATGGATACTAGATTAATCTTCTGAAATACTTTAGATTGGGTTAACATGACCGAACATAATGACACAGCACTCACAAGGAGACCTCTAACGGACATTTAGTGTGAATTTAGATATGAAATTCCCATGACATCTCAGATTTTCCTGAAATTTTCTACAAAGAAACCAGGGTTTTGGTGAATTCATGAGTGAACTCATCAATTCCAGGAACTGGATTTGGAACCCATAGGAAACAGAATTTGAATTGAATTGTTATTTCAGGACTTTGAATTTCCAGCAATTCAATGACATTCTGTGAAATTCCATGTTTTTTTCTCACCACATATCTATGATTACACATAGTTTTATTAATTATCAGTACTGGATATCATAAAATCTTAAAGGTATCTTTCAGGTGGTATTTGATGTATATAACTTTTAATACATACTTTTAACTCATGGTATCTTCTCTGATTCTGGTAACTGTGGTTGTGGATGGGGCTGGGAAATCCATAAATGCAGAGAGCTTTGTTCACTCCTTTGCAGTTTACTGTGATACAGAGTGACTTCTCATACTCACTTTTGGCTCAGAAATTATTGCCACCCTTGATAAAGATGAACAAAAAAGATTGTACAAAATGAACAACAGATAATGAGTTTTTTTTTTTTTCTTCAAATATAATTGTTCCAAAAAAATATTTTTCACACTAGTTCGACCCAAAACATTCAAATGCTTAGAACGGTCATTTGCTAGGGTTGCATGCATTGAATTAGAATGCTTAAAATGATGGCAGAAAAAAAAAAAGAAAGGCCTGAGTGCACGAGCTGTCTCGAACTTACCCATAAAATCCCAGCTTGAAGGCACGGTTTTTACTCAGCAACATACACGCATGATTAATTGATATCAATACTTTTAATGGTGTGTGTAGTTTTTTCCAGTTTTAATGAATGACTTACAGACAGTGCTTTGTAGGCTATGCGTGAGTAACTTGGAATTTTTGCACGTTGAAAACGTTTTTTGTTGAGATTCTATTTTCTAAAAATTCCAATCTCGGTTCTGTGCAAATCATAGTGCTGAGACAGCTCTATTTAAAGTTGTTAATGACATTAGAGTTTATTTGGATAATATGAATCTTCCTGTCCTGGTAATTCTAGACCTTAGTGCTGCATACGAAAAATGGGTAGGTCTTTCAGGCACAGTTTTAATTTTGTTCTGCTGGGTCATGAATACTATGTCTCCCTAGATGATTTTTCCTCAAGGGGAGTCAGCATTGCATGTGGTTTGCCCCATGGCTCCATCCTATGGCCCGTCCTTTTTAGTCTATACAGTCTCCCCTTAGGGACTAAGTAAATGTCCACTGTTATGCGGATGACACCCAGGTATATACACTACTCACAAAAAGTTAGGGATATTTGGCTTTCGGGTGAAATTTCTGGAAAATGTAAGTTCACGCTACAGTGATATTATACGTATCATGAAAGTAGGGCATTTAAGTAGAAGCATGCAATGGTGATTTCCTCATCTCAAACAATTTATTGAAACAAAAGCCAACAACAGTGGTGGGTATACCACAACAAAAATGTCAATGTCTCAATAACTTGTCATGTGCCCTTGAGCATCAATTACAGCTTGACAACGACGTCTCATGCTGTTCACAAGTCGACTTATTGTCTGCTGAGGCATGGCATCCCACTCTTCTTGAAGGGCGGCCCTCAGGTCATTGAGGTTCTGGGGTACAGAGTTACGAGCCTCTACACGGTGAGTCAGCTGATCCCATAGGTTTTCTATGGGATTCAGGTCTGGAGAAAGTGCAGGCCACTCCATTTGAGGTACCCCAGTCTCCAGCAGCCTTTCCCTAATGATGCGACCTCGATGAGCTGGAGCATTGTCGTCCATGAAGATGAAATTAGGCCTGTGTTGTTCATGTAGGGGCACAATGACTGGATTAATGATGTTATTCAGGTAGTATGGGCTTGTCACTGTACCATTCACAAAGTGTAGGGCAGTTCTGTATTGACTAGACACACCTGCCCACACTGTAACACCGCCACCACCAAAGGGTCGTCTGGTGACAACAGTGGCTGATGCATAGCGCTCTCCTTGACGTCTCCAACATCGTTGGCGGCCATCATTTCTGCTCAACGTGAATCGACTTTCATCAGAGAACAGCACTGAGGCCCACTGGTCCCTGGTCCAGCGTAAATGCTCCCTGGCCCATGCAAGACGATGACGCCTGTGCCTGGTGGTGTGGTCAGGTACCCTTGCAGGTCGTCTAGCATGCAGACCACGCTGATGTAAACGGTTTCGAATGGTCTGACGTGACACTTGGGTGCCTCTCACCTCCCTTAAATGTGCCTGGAGTTGAGTGGCATTCATCATCCGGTTCCGCAGGGCACTGTTCACAATGAAGCGGTCATCAGTGTGGGATGTGGCCAAAGGACGTCCACTTCTATGCCTTTCTGTGACTCTTCCAGTCTCTCTGTATCTCTGTTGCAACCTGCTGATGACACTCTGTGACACTCTAAGCTCAGTGGCCACTTCCCTCTGAGAACATCCTGTTTGAAGCCTCGCAATGGCGAGGTACTGTTGATCAATTGTTAGGTGTCGTCTTGGTCTCATGATGTCAAAATGTGAACAGCATGATGAAGAGGACTGTTTAAATACCAATTCTAATTGAACCAGGAAATTTATTGGTCGATTCATGGATCAAACACCTGTTGTGAATTTTGCCGTTCAGCTCCTTGTTAGAGAACAGCAAGTTGTGCAAAAAGTACTGAAACATTGAATAGTTGGACATGTGCATTCAAAAGTTTAGAGAAGGTCAAATTAATTTCACCTGTAAAGGTTATAGTGTATTTTAGGTTCATCCTGAAATTTCACCCGAAAGCCGAATATCCCTAACTTTTTGTGAGTAGTGTATATCTGTCATGCCAAATGATCCTCTTCTGATTGACACTAAATTATATCTCAGACATTAATATGTGGATGGCTTGTAATTTTCTACAATTGAACAAAGCCGAGGTAATGGGAATAGGTGATAAAACTAATATGGAATGCTTGTCATCTTAAAACTAGGGGTTTAAATGTCACTTCTAAGGCTAAAAACCTTGGTGTTTTATTTGATAGCAATCTGAGGCACACGGATTTTGATGCACATATTAGAAATGTTACCAAAATGTTTTTTTAACATTTAGGGAATATTGCCAAACTTGGGCCATTTTTTCCCAAGAAGATTCTGAAAACTGATGCATGCATTTATAACAATCGTCTGGATTGCTGCAATGCTTTATTCACTAACCTTCCTGGCAAAGTAATGAGTAAACTGCGACTAGTTCAAAATGCTGCAGCCAGGGTACTAACTAAAACTAGGAAATTTGCACACATCACCCCTATTTTTTTAAATCATTACACTGGCAACCGTTTGATTTTAGAATTGATTTTAAGGTGCTCTTTTTGGTTTTTAAAGCTATCCTCAGATTCCCTCCTATTGTCCATCTCACAATCTAGGACTAAAACTTATGGTGAGTCTGCTCTTAGCTCATATGGCTCCAGACTGTGGAGCAAGCTTCCTTTTGATCTGAGAGTATCTGTATCTGTGGATATTTTTTAAGAGAAATCTGAAGACATACATCTACATACTTTTCCTTAGGAACCATTTTACTAATTTTCTAAATAATAATTTCTTAATTGTTCTTGCCGTTTTATTGTTTTCAGTTTTATTAGTTTCTATTTATTGATATTTTATATGTGTGTGTTTATGTACACTACATGGCCAAAAGTATTTTGACTGCTCATCAAACATATCATTCCAAAATCATAGGCATTCATATGGAGTCGGTCCATGGTTCTGCTATCATAGCCTCCGCTTTCCTCTGAAGGCTTTCCATTGGAACATTGCTGCGTGGATTTGCTTCCATTCATCCAAATGAGCATTAGGGCACTGATGTGGGGAGGTTAGGCCTGGCTCGTAGTCAGCATTCCCATTGATCCCAAAGGTGTTTGATGGGGTTCAGATCAGGGCCCTGCGCAGGCCAGTCAAGTTCTTCCACACTGATCTCGACAAACCATTTCTGTATGGACCTCGCTTTGTGCACAGGAGCATTGTCATTCAGAAATGGGAAAGGGCCTTCCCCAAACTGTTGCCACAAAGTTAGAAGGTGTGTCATTATCTAGAATCGTCTAGAATGTCTAATGGTATGCTATAACGTTAAGATTTGCCTTCACTAGAACTAAAATCTATAATTTGCTGCTATAAGTTGCTCAGGGTGGTCCATGAAGAGGTATACTACAGTGCTTACAGACTGCATTCTGATTCACTGATATTGTTTGAGTTGCTTCACCAAAGTGATCCATCACTGTGGTATTTCCAGACATTTCATAGTTTCCATCCATTTCAGTTTAAAGGGGATTGCAAATCTCAATGTTAGTATTTCAGGCCAGAGTTCACACACAAATTGGGTTCTAAAAACAGTCCAAGGTTATATACAAAAAGCAATCCAAATGTAAATAAATTCAATCAAGGCTAACCCCTTTGCGCAAAACCCTTAGTGGCCATGGTGCCGGTACCAAGATTTTGCTCAACTCAGATATTAATTTCTCCTGCACCCAAATGAGTGGAAACAACAAATGTCGTGTTTTAGTTTTATTAATACACGATCCGTGACAACTCTGCCCAATACAGAGTTTCTAAGTGTCACTATTGTCTCGTAGCTACTCCATTTAACAAGCAACCCCCCACACAGTCTCGCTGCAACTATACCTGCCCATGCGTGACACAGTAGACAATAGCGTCTATGTGCGAGTTCATAAAAATATTTCTTTACCACCAAAAATTTGTATTCTGTAATAGCAACAAGATAACAATAGCCCGATCATATGGCAAAAAAGCCATGAAAATCCCTGCTCATTCAAATGCAAAATAAACGTGAAATTCTTGTGTAATTCTACTATCAATATTCTACTATCAATATCTGCGACTAAATATGAAATAAATATCCAATCCTACCATTGGTTTTACGTACAGAGATGTCAATTTCAAAATTCAGTGGTCATTTATTGTCTGGGACAAGCCGTTTGAGAAATACACGCCACTTTAATGCTATTACACTGTCTGAAACGTCAACGCGTAATACCCCCCACAATCTGCAAACCTGTCTTATTCATTCCAGTTCATTCTGGTTTCATTGATGACTCTTTTATCCAATATAGTACATTATAACCTTAGCAACTGTGTTTGCAATGTCTTATTTGATGCTTTGAACAATAAATTACAGCTAGGTGTAACAGCATTTCTAGTTTTATTAGTTTAGTTTTATGCAAACAACTTAGGGGCGTAATATTCAATTCAATTCAATTCAATTTTATTTATATAGCGCTTTTCACAGATGACTGTCACAAAGACGCTTTACAGAACAGAAAGGGGAGGAAAGGGGAAATGGGAAATGCCAGCTCTAAGCCAGCTCTAAGCCCTCAGATAGCAGAGGTAAAAACTCTAGTAGGAGAGAAAACCCTCATTCTGTGGCGAGAAAAAACTCCCTGATGGGAAGAAATCTTGAGAGGAACCCGGCTATTGGGGGGATGCCCATCCTCCACTGGCCTATGGGTTGATTATGTCATAGGGAGGTATTCTATTCTGATGACTCCATCATGTAGAGATCAGCAGTGGCAGGTGGGGGGCGCCTAGCTGGTCTTGGGCTGGAGCTCCGGGCCAGGAGGGGGGCGGGGGAAGGACGCGGGAAACTCGGGAAACTTGGGCTAGAGCTCCGGGCAGGTGCCCAGAGCAGGGAAGAGGAAAGAAGAAAAAAAACATTGTTAGGGGGTTCAGATGGTAGCAGAACAAGCGCAGCAGGAGAGACAGAGGTGCCTGCTGCGATAAGGAAACCCCGGCAGAATAAGGCTATGGCAGCATAGCTAAGGGCTAAACAGAGGCAGGGGCCAATACAGCCATGAGGGCAGGCTTGAGACAGTCACCACTAGACCATGACTGGTCGAGCTTAACACAACACTACCAATAATGATCCAGTGACAGCACTGACCGCTCAGTCCACCAGAGACTCTATAGCTAATGCCAGCCACCCACTCCTGCCCCTCAACTATAGGACAGACTAAAAAGATGAGTTTTAAGCCTAGCTTTAAATAGACTGACAGTGTCTGCACCCCGAACATGAGCAGGCAATTTGTTCCATAGGAGAGGAGCACGATAGGAAAAGGCTCTACCACCTATGGTACTTTTAGCTATTTTAGGAATAACAAGGAGGCCTGCGCCCTGTGAACGGAGCGTTCGTGAGGGATTATAAGGGAAAAGTAAATCCCTTAAATATAAGGGGGCAAGCCCATGTAAGGCTTTAAAGGTAAGTAATAGAATCTTATAGTCTATTCGGAATTTGACTGGCAACCAGTGAAGTGAAGCTAACACTGGGCTGATGTGTTCAAATCTTCTAGTTCTCGTGAGAATACGAGCTGCTGTATTTTGAATTAGCTGAAGCCCTTTCAGAGAGGAATGTGTACATCCAGACAAAAGAGCATTACAATAATCTAATCTAGAAGTAACAAAAGCATGGACTAGCTTTTCAGCATCATGTAGGGACAGTATTTTTTTAATTTTTGAGATATTCCTCAAGTGATAGAAAGCAACCCTAGAGATGTCTTTAATGTGTGTATCAAATACTAGATCTGGATCAAACGTAACACCAAGATCTTTAATGACAGCACTTGAGG
This sequence comes from Synaphobranchus kaupii, assembly GCA_029718625.1. Taxonomy (NCBI): domain Eukaryota; kingdom Metazoa; phylum Chordata; class Actinopteri; order Anguilliformes; family Synaphobranchidae; genus Synaphobranchus; species Synaphobranchus kaupii. The sequence continues at coordinate 31,453,035 of CM056376.1, forward strand.
CGATTGAAATTCCATCAATGTTAGGCATATAGCCAGATAGTTTGCATCTCAGGGACTTGGGCCCCACTACCATTACCTCTGTCTTATCAGAGTTTAGCAAGAGAAAGTTATGGGTCATCCATTCCTTTATATCTATAAGACAAGCTTCCATTTTTGACAGCAGGACAATTTCATCAGGCTTGACTGATAGATACAGCTGGGTGTCATCTGCATAGCAGTGGAAGTTAATGCCATGTTTACGAATGATTTGTCCCAGGGGAAGCATGTATAGAGAGAAGAGCAAAGGCCCAAGGACAGATCCTTGTGGTACTCTATATCTAACCCTAGACTTATAGGAGGAGTCATTGTTAAGATGCACAAATTGATATCGGTCTGATAAGTATGATCTAAACCAGGAAAGAGCCAGTCCACGGAGGCCAACAATATTTTCAAGCCTATCCAGAAGGATGAGGTGATCAACTGTGTCAAATGCTGCACTTAAATCCAGAAGCATGAGTACAGAGATATAGCCACTATCAGAAGCAAGGAGTAGGTCATTGAATACTTTGACTAGGGCTGTTTCAGTGCTATGAGAGGGTCGAAAACCAGATTGAAAAACTTCCAATATTTGATTAGGGTGCAAAAATGACCAGAGTTGTTTTGAAATGACCTTTTCTATTATTTTAGAGAGGAACGGAAGGTTTGAGATAGGCCTATAGTTAGACAAGTCGTTCATATCCAAGTTTGGCTTTTTAAGAAGGGGTTTGATGACTGCAAGATTTGATCACCTACAATTACTATTTTATCTGAATGAATAACCAGGCTGGAAAGGAAATCAGCAAACTCAAGTAAAAAGCCACTGTATGGACCTGGTGGCCTATATAAAATGACAAGGGTAAAACTGATTGCTTTTCTGTCTGGATGTGCAAAACTGAGAACAAGCACTTCAAAACAATTAAATTTGTAGGCAGATTTCAGAGTAGCAAAGAGATTAGAATTATATATAGCAACAACACCACCTCCACGACCCGTCAGACGGGGAATGTGTGTATAACTGTAACCAGGAGGAGTGGATTCATTTAATGCAATATATTCATCAATTTTAAGCCAAGTTTCAGTTAAGCATAGGATCTCAACTTGGTGATCAGTAATTAATTCATTTATAAGAGTTGCCTTAGGGGCTAGTGATCTGATATTAATCAAGCCAATTTTTGGCTCTCTCTGTTCAGCCCCATTATTAGTAGAATGACAGGGTCTGATTTTTTTAAAATTAGCCATACAAACACCCCTAATGGGCTTTTTAGCAAAGCCTACTCTAGGTTGGGGGACAGCGGTTTTTGGGAACATGCAGAAATCTGTGTAAGACAGTAGTTCTGCTGCCTGGTCTTGGCTCTGGTGTGTCAGGAAATAGACTTTCTGAGACTATAAGATAGATTCCTGGAAATAAGAGCGGCACCCTCCCACAAGGGGTGAATACCATCTCTTTTCAAAAGACCAGGCCTCCCCCAGAAAGTACTCCAGTTGTCTACAAAGCCAACACCGTTTGCAGGGCACCAAACACCAATAGTTGTTTCCTGTTATTTTCGCAAGTTTTTACAAATTTACTAACTTGTCAGCATGGCTACAGAAAATCCTCGCCTGCTTACATGGATTTTGGAAGTGGTCAGGAGAAGATACCATAGTTACCAAGAAACCATAGATACCATAGCATTGATTCTGTCGGAGAATATGCCTGAGGGACATTTTCCTCCTCGACATGTAAGTATTACTACTTGCGATATTTGAAATATGTATGTTAGTTTTTCCACTCCGCCACAGTGTTGTGCCATATGTTTGATATTGTTATTTTCACATTTTGAGTGCATTTCACATTACACTGTGGTGTAAGCGTTCATCGGTGGCTCAGTCATGCTATATGTTTGATTTGCCCTTAAGCTAGAACATTTGCCAGCATTTTCCTGTTGGTGGAATATTATTTTATTATACACTACTCACAAAAAGTTAGGGATATTCGGCTTTCGGGTGAAATTTCAGGATGAACCTAAAATGCACTATAACCTTTACAGGTGAAATTAATTTGACCTTCTCTAAACTTTTGAATGCACATGTCCAACTATTCAATGTTTCAGTACTTTTTGCACAACTTGCTGTTCTCTAACAAGGAGCTGAACGGCAAAATTCACAACAGGTGTTTGATCCATGAATCGACTAATAAATTTCCTGGTTCAATTAGAATTGGTATTTAAACAGTCCTCTTCATCATGCTGTTCACATTTTGACATCATGAGACCAAGACGACACCTAACAATTGATCAACAGTACCTCGCCATTGCGAGGCTTCAAACAGGATGTTCTCAGAGGGAAGTGGCCACTGAGCTTAGAGTGTCACAGAGTGTCATCAGCAGGTTGCAACAGAGATACAGAGAGACTGGAAGAGTCACAGAAAGGCATAGAAGTGGACGTCCTTTGGCCACATCCCACACTGATGACCGCTTCATTGTGAACAGTGCCCTGCGGAACCGGATGATGAATGCCACTCAACTCCAGGCACATTTAAGGGAGGTGAGAGGCACTCAAGTGTCACGTCAGACCATTCGAAACCGGTTACATCAGCGTGGTCTGCGTGCTAGACGACCTGCAAGGGTACCTGACCACACCACCAGGCACAGGCGTCATCGTCTTGCATGGGCCAGGGAGCATTTACGCTGGACGAGGGACCAGTGGGCCTCAGTGCTGTTCTCTGATGAAAGTCGATTCACGTTGAGCAGAAATGATGGCCGCCAACGATGTTGGAGACGTCAAGGAGAGCGCTATGCATCAGCCACTGTTGTCACCAGACGACCCTTTGGTGGTGGCGGTGTTAGTGTGGGCAGGTGTGTCTAGTCAATACAGAACTGCCCTACAATTTGTGAATGGTACAGTGACAAGCCCATACTACCTGAATAACATCATTAATCCAGTCATTGTGCCCCTGCATGAACAACACAGGCCTAATTTCATCTTCATGGACGACAATGCTCCAGCTCATTGAGGTCGCATCATTAGGGAAAGGCTGCTGGAGACTGGGGTACATCAAATGGAGTGGCCTGCACTTTCTCCAGACCTGAATCCCATAGAAAACCTATGGGATCAGCTGACTCACCGTGTAGAGGCTCGTAACTCTGTACCCCAGAACCTCAATGACCTGAGGGCCGCCCTTCAAGAAGAGTGGGATGCCATGCCTCAGCAGACAATAAGTCGACTTGTGAACAGCATGAGACGTCGTTGTCAAGCTGTAATTGATGCTCAAGGGCACATGACAAGTTATTGAGACATTGACATTTTTGTTGTGGTATACCCACCACTGTTGTTGGCTTTTGTTTCAATAAATTGTTTGAGATGAGGAAATCACCATTGCATGCTTCTACTTAAATGCCCTACTTTCATGATACGTATAATATCACTGTAGCGTGAACTTACATTTTTCATAAATTTCACCCGAAAGCCAAATATCCCTAACTTTTTGTGAGTAGTGTAATCTTATTGTACATAATATACACTATGGCGTATTAGTATCTCCCTGGGCTATACTTGTCACTTAGGGCATGGAAAATACTCATTCAAACTTACTGTTCATATGTGCTAGATGAATGTCAAATTTTTCTTGGAGTGAGCATGAATGTGTATATGCTTTATAATGTACAAAAAAATATTTTATTCATTTTATAACAGGCTTTGGATAGGTTTTTGGACCCACAAATCTACACTATATAGCCAAACGTATGTGGACACCCCTTGGTCTGGGGCTGTTTTTTATGGTTCAGGCTAGGCTCCTTAGTTTCAGTGAAGGTAAATCTTAACACTATAGCATACAATGACATTCTAGACGATTCTGGGTTTCCAATGTTGTGGCAACAGTTTGGGGAAGGCCCTTTCCTGTTTCAGAATGACAATGCCCCCATGCACAAATAGAGGTCCATACAGAAATGGTTTGTCGAGATTGGTATGGAAGAACTTGACTGGCCTGCACAGAACCCTCACCTCAACCCCATCAAACACCATTGGGATCAATTGGAAAGCCGACTGTGAGCCAGGCCTAATAGCCCCACATCAGTGCCTGACCTCACTAATGCTCTTCTGACTGAATGGAAACAAATCCATGAGATGCTGGATGAGCAGATGTCCATACACTTACTTTTGACCATGTAGTGTATATCCCCCTATACTGTTTAAAAGACATGTGTATCCAGTTCATCAAATAGTGCCTGAAAATTAAGTGCAGGTCATTACATATCCATTTCATATAGCTTACACAATGACTATGTGCCTTTCCCTCTCCATAGGCAGACAGAATGGCAAGTTAGATTGCTCTCTTGTCCCATGGTGGAGATCTCATTTGTTCTTTATCAGTGACGGTTATAAAAATGAACGCTCTTCAAATGCATTAGGTACACAGGCAAAGTTAAATACACTACTCACAAAAAGTTAGGGATATTTGGCTTTCGGGTGAAATTTATGGAAAATGTAAGTTCACGCTACAGTGATATTATACGTATCATGAAAGTAGGGGCATTTAAGTAGAAGCATGCAATGGTGATTTCCTCATCTCAAACAATTTATTGAAACAAAAGCCAACAACAGTGGTGGGTATACCACAACAAAAATGTCAATGTCTCAATAACTTGTCATGTGCCCTTGAGCATCAATTACAGCTTGACAACGACGTCTCATGCTGTTCACAAGTCGACTTATTGTCTGCTGAGGCATGGCATCCCACTCTTCTTGAAGGGCGGGCCCTCAGGTCATTGAGGTTCTGGGGTACAGAGTTACGAGCCTCTACATGGTGAGTCAGCTGATCCCATAGGTTTTCTATGGGATTCAGGTCTGGAGAAAGTGCAGGCCACTCCATTTGAGGTACCCCAATCTCCAGCAGCCTTTCCCTAATGATGCGACCCTCGATGAGCTGGAGCATTGTCGTCCATGAAGATGAAATTAGGCCTGTGTTGTTCATGCAGGGGCACAATGACTGGATTAATGATGTTATTCAGGTAGTATGGGCTTGTCCACTGTACCATTCACAAAGTGTAGGGCAGTTCTGTATTGACTAGACACACCTGCCCCACACTGTAACACCGCCACCACCAAAGGGTCGTCTGGTGACAAACAGTGGCTGATGCATAGCGCTCTCCTTGACGTCTCCAACATCGTTGGCGGCCATCATTTCTGACTCAACGTGAATCGACTTTCATCAGAGAAACAGCACTGAGGCCCACTGGTCCCTCGTCCAGCATAAATGCTCCCTGGGCCCATGCAAGACGATGACGCCTGTGCCTGGTGGTGTGGTCAGGTACCCTTGCAGGTCGTCTAGCACGCAGACCACGCAGATGTAAACGGTTTCGAATGGTCTGACGTGACACTTGGGTGCCTCTCACCTCCCTTAAATGTGCCTGGAGTTGAGTGCCATTCATCATCCGGTTCCGCAGGGCACTGTTCACAATGAAGCGGTCATCAGTGTGGGATGTGGCCAAAGGACGTCCACTTCTATGCCTTTCTGTGACTCTTCCAGTCTCTCTGTATCTCTGTTGCAACCTGCTGATGACACTCTGTGACACTCTAAGCTCAGTGTCCACTTCCCTCTGAGACCATCCTGTTTGAAGCCTCGCAATGGCGAGGTACTGTTGATCAATTGTTAGGTGTCGTCTTGGTCTCATGATGTCAAAATGTGAACAGCATGATGAAGAGGACTGTTTAAATACCAATTCTAATTGAACCAGGAAATTTATTGGTCGATTCATGGATCAAACACCTGTTGTGAATTTTGCCGTTCAGCTCCTTGTTAGAGAACAGCAAGTTGTGCAAAAAGTACTGAAACATTGAATAGTTGGACATGTGCATTTCAAAAGTTTAGAGAAGGTCAAATTAATTTCACCTGTAAAGGTTATAGTGCATTTTAGGGTCATCCTGAAATTTCACCCGAAAGCCGAATATCCCTAACTTTTTGTGAGTAGTGTATATTCTCAAGGCAATGTCAACATTCGAGAAAACGTGTTGTTTCTCTTTCTAATGAGCTGTAAAAGTTCCCTTGTGCATTGTTGTGGTAACTAGATAGCATGAGCTAAATTAGACATCTGCAGGGAATTGTGTGTGTGCCTGCTAGCTAAAAAAAATCTATATCAACTTGTGATTGTAGAAGTTGAAATGTATGATTAAAGAACACTTGTTTTACATCGATTTGAACATCTTCATTACATTTGAGTTAAGCAGTTTTGGTATAGCCTAAAATTTAAATGTGCAGTTTGGCTATCTGCTGGAATCGTGAAGTAACATTTCCATTGCATTGTAAACGCATGTTTATTACGTGAAGGCAGTCGTTGCTTTTCAGATATTAGTCTGACCCATGTTTTGGGGAAATGCACCTCTTTTAATAGCCGCACATAGGTGAATAAATACCTGTGCGGCTGGATTATGGATACCATTTTTGGCCATAAAATATCTGTCCTTGATGTTGCTTTTTATAGACTTGTTGTTTTCTCAGAAAATCGTCCTCACTAAAAAATATCTCCCTGCTTGTTGATGAGACTGCGTTGATTGTACTGACTACTGTGAGAAAGGATGATGCAGAGCTTATTCCTGTTCTAGTTTGGTGAACTATAACATATGTTATGGTAGGTCATTATAGATTGTCTCGCCGCCTGCCGCCTAGGCAATAAATTGTTATATGATGATGAGAGATTATGCCAGTTGTTATTAGTTATCATGTACTTGAATGAATGTCAAAACAAAACAATTTTCAAGTTTCTGTGATGCTCTCACCTGCAGTTATAAAGTCTTAAATATAACATCCCCTAAATAGGTGAGAATTGACCAAATTTAATAAATAACCGACACTAAATAACTGATCTCACACCTTCAATACAGATACAGATGGGCTTCTTAAAAAACAAAACAAAAAAAACAACATTTAATGTCATGAACCTTGACTCAATTCAGTATGATTCTATGGAATTCGGGGTAATCTTGTTTTAATCAAATTTCAAACAACAGAATTGTTCTGGCACACAAATGTGCAGAATGACAGATGAACAAAAAACATTCACAAGTTGAGAATTGTTCCTGCATAACATGTAATCATAATACATACTTTATGATAAAATTTATTTGATTTGTTTAACTGTCTTCATAATGTTTGATTTATAATAACATTACATTCCAATCATTTGGCAGATGATTTTATCCAAAACGACGTACAATAAATGTCAATGTCATTGAACCAACTACTAAGCAAATCCGACAAAGGAGAAATCCGACAAAGCATATCTTTCTCATAACGTAGCAGCTATCCCTAGTAATGAACATTGAATATAGTACACACAGTCAGCTATACTTTCTGAACTAACTAACTAACACAAGTTAAACAGGAAACAAGCGAAATAACAGGAAACAAGTACGATGAAATTGGTCCTAGATTGGTAGGTTAGTCAAGGTGGAGTCTGAAAATGACGGAACACAGGCAGTGTTTGAGCAGAACGTAGGGGAGTGGGGAGTTCGTTGCACCACTGGGGAGCTAGGGTGGAAAAATTCAGCAGTCCAGGCAAGCGAGAGCCTTTGACACGGAGGGAAGGAAGTGCAAGTCACCCTGCTGCAGCAGAGCGAAGTGATCGAGCTGGAGTGTAGTGTTGGATTAAGTCCTGCAGGTAGGAGGGGCCTGACCTTTTGGCTGCAGTGTAGGCCAGGGTCAGAACTTTGAACCCGATCCTGGCCGTGACCGGCAGCCAGTGGAGTCACTTCAGCAGGGGATTGACGTGGGAGAACTTTGTGAGGTTGAACACAAGCTGAGCAGCCACGTTCTGGACCAGTTGTACAAGCAGAATGGCGCAGGCTGGTAGGCTTGCGAGAAGGGAGTCCAGATGTGAGGTGACCATGGTCTGGATGAGAAGCGGGATGGAGTAGGTGGTCAGGTACAGTCAAATCCTCATGATGTTGTACAGCAGGAACCTGCAGGACCGTGCCATTACTCTGATGTGCTCTTTGAAGTCCAGCTGGTCTTCCAGGACCACCCCCAGGTTCCTGGCAGAGCGGGGAGGTGGTCATCATGGTACTGTCAACAGTGATGGAGAGGTCTTGTAGCGGGGAAGTCTTGTATGGTATGAAGAGCAGCTTGTCAAGGCTGAGCTTCAGGTGATGGCTAGCCCTCCACTCAGAGATGTCTACCAGGCAAGCAGATATCCTCTCCTTAACCTGTGGGGTGGAGGGAGGGAAAGAGAGGAAGAATTGAGTGTCATCAGCATAACTATGGTAAGAGAAGCTGTGTGAATTAATGACTCTACACAGAAGAGACTTAGTGTAAATGGAGAACAGCAGAGGACCCAGTAAAGAGAAGGTACCCTTTCAGGAGGCTTGGTAGGATGTATCTGTGAGATAGGATACAAACCAAGAGAGGGCAGTTCCAGAAATGCCCATCTCAGCCAGTGTTGAGATCAGGAGTTCATGGTTGACCTTGTCGAACGCTGCAGACAGGTCAAGGAGCATCTGGACAGAGGAGAGGGAGGAGGCTCTAGCAGTGGTGAGTGCCTCCGTCACAGCCAGGAGAGCAGTTTCAGTGGAGTGCCCGGTTCTGAAGCCGGACTGATGAGGGTCAAGCAGGTTTTTTTTTGTGGAGAAAGTTTGTTAAGACAGTTGGTTAAGGACAGCCCATTCAAGAGTTTTGAACAGGAAGGGCAAGAGAGATAAAGGACGATAGTTTCTGACATCAGAAGGGTCCAAGCTAGGTTTCTTAAGGAGTGGGGTAACACGGGCAGTCTTAAAAACAGCAGGAACATGGCCACAGGTTAGGGAGGTGTTGATAATGGAGGACCGATATGGAAGGAGCTCACCGGATATAGATTGAAGGACTGCTGATGGGATGGGGTCCATAATGTTTAGCAAGTCAAGACAACCTCTCTTAGAAGTGGAATTTCGTGGAATTTAATGGAATTCAATTCTGTTTCCTGTCATTCCAATTCTGTTTCCTTCCTGGAATTTAATTGGAAGTTATCATGCATTCTCAATTCAAGTCATGAATTGGCCCAACCCTGAAAGAAACGTCCTATGCAGGAAGGATATGTGATATATATTTAAGATTTGGGTCAAATGCTATTTTTTAAAAATTGCAATTCAAGTACCAATTCTGGAGATTTTTTGGCCCTATAAGTGCCAATTATGAGGGTAATAGTTTAGTAATCTGTTTGCCATTTTTTTACAGCAATTTATAAATTTTACATAGCTAATTGATCTAACTTAATTTCCACTGCTTGTTAAGGGTTCAATATGCCAAAACCTTGTTGCTGTCCAGCATCGTGGCCCTGAAAGGCCGCAAAGATGCCAGAGCTTTAAAGCATATAATTTGCATGTGTAGCGCTACAGTATTCAAGACGTTGACTATGAATGTAATTATTATGTAAGACATTATATCCAGCTTTATAAATGCAAATGGGTCATTACAATCTGTTAGATATGATTTATGAGATATTCTGAATGGGTCATTACAATCTGTTAGATATGATTTATGAGAGATTCTGCTGTTGCAGAAGAATATTTTTCTAAAGAGTACAAAAGTCAGATTCCTTCACGGGGTGTGGCCTGCAGTGTGGGTGACCATGGCTGTTTTTGCAAGGATTGGCTGCTACCCCAAGGGAAGCACTGAGAATTTTGTATCACTGTTAGACAGATTCCTAGAGAAGTTCCCAATTGTTACTCAAATTTTCTACACAGTTTATATTGTTTATAATATGTATGAATATGGCCCATACGTGCTTATTGGCTGGCCATATGCACTGTGCCTATTGGCTGGCCCTAAGCACTACGCACTGACTCAGTTTATCTTTTTAGTTTATCTTTTATTCCTGTAATTGTGTTTGGATTAGAGAGGATTTAGATCTCCCTGGATCAGTTTGTGGAGACTTTAAAAAAAAAAATTTTTTTAACAAACTGTACTGGATCCTCTGAGGTAATCTCTGTTTCAAATTTATGAATGTATCTATTCATGTGGTCCATCCTAATAATCTTTAAACCTCCTCCAGCACCAGCACAGTGGCAGACTCCTACAGACAGATCAACATCACCGTGGGCAACCGCACCTTCTTGGATGAAGGCTACTACTATCTTAACAACTTCAACAACATCCTTAGCAGTTTTGGTAAAAACTCACTCTAAAATCATATACAGAGCTTGAAAAAACATCTGATGCACTATAACATTCTGTCTGATTCAAGCATTTTGTAAACCATGAATGGAGTATAAAAACAGCTGTATACTGTTCACCACGCTTTCTTAGCATTATTATACTCCTTCAAATTCTGGAAGTTGTAGTACTTTGATTCCAATAAATATTTTGATTGTTTTCTCATGCATTTTAGACTTTTTGAAAGCCATCTGTATTTTTTCATAAGAATCCCATTCTTTTTCATTTCAGTTACATTGTTTGAGCTGACGGTTGTCAATAACTGGTATATCACAATGGTAAGTAGTGTAAAGGCTTTCCGTTCCCTGTTACTTTCTTGAATTCTGGTACTTGCTAATTTTAGGGACCCTCTACCCCTATCCCTCTTTCAACTACTTAAAATGTCTTTGGCAATAATTAACAAATTAAATCAAATAAATCAATTTTTCATGTTCAGTTGGATAAGTGAGGAGTTTTAACCGTTAATGCCACTTGTGTTCTGTATTCAGAGTGCTGAACATTAAGGTGTTAACCGTTAAAACCACTGGATTCAGCAAATACACCATTTTTACTTAATCCTCACTTCCCTGACAGAGTGAACGTCAGGGAGTATAGAGATGTTGTAGGTCTGTGAGGTAGGAGGGAGCTAATCCATTTAGTGCTTTACAGGTGAGTAGGAGTAGTTTGAAAGTGACACACTACTTGGCCGGGAGCCAGTGAAGTCTATGAAGGGTAGGAGTATTGTGTTCCCATTGTTTGGTCTGGGTGAAGCAGAATTCTGAACATACTGTAGCCTATCAAGGGAAGTGGATGGAAGGCCGTAGAGTATGGAATTGCAGTAGTCTAGACGGGTGAACACAAATGCATGGATCAGGGTTTTTACAAAAGTAACGGTGGGGGAGGGTCTGAGTCTGGACATATTTTTGAGGTGGAAAAAGGCTGACTTTGTCCAAGGTGACTCCAAGGTTCTTGTCTGTGGGGCTGGATTTGATTATACAGTTGAAGTCGAAAGTTTACATACACCTTAGCCAAATCCATTTAAACTCAGTTTTTCACAATTCCTGACATTTAATCCTAGTAAACATTCCCTGTCTTAGGTCACTTAGGATCACAACTTTATTTTAAGAATGTGAAATGTCAGAATAATAGTAGAGAGAATGATTTATTTCAGCTTTTATTTCTTTCATCACATTCCCAGTGGGTCAGAAGTTTACATACACTCTGTTAGTATTTTGTAGCATTGCTTTTAAATTGTTTAACTTGGTTCAAATGTTTCGGGTAGCCTTCCACAAGCTTATCACAATAAGTTGCTGGAATTTTGGCCCATTCCTCCTGACAGAAATGGTGTAACTGAGTCAGGTTTGTAGGCATCCTTGCACAAAAATGAGTGGTCATGCCAACCAGTAGCTTTCGTTAAATTATTTTATCTTTCACCACCAGTTACTAGGCTAAATCTCCACTGCAGAAGTTCTTGCTATGCTCTGATTGTAGTCCTACAAGCAACAATTTGCATTTACCATTGAAGGTGGTTCCAAGCAGGTTTCTTCTCCCTTTACTCCCTTTGTGACCCGTTTCTCTATGATAATATACTGGTCTGTCCGTGTCTATCTCAAAAGTGAACATTTCAAGTGAACATCCAATCATCAACAACGTTATCTCAAATCCAAATTGTTTTTTCGACCAGTTACCAAGATACGTTTATGTTCAAAGCTGATGGTTACTAGTAGCAGTGAGTTGAAGGAAGAAAGGCCATCTGGTCAGGGTAATATGAGAATTGGCTCATGGATAATGGGGTGCCTCAGATAAGGGTGTGTAGCAGCAAAGGGTGAGAATACAGTGTAAGAGTGAATTAGTTTGTGACCAGTAAAATATCTGTGCTTAATTAAATCTTACACATGGGTAAACGCAAAATAAATTACACTAAAAATAACCATTCACATTCATAATCAGAAATTACTGAACTACCATTTGGATAGAACAGTATCAATTAAAAAATATTACATCTTAGAATTATGAGGAACGTTTAATGTCTTCAATTACATTTTTTAATTTAAATCACCATATGTCAAAGCAATTAAAAGTGTTAAAATAATAGTGTGTACTTGGCTTTAATTTACTGTTTGGTTCTGCAATGAACTCCAATTTTGAGTCCTTTCACAAGCTGTCGTGAAATGTAAGTGTTAAGGACTCTTCTGACTGTCGGTCCTGTTGCCTCCTCAGGAAGGAGTTACATCACAGACTACCCACTGGAGCCGCCTGTACTTTATGACCTTCTACATTGTCACCATGGTGAGGCTATCTGAAGTCCTTAATTGTGAGCAGCCATCTTGTTCTGTTTTGTCTCTGACAGCCAGCTCTTGTCATTAATTCACACTTAGGTTGTGATGACCATCATCGTGGCCTTCATTTTGGATGCCTTTGTCTTTCGGATGAACTACAGTCGCAAGAACAAAGAGCCAGTGGGCGACCCAGAGGGTGTGTGTGCGGGCATGAGTGTATAAAAGTGTGGTCTGACTAATATATCTACCATATAGAACAAGATAATTTGTATAGTACATGCTGGGGTTTTTGCTCAAAGTTGAAGATATCTGATTTCACAGATGAAAATGGTATCGTGTTTGAGGCTGAAGTATCCCGGGATGAGGCCTTGGCCACGTTGGAATTGTACAAACAGACCTGTCCTGGAGGCTCCAATCTGAACTCTCTGCAGGGTGTGCTGCTCAGCATGGAGCGAACTGGGGTAGGTACCGTACAGAGGCCTGCATTCAATCAACATTTGTTCTTTATTTTTACCTCCCAAAAAGTGAAACATTTTTATTGCAGTTGGCAAGTTAATTTTGGTGATCACTGAACTAGCCAAACTGTGTTTGTAAAGAAAAAAGGCCTAATGATGTGAGTTAAAACCCAGGTGCTAATGGCCCTCTTCTAAATATCAAAACATACCTTCACAAAAAACCCCTTCCAATATGCCATCAGCCAGTTTCACGCAAAGTGGAGAGGCAGCTGTCTAATCCAAGGCTGCTCAGCTTGGGTATGAGAACAATTCATTTTTTCTAGTCTTGTTTCTTTTAAACACAGAAGCTGTCAGATACCATCTATTTTCTTCAATGACACAACGATGTTTTGCATAGTAAAGGAAATGTTAATCCATTGGTTGTCTAGGACCACAGTTGAGCAGTCCTAACCAATGCTCTGGAAGTCTGGTGGTCAAGGGACTACTCTCTCTGATTTGTAACTCACTTTACTGTGCTTTACAGCACTCCACACTGGTGTACCTGGGCAGACGGTCACGTACAAAAAGTGATCTAAGTATGAAGATGTATGAAGAGGAGATCCAGGTGAGCACTGTCATCCAGCTGGAATGGTATTCTTCAGCCAAAGGGAACCAGACAGGAGCATTTGTAAAATTCCTTAATGTCACAGGCACCGCCAGAGTTTAATAGCCATAATGCAGTCAGATGTGATGGATAAGCTTAGTTTGAGAAAGAGGAATAGGGCAACCATTGTAGCACATTCTGATCTGCTTTTCATTCTTAGATGTAAGTATAGATTTAACATAATGGATAATATAGTGTCTAAACAGAAAAAAAAACGAAAAAAAACATGAAGTAACAAATTGCTAGATCACATCAATGCTCTTGGGCAATATCCCGTCTCCTTCCCCCTTACATGAGTTCCACTCCCTCACTGGTCTGCTGCTCAGGTTTAGATTCAAGTTGGCAGCACTTAAAGGGATATTTCACCTTCGTGTGACATAAGTATTTTGTGGAGCCTACCCCATTATATTTGCAGTGTTAATACTAGCAACATCAGCTGTCCCTGCTGGCCGTTCATGGCATCGCGGTTAGTCCCGGTTGACAGGGTCCCCATTCACTCCCATTCATTTTCAGGACCTCACCAAAATGAATCATTTTAAAGCACAAACTAACTTCGATAGATAATGCATAGATAAAAGAGAACACAGTTGTTTTATTATGAAGTAAACCTAACCTAACTAATGGTAGCCTAACAGTTGGTGAATTGACGTCAACTTTATCGTGCGCAAGGATTCATCACTGAGTTACAATAACACATACATTAAATGTCAAAACAAACACATACCTTTTCACCCGTGTGTTCTCTTTTATCGATGTATTATCCGCTGTAGTTAGTTTTTGGTTCAAATTTTGGCGAGGTCCCGAAAATGAATGGGAGTGAATGGGGAGCCTGACAACCAGGACTACTGGGTATGCCGTTAACGGTCAGCAGGGACAGCTGATGTTGCTAGGATTCATGCTATGCAATTATAATGGGGTAGGCTCCACAAAATTACTTATGTCACACAAAGGTGAAATATCCCTTTAAGAGTATGGGTAGCACTCTGTGGTGATAGGTCACTCCTCTGTGCCTAGCTAAATAGGGGGGTGGAAAGTTGAAATTGAACAGTGTATTGAAAGTGCACCGTGTAGCAATTGTAGCCCTTTTTATACATAGTCCCCCATTTTAGGGGAAGAAATGTAATTGGACAGATTTACATAAACTTAAATAAAGTCATCATATTTAATATTTGGTTGCATATTGGTTTTTTACATCCATATGGGGTGAAATGTAGCCATTTTTATACATAGTCCCCCCCATTTTAGGGGACCAAAAATAATTGGACAAATTAACATAAACTTTAATAAAGTTATCATATTTAATACTTGGTCAGATATCCTATGCATGTCATGACTTCCTGATGTCTGTGACCCAACAACACCAAAAGACTTTTGACATCTTATTTTTAGGTGCTCTTACAAGCGATAATATAAACTCTCTGCATTTGAATGGATCTCTATGGGAATTGGGGGGTGGGACTAGATTAAGCTGTAAATTATGCTGGAACAGCATGGAACACATGGTTGGCTGCTGCCTAACATATTGGGTACTTTGGAGGTCACATCCCAATTCTCACAGACAATGGCTCACAATTTTGGTCATTGCTTGTGAGCCCCTTAAATATTTTGCTTATTACTGCCCTTGTACCAGCCATTCTAAATACCCTTCAGCACACAAAAACTATTTGGGCCAATTGAACACATTACTAAATCTGAAATGATATTTTTTTTTAAACGTCCATTGAACTATCCCTTTACTGGGACGAGTCACCCATCAGCCTTTAATATTCTTAAGTGATTTTAAAAATGTTAACTGAAATGGCATCATGGTGGACCTTACTTGTATGAACACTTGGTAACACAGTGTGTCATTTACATTCTTCTAGGAGTGGTATGAGGAGTACTCAAACGAGAGCCCAGTAGAGTCTCACCGGCACCCAGAGGCGCAGCTGAACTGCCCTGCCCTGGAGCCAGCCTACCAGGATGTACGGCAAAGCACCCAAAGCATCAACTAGCCCCATGCCCACCCCCACCCTCCTTGCTCACCCCCCACCCTCCTTGCCCACCCCCCACCCTCCTTGCTCACCCCCCACCCTCCTTGCTCACCCCCACCCTCCATGCCCACCCCCACCCTCCTTGCTCACCCCCCACCCTCCTTGCCTGCCTGCCTCGTAAAGACGCTTTTGGTCCTCACCAAAATTCACAAACAGCGAGGCCCGTCAGTATTCGTTATAGCAGGGGTGCCTAAACTCGGTCCTGGAGTACCCCTGTGTGTGCTGGTTTTCCATCCAAGCACAATTGCAATCCCAGAATTTTAACAAGCTGCTCATTTTTCTTAATTAGGTGCTTTTCATGTTTTGAGGGATTATTTACCTTCTTAAGCCACATTAAGAGCTAGCGGTGCATGCATTACATTACATGTTCATGTTGTACTAATTGTGCTATGTTTCAAACAATTACATAAAAATAGGTAACATTTTTTTTACTAATCAAATTAAAGACTGAGGTGAATCTATAGGCTGCCTGATTGGTGAAAAATGTAGACACATGGCCCCAAAAACTAGCCATTAGGCATTAGGTAGAAAAAGAAGAGTTCAAAGACAAAGCAAATGACAATGAACCAAAATTGCATTGGTGTTAATGTTTAAGGAAGAACAATATGGAAATAACTTGTGTTCAACAACTTAATTAGGAGCCTACTGATTCACCTCAGTCTTTAATTTAATCAGTTAAAAAAAATGTATGTATTGTTTGCAATATAGCACAATTAGCATAATGTGAACATGGGACTTTTTATGCTTCATGGAATGCACAGCTATTTCTGACATAATGTGGCTTAAGAGGGTAAATAATCCCTCAAAACATGAGAAGTACCTAATTAAGGAAACGGCTTGTTAAAATTCTGGGGATTGCGATTTTGGTTGGAAACCAGCATACACATGGGGTCCTCCAGGACCAAGTTTGGGCACCTCCTGTGGATGTGATCGACAGTGTTTTACCCTGAAAGGGAGTCGAGGGAGCAATATGGCCATGCATTCCTGCTATTTGAGTAACGCTGTCCTCCCCTCACCCCCCCAGCTTGGGCATTTCAAAAAGCAAGTTATTTATTCTGAGTTTGCTTCTTGCTACATGGACTGAATTTTTACCCTGATGAAAAGTATAGGCAGGGGAGGGTGGAAGCCATGGGTGTGCCTCTGTGTCAGAACATTGTGGTTAAGGACTTATCAGGTAACGCTTGAAGACAAATCATGAGTTTGCACTAGGTCGACAACTTTCAAAGCACATTCACAAGCCAATGTGAGCTGCAATGTTGGTCCATCACAGTAAAGGGTAGCTACATGCTGCAGAGAGTGGCTAGCCTACAAACTGAAATTTTGATGCATTTCAAACTTTCATTAATTTAATTCATTTCCACTTCTGCTGAGAGAGTATTTCAGTTTGCATTCCATCAGAACTCTACAATAATAATACCCCGTACTCCTTCAACCTAATAACACTCCTTCTCACTTGAGGTGCCTATGTAAGTACTTTTCAAACAGTTGAATGGTCAAAAGCCAAGTCAATAATTTGGTGCGAATAATAAATATTTTTAATACTAGAAAGAAGCGCCATGTTGCTTCATAAGTTATGCATTGTGAATTTTGACTGAAATAAAGCAAGGCCCATCTATATTCAATGCAAGCTGCCATAGTAGTAGAAACAGACACTTACCTTGTCCAGACTACATAGTGCACGGTTTATACCCAAGCTTCTCATTAACTTGGTTAGAGAATCATTTTTGACATTAAGGTGTTACACCAGTTGGAAATACTGAATGTCTGTTGACTCTGCTCTACTATCTGCATCTATCTTGCTTTTTTGTTAAAGGTGTGTGCACAACACCTACTCACTCATACACAATATAACTGATATTTATCCCAGCAGGAAGCACCAAGTTCTCACAACAAAAACCCACAAGAACATAATGAAATTATGGTACTGGTTTTAAGGACAATGAATCAATTTTACTTTTATAAACTTGTTATTCTGTAAGCGTATATTGTATTTGTGTATTAAATATTAGGAATAAATTTTAACAAATAGTCTGGCTTGAGTTCTTTCGTCTCACACTTGCAGATATCGACATTGGCACATAAAAAAAGAGGAAACTTTATTAAAACAGTTCTCCAACAAAAAGGAAAAACAAAAAATAGTACACGTATACCAAAAGGATACAATAACACACATACATGGAAAAAATAAGGTATACGGGGAAAACTGGCCAATATTTTGACCAGTGTACAGAGAAGGGTGATTTGGGGTAACAAATTCCACAACTGCACACATTTTTCAACAATTTAAACCATGGTTTTAAGGTCTTCATCATTATTGTGAGCTAATTTAACACATACAAAATCAATGGCTTTCCCTTGAGATTTTATCAATACCTTATGCTACATAAAACCTAAAATCAACACTTTCATTAAAGCACAACTGAACTTTGTGTAGAACTTTGGGTTGTGTAGTTTCCTAGGCCATGATGAGAGGTCCAATGGTGGTGAAATATGTTTGTTAGTGGCTCTGTGCTCCCCTGGGGGTGATAATCCAGAATAGGGTATTTGTCACTCCTCCATTCACTTCTATAGGGGCAGCTAAAACGGTCTCAAAATGACACTTCTAGCACGTATACGAATGCGAATAAAGCAGATTCTGTCTGTGAATGGAGAGCGACAAATACGCTATTCTGGATTATCACCCCAGGGGGAGCACAGGGCAACTAACAAACATATTTCGTCACCATTTGGACTTCATATTATGGCAAGGTAACTACACAACCCAAAATTCAGGTCGTGCTTTTAAGTCTATAAACTGAGTTGTCGACAAGCAATGCTACTTTAAATGTACATGTATCAATTCTTTGGTAGCTCATGACTCCTAGTAGGAGAGTGATGACCCAAAATGATTGCTTAAGAGGCTTTACCTGTATAATATACACACTCAATTACTGAAACCTATAAACGACTGAATTCAGGAGTGAATACTCGCTTTTCCGTGATGGAACAGTTTACCAGACTGTTACAAATACAAGGTACTTCAGGAGTCACGTATATTATTCACTCTGACCCATAATGTTATGAGCAGAACTGAAAATACAGGTCTTACTGCAAATGTTGTCTCCATGGTATGTCTCACATGCCTATACGCAATAAATTGCTTATTCCATAAACAGTTTAGACCTAGTGAACAAGACCTCCTTATATGCAACACGCCAAAAAGTTAAATCCTTCAAAAGATAGACCTGACTTGTCCTCCTATTTCTTTCCTTCATGTGGTGTGCGCAGAAGTTTGAAGAAACATAACCGTGGGTTGCACCTGGCTATGATAAACTCCTCAGCAAATAAACTAAAGCACAGAGAATAACTGGCTCTGAGGTAGTGTTCTGGGTTTTCAATGAGGAGAGAAAAACTTGCCCATACACTTATAGCACTGGTATTAAAATCAGGGTCAGAGAACTACTGGTTTCCCCCCTCCCTTTACCCGGGAGGTGTGAAGACAATCTGGCCCATTCAGTAGCATTAATTGTTCCGTTTAATTACCTGGGAGAAAGAAAAACAAGGACTGGATTTGGATTCAAGGTCCAGGGCCTCATTTATATATTGTATATTATTTATATTAAAAAAGTACTTGGACCTCATCTTTAACTTTCACGTAAGCACATTTCTTGAAATGGGACATCAGCATTATTTATAAAATTGGCTGTGCTTGTTTAAAATAGCGTACGTCTGTCGTACGTACTTTCCATCTATAAATCTAAAAATAACTTCAAATTGAAACGTGACGTGAATGAGCTCTGTAATTGCGGCCTGGGGCTAACTGGTCACATTGCATTTATAAAATGGCTCTGGGGGAACCAATAGCGGCTCTTAAGCCACTCATCGTCTTGGGCAAAAAAGTCATTCTGGTCCCTGAACACTCTCCCTGCGAAACGCATGGTTTGCCATGTCCTCCAAAAAAGCTAGCACAGCCATGGCTGAGTGTTAATTGTTTACTTACAGTAGATTATTTATAAGATACATTAGCCTGTCTTTAATGAGAAACACTTTGTGAATCATAATGAATCTCGCATGTCATACAGTGCTTGGTACAGTATATAATGTAAGGAGAGACTTGAAATTCAATAATCCTATCAGTTTCCTTTTAAATTTTTTAATTGAACTAATTTTGTAACACCGATAATTTTTCAACGGCAATAAGCATTCAGGTGCCAGCTCTCAAGCCTGCAATACTTCGGCATAACCAGCAGGTAATGTGCGTACGTCAAGTGAAGACCGGACGTGGAGCTACGATCGTTTTACCACGGTGGAAATGGAGTCCCGTTGAAATTTTATAAATCACTACTTTGTCATGATTTTCTACGCACGCCACAGATAAGATCAAATTTGATCTAAAGTCCACCAGAGGTGGAAAATCCAGGGGTCAGAAAGTAAAGGTCCTGCCATGTGTTTCTTCCACCCCATGAATTCAGCCAACTGATTTCACTAATTAGTTCTACCTCCTGGCTGAAGAATTGTGCTAATTAGAAAAATCAAGGTGATTGGAACAAAATACTGGAGAGGACTTTTACTTTCTGAACCTGTATTTTCCACCTCTGGTTATATCAGTGAAATCAGCCAAAAATGCTATTTTGAAAGGAATAGAAAACAATGTGTGTACACAGGATCCCCCTCTGCTCCCCAACACAGCAGGCAAAAATATAACTAGCAATACATTCTTGTTATGCAGTGTACTATAGTGCTGACACTTATTTAATGACACAAACTGAATGGAGCTTGCTTGTATTTTGTAGAGATGCAATCAAGCCCAATATGAACTATGAACCACTGGTGAAGATCAGTCCTACACTACCGTTAAAAAGTTCAGAATCACTAAGGAATTTTTATGTTTTTGAAAGAAATCGATACTTTTATTCACCAAGCGTGGCATTAAATTGATCAAAGAGTACAATCACAACAATAATAATGTTACAAATTACTATTAGAAATAACTTTTTTAATTCAATCTTTACATATAATTTCAAAGCCCCATCTTCAACAGCCATTACTCCAGTGTACTAACAACACACTGCGTTACCTTAAGTAAAGTAATGCTAATTTGGTACTAGAGAAACCATGCCCGTTTAATGAAGCTATAAAACCTCTGAGTTAATAAAGTAGAAATAGAACGAAATGGAAATAGTAGTTTGTAACATTATCAATGTCTTGACTGTATTTTTTGATCAATTTAATGCTACCTTGGTGAATAAAAGTATCAATTTTAAAAATTGATATAAAAATTTCGTAAAAATGTCTCAGTGATTCCCAACTTTTGAACGGTAGAGTATATGACTATTTAAAGATTTCTCAGCCAGAAAGCATACATCTGGCTGCATTGAAAGGGATCACATCAACAGTTGCCAGAGATCACTGACCTTTAATGCATGGGAATAGCAAGTATAATCCACAGCTCTGCTAAACCAGCAGAACCCTCGACCCCATATTTTTGTAATTATATTACAAAAATATTTTACAGTACAGAGTACAGAGAGCGACTCGTGGAGCTACTCCAGTCAATTGCACTCTGTTGGCTGTGGACTGCTTTCCAACCAACTGAGAGAAAAGGCTTGAAATGGTGTTTCTGTGAGTGGTTGCCTTTTGGCTCCTCTGTGATTGGTCACACCCCTCCGATATGGATCTTTCCAAACTCAGTAAGCAGTGCCACCAGTAGGAAAACAATATAGAAGAGCAGCAGGAAGACACCATAGGCCCGTCCCAGGTGGAAGCGCTGTAGGGGGACCAGCACGAAGGAGAGTACCAGGCTGAGGCCCAGCGCCCCTGCCAACACCCACCCCAGCAGCCCGTTTGATTCCAGCTGCCAAGGCAAGCAGAGCAGGGCACAGGTCAGAAGCCTCACACCCTCTCCATCTCTTAATCAATCACCTCCAAGTAGATACCCGAATAATATGCACACAAACCAAATCTTTAGATTCAATTGAATAGTCTATCATGTTTCAATGGTATTTTTGTGTTCATTAGTTACGTGTATGCACTCAGATGTTGTTCTTGGGCTTTGTGTTTTAACGAAATATCATTAAAAACCATGAACCATGTCATGAAAAACCACAGCATTTTATTTTGTGTGCATGAAAAATTGGGGATGTGATTGTGAACGGAGTGCCTCGGTCTTACCGTGATGACCTGGTGATTAAATAACTGCAGCAGGCACCCCAGCCCCACACCAAAGAGCATGTCTGAGAAAGACCAGTCAAGTGCAGTCATATTTGTTCAAAAGTATAAAAAAAATATATACAGTGCCATTCAAAATTCACACCCTTGATAAAGATGAGCAAAGAAGGCTGTATAAAATAAGCAATAGGTTTAAGCCATACACACAACCTGTTTCAGACTAATCCTCCATTAGTAGACCTAGTCTACTTCTTGGGCTATACAAAGGATACTGAAGATTATGCCACCAAAACAGGCAGAGATGGCCATCCGGGGATACCCCTGCCGTGCAATGGTTACGTCAGAGAAACAATCTGTGGAAAAAGTAAAATACCTTCAAGAAGCTAGCTAAAACTATGTTCAATTCTACAGATGTTGCAATGAAAATATGCAGTGCCATTGTTCCGTGAGCATACCATGCCATAGTATACCGATCATTCTTAAGACTCCCTAGACAATTTCCCATTTCCAGAATTTGTAAAAAATTTTTTAACTAGAGTCGCCAATTGCCCCGTAGATAAGAATTTTGTATAGGCATTTGCAGTATAACTATTTAGGAAAAGTCAGGGCAGGACAGAAACATGCCATAAACACAGATTTAATTATTCAAAATTTAAAATCACACCGCCAATTGGCGTCGCACTTGGCGGTTCTCGTGTTAACTTTCACGTAAGCACATTTATTTAAATGGACATAAGCATTATTTATAAAATTGGCTGTGCTTGTTTAAAATAGCGTACGTCTGTCGTACGTACTTGCATCTAGAAATCTCAAATGAACTTCAAATTGAACTTACGTGAATGAGCTCTGTAATTGCGCTCTGGTGCTAACTGGTCACATACATTTAATAGAAAGTTTAATTTTCAACACCAAAAAGCTTTCACGTGCAGCTCTCAAGCCTGCAATACTTCGGCATAACCAGCAGGTAATGTGGGAACGTCAAGTGAAGACCTGACTTGGAGAGCCGATTCTGTTACCATCACCGATAACAATGGAGAAAGTCCAAGGTCCATCCCGCGAGATTTATGGGCACAGATTATAATCTTGTACTCTAGAGTATTACCATCAACGAGCACTATTGACTGATGGGGAATTCCCCCATCATGCAACTGATTTACGTAACGTTGTCATAAAATTTCCCGCGACTTTTTGTGTTTTTAATCAAGTTGGAGATTTTTTACGGTAAAATAAGACATTTTATGACAGTTCGTGATTCCCGTACCCCACCCCCAACCCCTAAACATAACCTCACAGGAGTTCATGTAACTCGGGCTCATGCCCGAACTGTTAAGATAGTAAAATGCATTAATCGTCATAGGCTGTGGGACGTTGCATGATGGGGGAATTCCCCATCAGTCAATAGTGCTCGTTGATGGTAATACTAGAGTACAAGATTATAATCTGTGCCCATAAATCTCGCGTGATGGACCTTGGACTTTCTCCATTGTTATCGGTGATGGTAACAGAATCGGGTGTGACTTGGAGCTACGACCGTTTCCATGGTCAAATGGAGTCAGTTGAAATTTCATAAATCGCTACTTTGTTGTCATTTTCTACGTATGCCACACGTAAGATCAAATTTGAACCTCCACAGTGGGAAGAAAAACACTCAAACGGTGGTGAAAAAAAAAAAATCCCCAATGGGAATAAATCTCGGTAGGAACCTGGCTACAGTGGGGGATCCCATCTACCTCTGGCCGGCTATGAAGCGATTTCAAATATGCATTTATTAAATGTTAATATGGAATGAATTACAATGATTATCATATTGCCAAGGGCAAGTAAACTAGACAAGGTTTATTTCATGTAAAATTATAAAATATGGCATTTAGGAAATTTGGAAAATATTCTGAAAAATATTCCTCTTTTTCATTTCACTGAGGACCCCCTGAGGATTCTCTGGTCCCCTTTTTGGGGAAACCCTGCTCCACACTTCACGCAGTTCATATTCATATCTACATTATAGTTCATATCTGTTAAAAGTTAATAAAATGAACAAATCAGCAGTGTACCATGTACACAAATATATTCTTTAAAAATGATTCCCAAAGCAAAACATGCCCTGTGGCCCAACAAAAAGCAATGGATTATAATTACCCCCCAATGCTGTTGCCCCAGGCCAGCAGGGTGAGGCCCAGCACGGTGTTACTAAGGCTGAAGACCACTCCGACCGTGCGCAGCAGGCTGACCACCTCCGATGCTGCAGTGCTGATCCACGTAGCACTAACTATGAATCCCAACAGGGAGAAGATCTGCAGGATGAGATTGGGGAACAAACTCGCATTGGCTCGCATTTTTACTTTTACTGGTCACTTTACCTCTGTGGAATAAACATACAGTAGTTTAATGTTGTGCTGAAAAGAGTGACAATTAAAAGTGACCACTAGTCCTCAGAAAAGCATGAACATATGGCACCTCCATATGTCGCAGACCTCAGTTAATAATCAATCATTTCTCCTGTGTCTGTGCTGTTTTGTGCATCATTTCAACAATGATGCACATTTAAGAAACCACATTCAACAAGAATGTTAGGAGAGAGCTGGTGGTTACAGAGGTGACCAGGATAGAAGAGTAACGGTTTAACACAGTTAGACAAGGACGGCAAGGAAGTTGGACAATGCGAGGAAAGCGTTGCTAACAGAACCCTCAGCTGGTCAGACATGTGGAAGACATCACAGGCCAGAGTCAACTTCCTGATCAGGTCCACATATGACACCCTTTCCTCCCCCCCAACCAGCATCTATGGTAAGGTATGGTATGGTAAGAGATCTGCCCCTTCGCAAAACAACTCGAGGGTCTCAAGGGCGGTACAGATGGTGACACAATCAAGTCATGTGTTAGTTGGCAGAGGTGCTGAGAGAAGCAGGCAGGAAGCAGACATAGGTTTCACACCACTACAAGGACATCAAATTCACTTTGATGTCACAATAGGAGGGAAGGCTGAGAACACATTGTAGAGAGGACTACGGTGAGCCCCAATTCCTGGCAAAGAATGGGGTATGCAAGCTGACCACGGCAGTGAGCTCCTGGTCTGCTGCAGCCAGGACTGTACTCGGACCTGGCCGCTGAATGTAGAGAGTCAGGGTGGAGGCCTATCATCTATCCATCAACACAGCATCTTCTCGAGTACATGGAAGTGAGAAGAGCAAAGCTAAGAAAAGCATCAAAGGAACTGGCTGAGGAGGCAGAGAGTAGAAGTTTTTGGCTATGGCTGAGGAGGAAGTACAGGAGTTGGCAGGGGGTGGCAGGGAGACGTTCCTGGTGGTTCCCAGCTGATGACCCTGCAGCTGACCCGTGGACACTGTTGGTGGTGCGACAGGCAGCAATGCCCACCCGCACATCTACTATCCTTACAGCCCGAATGCAGCACAGAGTATTGATAGGTCAATAATGATTTAACAAAATGGGGTGCTAACTTCATGAGGTGCTTAAGTTAAAGTTTCTCAACAGCCAATTTAGATTACTTTAAAGATTCAGCTTGGACAACCTCCTAGTAACACGCCAGATAATTCCAAGGGTAAAAGAAGGTACAGAAGGGTAAAAATGTACCCATAGCCCCATAGTGTGACACACAACTGGCTCTAGCACCGCCTAGGAATGGGAGGGTCTCAGTCAACCCAGATAACAGTGTCTCATCTCTCACCAGCGATCCCCGCTGCCTGTTAAACTAGACTGGAGGTGTTTTTCTCCCGACTCACGTCTGTGCAAGCCTGACTTGCGAACTGTGGCGTGATAAGAACTCCGATGTGCTTTGGAGGAGAGTCCCTACGTCGTGATCATATTATTATTGCACAAATACAACTTCATATATTGATCTATTCTGAAACCACAAGCTGTAAGTGGGAAAATGACTGCACAATCTTATAATCTGGTTTCACGTAAAACCTGGTGTCATATTCAGCATTCTATACTTGGACACAAACCACACACAAAATGACAGTTGTAGGGAAGATATTACCACTACAATCTACTTCTAATTTTCTTCCATGCATAAAATGATGTGCCATGCAGCCCAAAATGTTGCTGTACAGGATGCAGAATTTGTAGATAATTTACTGCTCTAACCAGTAGAAAGAAATCTAGTGAAAATGCTTATTAACATAGGGTTAAAACAGACTAAGAACCACTTGTGCAAACTACTCATGTAGTTTAGAGTAGTTGTGCTTTGGAAGGAATAATAGTCAGTCCATGTTAACCATATTTTTAATAACCATACTTGCAACACACAAACCAGCTTAATTATTCTTTTCATACTACACAAAACACACAATGGTAAAGTGGGCTCTTACAAAGTGGTACCGGGGTGGCTGCTCATTTGTGGTAGTGCAGAAGACGATGGCAGAGAGGAAGAGACCAGTAATCAGAGTCAGCGCCCACACTGGAAACTCCCCCTCTATGTAGTGCAGCCCATCTGCAAGGACACAGTAACTGTCACCAGGCTATGGCCGTAGCATGTCATGTCACGTCAGCTCAGCATCAATGCAACTCCCAGTAAAGAACAACTGGCTACCAGGTATGCTAGTACGATGGTACAACACACAAACACACACTGTAAGGTGTCAAGTTCTCGAACGCTTACATTTCCCAGATGAAAAGGTCAGCACACACACTAATGGCCCAGTGACAAGGTGCAGGGAATTGAGTGGCCGTTTCCAGTTGCGATCATCCTTGTCAGGGTCGACCACTGGTATAGTGAGCAGCATGAGCACCTCCAGTGGGAGCTGATGGATAAAGTAGAGAACATCTGGAGGAGTAAACATTTATACAGCACCAGGGCATCCATTCTCAGCATTTTTGATCACCAATTGACCAATTGACTTTACATATCAAGGCCATGCCATGACAAGACCATGTGTATTTCCTGAAAATTACAGTACATTACAGTCAGACAGTACATATCCAGAGAGATATATTAAAGTGGAGAATATAGTCTCCACTTTCATATGTCTCAGGAATACTGAAGTGCGATATAACCAAGAAGGCACGGAAAGCCCATATACAATCAATAAGTGTATAGTTAGCCAAACAGTGACCTGGGAAACATTTCATCTCTATTTCAGTACGTATCCTGAAGAAGTCAGCACTCTAATCACAGACAGTAATTAGTGATAAGCAGTCAAAAGAACGAGACCAATTATACAATTCATTATTAATTGAAGAGCTTGCTGGTACAAGCCAGTGCTGGCCAATCTTATTCAGGCCAGTGTGGGGGTAGATTTTTTGTTCTAGCCCAACACTGAAACACCAGATACAACTAATCAAGGTCTTAGTTGAAGACCATGATTAGTTGATTAGTTGAATCAGGTACCATAGTGCTGGGCTAGAAGGAAAGCTTGCACAAAAATTGCCCCTTGGATAATATTGGCCAATTCTATGGTAAGTGATGGAATAATTGACATAGCACCACAGTATACTGATTGCTCAACAAGTGGCTTCTGTATTGACCTGTTGGTGTTCAAGGATAAAACTACACAAAAAAGAAGTCAGGAAGTCATAGTCCTAATTAGATTAGATGAACGGCTAATCAATTCAAATTATTAAGATTATCACTTTAACGTACACTTTTTATCTGTGCAAAAAAGAGAGTACAGAGGATGTCCAATAATCAATAAAAGCAATACTGGCTACCCTATTTCTCACTGAGTCTCATACAGTTTCAATTAATCAAAACAAGGCACATGGGCATTTGGGGGAAAAAACCCAAAATGAGAATTTATAAACTTTGTTTAGAAATATATGTGTTAACCTTCATCAGCTTAAAGGCTTTCCAATATCTGGGCTTCCTCCTCCACTTCCTACTGTCAATGGGGTTGAGGGAGCTGAGGAAGATCTGAGTAGTAGACATTGTGTAGGGGAGCAATGGCTGGTACTCACTCTCTGAAACACACAAACGAGTAAGCATCAGCTCATTGCAACGAGTAAGTTAATGGATAAAGAAGCAGATGCAAGAACCAGGGAAGGCCTGCGACCAGGAGCAGTATATAAACTCAAGTATATAACTCAAATTTCATTATCAAGTACTCACCTAATAGAACAATAGAACAACTATTGCATGCTTTAAATACATTTAAATTTTATTATAGCAGAGTTCAAGGGAAAAAACAAGTTGCTCAGAATTTGCCCAATACACAATAAACATGCTCTTTCCAAGATGTGCTGCATGTCTTCATTTGTGAACAAAATAAAACTCCCAAAGTAATCTTTCTACCCGACAGATACATTTAAGGGCCAGGTCCTTTGTATAAATCTACACCCAAGTGTCATGAAACTTAAATAAGACTGAATGCAGGACCATGGATACAATGTTTGATATGCGCTCTGTGTTTGCCAACTGTGCTTTTGTCGTATGGTATCCTTATATCAGTGTTGGCAGAGTAGACAGCAGTAAGGATACAGATCCTTAGTGATCTTTGGAGGGTACCGTAGTCTTGGATGCTCCCAGTTGGAGAAATGGGGTTCTCATCATCTGAGTCGGACATAACAGACAGAAATTGTATCCTTAATTATTTATTTATTTATTTTGGCACGCATATAGTCACACTTCATCACAATTTCTGTAATATGCCCTGAACAAACACAGTACCTGCCGAAAAGGGATACGGGAAAAAGCAGACTGCTTATCAAAGTCCCGCCCCAATTCCCAACTCAAATTTGAATGTTCACATTATACATTTGTTTAAAACAGATTATTTCGTATCACAACTGCATAGCTGAATTTTCTTTATAACAAAACAGACCGAGAAAGAAAAAATAAGATAAAATAAAATAAACAAAATAATAAAGTCCAAATAAGTCAAATTTAAATGTACATGTCATACATTAGTCAAAACAATTTGTTTCATTTCAACTTTTGCAGTATGTAGCTAGTCTTAACCAACATAATACTTGGTCACATGTACAAACCCCAATTCAAAGTTGGGACAGTATGTAAAATGCACATAAAAGCAGAAAGCAGTGATTTGCAAATTCTCTTTTGCATACATATACTCATCAACTTTATTGATTTTTGTAAATATACACAAATTTCGAATTTGATGCCTGCAACAAGTTCCAAAAAAGTTGGGAGGGGCAAAAAAAAAAAAAAAAAAGACTGGGAAGTTTTTTTTTTTTTTTTTAAACACCCGTTTGTAACATTCCACAGGTAAACAGGTGATGTTATCATGACTGGGAATAAAAGGATGTCAAAAGACTCTTGATATCTTATTTTCAGGTACTCTTACAAGCAATACTATAACCTCTCTGCATTTGAATGGATCTCCATGGGAATTTAGCATGGAACCCATGGTTGGCTAAATGGCTGTAAGTCATCAAGGATCTGCGGTATCAAACGAGCCTCAAACCATCACTCTGCTGCCAGATATGCAGTAGATATGGATGGATCACCTGAAGGGTTGTTTCTCCTGACTTATTTTTCCATAGAGTTCAATAGGAAAATGAGTCAGGAGAAATTGGGGTTTGTACAAGATCCAACCATGCAACTGGGATATTTGTTATAGAGAGTCATTCTAATAGACAGAAAGGGTGCTTTCAGTACTTCCTAAACACTCACCACTCATTGCAGAGTGTAGTGAAGAAGTGAAATAGAAGTTTGTATAATTAATAAGTGCTAAAAAATGGCTAGGGCAGGCATTGGTCAAATCTAAGACCACAGAGGACATTTCTTCTGTAAACTCACTGCCTTCAGTGCTCTAATCAAATGCAACAGAAGCTTTTGCTTGTTTGTTTATAGAGTAACATACACAGCTACCTTACTTCAGTGTCAAATTTTAATCCTGTCCAACGGGTTTACTACTCACAAAATTCAAGCACAACATAATGTATCTGATGTCTCTTGATTCCATTGGGTCTTACCAGGGGTGCGTGTCGAACCATTCTGTAAAGACCCGTTCGTTGAATGTTTCTGTCGGCTGTAAATGTAGGCACTGATGATGACCGTTAAGACATATACCACATAGAAGCCAATGTATCCTGTAGGAAAAACCAAAGTCAGCATTAATTATATTACGAATGAGCATTTAATTTGTGCAGAGCTTGCTAAACACCGCACAGTGGTCTTACAAAGCTGTATTCCTTAACTTTTCATTCCTCATTTTTATTTTCTCCCAAGGATGGTCTGTTCCATCTTTGCAATATACAGTCAGGTCTATAAGTATTTGGACAGTGACACAATTGTTGTTTTGGCTCTGTACTCCAGCACATTGCAACAGTGACTATGAGGTTAAAGTGCAGACTTTCAGCTTTAATTTGAGGTTTTTTACATCCATATGGGGTTAAATGTAGCCATTTTTATACATAGTCCCCCCCCCCATTTTAGGGGACCAAAAATAATTGGACAAATTAACATAAACTTTAATAAAGTTATCATATTTAATATTTGGTCAGATATCCTATGCATGGCATGATTTCCTGATGTCTGTGACCCAACAACATCAAAAGACTCTTGATATCTTATTTTCAGGTACTCTTACAAACGATACTATAATCTCTCTGCATCTTAATGGATCTCTATGGGAATTGGGGGGTGGGGCTAGATTAAGCTGTAAATTACCTGGGAACAGTATGGAACACATGGTTGGTTAAATGGCTGCAAGTCATCAAGGGTCTGAGTGATGGTATGGGCCTAGTTTGATACCTCAGACCCTTGATGTCTTACAGACATTGCATGCGCCATACAAAACCCCCTAAAACTGATATTTTTTATGGGCAAATTCAAATTCTCCTCTTAAGAACACTATGTCCATCTCACCAATGAATTGAATGAACAATTCACCAAATTAAATAACCTCCAGGTCAATCTTTGTACAGTTCTTTCTTACATTCTGACCTATAGTAACCTTGATGTACCACAATCTTAAGAAGAAGTTGCAGGGCAGAAATATTGAGGCCCTTTAGCCTACCCAGAGCCTCAAGTAGCGAGATCTGATGCTTGTAGAGGATGACAAAGGTCCAAAAGACAGCAGCCATGTAAAAGGTGACATCTCTCAGAAAGGGGCGAGAGGCCACTGTGAAGGGCTTGACCAGAGCGACGCATCCTGCTACTACAGTGGTGACAAAGATTCCTGCTCCTGGGTGACAACAACAACAAGGATACATCATCAGTGTCAAAGAAGCTTAAACGCTGCACCCAAAATGGGACTTCAGAGAACAGGAAGGAAGCAGTTACAGAAGTAAAAGTCAATGGATTCATAGTGATACATGACATCACAACATCCTTCTTCTTAAATGTGGAGGGGGTTTGGCATAAAAAGGGAAGCGAGTCATCTTCAGAAGCTGAGGGATCTGTGCTGGGCACATTCCTGTTCCTGTTACTTAACAACCTCTTCCTGCTACTTAGAGTATTTCACAACTTAAACCAAAAAATATGATTCATGTTTCTTCATGTACAATCTGTGTTCTTACTCAGCTCTAACCTCAGCATGAATCATCCTTTGTGAACTAATACCATGTTTACCACTATGAAATAAAAACGACTAAGGGAAAATTTTAGACTTTTAGTTTGATATCTCCGGCAAAAACGTCTCTGTGATAAAATGAAAAATCTATGTTACTGCTGAAATAATGGAAAAGCAATGCTTCAGTTCACCATGCTTCCAAGGGGAGATGACTAGGAATGGAACAAGGACCTCTATTCGGAAAGAATGGCCACTCCGAATGCAAACACCTCACCAAAAAGAGCTCCTATGGCCAAGCCTGCAGTATGGGGACGGGAGAATGCCACCATTGCACTGAATACATCGGGTGCCCCATTACCAAGGGCAAGGAATGTCACCCCCTGAATCAGGAGTCAAAGAAAGCAGGAGAGGCGTGTTTGGGAAATTATGCTCATACTCGTAATGTGAATTTGTGAGTTTTCATGATCACAGAAACTTTCACTTGGTATAACTAATATTCATAAATTCTGTTTTATGGTACATACAGTGGTATGCAAAAGTTTGGCCACCCCTAGGTTTGGATGAGCACCCCCTAATTGCATGTTTTGTTTATTTTGTGAAATGCGAGTGAAAGTGAAAAGAAGTTAGCACAATCTCTGCAGGCAACAAACTTAAACATTACTACCTACCTGGGAATCGAACCTGCAACCTTTCGGTTACAAGTCCAGTTCCTTAACCATTATACTACACTGCCGCCCGGTGAACCACTGACAGGTGAAGTGAATAACATTGATTATCTCGTTGTTATTTTGGTTCTGTACTCTAGCACTTTGAGTTTGAAAGGATACAATGACAATGAGGTTGAAGTGCAGGCTGTCAGCATTAATGTGAGGGTATTTTTATCCATATCGGTTGAACCGTTTAGAAATTATAGAACCTTTTGTACATAGTCCCCCACATTTTTGGGCATTAAAAAATATTGGACAGTTTAACATAATGTAGAATAAAGTAATCATTTTTAATATTTGGTCGCATATCCTTTGCATGCCATGACTTCCTGATGTCTGTGACCCAACAACATCTAAAGATTCTTGATATCTTATTTTCTGGTACTCTTACAAGCGATACTATAACGTCTCTGCATTTAAATGGATCTCTATGGGAATTGGGGGGTGGGACTAGATTTAGCAGTAAACTATGCTGGAACAGTATGGAATACATGGTTGGTAAAATGGCTGTAAGTCATCAAGGGTCTGAGGTATCAAACGAGCCTCAAACCATCACTCTGCTGCCAGGTATGCAGTAGATATGTATGGATCACTTTAAAGGTATACTATGTATTTTCATTGTAAACAACTCGTTCTTTGTTTACATTCAAATTTTCTCCCCAGAAAACATTGTATGTGTCCTTGTGGTCTAATGAACATGTTGAATGTATTTCCTACCTCATAAGTCGTTCGCAAAGTGTTTTTTTGTTGATGTTTTGAATGTTACGCTGTTGACATCCCGCCGCCATTTTTAAAGCCAGAAACAGCTAAAATGGTGTAAACGTCATGAATGGGCAGTTCCTGCTCATTTGATTGACATGGCCAGGCCATGTGGGCAGGCTTCCAGGTAAACTCTTATTTTAGCTTAGGACCGAAACATGCCTCACGCAAATACGCGAACGTGGACGGTTCGAACTACACGAACAGATGACATTTGTGAAAGACAAGCCAGAGCGTTACAGCAAGGGACGCTATAGCAGCAACAACAGTAAACAACTTTCTTGTTCGATCTGTGCTTTCCTCTGGTTTGTCTTTCACAAATGTCATGGCAAAAGAAAAACTGTTTGTGTAGCTTGAAGCGTCCACGTCCGCGTAGCTATTTGCGTGAGGTATGTTTCTGCCCTTACTCATTAGCAAGATGTTTTCAGCCGAGGAGGTAACAATATCATTATAAAAATAGCGCCCATTACATTACATTATAGTCATTTAGCAGACGCTTTTATCCAAAGTGACATACAATAAGTGCTACAGAACAGATAAGACGAAGCACATCCTTCCCATAACGTAGCAGCTATCGATAGCTAAGGCTATCTATTGTCGTGATGTTTGTTTATTGTTGACAATAGTCTATCATGTTTGACCAAACCTTGATCATGTAAATGGAGACTACGTTACATGCTCAAAGCATATAAGTTAGTAATCTTAGCTATTGCTCTGTAAATTTGACCACTGTTCATTTTCATAAAATAATTCTAAATCATAATTTTGTAATTCTGTTCGGTTCATTCTGTAGTCATCAACATCCAGTGGTCGCAGCCCTAGAGTAAGGGTGAGGGGCAGTCATTACATAAACATTACATTACAGTCATTCAGGGGAAGAGGACAGCTTGATCAGAGTGACCGTGATAGAGTCAACAGACTCCGGGAGGACGGAGCGGCACTTTATCACAAAATGCGGAAAATACAATCAAATCAGAAATAAATATTTTCCCAAAATAAATCAGAGATACCCTCAATTAAAAAATTTAACAGACATCCAAGAACTCCCCATCCTCTGAGGAGAGGAGAGGACGTGCTGTGACCTGGCAGCACAATATATAGCTGCCTGCCATCGTCTTAGGGACAGCGACTGAGATCATTATAAACCCATTTTAATTTTTTATATTTATTATATTCACTTTATAAGATCATATGTGTCGTTCTCATCATCATTATTATCATTTCTATTGATAATTATTATTATTTTTAATTGTACTTTATTATTTTACATTATTGTTATTTCTAAATCCATAATCAAAGAAAAGTTCTTGTTTTCATGTATGGTTACTGTTCATTTGTTTCTAGTCTTTGCTGTTTTGTATTGTTCAGTTAGATGTATGTCTTCGACTGTTTTAATGCAGTAAGCTTTGACAATACAGATTCAATGTCTTGTCATGCCAATAAAGCAAATTGAATTGACTTGAGTCCACAGTCAGAGAAAATATGTGTGTAACGTCACCACAATGCTCGTGCGTCGTCGTGCACGTCTGAGAAGAACATGTGATAAGCAATTTTCGGGGTGCCCTTTTCTCCTACGTGCTCAATATCGCCATCTAGTGTTCTGAAACTACATAGTATACCTTTAAGAGTCGTTTCTCCTGACAAATTTTCCTATTGAACTCTATGTAAATATAAGTCAGGAAAAGAAACCCATCAAGTTATCCATCCATATCTACTGTATTTCTGGCAGCAGATGGTTTAACTTGTTTGACTTGTTTTTCTCGGTCTTCCAGACATTGCCTTTACTTCAACAGTTCCCCTTAACTTTCATTACTTAATCATGTCTCTGACAGTGGAAATATCAAGCTGGTAGCATGTAGATATCTTCTTCTAGCCTTCCCTTGCTTTGTAAGATTCAAATATCTTTATTTCCCAAGTCCTCAGTCAGCTGCTTAGAGGAGCCCATGGTTGTTGAGAGTAGCCTATGCACAGCACTCTGAGAGGTCAGAGTATTTATTAAACTCTGGAATTTTCTTCACTTGGATTAATTTAAGGTCTAACAAGTCAATCAAGTTTGGATCAACTGGAAGGGTACGTAAATGTTTGTAAATGGCACATTGAATGTTTTATTTTTTGTTTAAACAGTTAAATTCAGCAAATAAATGGTAATTGTGAATTAAGATTTGCAGAAATATGTCATGATTAAGGTACCCTGTTGAGGTTGCAATGTGACCAGAGGTGCCCAAACTTTTGTATACCACTGTACACTAGATCACAGTACATTTTAAGTGCAACATTTTTAAAAAACGGTCCATTAGTACCTATTCCTGTCTAAATGTAGATAAAAACTACATATCCCAGCACCCCAGACTCTAAAATGTATCATAGCAACACTTTTTGCTTGAAAATATTCTGGGAAAATAGACACACCCCTTTCAAAGATCAGACAACATGGCTGCCTCCCTCTGATCCTCCTGCTCTCTCTTTGGCACCAATTTCGACAATTGTCCAAGTAGGTATTTGACCTTTAATAATTTTTTTCTTAATTCCAAAGATGTTTAGTGATAGAAAATTCCATACATTAAAAAATTATATATAATATACATGATTTAGAGCTATTTGTTTGAATGTTGCAAAAATGCAACACTGGGCTTCAATGGTCGTCTAATTCACACAAGAGACCCCACACTGAATCATGGGTAAATGCATGTCAAATGACTTGCAACAGAATTTATCTGCCTTCCTGTCATGACATATATATGTATATATATACACATATATATATATATATATATATATATATATATATATATATATATATATATATATATATATATATAGTCAAGCTGGAAAGTCTGCACACTCCTTTCACCTTCTCCATGTTTTATTATGTTACAGACATATTCTACAATAGATTGAGTTCATTTTTAGTCACAAAATTCTACACAAAATAGCCCATGATGACAAAGTGAAAACAGGTTTTTAGACATTTGTGCTAATTTATTAAAAATCAAAATGTTAAATATATGTACACAAGTGTGCACACCCTTTGATATGACACCCAAAAGTGAGCTGAGGTGCATTTTGTTTCCACTGATACTGCTTGAGATGATTCTACAACTTAATTGGAGTCCACCTGTGATAAATTCAATTGATTGGACATGATTGGGGATTGCCAACACCTGCCTATATAAGGTCCCACAGTTGACAGTGCATGTCAGAGCAAACTCCAAGCCATGGGGTCAAACGAATTATCTGCAGACCTCAGAAACAGGATTGTGTCAAGGCATAGATCTGGAGAAGGGTACGGCACTGTGTCCCAAAGAGCACAGTGGCCACCATCATTCATAAATGGAAGAAGTTTGGAACCACCAAGAATCTTCCTAGACCTGGCCGCCCGGCCAAACTGAGCAATCGGGGAAGACAGGCCTTGGCCAGGGAGGTGAGCAGGAACCCGAGGGTCACTCTGACAGAGCTCCAGCGTATCCTTGTGGAGATGGGAGAACATTTCAGAAGATCAACCATCCAGGCAGCACTCCACCAATCAGGCCTTTATAGTAGAGTGGCCAGACGGAAGCCCCTCCTTAGTAAAAGGCACATCACAGCCCGCTTGGAGTTTGCCAAAAGGCACCTAGAGGACTCTCAAACCATGAGAATCAAGATTCTCTGGTCTGATGAAACCAAAATTGAACTTTTTGGCCTGCATACCAAGCGTCACGTCTGGAGGAAACCAGGCACCACTCATCACCTGGCTAATACCATCCCTACAGTGAAGCATGGCGGTGGCAGCATCATGATGTGGGGATGTTTTTCAGCAGCGGGAACGGGGCGACTAGTCCTGATAGAGGGAAAGATGAATGCAGCTAACTACACTGAGATCCTTGAAGAAAACCTGCTCCAGAGCGCTCTGGACCTCAGACTGGGGCGAAGGTTTACCTTCCAACATGACAACGACCCGAAGCACACAGCCAAGAGAACAAAGGAGTGGCTTCGGAGAAAGTCTGTGCATGTCCTTGAGTGGCCCAGCCAGAGCCCAGACCTGAATCCAATTGAACATCTGTGGAAAGAGCTGAAAATGGCTGTGTACCGACGCTCCCCATCCAACCTGACGGAGCTTGCAAGGATATGCCAAGAGGAATGGGCAAAAATGTCCAGAAACAAGTGTGCCAAGCTCGTAGCTTCTTTCCCAAGACGCCTTGAAGCTGTAATCGCTGCCAAAGGTGCAGCAACCAAGTATTAGGCTAAGGGTGTGTACAGATATGTAACCCCTAAATAACCTATTTTTGTCAGTAAAATAAAATTGCATATTTTCTAAAAACTTCGTTCAAAACTTCATTATTGGCTATTGTATGTAGATGTTTGAGGCAAAAAATGAACTCAATCTATTGTCTGTAACGTAATAAAACATGGAGAAGGTGAAAGGAGTGTGCAGACTTTCCGGCTTGACTGTATATTATACATACTATATATGTGTGTGTATATACAGTATATGTTTCTCCACTCATTTATTCAGGTTTTTCCTTTAAATTGTCACCCGTCTGTATATATATGATAAACAATTAATTTGTTTCACTTTTAAAAATTATTCTAAATAGAATGAGTCATACGTCCTTTGGTGGGCTATTTATGATTAGGGGCAGGTGTATTAGGATAATTAGTTTGTTGTTTTTTAATGGTGACGAAATGCATTGGGCCTACACCATCGATTAAAATTGCCATTTTAATTAGTCAAGTTGATTTACTTTTTATTGTGCTGTATCAGAGTGTTTCATGTTAATAAAATTCATTTAAAATATATATTTTACTGTTATTGAATCATCAATGCCTAATAATTTGTGGACTTAGTTAAAATAACAGTGGTGAAATATTGTAACCATGAGGACCCACGGTTGCATTTTTGCAACATTTTCACAAAATCCTCCCAAAAACAAAAAATTAAAAAAACTCATAATTTTCTTGATCAGAGGCTTCCTAAAAACAGTTTAAAAAGGAGAAAAACAATTTACATCAATAAAATCAACGCTTGGGTTTCTCAGGGTTAAGCACAGACAAGCTGGTCTATGTTGTATGCTGCAAGACTGAATAAGCACACTTAATCCATTATCTGGATGGCTGGATGGTCAAATGCCTTTGCAGATTAGCCGTTTTCATTGTGGCATTCTTAGTGGGTTGAAAAGCATACATATGTTCAGTCATTGTTGTGGTATTTCTGTGAAGGATACCGCCACGTTGTGAGTCAAGCGCAGTGTGGTGGAGATTGCAGACAAATTTGGACAAAAGCTGTGGAAAAAGAACAGAGACAGGACCAGATTACTACAAAACAAAAGTAGTGATTAATGGAGCCAAGCACACATAGCCACAGTGAAGCCAATTAGTCTGCCTCTATGAAGGCACTAGAAAAACTGTACAACCAAAAATTACACATATTTCTCAATCAATAAGCACAATGGCATGCTACAAAACAGCTTAGTAAGAAGCAGGTGCCGCAGTCTGCTTGGGCACATAATGACAATATACAGGAACTGGAATTGAAGTCAGCTGACAGCATGTCTATGGTGACAGATGAATTTACATGTGGAAAGCATACCAGGACACCATCAAAGGCATGATGTCCAATGCAGTCCATTTAACCTGCAGTGCCCACCAGCAATTTGCCATAAGTTTGACTTTTTAAGTTGGTTTTTTCAAGCATTACTCAATTAGAAAGTAAAAGTCCTGCCATGTTTTTCTTTCACCCATGAACTCAGCTGATTTCACTAATTGTCAAACTGTCAAAGTCACGTAGAATACCAGCAATTACTCAAAATTATGTAAAAAGTATGATGTTGATATTTTTTACACAAATCTTATTCTATAGCAGCACAGCAGGTAGTCGTGAGATCTTCCAATCTCCCACAGACGGAATGCGTCAAAGCGCCAAAGTCGGTGCTATGTAGCTGTGCTTAGTGTGCTGTCTAGGCAGGGGTTACATTGTTATATTTCTTGCACACAATATAATTTTGGCATGTCGTATGTGCCCCGAAAAGACCTAGCGCAAAAAAAGACCTACCATTAGCCCTCCCACCCCCATTAGCAGTAATTGTCACACCCGTGAGCTGCCGTCTGAGCTAAATACATTATCAACAAACAATTAGATAAACAACACAAAAAAATGAGTGAGGAAAGACAAGAAGAAACTGAAGCTTCAACCTCAATTTCCTCAACAGCAGAATTAATTCCTCAGAGGAAATGGTCCGGTTTTAGAAAACATGATGCACAACAGAGCACCGCTTGTGTAAACATGATGCACAACAGAGCACCGCTTGTGTAAACATGATGCACATCAGAGCACCGCTTGTGTAAACATGATGCACATCAGAGCACCGCTTGTGTAAACATGATGAACAACAGAGCACCGCTTGTGTAAACATGATGCACATCAGAGTACCGCTTGTGTAAACATGATGCACATCAGAGCACCGCTTGTGTAAACATGATGCACAACAGAGCACCGCTTGTGTAAACATGATGCACATCAGAGCACCGCTTGTGTGGAATAAGTTCAACTTCAAAAGCATTTCAAATAAGTAGTGAAGAAAGTTATTTCACTAAGCATGTTAATACTGAAGCATTTAAGTTATCTAAGTTACGAATCATTCATTCCACCTTTTTTTTTTTTTTACCCACCACCCCCCTAATGGGAGGGGTCAACTGCATTTATTTATTAATTTTTTCCCCTTTTGGGATTGATAATGATTATTTTGATAAATGAGGGTGTAATAGTGAAGATGAAAATATAATATATACGTAGAAAGTAGTTGCGGTCAGAGGAAGAGAAAAAATCTAGAAGAATCTAGTAAAGAACATTGGATAATTACATTTTTCCTCCCTTCTAAATTTTGATATTCGTACATTCATACTTACATACACGACATGGCCAAAAGTATGTGGACACCTGCTCATCCAACATCAATCAATCAATCAATATTTATTTATATAG
This sequence comes from Synaphobranchus kaupii, assembly GCA_029718625.1. NCBI lineage: Eukaryota > Metazoa > Chordata > Actinopteri > Anguilliformes > Synaphobranchidae > Synaphobranchus > Synaphobranchus kaupii. Next base: position 31,492,603 of record CM056376.1, read on the forward strand.
CGCATTTCACAACCAGTTGTCACAATATGCTTCACAGAAAAACCCTGCCTAAGCCCCACAAGAGCAAGCCAAAGGCAACAGCGGCAAGGAAAGACTCCCTGGTGGTAAATAAGAACAAACCTTGGGAGGAACCAGACTCAAGGGGGGAACCCATCCTCCTCTGGTCGACTCAGGGTCTAGGTCTTAATGACCAACATGGTCAAATCAGCCAATGTTCATGTTAATAGAATTAGCAGCAGCTAGATGACAGTCCAGATGTGGCAGCAAGGATGGTGGGGAACCGGGTGGCGATAGCGGCGGGAGCAGCGGGCAGTGGAGGTGGGGAGGGGAGGGGCAAGCGGCGGACAGCAGCGGTGAAGGAGTCCAGTTGACATCTCATTTCAAAACCATGGGCATTAATATGTAGTTAGACCCCCCTGTGCTGCTATAACAGCCTCCACTCTACTGGCAAGACACTAGATGCTGGAACATTGCTCTGTGAATTTGCTTCCGTTCAGCCAGATGATCATTAGTGAGATCGGGCACTGATGTTGGGCGATTAGCAGCCGGCTTTCCAATTGATCCCAAAGGTGTTTGATGGGGCTGAGGTCAGGGCTCTGTGCAGGCCAGTCAAGTTCTTCCACACTGATCCAGACAAACCATATCTGTATAGATCTCACTTTGTGCATGCGGGCATTGTCATCCTGAAACAGGAAAGGGCCTTCCCTAAACTGTCGTCACAAAATTCGAAGCACAGAATTGTCTAGAATGTCATTGTATGCTGTAGCATTAAGATTGGCCTTCCCTATAACTAAGGGGCCTAGCCCAAACCATGAAAAAAAGCCTCAGACCAGTCCAGATACTTTTGGCCATATAGTGTACCTACATACAGAACCAAAATAACAAAAAATGTGTCACTGTCCAATGAATTATGGTGCTCACTGTATGTATTTTTTCACTTTATTGTTTATCCATCTACTCAAATAATATAAAGTGCATGTGGTGTGTCAAAACAGATACTGTCAAACTGTGTCCAACTTAAAATCTTTCAAGCAAAAGCTGATTTTGATGGCAAATTGTTTTCACTATTACACATCACCAATGATTAACAAGAAATTCTGTTGAATATGTAAAATATTGTGTGTTATTAGTGGTTTGAACATTGACAGGATCAATCTAAAAAAATTGAATGTTGGCACTGCAGGGATATTGTTCTGGAACACTGGCATTGAATGAGTTGAAATAATATTAATGTGCCCAATCTATGTGTTATGTGCTGCTGGCAATCGTTGAATAACACTCCGCAACAAGTGCCACTCTTTGTCTGGGCATTTTGAAAGTATACATTTAACATTGCTGGAATATTATGTTTTTGTCTCACTATAATTATTCCTTGGTTTACTCTGATTATTCTGTAATGTAGCTGTAATGGGGCGTGACGTGTGAGGAAGGAGGAGCCAAACGCAGCAAGGGGATTCTTAAAGCCCTAGGGCCACTAAGGCGGGAAACCCTGCAGATAAGGGAGGAGTAATACAACGAACACACACACCACAGCTACAGATCCCCAGGGGGGAAGAAACATTTTACAGGCGAGCCAACGGAGCACCGCAGTCCCATAGCCTTACCAGCAAAATGACCAAGCTTAAAATAGAAAGCCACGCCCAAGCCTCTCAGAAAGGAGAAATGCAACGAGGCGAAGGAACAGATATTTAACGTTCCACGGCTTAGATTGAGGCTCACAGTCAAACGCCAACATGTCCAAAACATCGCCCGGTCTCCCTAAGAGACGAATTGCACCGAAGGGCGAACAGAACTACTGTTCCGAACAGAATCGCCCAAATCTCCATACACGGAGAAAGAGCACAAAAGACGAAAGGACAGCTGCACCGAAACTATCGGCTATCTGACTAACACAAGCACAAACACAAATACAAGCCCTGCCTCTCAGTAAGGGGAAATGTAACGAGGCGAACAGGAACAGAGATTTAATGTTCCATGGCTAAGGTAGAGGCTCGCAGTCAAACACAAACATGTCCAAAACATCGCCCGGTCTCCCTAAGAGACGAATTGCATCGAAGGGCCAACAGAACTACAGTTCCGAACAGAATCGCCCAAATCTCCATACACGGAGAAAGAGCACAAAAGACGAAAGGACAGCTGCGCCGAAACTATCGGCTATCTGACTAACACAAGCACAAACACAAATACAAGCCCTGCCTCTCAGTAAGGGGAAATGTAACGAAAAACCCCGACTCACAACAAAGGGGAACGTAGTCCATGAGAAGGAGACAAAACAGGGAATAAACGTACCAAAGCTACTCACTGGCTCACCGTAACACGGAAATGAGTAGAAGCAAATGCCAGGACTCTCAGTAGAAACCAATAACAGGCGAAAGGGAACAAAGAACAGCTACTCTACACTTCTACAAGCTAAGCAACCTAGTAGAAGCGAAACGCCCGATCTCCCATGAGACGACATGCACCGAAGGGCGAACAGAACTACAGTTCCGAACAGAATCGCCCAAATCTCCATACACGGAGAAAAAGCACAAAAAGGCGAAATAGGGCAGAGATTTACGGTCCCAAACTTCTACGAGATAAGTAACTACCAAGCCAGTAAGAAATAAGCCCTGCCTCAACAAAGATGCGTTAAAATAGGCGAGTAGCCCAAATGGTACGAGTAACTCACAACTAACAAAAACACCACAGTACAAAACAATGAACAAACAATGAACAATTAATATCGAAGCCCAGAACAAAAGGAACATGGGCTTAAATAGCTCACCCGCAACCATGTGCAGCTGTGCAACGTTGATGAGAACCTCTTCGTGAGAAGAAGGAGCCAAAACTCCACCAACGAAGCAGCGCCCACTTGTGCCGACCGAGGAACACGACCGCAAGGGAAAAAGGTCACAAACCATGACAGTAGCCTGTTTTCATGTTGCATGTTTCATATTTCATTGCGTGTTACAGAGGCCGATGGACTTCTTCCCACTGTTTTGTCCCTACGCCCCACCCGACCCCACCCCGGCCCGCCACACGGACTACAATTGGACAGTTGATTACATTTCATTTCGGAAACCGCGCACTGCCATTGAAAAGTAATACTGTTGTATTGTAATAGTATTGTATTTCAGTATGAGCGTTTTTAGATAACACACAATGAAATACAATGCAATATGCGTTTTGTTTTTAATTATGGCATGATACATGTGCATCGTTATGTAAAAGCAAACGCAGATATGTATTACATTTCACGTTGTGTCGCTAAAGCGATTGCATTTAATAAAGTCACTGAAAATCCTCTGTACATTTTTATCTGCGCTTGTCATTTTGCTTGCTGCGTGTTTCTTGCCCTCAACAGAGGTGAGTGGGCTGGGTTTAGGATGGAGGAGACTTCTCTGATTGTAAACACAGGACCACAAATGAAAAACCAGCAGGCTTTTGTAATCCCATTTAAATTGGATAGTATTATTAATTAATATGAATAGTGTGACTGGAGTACATATTCCCGCTCTGTACTGTGTAGGCCAATGGACTCACAGATAAACACATACTTGTGATAGACCGGTTAGCTGACCATCTCAGTCTCTCACCCTTGTTATGAAGCAAACAAAAATCCTTTCCGGATAGACTTTTTTTCCTATACATCTTTCAACACTGAATCAATCTGAAGGATCTGTTTGTCTGATGGATTTGTTGTTTCTCCACAGCATGTGAAAGGTGTATTATGCAGAAGAGCTACAATATCAGTGAAAGAACAAAAAACAATTAGTAGTCAGGTGACTGTCAGAATCAAATGGCCACTGTGCTTTGAAAAAGTATCCTTGAAAAGCTGAAAAAATAGCTCTCTACAAAATGTGTGTTAATGACACAAGACCGTTAACTTGAGACGGGCAGTGGCCGACTTCCTCTATGTAAATACATTATCTTTCTTTGTTTTCAGTCAGCAACAGCATTAGTGCAGGCAATGGGAATCTAGTGTGCTTCAGGGCAGGTGACTATGGTACCTGCAGGTTTTTGCGTTGTCATAGCCGCATGATTTCATGCAGGTTGAAATGTTGAATAGATTAAATCACATGCAGTGCCTACAAGGTAGTGGAATATATTAACCATCTTGTGCAAAAGCAAAAGGGCACAAGTGGTTCAGGTGAATGCATGGCCAGCTTACAACTTAGATGCGGTGAGTCCCAAAGCCATGAATAGGACGAGAAGCCACAGGATCTATAGGAGAGAGCAAGGAGATGTTACAACATTTCTGAGGAGTTTCCCAGTTGTCATCTTGTGCACTTCACAAAGCAGGGTAAATCACTGCTTCACTTGCTGGAATTAATTTTGCCCTTACATGGGGGCTGTGAGGGTGGCTTGCAATTTCACATCGACTCCTTTGCACAGCAAAATTTATTATGAATTAATTTAGACCATCCAAGTCCCATCCGAGAGTCAAACTTATAAACCACCAGTTATGATTCATAAGCCACACCTTGACCATTACCATTGCTGCATGCTGCAAGTAAATACTGTCATCTGCCATCAAGACCACTATCATGAGTACTCATGGGCTGTGGAGGGGGATCTTGCAATAGTCCCCAGTATGGTTTCAAGTATGAAATTACTTATTTATCAACTACAGATCCATATGCAGTAACACAAAAGGGAAGGACCATGCCTCTCCAAACTTACAAGGATGAAAACAGCGAGGGGCAAGAGGTGGAAGGGGAAGAAACAGAAAGCCATGCGCAAGTAGTCAATGAATCCATCTTCCTGTGTGCAGTCAGGCGTGCTCTTAACAAAAATGCAGCGTTGGTCTGCACTCAGGTTCATGACCAGGTGGCACTGTAGGTAAACAGAAAGGAATAAACTCTTCGAAGAAACAGGTGCAGACTGTGAGCATTTGACTTGTGGAAGAGTTGTATCAGTTTCCTCCACGAACCTCTAAACACTGGTAGACTCTATGCCATGGCACACTGGCCATTTAAGGTGGCCCAACACCCTATACAAGACCCTGTGCAATTTTGTGTTCAGTAAGCCATAAAATAAAGATGTATGCTTTTACAAATGTATAAATGGGAAAATTATTTATTAAATTCCTTTGAGCTGGAGGACTGAGGGGGCGTGTTCCTTCTGTAATGAATTCTGATAAGTTCAGTTTCAGACAGCCCACTAAACTGTTTTAGACCAGCATTTGTTAGCTAGCTTTCAGAGTATGAAGGACTATTTGGACACACTGCTTTCTTTAGTTTGTTTCTTTAACTTCAAATTAAAGAAAAGGTGGAAATGTTTTATTCTCACCCCATGGTATCTGGTTTGGCCATTGTGTTGTTGTCCAGTATAACCACTGCCTCCCATCGCAACCTTGAGCATTCTAACATACCTGGTCCAACTACACAAAAGTTAGCAACTCACGACATACTGTAAGTCAATGGACTGCATTCACAAAAATTCCCATAGACATTAATTGTTTTTCAATGTTAAACAGGAAATATTCTTCAAATTTATGTAGAATGTGTATCATTGCACAGTTACATGTCATATTGCTTTAATATTATTCAATTTCTTATATGCTTGACTTCCTTTAGGCATTTAAGGGCTCAAACACCCGATTGCCGCTTGTGGCTATATTTTTACATTGTTCTGCTTATTGAAATATGACCAACGCAGTTTTACTGGTAACTTGCCTTAAAACAAGCCCACTTTCCGATGATTCCCGGGACAACGCGACACGTCATTTTACAGTGTCTAAACCAGCGACCATGGTGTCAGAATAAAACATTTCTGCCTTTTCTTTAATATGAAGCAATATTCAATATTTGCATTAAAAAAAAAACAAGAAACTGTACACTCATGTAACACAGTTTTACAATCAATATTATTTCCCTTTTTTTCCCTTTTTGGGGGGGGGGGGGGGGGGTTCTTATACCCTTCACTCCATCTCAGTTATTTACTTCCCTATTTTTAGTCTCCTATTTTTGAATTTCCTATTTGATCTCTAATTAAATCCCTATTTTATCCTCCAATTTATTTTATGTATCCTCTATCAGTCTCTAGTTCAATGGTATACTGTTTCATTAGAACAAGTCAGTTATATATATTTATCTTTTAAATCTATTTATTAATATTTGCTTTAGTTCTCCCGGTTTCCACAAAGATTTTATTGATAAGCTTCTAATCAATGAGTTATAACCTATTCACTATAATTTAAAACTTAGTTCAGTTAGTTATTAACAAATACCCTCAGTAGTACCTTTAAACTACCAGTTTTAACTAGCAGTTTTTTTTATTTTTTATTATTAGGCGTAGTTACAACACCAATCACAAGGTCAACTCAAAGGGGAACAATCCTCAAAACTTATATACACTTCGTTCAATAATCTCAATACAACAATATCAAATCAGTTTCAGCATCTGTTTCAGTACCCTTTCTCAATATCAGTGTGAATGTATAAATTCACAATACAGACAGCTTTGTGGAGTTGATGTTTAACAATTCTTCATTGTAGAAACAAACTAAATTCATTAAACCAAGTAATCTTCCGTTTTCTAAGTCACCATAATAAGCCGAGACAGAAGCGATGTTCTGTTAGCATTCAGTTGCATATTACTAAAGTCACCAATCACTCAAAGTTCACTACACAGAACGTTTCTTTATTGGGGTGGCAGGTACGCCATCCACCAAATTACAACCTCTCTGCATTTGAATGGATCTTATGGGAATTGGGTGTGGGACTACATTAAGCTGTAAATTACACAGGAAATGGCTGTAAGTCATCACGGGTCTGAGGTATCAAACAAACCTCAAACCATCACTCTGCTGCCAGATATGCAGTAGATATGGATGGATCACTTGGAAGGGTTTTTTCTCCTGCCTTATTTTTCCATAGAGTTCAATAGGAAAATAAGTCTGAGGAGAATCCACCCTTAAAGTGATCCATCCATATCTACTGCATCTGGCAGCAGAGTGATGGTTTGAGGCGCATTTGATACTTACAGCCATTTAGCCAACCATGGGTTCCATACTATTCCCATGTAATTTACAGCTTAATCTAGTCCCACCCCCCAGTTCCCATAGAGATCCATTCAAATGCAGAGATTATAGTATCATTTGTAAGAGTACCTGAAAATAAGATATCAAGAGTCTTTTGATATCCTTTTATACCCAATCATGATGGTATCACCTGTTTACCTGTGGAATGTTGCAAACAGGTGTTTTTTAACTTACCAGTCTATTTTTTTCTCCTGTCCCAACTTTTTTGGAACATGCTGCAGGCATCAAATTCGGAATTAGCATATATTTACAAAAATCAATAAAGTTGATAAGGTAAAACCTTAAATATCTTTTCTTTGTACTGTTTTCAATTAAATATACAGTATGTAGGCTACTGTAAAAGAGAATTTATAAATCACTGCTTTCTGCTTTTATCTGCATTTTATATACTGTCCCAACTTTTTTGGAATTGAGGTTTGTATATTTATTATTATTCTTAGTTTCCTGTCGTCGGTCAATTTCCTGTGAGCTGTTCATGCTAGAAACTTATAACTTGGAGGCATATAGATATCAGTAACCGCTACTCCCAAATAATATATTACACTAAAGTGGTTGCCATGGCAACGATGGTAAATTCTGTACCTATAAAAGGCCATAACTCCTAAGCCCTGTGTCCTAGATTTACCAAACTTAGTACACAGGTGCATTGAACCATACTGAACAAAAAAGTCAAGGTGACCATTAAAGTCCGTCTGGGTAGATTGTCCGCCATTTCGGATTTTCTGAAAAACCTTTAAAATCAAATTAAAGGTTACTCCCATACTCTAGGAAGAGTTTGAGTTTGAAAGTATAAAATGTGCTCCTGCCATAGACTTCCATTGTATTTGTAACTCTATGTCTGTGCAACCAACCTTCACCAAAATTAGTACAAATGTTTTAGAGTGGAGCATGTATTGGTATCTTGAATATGGACATGATTCAACATTGTGAGCATGGCCTATGACAAAATCACTTGTGGCAGCAATCTTGTTCATCCGATCAGTCTAAAAATGGCCTCACATGTAGAAGTCCCTCTGTTGCTACATACCAAGTCTCGTGCTGATTTCTCAAATACTTAAAGAGATGTCTTTTAAAGATGTAAAAGTACTCCTTCCAAAGGCTTCCATTGTATTTGTAACTCAATGTCAGTGCAACCAATCTTCACTAAATGAGGTACACATGTTCTAAGACCTAAAGTATTTCTATATAACAATGTCTTGCATATGGAAATTATTTATTTTAAAGGCTATATATATATATATATATACAGTGCATCCGGAAAGTATTCACAGCGCTTCACTTTTTCCACATTTTGTTCTGTTACAGCCTTATTCCAAAATTGATTAAATTCATTTTTTCCCTCAAAATTCTACACACAACACCCCATAATGACAATGTGAAAAAGGGTCTGAGCTATCAAACGAGCCCCAAACCATCACTCTGTTGCCAGATATGGAGTAGATGTGGATGGATCACTGCAAGGGTTATTTCTCCGGACTCATTTTCCTATAGAACTCTATGGGGAAAAAAGTCAGGAGAAACAACCCGTAAAGTGGTATGGTAATTGTGGTATGGTAATTACTAATTGGGGAGGGCTGTTTAAATAGTTATATTTTTTTATACTATTCTGAAACAAGCGGAGCTTTTCTGACCGGGAGGAGATTAGCTAAAGTTAACGCTTGTGCTGCATTGTCAGCCGTCTAGTAGTTAGCTAACTTATGGTATTTACTTGTTGTTCTACATGAATAGTCTAATTATTTTGAATTGTATACCGTTTGCAGGGAAATTTCTGAGTTGCACTGCTTGTTATCTCTATAGTTAGCCATCTACTTTTGTCCTATCTTTTCCTTTTGGGTCTGCTGTTTGACTGGAAGGAGATTAGCCAAGTTAGTTAACATTGGTGCTGTATTGTTAACTGTCGAGTAGTTATCTTTTGGTATTTATCTATACTTTTAAATGTGTTTTGCTACATGAAGAGTAAGGATTAGGAACAGAATATACTGATTTTTTAAAATGACTTTTAATAATTGTTTAGGGCTATGCACATTTATTGCTGGGTTTATAAAAGCCATAAATCTACATAACATGTAATTCTGTTGTTATACTTCATTATTATAATAGGTGATTGTAGAACAATGACTTTAGTGCTTTAATATCCCAACAATAGGAGTGTCAATGACAAAAAAAGGATTGTTCACCAAGTTTGTGTTTTTTCCCTGTGAAGCCACACCCACTTCCATTTTATCCAAATAGAAATAATTTTGCTGTCTGAACAAATACAGATACAACTACAAATACCACCTACTATCTAGCAACTGATTTTTCCATGAAGTCTTCTAATAAATTTTAAATGTCAAACATCAATTAGGAAGCTTGCTAGATAGCAAACTTATTTCTTCTGATGACAAATTGTTAGGCTACCATACCTACCATATATTAGGCTATCTTTTTGAACCTCAGTAAGATTATTTCACTGCTCACCCTGTATTGGCACAGTATAGTGTAAACCAGCTAGCTAGTTACCCCATCAGGGCAACAATGTATTCTGCACAGCCCAGCTATGCTTAATTTCTTTGGCATGTCCCCACAATCACTTATATAGCAAGACATGGCAGAACAGTCACTGTGGTACATTCACATAATTTGAATAATGACATTTATTGTGGTTACATTTTTTGTATGTAAATCGCCATATGTAAATCATTATTGACGTCATAAAGTCTTCAAAGAGCACTTCGAATCCCTCCAGTAATGGGCAGGTTAAGAACGTTTTTGCTTTTAGGAGGAAAAACGATCAAAATTTCAACAGAAAAACACGTTCTTAATATCATACGAGTGTATGAATTTTCTTTGGTTCTTTATTCATAACATAACCATTTAAAATGATTGTTCTGATTGCACAGGGTCAATCAGTGACTTTAAACTGGTTTCAATTATTTTGTTCACTATCTGTATGCAGCATTTAATCTAACCAATACTGAGCAGGTTATATTAAAATGTTACTCCTTTACAGTGTGACACAATGCATGCAATGTCCAATTTTGACTGGGCATAATGGTTTCTGTGTGTGCGTGTGTGTACTAGCTATATTGCCCAAAACAGCTGTAATGAAACAGCTGCAATCATACACTTACTTCATCAGCAGTCCCCTCCAGTATCATCCCAAAAAGTTTTTCTTCAAAGAACTTCATGTCATTCCTGAAACCTGTGTAATTTAAAGTTGCAGCTTTGAATGCTATGATCCCAGGATTCGACTGCACAGATACATAAAATGCATGGTAAGCATGCAAGGTCATATAGTGGCAGAACCAAAAACTATATTCAAATCCGATATTAAAATAAATGTAATTATTCAGTAGATTAACGTTTTTGCGGCTAAACTAGCAAACAACAGCAAGCTAGACATCTACAGCTGGAGTTTGTATATAGAGTGTGTTATGGTAGGCTACTAATACTTAACCGTTCCTATCGAATCGATAGCTATAAACTGTGCTAAATGTGTCTTCCTTATGCGAAGATCGATTTGAGTATGCAATTAGATGATACCATCTTAAACCAGGTCTAAGGGGAATTCTCAGAAATATAGATGCATTGTACAAACTACCTGTAGACCTGAAGCACAGTGAAGTCCTCTTATCACGTTTTAGTCACCCTCTTCCGCTAAAGTTTCCAGGTAGTTATGAAACAGAGATTTGTGCTCATATCCACAAACGTGTTACCGGTACTACGTTCCTCACTTAAAAAAAGATCTCAGAAATGTTTTTAAGTATAACATTAAAATACGACATTTACGCATTTTCAATACCTATAACAACAGCGTAGCTCTCCTTGCCAGGCTTCGTTCTTCCATATCTGCTGACATGTATATCAATACAGAACAGCACGCCCTCACCCTAGTGAAGCACCCGGAAGTAAGCCTGTACTGCGCATGTCTGTGTTGTGAGTACAAAACTGGCTTTGGCTGTGTCCGAATCAGAGGCCTGACAACTCAAGGGTAAAAGAGAGGGAGATCTTGTTCTTCTCTGCGCTCATGCTATCTGTGTCTGTCTGCAGTTGGGTGTGTTTGTGTGAGACAGAAATCCTGACCCACACGAACATCCCGTTGTTGCCAGATGAAACTGTAAGCATTATACATACTTTCTCCTGAGTGCAATAGGAAAATGATTCAGGAGAAATAACCCTTAAAGTGATCCATCCATATCTATTGCATATCTGGCAGCAGGTATCTCAGACCCTTGATGACTTACAGCCATTTAGCCAACCATGGATTCCGTACTATTCCTGTGTAATTTACAGCTTAATCTAGTCTCACTCTCACCCCCCAATTCCCATAGAGATCCATTCAAATGCAGAGATGGTATAGTATTGCTTGTAAGAAGTACCTGAAAATAAGATATCAAGAGTCTTTTGATATGCATCACCAGTCATGATAGCATCACCTGTTTACCTGTGGAATGTTCCAAACTTTCCAGTTTTTTTTTTTGCCCCTCTCCCAAGTTTTTTGGAAAAGAATTTATATTTAGAGTATATGTACAAAAATCAATAAAGTTGATAAGGTAAAACATTAAATATCTTTTCTTTGTACTGTTTTCAATTAAATATATGTAAAAGAGAATTTACAAATCACTGCTTTCTGCTTTCATGTGCATTTTACATTTTGGAATTGGGGTTTGTATAACCTGGTCATAACGATGTAACGATGGTCATTATGGCCAAACAGTTCGATTTTTGTTTCATCAGACCAGAGGACATTTCTCCAAAAAGTAAGATCTTTGTCCCCATGTGCAGTTGCAAACTGTAGTCTGGCTTATTTATGGCGGTTTTGAGGTAGTGGCTTCTTCCTTGCTGAGCAGCTTTTCAGGTTATGTCGATATAGGACTTGTTTTACTGTGGATATAGATACTTTTGTACCTGTTCCCTCCAGCATCTTCACAAGGTCCTTTGCTGTTGTTCTCGGATTGATTTGCACTTTTCGCACCAAAGCTCGTTCATCTCTAGGAGACAGAACGCGTCTCCTTCCTGAGTGGTATGACGGCTGCGTGGTCCCATGGTGTTTATACTTGTGTACTATTGTTTGTACAGACGAACGTGGTACCTTCAGGCATTTGGAAATTGCTCCCAAGGATGAACCAGACTTGTGGAGGTCCACAATTTTCTTTCTGAGGTCTTGGCTGATTTCTTTTGATTTTTCCATGATGTCAAGCAAAGAGGCACTGAGTTTGAAGGTAGGCTTTAAAATACATCGACAGGTAGACCTCCAATTGACTCAAATAATGTCAATTAGCCTAACAAAAGTTTCTAAAGCCATGACATCATTTTCTGGAATTTTCCAAGCTGTTTAAAGGCACAGTCAACTTAGTGTGTGTAAACTTCTGACCCACTGGAATTGTGATATAGTGAAATAAAAGTGAAATAATCTGTTTGTAAACAATTGTTGGAAAAATTACTTGTGTCATGCACAAAGTAGATGTCCTAACTGACTTGCCAACACTATAGTTTGCTAACATGAAATCTGTGGAGTGGTTAAAAATTAGTTTTAATGACTTCAACCTAAGTGTATGTAAACTTCCGACTTCAACTGTACATGTACCTCCTTCAGCTGCCAATAGATAACCTAGGGCCAACCTATTCTGCATCAGTACCGTCCTCATTGCGACCATTTCACTAGTTATGCCTTGCATCGATTTAAGTGTCTGATTAGCCAGTTTCTAAAGATTTAGACAATACCTCTATTTTCTATCTATAGCCAAATTAACTCCATAAGGTGGTATTAGAGATCCAAAGAATCTGTTGGTTTTCGAAATGGACCTTTTATGCCTTATTTGAATTAGTAAACCTGATTTAAAGGAAAACTTGTTCATCATCATTCTAATAGGCTGAATCGTGTAGGCCAGATAACATCCAACCTGCAGGAAGGAGAGGGTGAGCCTTTCCTCCACAGACAAAGTAAGTACCATTGGGGACTATCATGGCATCGCTGTACCAAGCACAATCTCACATCATGGATCATATTATTATTATCACTTACTCTACTGAGACAGTGAGTCCCGTGCTGGGGTGGGAATACACAGACACGCTCATAGTGTAAGGGTCAAATCTTGTGACATTAGGTAAAAAAACATCCTCCTCCTGATGTGTGTGCAATTCTTTTGAGAACAATTTAGTTGGACCAGTTCCAAATCAGCTTTCCATGGAACATATTGTACCACAGCTTTGCAGTTAATTGGATTCAAAAAGGGATCATCTTCAAATATTACACATTTTCCTGCGGACGAACGTGTACAGTACGAAAAGTTAGTTTCACTCAATTGGATATACATATGGTCTTGTCTTGGGAATTCCTAGTATCCAGTCTAGTCTTGCTATTTAAGTCTTGTCTTGTGTCAGCGTTAATTCGCCTCTCTACTCCATCTAGCTCTCGTCTGGAACAGCACTTCCTGCTGTTCAATTATTCCCTGCCTCGCTGTACTAACGTTGTCTGCTTGAGTCTGCCAAACTGCAGTTGTTTGCTATCCCTGCCTGTGTTGCTGTTTCCTGCCATCCATCTGACGTGTGTGCATGCAGCCGGGGCTCCAGCTCCACCACTCTGCGGCGGTGCCCGCCTCCTGCCTGTGCTGCTGCTGCTGCTGCTGCTGCTGTTGCTGCTGCCCTGCCGTTGCGCCCACGTCCTGCCCGGACTCCGCTCCACTGTCCTGCACTACTTCTGCCACTCCACTCTGCTCTGCTCCCTGCTCCCGCTCCTCCTCTGCTCAGCCTGTCTGGTTATCCGTCTCCATCTCCAGCCCCTGGCCTCTCCTGTTCCCGCTGCTCCCCTGCTGATCCCATTACCCGGACTGTCCGTCTTATATGTTCTCCCTATGCTTCAGGAGATCTGGTCGAAGCATAATTTATTAGAGCTACGCGCTCTGTCTGTCTATCTTTAAAGTCCAGTTCTTGGAACAATAACTGCCTTTGCCTTTCTCCCAATGCTTCCGGAGTGAACCCTGGTCGAAGCAATAAAATAATTGAGTATTGGCATTCCTGTGTTCGAGTCGTGCATTTGAGTCCAGTCCATTTCCGGGGTCGTAACATTACCAAGGCTACAGACATTTCCGGAATCACAGGAGCAGAGAACCCTGGAGTTACAGGTGCCACTGAAGGCATATAATCAGGTGGTGGAGATGGTGGAACTTGGAAGGTTATCTAATATATACTTTGCAAATTGGAGCAACACTGAGAGGGTCAATTACATTATTGGCCTTACATTTTAGTGTGCCCAGATGTTTGGCTATGCGATCAAACTCCTTATCTCAATATTGTCCACAGTAAAGCGTTCGTCATACACCATGTCATTAATTTTCCAAATTTTATGTTGCAGGTCACGTAAGTCATAAGACAACTAATACACATCACATGGTTGACCATTATTTCCAACTAAAATGCATTTAGACTGAACAACCCATTGTACACACGACACTGAATCATATTTCCTATGTTTCTCTGAATTGCTTATTTCTTTATTCAGCCACTTACATTGTCTAGCCACACCTCACTTCAAATTAAACCCGTCCTTCAACATCTGCTTTTCAACTTGTGGCTTTTTAGTCTCCAGCACCAATTTCACAATGCTAGCACTACTAAATTCACTTCTGTCAGATTCACCTTTAGAATCTTTCTCTTGGTTCTCTGAACAACTCAATGGGCCCTATCTTACACCCGGCGCTAAGCGGCACTAACCCAAAGGCAAGTGTCTAGTTTCAGACCGACGCAGTGGTCATTTTAGCGTCCAGTGCTCACGTTGTTTAAATAGCAAGTGAACTTGCGCCCATAGCAAGTGAACTGGGCGGGTTGGTCTTAAGATGAGGTGTGGCCAGAATAATTTTTGGTATTGATATCTTGAGCCAGCAGAGAGCGATTGTGCTAAAACCACCACAAACCTGGTCTTAAGTCATGTCGCAGTTGTTTCAATGTTATTTTAACTGCGCAATATGAAGATAGTAATATGCATCTACATAGGTATGTGCACAACGCGCGTATACCCTCCTGTCTGTTACACAGACAGGGGCGTGCACAAACATGCATAAAAATATCAAGATTACAATGGGGATTAATGTTTTTCCCCAAAATAAAACATTTTCTCTCCCGCACCTTGTCCCTGGAATCGCGGGAAATTGGGCTTGTTTTACGGTATTAAGCCACCAGTAAAAGCACATTGGTCATATTTCCATAAGCAGGACAATATAAAACAAAGGAAAATATGCGTAAACCTATGGGTTCCCAACCTGACAGCTTTAATGTATTGTGTCATCATTAAGGCAAAATTATGCTATATATGTTATTAATAAATATTAGAATGCACATAATATGAACTTTGGATGAAGCTTTAACTTCGGTAGCCAAAATTCATTGCCTGTGATCTGTCTGCTGTGAGAACAGCCTCATGGAATTGATATTTGACAATGCTTCATTGTATAATCAAACAAAATTTGTTAAACAAGCAGGCTAATTTGGCGTTTTCTAAGGTGAGAGGGAAGCCAAGTTCTGGCATCTTATGCTCAGCTGTTGCAGGTGTTATAACGAAATTAAACCGCATATATTTTGTAAAATAACAGCACTGGTGTAAGCTAATGGAAAAATCTTTCCTGTTTATCTTATTTTCAGGTACTCTTACAAGCGATACTATAACTTCTCTGCATTTGAATGGATCTTTATGGGAATTGGGGGGTGGGACTAGATTAAGCTGTAAATTACACAGGAATAATATGGAACCCATGGTTGGCTAAATGGCTGTAAGTCATCAAGGGTCTGCGATATGAAACGAGCCTCAAACCATCACTCTGCTGCCAGATATGCAGTAGATATGGATGGATCACATGAAGGGTTGTTTTTCCTGACTTATTTTTCCATAGAGTTCAATAGGAAAATGAGTCAGGATAAACAACCATGATAAAGAGATACGACTGTCACCAGCCAGTTCAGTTGCATATCCACTGGGTGTCACTTGCAAATCCAGTTGGAATGCTAAACTAGGCACAGTTACCAGCCTCGGTGAATCAAGCCGGCTTCTCATTTACATTAGTTTTAATAGGATACGTCATAAAATAAAAAAATAAAAAACCTTATAGGCAGTAATCGATTCACTTGCAAGAGACCTTTGGCTACCCACACACACTAAACCAAGGACGATGGACTTCTCCGCAGTGTGTTATTAACAAATAACAGTCTGTGATTCATACAGCTGTTATTTGTCAATATAGCAATAATAATTTTACCATCCCATAGTAATTCATTATGCTCACCCAATATGTGACAATGTTTGTGTTGTTTTAAGATTTCCACAGACTGATACTCCAACATCTTAGGGAGATATCTGAGGAAGTGAGGGAGCTAAAGTATCAAGTCACAATGAATAGCAGCATAATAGTGCAGAGCATAACAGCAGGAGATACAGTATGTTCCTCCCTGAAGACATTGTCCTTCCTCTGGCAGATAGGAACGTGCTGGAGGAATAGCAGCATAATAGTGCAGAGCATAAAGCAGGAGATACAGTATGTTCCTCCCTGAAGACATTGTCCTTCCTCTGGCAGATAGGAACGTGCTGGAGGAATAGCAGCATAATAGTGCAGAGCATAAAGCAGGAGATACAGTATGTTCCTCCCTGAAGACATTGTCCTTCCTCTGGCAGATAGGAACGTGCTGGAGGAATAGCAGCATAATAGTGCAGAGCATAAAGCAGGAGATACAGTATGTTCCTCCCTGAAGACATTGTCCTTCCTCTGGCAGATAGGAACGTGCTGGAGGAATAGCAGCATAATAGTGCAGAGCATAAAGCAGGAGATACAGTATGTTCCTCCCTGAAGACATTGTCCTTCCTCTGGCAGATAGGAACGTGCTGGAGGAATAGCAGCATAATAGTGCAGAGCATAAAGCAGGAGATACAGTACGTTCCTCCCTGAAGACATTGTCCTTCCTCTGGCAGATAGGAACGTGCTGGAGGAATAGCAGCATAATAGTGCAGAGCATAACAGCAGGAGATACAGTATGTTCCTCCCTGAAGACATTGTCCTTCCTCTGGCAGATAGGAACGTGCTGGAGGAATAGCAGCATAATAGTGCAGAGCATAACAGCAGGAGATACAGTACGTTCCTCCCTGAAGACATTGTCCTTCCTCTGGCAGATAGGAACGTGCTGGAGGAATAGCAGCATAATAGTGCAGAGCATAAAGCAGGAGATACAGTACGTTCCTCCCTGAAGACATTGTCCTTCCTCTGGCAGATAGGAACGTGCTGGAGGAATAGCAGCATAATAGTGCAGAGCATAACAGCAGGAGATACAGTACGTTCCTCCCTGAAGACATTGTCCTTCCTCTGGCAGATAGGAACGTGCTGGAGGAATAGCAGCATAATAGTGCAGAGCATAACAGCAGGAGATACAGTACGTTCCTCCCTGAAGACATTGTCCTTCCTCTGGCAGATAGGAACGTGCTGGAGGAATAGCAGCATAATAGTGCAGAGCATAAAGCAGGAGATACAGTATGTTCCTCCCTGAAGACATTGTCCTTCCTCTGGCAGATAGGAACGTGCTGGAGGAATAGCAGCATAATAGTGCAGAGCATAAAGCAGGAGATACAGTATGTTCCTCCCTGAAGACATTGTCCTTCCTCTGGCAGATAGGAACGTGCTGGAGGATTTTGATAAAAGGATTTCCCAAAACTCTGAGTTGCAGGAGAATTTTTAAAAAGTGCTAATTTAAAAAAATAGGAGTTTAGTGATGGGTCTATGCTAAATACACAAAAGCAGATGTAGTTCCCTTTTTGCAATGTGCATAATCAAGTGGTAGTGTGTTGTAACAACAGCAGGAGAACGATGTATGATCACATCCTGGTCACCTGTAATGTACTGTACATGTGACCTGGCCATGACACACAAACTCAACGAATAATTTCCTCTATTTCCTCTTTTTTAATGTCTACCCCTGATTTGAACTACATGCAGAGGTACAACTACCTCAAAAAACACTGAATTCTAAAGACATTAAATAAAAGAAGAAGTCAGGATCATAAATGAATGAAAATTCAAACCAATGCTTATCTCTCCTATGGTATGACACACTTACATGCCAGAGAGAACAAAGAAAATAAAATCCAGCAAAGAAAGGGAACCAAAACTCCAGAACAAAACCCATTTGTTTGTCAATAGCAAAGTCCCCCAATGTGTGTCAGAAGAGATTACAAAAAGGTTTGCCACAATGTCTGGAACCTGCTCCACAGGCAAACATTTAATAGGCCTGTGCGTAATTAATTTATGAGTAGGAGGAAAATGGAGAATTTGTATATATTTTATATTTTTATATCTTATATTTTTAATTAACCTGTTTGCTCAGGCCCCCTAGTGGTGTATAGACCCTGGGGTCTACATCACAAACATCGTACTGTACCATGTCAGAAAGCCTGGCATCATGGAAAATCTGCATCAGCACTAGGCAAAATATTGTTTCCACCGTTCTTCCGTATTTCATAAAAGTATCTGGACCACTCTACAGTGGGATCTACATGAGAACGAATCGGGTTGAAGATACTGGACATTTAAATATATTTAGGAGTTGGCTACAGTTCTTCTCGCACCACCAAAAAATCGTATACTATCACAGCAACAATAAAAAACACACATGGTCCTGAATATAGGTCAACTGTTATTTTGAATTTCTGATGTCATCACATAATAATCTGTTATGAAAATCTCTCATAAAGTCTGAAATAAAGTCATAACCTTAGCTACATGGTTAAAGCCAGACAGCCAGACATTCTGTAGTTTTTTTCTGCCTTTTCTGTTTATATGTAGTGTACAGTGTAAGTTTGAACACGGGTAGTGCCGCGGTGGTGCAGCGCTTGTCCGGGTGCTGCCAGATCCGAGTCTGGCCGGTGCCTTGATGGAGTGGCAAACTGGCCCGCCGCTCATGCGGTGGGTAGGAGGTACTCAGTGGGGAAGATCGTCAGCACACATAGCGGCTCCTTGCAGTGGTGGAATCACGGCCAGGGGCACGAGAAGTCACGCCTTGAAGGCTAATGGGGTTGCGTAGCAGCAAATTCTCAGCAGTACACAGAGAATTCAATCATACTAAAGGTACAATTGGCTACCAAATTTGTATAAAACTTTAAAAAAAAAAATATATATATACGTTTCAACACGGGCGAAATCTCAAAAATACGTCTGCATAAGAATTCGGCAATGATCACTTAGGTCCAAGGAAAAACCACAGCTTGCTATATATTTATGTGGTCTATTTGTCAATATCAGATCCAGGAGGATTGAATTATCAGGATTCTTTCGATCAGGTCTTGTTGGTGTGGAGATAAGCTGAGTTAGATTTAATTCAGTACAAATCATTTTTCAAATGGAGTGAAGTAAAGATACAACAAAACTATTTTCAACACCACCATGTGAGACCCTGTCTGTTCTGTAAGTATTGTAATCTTCCATCCAGTGTTATGACATCCTTGACTTTACTTGCCAGGTTTCTGTTAATACTAGAATTTCAGCATACAATTGTTTAACCAAAATCCAGGAATCCAGTTTATATGACTCCTTATATTTAGACGCATTATTCCAAGTCCACTGTGATTGAATAAGTTACTCGGAGTGTCAAGAGTAGTGTATTTATTATGAGATAATATTAATTTATTTTCCACACCAGCATAGCCTGCAGCTCGAGTCAAATTTATAATACAATTTATAATAAATGTCAAATATAACTGAGATAGTGCACTCCATGATGGGGCTGAATACAATTTCCTACTGGTAATTACAGTGTGAATAGGGAAAAAAATTATAATGTGAGGCTACTGTAGTAGGATCAGGATCAATTTTGTTGAATTTGGGACCACCACACGGGGGAACTAGTAAGTGTGGATGTGTGTTTTAGCAGTTCCGGGTTGTAGTGACCAGACACATGGGCGAGGTAGGTAGTCAGTTTCTAGGGGCATTTTCGACTGTATAAAATATATTTTCTGTTAAAATGCTCCCAGCCCGCTGGGATGAATTCTCTCTAACCATAGTCACGTCCGAACGGAATCATTTGGTTATGTGCTTTGTTGGTGAATTTGTTCATGTTAATTTGCCTTAGCCAGAATGTCATCCTGTTTGCAGTTATAGGTATTGAATGTGTTCATATTTGCTCTCAGTGTTAACCAGTGATTATTTCCATAATAAACTATTAAGTTTTCACATCATCTGCATCTTCCTTTCCTAGAGCTTCACAAATACTTACCGGGGCCGGGGCTCCGACGCACAAATACACCGCTCTGCACCAAGGTATATGCACCATTTAAATACTGGGTATGAACAGTCAGTCCTCTCAAGACTTCATAATCTCTCTGTCACCCTTAATTATAAAGGGGGGTCTGGTTTCTCTAACCTCCTGTTTTATGATCTCTAACCCTAAAATTCCCTTACACTTTGGTGACCTCGACGTGATACCGCTTACAGTTTGGTTCTGCGACATGACAATCTCTCTCTCACCCTAAAATTCCCTTACAACAGAGGAGGAGTTACCTAGGAGGAAGAATGTGCATTGGGCAAATCTTTTGAGCCAAGTAGATGAGTAAAAGGTTTACGGGAATACAAACACATGGGGCCCTATCTTACACCCGGCACAAAGCGGCGCTAACCCAAACGCAAGTGCCTTTGCTATCTTACACCCGGCGCTAGGTTCATTGTAACGCCTAACGCTTACGTCCTTTAACTAGCATGTATTATTACGCCCATTACAAGTGAACTGGGCGTGTTGGTCTTAAGATGAGGAGTGGCCAGGATTCTTTTTGGCGTATTGCTATCTTGAGCCAGCAGAAAGCGCTTGCGCTAGAACCACCACAAACCTGGTCTAAAGTCATGTCGCAGTTGTTTACATGTTATTTTAACGGCGCATATACTAAGTGCGTCTACATAGGCGTGTGCACAACGCGCGTACCCTCCTGTCTGTTACACACAGAGGCGCGCACAAGCATGACTGAAATATCTAGATCACAATGTGAAATATTATTATTGTGTAGGCTATATCAAAAATGCACAATAATAAAAGGTTCCATAGGTCCACATAGCCTACCTTTCCTTCGGCGAAGGGAAACGATGCCACATTACATTGCTCTCAGCCCACTCCAACATCCAGGCGATGTGCGATGGTACGGGACAATGGCTATCCATTAAATAGGAGTTGATAACACCTATATCAAGCCTAATGCGCGAATTGTCATTTACACCTAACGCGTGAATTGTCATTCAATGGAAAACTCGCGCACTGCAATAGACGGACTTTTGAGTTCTGAAAATGCGCTTCAGACGTCATTACAATACAGCTCTGTTTATCTAGGAATACAGCCTGTAATTAAATAGAATGGTTTGTGACTGAAAAAAGTTCAAAACCTTGTCCAGTGAATATTGCTTTTATTGTTTTTCAAATAGCCTAGGCTACAGCGGATTCGCTGTGCATAAATATGGTTTTTTCGATAGCCTATGGTTAAAAAACGGACATAAATGTCATCATGTTAACTGAATTGTAACCTTAGCTATTCTTCGTCCTTTATATTTTTTTAATTACAGTGACAAGGTTTCCATACCCTCAGCTTATTAAAACACCATTGATTTCACCTGTTATTCCATAACTGAACAAAAGATTTTAAAGAGAACTAAGCGGCGTTATCTGCATGTGCGCTTTACAGGAGCAGGTCTGTTTCCTCTGTTGTAAATCACACTTTTTACGGTCTTCCTGGGAAAGTGGATCGTTTTAAAGCATTACGCTACCAGTAAAATAGGTTGGTCGCATTTCCATAAGCAGGACATTATAAAATAAGGGAAAATATGTTGAACCTATGGGTCACCAACCTGACAGATTTATTATATTTAGTGTCATCATTAAGGCAAAATAACGTTATTTATGTTAGTAATCAAAATTAGATTGCAGGTAGCCTAATGAACTTCGGATGAAGCTTGAATATGAGTTCATTGCATAATCAAACGAAATTCGTTAAACAAGCAGGCTAATTTGGCATTTTCTAAGGTGAGACGGAAGCAATTGGTCGCTTATTCTCAGCTGTTGCAGGAATTACCGGGAACTCATAATGGTTAGCCCGAATAATATTGATCATAGGCTACTTTTGATCCATATAGCCATCATAAGCAATCCGCCAAGGTGGAAAAGCAGGCTTTCAAAGGGAATGGGATATAACATTTTGATTGGTTTATTGCATGTCACGCCCAAGATACACCTATAATTAATGAAGAGACAAGGTTCAGCCCAGTTGCACCTTGCGCTGTGCTTAGCGCCCAAAAAACACGCCACTAAAATAGCAAAAGTGGACTTGGACACGCCCTAAATGGACTTAGCGCCATGCGCTTAGACCAAGCGCCAAGATCGCCAAGATAGGGCCCATGTAGTTATTTAGAGGGTTAGAGATCTGTTCATAAAATATAATACCCAGGCGATCTGTTTCAAGGTCAAAACTAGGTCAAGAATATGACCATGCAGATGGGTGGAGCTGGAAATGTAACACAAAGTTGAAGAACTCTGAGCTGAATAAACTCTGTTGCAAGTGCCCTGGCAGTATCGTCAAACTGTAATAAATAAATAAATAAATAAATATCTTGAAGAATCAACAGCTCATCACACTCCGGCATGTAGCATCCAGAAGCGTCAACTGTTCCTGGCATTGGAGTCTGTGCCAAAATTAGTCAAATTATGCCAAAGGATGTTTAATGCCAATTTTCTAAAAAGTCAGACTATGCAGAAAATGTGAGAAAGGAGATGATGTGGTTATGGCTGTGCTTGTTAAAAATCAGTGTGCTAAAAAAATACTGCAGTTGTTAGTTCATGAATTTATTAATACATTTAACACTGCTAAATACATGAGCTGATGAACTTACATATATTTTCAAATAGGTAAAGAATATATAATGTAATAGATTAAAAAAAATAGAATTAGAATTGAATATAAAACATTCACACAGTGATCATTACTTATTATTTTGTGATTCTGTTAAAGGGGCAGTTCACCCAAAAATGAAATGTTTCTATATATGTGGAGTACTATCTATCACCAATTTTAGGGTTAGAGCTGCAACTGGCAGCCAGTGGCGAATTGTGTTGAAACTAAGCCCCAGAATACCGGCGTGTTTTGGACTTTGCACAGCTATACACAGTTGGCGTACTTCAGTAGAAAGTAGTTTAAAAAAAAACAAAAAAAACTGTGCAGAACAAGGTCTGTGGATGTTTGTGAGTATCCGTGTCATTATATTTGGAAAGATATGTTGCTGTTGATTTTTTAAAATGTAAATCTTTGGTGATTTGAACAGCGTAAACATTGGACCCTTTGAGGTCCATTGTATCAGGGTGATATCAAGAAGAGCTGCGTCAGATATCTATAAAACTAGTGAAATCTCAGCTAAACTATCTGGACAGACAGATAGCACTCCGGGTATATAGAAAGATAGCTTAATTTAATTTTTGGGTGAAATGCCCCTTTAAGTCTTCTTGAAATGAGAAGACTGATAATTACGACATGATCATTATCAGTCTTCATTTCATCTTTTACAACAGACCCCATGTGATTTTCTACTAGTCAGGAGGCAACTCATGTGATCAGTTATTCCACTGCCATTGGTTGACCATGGTTGAGGCTGACTTCATACACCAGCATGGCATCCTTGTCTGGTGTCTCAGGGCTGTACCAGCCACCTTCCTTGTTACTGACCACTGGACAAAGGTCCTGTTCACACCACCTGCAAAGAGATTAAATCTGATAGTCTGACCTTTCATTTCCAAGTGTGACACATCATCAAGTTCAGTCCTGAATATCAACCAAGATATTCAACAATTGTCAGTTACATCTACAGACAATAACATGAAAAAACAATCTTTCAGGAATAGTGTCACAGACAGAAAACCTGAGCTGGGTAATCATTGATTAAATGGCGAGGGGAAGGGCTTACCGTGTAGCAGCGTAGATGTCTGAGTGAGATGCCCCCTCCCAAGCAGCATTCTCTATCAAAAGTGCACCTAGAGGCACAGATAGAAAGGGGCATGGTAAGTTGTACTTCTTCCAAATCAAATCAAATTCTTGTCCCCTGTTAATTGTTAATACACACTACCAACTTAATGATACATACTTAATTCTAATTATTTTATGCACACACACATATGTATATATACAGTTGAAGTCGGAAGTTTACATAAACTTAGGTTGAAGTCATTAAAACTCATTTTTAACCACTCCACAGATTTCATGTTAGCAAACTAAAGTGTTGGCAAGTCAGTTAGGACATCTACTTTGTGCATGACACAAGTAATTTTTCCAACAATTGTTTACAGATTATTTTACTTTTAATTCACTATATCACAATTCCAGTGGGTCAGAAATTTACATACACTAAGTTGACTGTGCATTTAAATTTTTTATATTTCACATATCCTTTGCATGCCATGACTTCCTGATGTCTGTGACCCAACAACATCAAATGACTCTTGATATCTTATTTTCAGGTACTCTATGGGAATTGTGGGGTGGGATTAGATTAAGCTGTAAATTACACGGGAATCGTATGGAACACATGGTTGGCTAAATGGCTGTAAGTCATCAAGTGTCTGAGGTATCGAACAAGCCTCAAACCATCACTCTGCTACTAGATATGCAGTAGATATGGATGGACCACTTTAAGGGTTGTTTCTCCTGACTCATTTTCCTCTCTCTATGAGAGTTCAATAATGAGAAAAATTACTGATATTTTGTAAGCTCCTTGCGAGACATGGCTATCCCAGTAGGATGCAACCAAGAAAACTTCAAGGAAAACTTGCAGAAACAGTTGATTACCTTTGGACATGATTTTGAATGCGATTGGTTAACTCTGAACATACGTAGCTACAGCACCCCCATTATAAAATGGTGAGCACACTTATACAACCAGGGTTTTTTTCCAAAAAAATAGTTTTACTTGTTTTACACCTGAATTTTGTTGGTCGCAAGGTCACATTAAAGGTGGAAAAAGGTTTGACATGATTTATCTTGATTTCAGGCACAAAAACCTGCAATTTCAATACATATAAAGACTTTTTATATCGACTGTATGCCGAGGGTCCAGAGCAGTGCCTCTCTTTCTCCACACTTTCCATCACTCTGGTAAAGGTTTACCTTTGTCTCATCCGTCCATAATACTTATTTCCAAAACTCATCAGGCTCATCTTTTTATGCAAATTCTAATTTTGGCTTTCTGTTCTTGGTGCTGATGAGAGGTTTACATCTGGAAGTGTAGCCTCTGTAATTTGCCTCACTGTCTTGCTCACTGTCCTGGGATACTTTAACCCCTGATGCTAATAGAGATCATTAGCAATTACTGACAATTTAGGATTCTTTCACAGCTCATATAATCATGCTGTCATCACTTTCTGATGTCTTCCACGGACGGCCTGATTCCTAAGTTCTCCAGGAGTTAGTTTCTTCTTTATGGCATTCCATACTGTCGACTTTGGAGTACACATATCGGACCTGATTTATTAAGAGCTTTAGCATGTGCAAAACCTTTTAGCACATGCAAAACCAATAACATGACAAATGAAAACTAAAAGTTTCTGCACCTGCTAAAGGTCGTAGTAAATCAGGCCCATAGTCTGCAATAGCTCTAATTGATTTTTCTTTTCTTTCATCTTCACAATAGCTTTCTTGGTTGTCATAGTCCGTTCTCTGACCCTCATCTTGCCTTGTATCATTTAGCTTATAAAGTAGGCTAAACACTACTAAATTATATAACCTACAGTCATCTGAAAAAGTAAGTACACCCTCAAATGGTAGTAATTTTTTTATCTGGACACAAGTTTATTTAATTTAAATTTCTACCATATTGATTGATTAAGGTAAACTAATTCAACAAATGATGCTAAAAAAGATTGAAATGCTTAAGCAATTGAAATGAACATAAATTCAAATTCCTCATGAGGAAAAAGTAAGTACACCCCTACCTTTACTATCAAATATACTGATTAAAATTGATGTCTGGTGCACAAAACAGGTGTAAATGATTGTCCAATTATTAGATAATAATTTGGAAGTTCTATGCTTACATAAAAACAGACAATTTGTCTGGTTTGTACCTAATCATCGAGGTGTGTGCTAACATATCATGCCTAGGTGAAAAGAGCTAGCCGGAGCCCTGAGAAGAAAAGATTATTAAAGATTATTCTCATGAGACTGGAAGGGGTTACAAAGCCATTTCAAAGCAGTTTGAGGTAGGGCTGGGCGATATGGCAGAAAAGTGTATCATGATAATATTTTTTACATTGCTCGATATCGATAATTATAACGACATACTCTTAATAATGCTCCATTTAAAGTTTGAAGAGTATTATGCTTATGACTGAACCCTGAAGAAACCAGAAGGTTAATTATGGTTTAAAATAGAATTTTTTTATTTTATTTATTTATTTAAATTATAATTTTCTTTTTAAGAAACAACAGATTGACATGAGCGGTCAACAGAACCAAAATGACTTTACATCCAGTAATAAAATGCCTCAAGGCAAAAAATGGAAAAAGATGCACAAATTCTCTTATATATAGGCCCTAAGCACAGATTTCTCTGCCTTTTCTCCTCTGATTATTTCACATATAATTAAATAAGCATTAGGACCCAGCAGACGCCTGCTTGTGAGTAGTCTCAGCCGCTTTGACGCACTTCGTACGCAGCGTCTGATGCATTGGCTTGCATAAGCTGGGTAGGACTGTGGGAAACTGACAGTCAGCACTCATTGGCTAGCAGCACTGTCAATCACAGGAGTGTGTGCGTATTTCCGGCACGACGCGTGCATTGGGTTTTATCAGTCCGCTGGGAAACAAGTTGTGCTAACTAATCGGTAGCTAGCGAATGCTGTGAATCCATCAAGAACAAAGCTTGTTTTGGACCAAGACTTGGAGCTTAACGCTGGATTGAAGAAAGTTATTGAAGTTTACGACATTTCTTCGGTGTGACTCGTTTTTCTTGTAGCGCTGTTTCTGAATCGACCGCCGTCTGCATCGCCTCAATACATCACGGAATATAGACGGTCTGTGGTTGGTTATATTGCATGTCAATCAAAGGCACAACATTAAAACCACTGACAGGTGAAGTGAATAACATTGATTATGTCATTGTTATTTTGGTTCTGTACTCTAGCACTTTGAGTTTGAAAGTATACAATGATAATGAGGTTGAAGTGCAGACGGTCAGCTTTAATTTGAGGGTATTTTCATCCATATCGGATGAACCGTTTAGAAATTATAGAACCTTTTGTACATAGTCCCCCCCCCCCCATTTTTGGGCATCAAAACATATTGGACAGTTTAACATAATATAAAAATAATCTGACTTTTTAGAATAAAGTAAAAAAAAAAAAAAAAGATTTCTGGTAGTCTTACAAGCGATACTATAACCTCTCTGCATTTGAACGTTAGCTAAACACACATGGACACTCTGAGTAGCATTGTTTTGTGTGGGTGGGCACATCAGCGACGTGCAAGTCTATTTCTGATTGACTGTTCATGTTGTATTTGGGTAAGTAGAAGAAACGGATGCAATAGTTTTATCAAAAATAAATCTTATTGTTATCGTGGCAAATTTTATTGCAAAAATTATTGATATTGTTTTATCGCCCAGCCCTAGTTTTAGGTACATCATTCAACCGACACATCATATCCAAATGGAGAAAATTCCACATCACCAGAAATCTACACAGGACAGGCCGTCCCACGAAATTCACCCCAAGGGCTGACCGAAAATATGCTCCTAGAAGTCTCCCAGAACCCAAGGGTAACATCTAAGGACCTACAGACTTCACTTGCGGAGAATGTGAGCCCATCAGTTCAGATGCTGAAGCTGAAAAGGTCCTGGATCCTCCAACAGGATAATGATCCTCAACATACAAGCAAATCTACTACAGAATGGCTCAGAAAGAAAAAATGGAGGGTTATGGAATGGCCAAGTCAAAGCCCAGACATCAATCCTATCAAAATGCTTTGAGGGGACTTGAAGCGGGCTGTGCATTCAAGGAAGCCCTTTAACATCACACAATTAAAGCAGTGCTGCAAAGAAGAATGGCTGAAAATTCCTCCTAGTCGATGTAAGAGACTTATATTCAATTACAAGAAATGCCTAGAACAGGTTATTGCTGCCAAAGGGGGCAATACCAGTTATTGAAACCAGGAGTGAACTTACTTTTTCCTCACAGGATAATTGCACTTCGGTTGATTTCTGATAAATCCTTTAAAAGCATTTCTTTGTGTCCTTTGTTAAATTAGACAACCTTTAACAGTAAAAAACATTGGAATAAGGATCAAATATCCATGTCCAAATACGTCTAAAAAGAGACAACCTATCTGGGGGTGTACTTACTTTTTCACATGACTGTATACCCACATAGTGTGTTGATGAAAAAAATATGAAAATGTAATTTTTGAGTAAACTTACCTTTTAATACAGGGGTGTCCAATCTTATCAGAAAAGGGTGGGTGTGGGTGCATGTTTTTGTTCTAGCCCACCACTAAACACCTGATTCTACTTATCATGGTCTTGATTGAAGACTATGACTAGTTAATTATTTGAATCAGGTGTCGTAGTGCTGGGCTAAAACAAAAACCTGCACTTACAGCGGCCCTTTTCGGATAAGATTAAACACCCCTGCTCGAATAGTCAATCATAGTCAGTATAGTAAGACTTCAATACAATACAAATGTAGGCAGATATTCCAACAATTACAAAAATCTCCAAAAAGCACAACAGCATAGTAATTTTTAAAAAAGTTTTTGGAAAATGTGTATATGATGTCTGTAGCTGTACCCATGTAGATGCGTGCCAGGCTGTATGACAGGTCTCGAGCTGCCAGCTCCAGGTAACTGGGGGCCTTATGGGCTGCAGCCTGTACAAACTGGCCCAGCTTGGAGAGGGCACGGTCCACAGCTATCACTGGGGGAGCCAGAGCTTGGTTTCCTGAGGCAGCTTCTAGCTTTACCTGAAAATCAGACAGTGTACATGATTTACAGATGATGCATCAATTGTGCCATTTCAAACCTTCAGTCTCCACAGTAAAGCATGGATATATGGGACAGGACAGGACAGGAAACACGGGACATACAGGACAGAATTTCTGGTGTATTTGATAATCAGTCATATCAAGCACATTAATTATAAATTAAAAGGACAGAATAATATGTAAAATATATGTAATTCAGTTAATGCTCCCCCTCACCTTGACTTCTAAGTAAAAGGCCTCTAGGACCTGACCATGGCTCTTGGCCAAACAACGAAGCACATCCAGTGACAGGACATTTGTGGTCCCTTCCCAAATACTCAG
The DNA here is from genome assembly GCA_029718625.1 of Synaphobranchus kaupii. Lineage (NCBI taxonomy): Eukaryota > Metazoa > Chordata > Actinopteri > Anguilliformes > Synaphobranchidae > Synaphobranchus > Synaphobranchus kaupii. Next base: position 31,521,947 of record CM056376.1, read on the forward strand.
CACCTGACAAGGAAAGGAATAGGAAATAGGGAAGGCTTAGAATAAGGCTCGAGGAAGATATTTCCAAAAGATTGTTAAAATTATTTTCACACACTGAAGATTCTTGGGTGTTCTTCTAATATGGTTCAAAAACATAGTGCCCAATCCTGATTTTAGAAATGTACGCACTTCACAAACATCATCACTCAGGGTCTGTTGTTTTGGCTCTGTACTCCAGCACACTGGATTTGAAATTGAACATTTGTGACAATGAGGTTAAAGTGCAGACTTTCAGCTTTAATTTGAAGGTGTTTACAATCCATATCGGGTGAACCGTTTAGTAATTGTACAGTTTGTATTATATGGCTTGTTTACTGCTGCAATTAATTTAGCTAACGTTATAGCCATCTAGCTACTGTTGATGATTGATAGATGCTGGTGTTAGCTGGTAAACTAAATACATTGCAATCTATAGCCAGAAGTGTACGTTATTATTGCTAACTAGTTTAAATGAATACTGCAGACCTTTCTGTCTGCTTCTCTCTGAAATCAATTGGTTGGTCAGCTCTGGACAAGTGTACACTGTCAACTGCCTAGTTTGTTTTTCAAGCACTGCCTAGCTAGGTAAATACATTTTAATAAATATTTTCCCAAATTGGTTGGGTCTAGCTCATGACACCATTGTAACTGAATAGCTAGCTAGTTTGCTTGTTAGCTAACATTAGCGAGCTATCTCGATACTGCTATATAACAAACTAAAATACTACTAGCAGCCAGCTTCTGTAAGGTGAAACATTAGCTAGCCAAAATAACAAGTGAAGGTGTATTATTTGTCCACACGTAAACAAGGACAGGCTAGTCACGCCTGATTTTTTAGCCTGATTTGGCAACAATCTTAGAAGGCAGCATTTTATGCAAACTTTCGAATGAGACACGCCTCGATGCCTTCCTGCCTTCAAATGCTGCTTTCGAAGACAGAGCCACGGTGTCTCAGCCTTGCTAGTGGCATGAAAAGCCTCTCTGATGGGGGTAAAAAAAAAAAAAAAAAAAAAAAAAGTATGTTCATGATAAAGGTGTCCCATTTGCTCCATGAGGCACATTTTGAATAAACCATGGGTACCTGGGACACCTTCATCTTGAAAACAAAACGCATGCAGGCACGCACACATACACACTGGCCAAGTATAAAGAAAACCTAACACAACACAGTAATACACACACGCACAATGTATAAATACACATAGACACAACAAATTAATACACACATAAACACAGGCCATGTATAAAGACAGACTGACACAACACAGTAATACACACACACACACACACACACACACACACACACACACACACACACACACACACACACACACACACACACACACACACACACACACACACACACACACACACACACACACACACACACACACACACACACACACACACACACACACACACAGGGACTGCAAAATAGGATACACCCAAACCGAGCATTGCTTTTTCGTTTTCTTTTTTTCCCAATCTTAAATAAAGTAGCAATAGCCAGAACTCTCTTTCGATTGCAAAGGAATTTTGCAAAGGCGCTCTTTGGTACATGGTAATCTGTTTGGCGTGTACCGTAAACATGGCAACGGATGTAAACAATGTGTCCGCATCATGTCACTGATGGAGAAATTTCTGTACCGTCAAACTAAGTCCGTGCCGTTGTGCCGTCTACCGTCTGCTGTATTAACGGCCCTTCAGACTACAGATCTGATAAGTGCATTTTTGACTGACGAGATTTTTTTGGGGGGATTTTAAAAGGCAAAGCAAAATTGTTTTTAAAAAGTTCATAAAAATATAGATAAATGCAACTGTCTAAAATTATTTATGAATGCATTCTTTCTCTGTTAATACTGCCAATAGGCCTACATGGTATTTAAATTGGTACGTTTCTTTTTGGCATACTAAATAGACCTATATGGACTACCACAAATCTGGTCTGGTTTGTGGTAGTCCATACTGTGTACTTTATATTTAGCCATCTTTTTGCAAAGCATGATTAAAATGATTTAACTGACAATGCGCCCATGCAGTTTGGCACTGCACACCCTGAGCTGTACTGGGAACTACCACATTGAACAAATTCACAGTTAACACAAGTTATGAATGTAATCCATATTAATGCTTTCTCTGAGATCTGCATATCTCAGGTGTTCACTGAAATTTTCCTTTTAGAGCCTACCTGTGCATCACGTAACATTCTGGGTAAGCCTGTGTCTTCCATGTACCCCTGGCCCCCAAAACACTCCAGGCCCTCTGACACAACAGCAACAGCCTAGGAGAAAAGGGCACAAAGATTTTGGGAATCTCATATTATTGTATGCAGTGCTTGACATTAGTTTTTAACTTTTTACCTTGGACACATGGCTCAGATTTTTTACTTGTCTGATGGCTAAATTTACTGAAAATAAAGGCCCATTAAAAAATTAATAAAACTGACAGTGATTTGGACAATTATTGTGATTTAACAACAATTACAGCACAGTGTGTGTGTGTGTGTGTGTGTGTGTGTGTGTGTGAGCGTGAGCACAAGCATGCGTGTGTGCGTCTGCACCGTACACAAGCCTTGTTGGACACGTAGCACTTTGGGAAGTTGTCCTTCCGTCCTGTACATTAAACCACGTAGGTTTGTAAAGAGCTTCTTCAGCTACATAATAAGCAGTGTGCATTATATTGGCCATTATCATTAGCATTTAGCTACACAACGTTTGTCAACTGTCTGAAAATCAGCCAGGACAGTTAACGTTAGCTAGCTAATTTACCTTAGAGTTCACATTCACAGTCACGGTTTATTTCAATCTCATCTCTATGCGCTACTTTTACGCCAAAAGTCAGAGCGCACAAGAAATGAATTTGAGAGCAGAATCCACTCTGCTCGCTTACGGATTTGCTCGCTTACGGATTTGCTCTTCCAGCCATCAAATCTCGGTCCGCGCACTCAGATTTGCCCTGCTGATTTTAAAAAAAACTACATCCTCTCGCTTACGGATATTTTTCAGCTGCAACATTACTGCCAAAAGTCCAGCGAATGCTCGAAGAGCAAATCCGTAAGCAAGCAGAGTGAATTCTGCTCTCAAGTTAATTTCTTACGCGCTCTGACTTTTGGCGTGAAAGTAACGCCATATTAAAGGGGCAAAGCATTATGATTCCTTTTTTTTAATTTAATTTTTTTTAAAGGTGAACTATGCAGAATTTTTTGCCTTGCTGTGGTCCTGTGCACAGAACTACATAGACCACCGGGTACTTGACGGTTCACGCCCTTTCTGTGTTGTTTATTCTGGAGAGGAATAGCTGGTATTGTGTTGCATGCCAGTGATCTTCAGTAAACATGTAAAATCATCAGATCCGATCAGATTTTAATTTGTAATTCAGGATCAGGTAACTCGGAATGCTGGGACAAAATCTGGATGAGTTACCTGATCCTGGATCACAAATCTAAATCGGATCAAATCTGATTAAGATTAAAAGTTTTGAACTCCTGGGCCCAGGAGTTTATTTTTATTATTTCAGTTTCAGTGCATGTTTTGGATTGGTCCAAAGGACATTAAGTATAGTATTAAGTATTAAGGATATTACTGAGTCCCATGATACCTTGCATGGAATATGTGCAGCTCTTCCGTGCTAAACGCTAATGAAATATCTCATAAAATGAGAAACTCCAGAAAGGGAACTATCCCATTAAGAGACCAGTGTCATCTACATAGATACACACACTCATAAGCATTAGCCCAGTGTCATCTACATAGATATACACACTCATAAGCAATAGCTCATCATCCAAGTAAAATTCACTCCTACGCTTAGTTTCTACTCACAGATAAAGACCTCGTGGCCACAGACAAGCATATGTACCCGTTACCCCTCTTGGGTGGACCCATGTCCCAAACTATATTCTATAACTATAATTTCATATTCTGTATGAAGCATTTAATGTGTATATGAAAAAAATATTCATATGAATAAACTGGCAGAGATTTCCATGGAAAACAATGATGCTGTGAATTTCTCCCCAATTACATTTTGAGATAGATTTGTCAGACACGTCACCCTTAAATGAATACTTGTTTCTTGAGCATATATAGACATATCAGAACCACAACATAAAGTTTTAGTCCTATAGCAGAACATAACAGCTAAAAATAGCAGATGTAGATACCTGTTTCCCAGTGTAGAGCTTGGCCACAGGTGTGAGGAGACGGAGTAGGTGGCGCTCCAGTTCGGAAGCTAATCCGCTCTCCTCTCTGCCCAGGAGTCGACACACCTCCATCAGCAGCAGGAAGGCCCCACGGGTCTCCACCTGAACAGAGATAAGCAGAATAAGAGACTCAGGAGGGCTCTGCTGCGAAACGTCTCTCAGAACTTTCAACTATGTGTGAGTCTGAGCTCAGCTCATGCAAAACAGTCATACTCATAGCACTAAACTAATATGTGCATATAAATCAATGTTTATTATTATTATCAAATCCTAACTATTCTTGTTTGCTCTCTCAACATATCTACTTGCCAGTGCATTGTCTCCTCAAGGTTTTTTCCCCCCCAGAGTGGTGAATTACAAGCCAGGGTCCCTAAATTTCTTAAGTTACCAGGAGGAAAAGATGTGAAGTCATCCGACAAGGTTAAATTACTATTATCAGGGAATGTTTCTATCAATCTGATGACTGGCAATGAATAACTGTTACTCAATGATAATTACAGTCCATATCAACTAACATCAATTAACATTAAACAAGTTAATCTAGCTGATTGATCATTATTATTGAACATTATTTAGCCTAGTTGGCTGATGTTACTTTACTAACTAGTTTGTCATATTTTCAGAATGGAATGTGATTGGTATTAACTCTCAACTTAACAAGCTAACTACATATTTTGTTCACACTGTTATGGTTATGTTATGGCTATTCCATAAATGATCAGTTTGGCATTCAACATTCAATAAACCAAGGAAACTTGATGACTACGACTTGTGATTCCAATTATAAATACATATCACACATATCAAACACAATGTAAACAGAATGTCAAATAGAGAACATTGTTACAATAACACTTTCCCTTTGTACTTTGTACAGGGCTGTGTGAAATTATGAGAAGGAAGGCTCTGAATTGCTATAGGAAATGCTAACTGTGGGCCTGGAAGTGATGAATACACTGGCCCTATTTAGACTGCTTATGATGAAACTTTTCTACGCTGATAGACCAGTTATCTAAATGAGGAACAATAATACATGAAAGGAACTGCAACTTTGCTTCAGCGATGATAGCTCACAAATGCACAATAATTACCCAAATATGATATGGCTGGCTGTTAGTGCTGCTTTGTCCCCAAATAAGCCGGGGAAATTACAGAGGGGGAAGTGAAACCATACCATTCACTCCTAGAGTGTTCATTTGTTCTCCTGATTTATCAATACCCTTCAGCCAGTCCATGAACATTTCACAATTGAAATCTAGTGATGGTGAGCTGTCAAAATTATTTCTTCAAAACGGTAAATAAGCAGTACTGTATTTAAAACTAGGCAGAGCAGCAAAGTTTCAGGAAGAGCTTTCATTTTGCTCATTTTAATAGACTTGTTTGAGATAAATTGAAAAACTAAATATGCCCCATTGGACTCCGTTATAAAGCAGAGCGGAGTGGTTCTCGGGGTGACCAAAGCTCAAGAAAGAAAGATGTGCCAAAATTATTATTATTACCAATCAGCATGATGGAAATAGCTAGTAGAAATATGTCCAATTTGAAAGAAAAAAACAGAATTACCATTTAATAAAAGCATGGTTTGATGCACTTCCTTATCGGATTCTCCAGTATAAGCCATTTACAAGTCCCAGCAGGCTAAAAAGGGACAGCACAAGTTATCTGCCTGGAATACGGCACTCTGGCTTTTCCATCCATTCTAAGTGATACGATTACAATGATCTCAGGACATCTAAATGTGTATAAGGCGTACAGATGTCAGATACTGGATGTGGACTGGTGGTATCAATTGGTGTACTAAAGGCAGTGTCTCACCTCCATTCTGGCCATGGTCTGTACATGAAGGACATGGTCCCTCAGGAACTTTCCAAAGACAAAGCGCTTTGCAGCATATTCCCTTCCCAGCTGAATGATCCTGACAGAAGAGCGAGTGAAGCCTTACAATTACAGTATCATGGAAGGCTAGTGTGTTTAGACATATACATCAATGATCACTTCTATGCTTACTATATACAGATATCATTTAATTTCAAAGATCTTTACCCTTTCTAGACCCTGAGAAACCTGCCTTTGCAAATAGACAACAGATTTAAATGACAATGATGATGCCACAGCTCTTTCTCATTGCAGTCATGATACTAACGGGTTGATTATGGACTATATACGTTCTCCTTCAGCTTTTATTTTACTGTGTTGTATTATACTGTGTTGTACTGAGTATTCACATTGCTAGATATTTCGGTTATTCAATATATTCATGAAGTGTAGACGGTATAGTCATACCTCCACATAGCAGCCACGGCAGAGACTGCGTTGTGGATGCGGGTGATCGTCAGCATGCTGGAGATTGAGGCCACACCCCTCCCTTCACTTGAGATCTGGGTATGGGATGTATGGTACGTAAAGTATGGGATAAGGGGGAAAAGAGAAAAGAACAGGAGGAATATTTCTAATTTCTGACATTGCAGCCGACTAAGGCTGTTGTGTGCATTAAGAGCGAAGGCACAAGAGTGTACACTGTCTTTGAATAATTGGTGGCTAAGTTTTGATAATAGCTAAAAAATGCTTGTATTCAGCCAACGGGTCCTAGGATTTCACTCCTAAGGTCCTAAGTTTTCCATGGTAGTTAAAGAAGCTGACCCTATGCGCAGGGAGACCGTCCAGCAGCAGCTCTGCTGTGGGGACCTGCCTCGTCCCCAATTTGTCCTTCAGCCGCTGGACCTCGATGCCATTCAGGTTCCCCTGCTCGTCCCGCACCTCTGCATAGAACAGAGACAGTCCTTTGCTGCCCTAAGGGAAAACCACACATAACAGCTCATTTATGGAATTAGCATGGATTTCATGCCTAAATTGAGTCAAAAACCAGTTTCTAAATTGTGCTTTCTCATGATTTATTAAACGTGTGTTCTAATGAAGAGATGTGTAAATCACACATATTGATTTAATTTATAAATCAGATGTCTCTAAAGTGAAACCTGCACCTGCACAAGCTTGAGAGCTCACCCAGTGAACACTCTAATATCTTGACTTTTAATAACTTTAATAATCTTAATTGACTAGGAAATGCTCAGTTGTCATGGTTTTCAAAAATGCACTCAATGTGAACTACATTCCCCATGGTCTCTTGAATGTGAACATCAGTGTTTATAGTCTGCAATCATAGTTATATCTTTTACATTTCAGACCTGCAAAGTTGATATTACTGTCACATGCTACACATTTCAAAAAGGTTTCTTACTTTGTTGTACAGTGTCTACATTGTCCTTGGCTTGTCTTGGTCTCTTAAAATATTTGAATACATTGGGGTTAGCCTATATTAGGAGTATTTCTGGCTTTTTATTACTGTACTTCTGGATTGGTACAACTGCACTGCCAGAAAGTACAATTTGTATGCATGGTCTGGAGCTTGCTTAAAGGTGTGCAAACGTTCACATAAAGTTCTAGATTTTCAGCTGTTGATTTTGGTGAAGATATGATTTACAGTAAAACCAATGAGTGCATATAGATTTTTTATGAACAACGCCCCAGGTGGGCGGAGCATGGACACAACCTGCTTGGGGAATCCTTCCGCATCTAGCACCCGCCCCAGCGTTAGGGTCATGTCTGCATCCGTGGCGGAGGTGAACCACTTGAAGCCATACAATTTGTAGGTCCCGTCAGCCTGGGGCAAGGCAACTGTCTCTGTCCCGTTAGCTGAAGAGGGTAAAACTCATTAGAAAAGGGCCATTGGAAAATGGCCCTGTCTGCAGCATCACCAGAGTGGCAGTTCTGTGGGGTGGGAAGCATAACACCTGAAGGCAGGAAATGATGCATTTTCTTCTTCTGGATTTTTGGCTGCATGGGTGTATACCACCACCAACAGGGTAAGATGAGTACTGTAAGCAAATATGCAGTGAGCAGTCCATGCATGCATGCATGCCTAATCCATACAGTACGGAAACACATTGAAGACACGATAATGGCTCGAAATGACGGCAAATGACTGACACAAAAGCAATGTTTATTTAAATAAGTTATTTAAATAAATTGCACTTTCCCTGTACCCTGTACCCTGTACCCTGTACCCTGATGAAGTCATGTGTTGCCGACATGCGTTGGTGCACTTTTCTATTATGAGATAGGTGAATAATAAAGGCTTTTAAACTTTTTCACTAGAGATTGAGTGCCTTGGAGTTTTGTAGTGCTGTCAGCCTACTAATTTTAATGTTCTTCTAAAATTAAAGTAAGAAACACTTAAGCTTAAGCTTTTGGTAGAAATTATGATAATAAAATTACTAAATTGACGGAACAAATGACTAAATCGAGTGCGCAATTTTTTATTTTTTTCACCCTTGACACCTAGGGCCTCCATAGGTTTCAGTAGCAGCCAATACATACAATTCAGACATAAAATTCAGTAGCAGAAAATGTTTAATTTCCTGTGTCCCACAGAACATTACCATGAAATAAACAAAACTTTGAGATTGACTACACAGTATTGACCATACCCACATCCGAGCCCCCTTTCCGCTCCGTCATCCACTGTCCTGATGTCCAGAATCTCTGGGGATCACGACATGTGAGCCGTTGGAATGCCTTATCCACAGGCCATGTCATCCCCAAAGACTGCCACACAAAACAAAAACTTGCTGTCAGTTACAGTGATTGCAAGCCATTATACATTGCTCATCAAGTAGATTTTTAGACAATTCTCATCTGGGTCAGAAACTAAACACACACTGTCAAGTATTCAGACCCCTTGAATGTTACCAAATTTTTCCAGATTAAAAATGATACACCTATTTTTCCAATCAGTATTTTTATTTTAAACACATAGGGCCGGATTCAGAGATGGCCAACTTAAGTCATGCGCTTAAGTGCCTCTCCTGCACGGATTTAACGCGGGATGAGATACGCCGTATTCTAACCTGCGCTATGCAGGTGCGTTTCTCAAAATGTGGGTGGCACAGGGCATGATATTCTAATGACCTGTTTCTTGTACCTGCCCCCTGGGTTGCCAGCTTTCTACTAAAAAACATGTGTGTGGGGGTATACATTTTCAACATGTCAGTGACATTGCCTTTAATAACCGCATTTGCCTTGGTAAAATCCTACATTTGTGCATCGTATTTGGGTAAGGCAGGGAACGTATTAATCCGTCGCACTGATAAAATGATTATAGCTCCTATTGACGACTTGGATATACCCATCACACAATCAAATAATCGCTGCACAGTGGTTGCACGCAATATTATTAAGTAGCCTAAACAAATAAATCGTTGGATTTACTAAAAAAAAATTAAAAAAAGGTTTAAAAATACAATCTTTTTTTAACGATTTACCTAATAAAGTCATGTAGCCTAGGGTGGTTGAACATAGCCTATATGCGACATCTTCAACTCAATAATTTTGGAGAAGCTGTGCTGACACAAATCATCTCACTGTCAAAGCGAATATGATCCAGACACTGTCTATCAATTTATCCATCTAATATTGGTCTGGTATGATATACCAGACGGTAAATCATAGCCTACTTTTACCGATTTTTCTTTTTATGACAGCTGTTTGATAATTGTAAGTAGGCTAAGCAAAGGAAAATATAAGACCAATATTATTTTCAAAAAACATGCACTCATTCTAATATACATTTTTGTGAAAGAGGCTGTATTTTTCATAATCATCTATTGGCGGTGCTAGACATAAACTACCTTTTTCTCCCGAACAAAGTTGCGCGTAAAAAAATTATTAAGGGAAAACTCTGAATATGCATATCTTGTACGACTTGCAGACACGCCTCATTTTCATCAAATTTCCACCCCACGCACGTAATGCCGCGTATGTACTAGAGAGATGCTTAAAACAGCGGATTAGTCAAATGTCTGAATCACAAATAGTTTAAGCTACGCGGAATTTTGGGAGTAAGTCCCATTTGTACGTGCTTATCTCAACTCTGAATCTGGCCCATATACACACTTAGCAGTACATTTTCAAAGCCAAAATTTGTTATTTGTCAGCAGATATTTTAAAGAAAATGGTAAACTGAAATATTCGGCCTGCATAAGTAATCAACCCCAAACATAAATATTTGGTAGCCCCACCTTTTGCTGCAATAACAGTTTTTAAGTCGTTTGGGTTAAGTACCCACAAGCTTTGCACACATTTTATTCCCATTCTTCTTGGCAAATCTTCTGAATTAAAAATGATACACCTATTTTTCCAATCAGTATTTTTATTAAACTCATATACACTAACACAGTGGTCCCCAACCCTGTTTCTGGAGATCTACCGTCCTGTAGGTTTTCATTTCAACCCTAAATTGGCACACCTGATTCTACTAATTAGCAGCTCAATTATTATCAAATTATCATTCCAATCGCCTATTTCCATTCCTTGCATCCTTTCCTCGCTCTTTAGCTCTGCCCAATGGAGGATGCGAGGAAAGGATGCAAGGATCAGATACAAGAATGGAGGAATTGAGGCAACATGCATTAGGCAAGTGGAACGTCCTTGCTCAATCAAGCGTCAGCGTCATATTATGCTTGTGTGCTTAACTATAATGCTTTTTTGGTTATTTTTTCATGAATAGACATAGCTTTTGTTAATTATAAAGAATAAGTGTCATTATGGATTAGCGCTTTATAATAAATGGAAAGGAACGGTAAAATTGCATTTGTGTAGGGGTGTGTCTGCGACGTGGCAGATGTGAAGAGTGGTGGATAATTTATACATATCACACGTTCCGAGAAAAGGCTTTCCCAAAGGCTACACTTGTGTTTCCTCACTGAATGTCCTTAAAGATCTCGATCGATTTCCGGGTCAGGCGAGGACCGAGGGGAAGAGGACGGATAAAATAAGCGATTGGAATCCACCCTAGCTGTTGAATGAGGTGTGCTTTTGAGGTGTGCTGCTGTCAAATCTGCAATAACAGAGTGATTTATGGTCATTCTTCTTCGCAGGATTGCTCCAGGTTGGTGCTTGTGGACTGCATTTTTTAAATAGTGCCACAGATTCTCAATGGGGTTGAGATCAGGACGTTGACTGGGCCACTGTTCTTCAGCCACTACAATGTTGCTTTGGCCTTGTGTTTGGGATCATTGTCCTGCTGAAAGGTGAACTTTCTCCCAAGCTTCAGTTTTTTAGTGGAATGAAGCAGGTTCTCTTGCAGTATTTCCCTGTATTTTGCTCTGTCCATTCTTCCTTCAATTTTAAACAACATTAACATTTAACACATCAAGGCGTAACTGACTAAGTCTCTTATCCAGAGCTTACACAGCTTTTTGCATTTTTGCATAGCATCCATTTATACAACTGGATATATACAGAAGCAATGCAGGTTAAGTACCTTCCTCAAGGGTACAACGGCGTGTCCTGCCTTGAAATCATACCTGCGACCCTTCGGTTCGGTTACAAGCCTAGTTCCTTAACCATTATACGATGGTATCGCCCCAATTGATCTATCGCTATGCTCCTCCACAAACCAGAAACTGTCCAACACATTAGCAACTGTTATTATGCACACTGACCTCAGACAAGTGGCTCGCTCAAGGTGTATTGAAACCATTGGAAAGTTTGCAATAGCTGACTGAAAATCCTTAGAAAACTTAAGAAATTGAGTCACACAGGATGGGGAAACACTGTGGTTGGGGGTACCTGTAATACAGACACCCCGTACTCTGAAAGATTGGAGGTGGGCGGTCGCACAATGTAATGCTCTCTTGTACAGAGAGGAACATGGTTTGACTTGGCAGCAGGAGAAGGCATGCATGGATGTCTCAAGAGAGCAGAAAAAGGTAAATACATGAAAATAACCATTTTTATATGATCTTCACAGATCTGTTGAATTATGAAAGAGCAACAACAAGGATCTTGTGAACAGCGGGTTAACTAGCTAGCTACAGCAGCCATTTATTTGCCTTTTATTGCCCTCTTAGGACATCTATGCAGGTCTCTTCCCACTGCCAAGTAAAAAAAATTGTGTGTTCCCCTATGTACAAGAATACATTTCATTGTGTGACTCCCCATAGTGGTGTGGAGCACTTCCGCTGTATCAACTGGTCTTGCAGCGATTCTCCACTGTCACATTTGTTTTTGTTCGTATTTTTCAATTTGCAAGTATTTATAAAAAATTTTTTTTACACATTTGCAATGGCATTTTTCAGTATATTTTTCTGTTGCAGAATGATTTTGTTGTTGCATTTGCTTTAGCTTTTTGTATGTTTTGAAATTTGCATCATTTCTTGATTTGGAGCGCGTTTCCCTTTTGGTTGTGCTTTTCTTGATTTGGAGCACGTTTCCTTAACTGATGGTGCTTTTGCTTTTGAACTATGATCATCCTTATGGGCCACCGTACTGTAGTCTTGATTCTCACACCTTTCCTTCAGATTCACAGCCTGACCAATGATTCTTACATAGTGTGGGGTTTTTATCCAGAAAATATTTGTTCGTTTTATGGTTCACAGGTAGAGGCCAATAAGGCCTTGTAAGGCAACTTTCCAAATTAGGGGGAAAAATACTTATGCAAACAGCATATTTCAGTTTGTTTTATTAAAAATATTTTCTAACATAAAACCAATGTCACCTTAAAATAATACATTTTTAGTTTAAAAAATAAATAAAAATATCACAGAATTAAATTTCAATGTATAATTTGTAATTCAGTAAATTGTGAGAATTTGCAAAGCACTGTACCACACAAAACCTAATCTCAATACAAAAGCTTTTATATAGATGAAGACAATCAGATCAATGACAATCCTAAAGCTGAAACTAACCTCAATAACTTTGGCTGCTCCATCAGTCATTGCCAATGGACATGTGTAGAGCCCAGCAGACGGGGAGTAGAGATATATTTTCGACATCTGGAAAACCCGGCTGTGGAAAGACAAATCATCGATTTAGCATTAGAAATATTTAAGACACAGAAAATTTCAAGGTAAAAGTTTTTTTAATTTTTTAATTTATTTGACTTTAAATATATATTTAGATACATACAGTGCACCCAAAAGTGTTAGGATAATGACACATTTTTAGTTGTTTTGGCTCTGTACTCCAGCACATTGGATTTGAAATGGAACAGTGACTATGAGGTTAAAGTGCTTTCAGCTTTAATTTGAGTTTTTTTTATTTTTTTTTTACATCCATATCAGGTGAACCGTGGAGCAATTGTAGCCATTTTTACACATAGCCGCCCCCCCCCCCCCCCATTTTAGGGCACCAAAAGTAATTATGGAAAAACAAGCCAGGAGAAACAACCATTAAAGTGATCCATCCATATCTACTGCATATCTGGCAGCAGAGTGATGTTTTGAGGCTCGTTTGATACCTCTGACCCTTGAAGACTTACAGCCATTTAGCCAACCATGTGTTCCATACTATTCCCGTGTAATTTAAAGCTTAATCTAGTCCAACCCATCAATTGCATAGAGATCCATTCACATGCAGAGAGGTTACAGTATCACTCGTAAGAGTACTTTAAAATAAGATATCAACAGTCTTTTGATGTTGTTGGGTCAAAATGTGTGTAAAAATGGCTACAATTGTACACGGTTCACCCGATGTAAAAAGCCTCAAATTAAAGCAGAAAGTCTTAACCTCACGGTTCCATTTCAAATCCAATGTGCTGGAGTAGAGCCAAAACAACACTGTCACTGTCCTAACACTTTTGGAGTGCACTGTATAAACTCCTCAAAAAAAGTTAGGAAATTTGTGTTTGGTCAATCATATCTGTGTTGTCACTGTATTATTAGCATTGTATCTTATATCATTGGAAAGCCTGTGCATTTCTCTTTACAGTGATGTCCCATTTGTAAGGATCATACATTTGTGGGATGAGCAGCACAGCTGATTATGTGGGTGGGGTCCCAAGTGAAATGTGCCCAATTTCCCTGCCAATGGCAAACAGTGTATTCTCCTGTTGGTATTGACTATTGTTTTGAGTTGTTTGGGGTATTGGATGATTGAACTCTATCAGTAACAAGGAACAAACAAGACATATTGGTCATTTTACACTTTATTCATTGAACAAACAGTCAGGAGTCTCAGTAGCGGGTGAACGCTTGTGGGATCAGCTTGGGCGTGCTGTACGTGCTAGAGTGACCAACGCAACCACGTTGGCTGACCTGCGATGAATCCTGGATGAGGAATGGAATGCCATCCCACAACAATGCGTGACCAGGCTGGTGACCAGCATGAGGAGGAGGTGCCAGGCTGTTGTGACTGCGTATGGTTCTTCCACCCGCTACTGAGGCTCCTGACTGTTTGTTCAATGAATAAAGCGTAAAATTACCAATATGTCTTACACACACAAACACTGGATTTGAATAATATGAGGTTAAAGTACAGACTGTCAGCTTCAATACAATACTGAGGGTATTTACATCCATACTGGGTGAACCATGTAGGAATCACAGCCCTTTTTTATTTATTGTTTTTAACAGTCCCCCCCCCCCCCCCCCCTTTGCTAGATTTCTTGTGCATGAACTAATGATGCAAAGACACAGTTGAGCAGCCAAGTGTACAATTACTTTTGCTTCCCTAAAATGGGGGGACTATGTATAAAAAGGGCTGTACACACAGATCACCTAATATGGATGTAAATACCCTCAAATTAAAGTCTGCACTTTAACCTCATATCAATTGTGTAATTTCAAATCCAATTTGCTGGGGTACAGATCCAAAACAACTAAAATGGTGTCGCTGCCCCAATACATTTGCATTTAAATTAGTTTCCGCAAAAACAGATTATAAAACTGATTGTGCAAAACTAAAACAAATTTTGGTCAATTTAACAACGTTGAACTAAATGGACACCTCTCAATGAGAGTAGTAGTACAAAGTGGAAAGAAAGATGAACTGACAAACGCAGTAGGACTGGCACAAACTGAGCAACATTTTGGCCATTCCAGAGCCAGAAGTAATAGCAAACAAACGAATGAACGAGCCAAACGAACAAATCTTTTGAAAGAACGGAGCCAAAAAATGAGGCTCACCAAAAGGAGCGAAAGTTCCCATCACTAATCCCTGTACAATGGTCCATAATTAAGTCAGTACATCACTCGAATGGATCAGGGTGGGACCACCCACCACCTAGATGATTCAGGTTGTCAGAAAAAGCCATTCAAATGGACACTGTTCTTCGATGACCATACCTTCACATGCGCACAGGCAGGATAATGCTGGGTTGCTGAGGGACAGCCTATAGGTTTCCCCAGGTCTGATTCTCTCTTACCGACACGACTTCCATCAGCATTATGATTACTCTGCATTATGCAATCTAACATGAGCCCCTTTCACACATGGAACCTGTAACATCAATTATCTGGGTTAGGTAGTGACCTTCCCCATTCACACTATATGGAAGAGCCTGACAGATGTTTACCAGGGGAAAGTATTGCATAGCACACAAGCAATTCATGAGGCAATGATGACCATTTTTAATGGTGTTCTTACAAGTAAATAACAACACTGTTTATCCAATATCTTCTATGTGTAAAGTCTGATATTTATGCAAGAACTGTTGAGAGGGCAGATTCAAGTATTTACTCAAGCGGTTGTGACGCATTGTACCCCCCGCCCACCAGTCCATCATTACACCAGCTTCTCAACTCATTATTTTCAAATCATTTGTCAGTCTGTTGCACACTCTGCTGTATGTTCCACCAAACAGGAACCAGTTCCACTCTGATGAAGCTTATGTTGGATAATAATTAATTGGATAATAATTAATTGGATAATAATTGAAGCAACAGGGGACATGGTTTCACCGCGTTCCACCAGGTTGATGCCTTGATGTGTTTGGCTGCCTCCCAGATGGCATCAGCACTCCATGGCCCTTCCTTGCAGGAAAATATACCCAAACTTATAAGAACTTTCCTCTGATCTAGATTAAGGTGCTGTGCCTTGGCAGTGTTTTATTAGCTTTGTTTAAACATGAGATTGCTACAGTGAGTGGTGATTTACCCTGGAAAATTTCAGAAAATTACCTGGAAAGTTCCCTCCCTTTGCAACCCTAGTTAAGACACACGTGTGAAAGGGGCTTTATAGAGCTAACTTTACTAGGTTATTTCTTTGGGAAACAGCTCCGCTGTTCAGACATGCATATACACTTAGGCTAGAAATCAATGATTCAATAAATGTATTCTCAGAATATCACACCTTTGGCAGTCTATTTGATAGATTTGGGGAAGCAATTTTATGACTGTGTTGAAATGGATACCGTTTTTACTTTCAAATACCTCGAGTTACCGTATTGCCGTTATGCTGCCCAACCCTACTAGCTAGACTAGTTATACATTACGCAGTGCTGTCTTTGGGACTGAATTTGATGGCGGAGCCTGCATATCAATTACATTTTTGCCTTCAAAAAAATATATACAATAATGCACATGACAGACGTTTTTCATTACTCGCCTTGATGGCTTCCTTAGACAGGTTTCATTATATTCTGGTCAGACTGCCTGAAAAACATTCTGATTGAAGTGTATACATTTTAAGTTACCTCCATTCGCCATATGTCCTCTCATAACCAGCTGCAACCAGCCCTTCCTGGGCAGAGATCTCTTTCATGCGGGCCCAGGCAGGGCAGGTAAGGATACGGTCCACACGACAACCCCAAGCATCATAGTGCTGCAGACTAGGAGGACTGTCCTCACACTGTCGGCCCAGAACATCTAACTCCGTCACAATCTTCTCCCCAAACTGGGCCAGGTCTGCTCCGATGGTGGCCAAAATCTGGAATTCACAGACATAAAGACTACAGCTTTCGGGAATTAAAGACCTGGGCTGGATATTGTCAGGTGCCTCACAATACAATATGTATCTCAACATGGTGGTCAAGATATATATACTGATACACATAGGGATGTGAATTTGAAAAATGTTTTTTGAACAAAATCACTTATCATTGAGGAAAGCATCATTGAGTTAAACAGTTGTTTATTTTGAACAGTAATAGTAATTTAAAGCAGTGGTTCTCAAACTCAGTTCTGGGGACGCCTGGGTATTCTGATTTTTGCTATAGCAAATGTCTTGCTCAATTAAGGTTGTTGAAAACATGTGTATAATGCTGCATTCACGTCATATGGGAATTATGGTTTGAACGACTTGCATGCTCATAACAACTATGGAGTAAGAACGCCGTCAAAAATACGTATGCATAACTTTAAACATTCGTCCGTAAATACATTTGTTGTACACAAAATTATGTTTTTATAGGCTACGCGTAAATCATACATAAAATATGAAGTTGCGTGTGTGTGTTTTTATGAGAGTACGAATCCAAAAGCTACGACTGCAAAGATTTATGGATACAACTCAGATTTTTATGGCATTGGCTACGAATTCTTCCTTACGAATACGGATTCAAGTTCAGGTTTGTGGGTACGAGTCAAGTGTTAAAATAACGTCACTGGGGTCACAGGGGAAATTAAAATCGAAACATCGATTCCACCAAATGCGCATGCGTTGAAGGCGCAAAATGGCTTTGAAATCACTAATTGAAATGTATTAAATTAATTAAAATAAATAGGCTACACTTTAAATGGATTCACTGATGATATTACACCAATTACAGTATATGCAACTAACACGTTAGTAGGCTACACAGGATAATTACAACTTCAAGAATGTTCTGGACCAATAACGTCAGTGCACCGATCGATCAATAGGATAAGCAGTATGGCAAGCCGAATGAGGATTTATTCCATATCCCGGACCCTGATATCCAATTTACGGTTTCCCACGAGTTGCCCGCAGCTCGATCGGTTTTGTTTGAAAGGGAGAATTTATCTTTAGGCAGGAATATAGGCTATCGTAATGAACCAATTATTCGATGGGTACTGCTATGGGGAAACATTTAGTATAGCCTACATGTAAGATAATATGCTGTGCATTGTGTGAATGATTTGTAAACATAATACATGCTTTGCAAACATCATTTTCTCTTTTTTTTGTCCGCAGAGGGCCTTTTTTTTTTTGCATTCCCTTGAATTCACTTCGTGTGTGATCTTTACCTGTATTAAACATTGCAGCGTCTGACCACAAGTGTTAACAGTAACAGTGCTAGGGTGCACCTTGTGTGGTAGCCTTTAAACTAAACTGATATAATTAACTTGAGCTAAATGTTGCATCCAGTTACCCGTTAGATCATTTCGCTTTACATCCTTTACCCCCTAGTGTCGTTGCACTTTTTGTAATCGAAACTTTGTAATAAAGAATGATCCATTTTTGATAAACATGACTCTGGTGCTTTACTTCAGGTAAATTGAAAATTGGCATGTGCTACACATAGTTTTTATGAGTAATCGCCTTTATACAGTCTATGGTTGTAAGCCATTTTTGCACTGGTGGAATAAATAAAACTTTTAAAAATCGGGAGTTCACAAGTAGTATTTACGACTTGAAAGCTGACATGAACGGAATTTTCAAGTTGTAAATGCAGCATAAGTTCTTTCATACTTTCTTTCTTCCTTACACTTTTTAACACAATGCAGGTTTGGCTCGTTATCATTTGCTTTGTCTTTAGATACTTCATTATCTACCAAATGGTTTTAGTGGCCAGGTATCCACACCAAATAGGAGCCTGATTCACCGGATTCTTTAATTTTACCTGTTTTTACATAATATTTTGCAATATAGCACAATTTGGATGTGGTACCTTTATTCTTCGTGGCATGCATAGCTATTTTTGAACAACTTGTTAAAATTCTGGGATTGCAATTGTGGTTGGAACAAAAAACAGCATACACCAGGGTCCCAAGGACTGAGTTTGAGAACCACTGATATAGCAGGCTCAGTCGGCTGTGAGTCGACCACAAAAAATGTCCCCAGACAGCAAACCGAACATCTACAAACTGACCTGAGGCGGGAGGTTCCGACTGAGGTATTTTTGGAGTAAAGCATCTTCAAGAAATGGGTTCTTGAGAAGCGGTCTGTCCTGAAAGAATGTGCCGACGGAGGAACGTGAGAAGACTCCGAGCTCCGGGCGACTCTCTGTCCTTCCTTGGACATAGCCAGTGGACAGCAAACGAGTTAGTCTGGGAAACGCTCCGCTGGTAATGTAGGTACCCACCATCAACCTTGGCAAAATCAGTATACGTACTGCCATGGAAAGGGATCCGTTAGCTAGATCTAAGTTTTGGCTACAATCTGCAAATTCAAAAGATTTAAAAATACATTAGTTCTTTAGTTCAACAATAACCATGTGTACATTGTCCGACGTAATGTAGCCTACATTTCAAGTTTGCTAAATAAACGTGTCGTCTGTCGTCGTAGTAAATCTAACGTTAGCACTGACACACATTTCTCATAACTAGCATTAAACTGCTAACGTTACTGTAACGTAGGCTACTGTAAACTTCCCACATTGACCAAAAGAATCTATGCCAAAGTTCATGCGCTGCATAGGCTAGGAATACGTTAGTTAATAGCTACTAGCATGGCTAACCAGTGTGTCCATTATGTATGCCTAACTCAGCGAACTTTGTAAGATAGTTTATATTATAGGCTAATTATATTTTAAGATGTATGAAGGCTAATTAAACGTGTCCCATAATGTGTAGACTATGGGAAAACACCTGAAAACAATGTCATCTACAATTCTGACTCAGGCTCACTTGTTGATCTTGTGTTGTGGTAGCCTACTTTTCTCACACAATTTTCGGTAATTTGTCCAAAAGCAGAGAAGACGAAACTTGTTAGTGATCCACAGAACTGTAAGAACTAACGATCTTGGAAAAGATAAGGCCCTTTTCACACTTCCGGTTTGGTTTTTGTTTATTTTTTGTCGGAATCGCACTCAGCACATGCGCAGTACAGCTAATCTGCACACGTCATATGGGAAATCTGGGGTGGATTCCAATCGCTAATTTTATCCGTCCTCCTCTTATATAGGGTCACGGGTGTGTCCCAATAATCGAAAAATGCACCCTCCCTTCCTCCACTACCAAATCAAATCAATATTTATTTATATAGCGCATTTCACAATTAGTTGTCACAATGCGCTTCACAAGGAAACCCAGCCTAAACCCCCCACAAGAGCAAGCCAAAGGCAACAGTGGCAAGGAAAAACTCCCTGGTGTAACTAGCAAGAAACCTTGGGAGAACCAGACTCAAGGGGGGAACCCATCCTCCTCTGGTCGGCTCAGGGTCTAGGGCAGGGGTGGGCAACTCCAGGCCTCGCGGGCCGGTGTGTATGCATGTTTTTACTGCCACTAGTTACCACGGCTCAATCAGCTAATTAGTCATACACACAATCACGATTCACTCGTAAGTTACAGAACGATAAAACGCTACAATACACGCATACCGGCACAAGAACATTCATCAGCTGCTGTTCATATCGCGGATATGTAGATTAAAATATCAGATCATGTAAACGATTGGGCTAATTAAATAATTGCTAACTGGTGGCAGCAAAAACCTGCATACACACCGGCCCGCGAGGCCTGGAGTTGCCCACCCCTGGTCTAGGGCTTAAAGAGAGTGCTTCTGAGAGTTAAACTTAACTGGTTAGTCAATTCATCCAGCGATACTTCAGTGGTATTTTCTTTGCTTGAAAGGAATGATTCCGGAAGCATATCTATAAACTTTGGAATGACGTCAGAGTTTAACGACAGGTGTTGTGCCGTATTATGCACCCCTGCCGTGGATTGCACCCCCTCGCGGGAGCGCGCGCGCTTACGTCATTCGGTTTGAAAAGTAGACGAATTCGCTTCGTTTCATTATCGCACCAAGATAATATGAAGGAAATATTCATATTATTGTACCCTAATGCTTTGTGAAGGATATCCTTGTTTTAAAGAGGGTAAACAACCTTCGATTTGATATAATTTGAACTTAAAACACGTAATTGATAACGTGTAGGCTAATAGCTATTAGACGGAAATCCAGTTTCCTTATTCCACGATCGCGAATTCTGTGGTAATATAGCCCAGCTGTAATTACAAAATGAGCTGGAATTTTACTGGGGTTAGCCTGTATGTAGCTACTCGTAGCTGGGGAAATAACAGCTTCCTTATCCAGGAGATCCACTGTTATCAGTGCATATGCCATATATGCAAGTCAAATAGCTAAACTATTCTTGTAATGGATACTTGGCAGTACCCCAATGATCACCGTAAAGTATTTGTTGATGAATTTATTTAATAAAAAAGTATGTGTATATTATTATATGTGTACATGTGTATTATTATTATTATATTAAATGAGTTAATAAAAATGTATCCCCTATCTATCATTGACAATTGCAGGCTTAGACCCACCAAACACACAGGTAACATATACATTTCCCCAAATGTATGCTGTGTGCAGTATGTCATGCTGGAGCCAAAAAGCTGCTGCATGTCCTGGCAGGGCTGCTTTTCCAGTTGCCTGAAATCTGCTTGCCGTGAAATGCACCCCCTTCCTAACTTTGGCTAAGAAGATCTCACATCCATGAAACTCACAGTGGTAACTCATATTGGCTCCATATGTATGCCCTAAAAAGCATTTGATGCTGGGGTCACCAGAAAAATAATTACAAGGGGGTGCATATTCCGGCAGGGCTTGGATTTCCGCTTGCCGTGAAATGCACCCCCTTCCTAACTTTGGCTAGGACGAACTCGCATCCATGAAACTCACAAGGGTAAGTCATATTGGCTCCATATGTATGCCCTAAAAAGCATTTGATGCTGGGGTCACCAGAAAAATAATTACAGGGGGGTGCATATTCCGGCAGGGCTGGATTTCCGCTTGCCGTTAAATGCACCCCCTTCCTAACTTTGGCTAGGACGAACTCGCATCCATGAAACTCACAAGGGTAAGTCATATTGGCTCCATATGTATGCCCTAAAAAGCATTTGATGCTGGGGTCACAAGAAAAATAATTACAGGGGGGTGCATATTCCGGCAGGGCTGGATTTCCGCTTGCCGTGAAATGCACCCCCTTCCTAACTTTGGCTAGGAAGATGTCACATACATGAAACTCACAGGGGTAACTCAGATTGGCTCCATATGTATGCCTTAAAAAGCATTTGATGCTGGGGTCACCAGAAAAATAATTACAAGGGGGTGCATATTCCGGCAGGGCTGGATTTCCGCTTGCCGTGAAATGCACCCCCTACTAACTTTGGCTAAGAAGATCTCGCATCCAGGAAACTCACAGTGGTAACTCATATTGGCTCCATATGTATGCCCTAAAAAGCATTTGATGCTGGGGTCACCAGAAAAATAATTACAGGGGGGTGCATATTCCGGCAGGGCTGGATTTCTGCTTGCCGTGAAATGCACCCCCTACTAACTTTGGCTAAGAAGATCTCACATCCAGGAAACTCACAGTGGTAACTCATATTGGCTCCATATGTATGCCCTAAAAAGCATTTGATGCTGGGGTCACCAGAAAAATAATTACAAGGGGGTGCATATTCCGGCAGGGCTGTATTTCTGCTTGCCGTGAAATGCACCCCCTACTAACTTTGGCTAAGAAGATCTCACATCCAGGAAACACACAGTGGTAACTCATATTGGCTCCATATGTATGCCCTAAAAAGCATTTGATGCTGGGGTCACCAGAAAAATAATTACAAGGGGGTGCATATTCCGGCAGGGCTGGATTTCCGCTTGCCGTGAAATGCACCCCCTTCCTAACTTTGGCTAGGAAGATGTCACATCCATGAAACTCACAGGGGTAACTCAGATTGGCTCCATATGTATGCCTTAAAAAGCATTTTATGTTGGGGTCACCAGAAAAATTATTACAAGGGGGTGCATATTCCGGCAGGGCTGGATTTCCGCTTGCCGCGAAATGCACCCCCTAACTAACTTTGGCTAGGAAGATGTCACATCTATGAAACTCACAGGGGTAACTCATATTGGCTCCATATGCATGCCTTAAAAAGCATTTTATGTTGGGGTCACCAGAAAAATAATTACAAGGGGGTGCATATTCCGGCAGGGCTGGATTTCCGCTTGCCGTTAAATGCACCCCCTTCCTAACTTTGGCTAGGACGAACTCGCATCCATGAAACTCACAAGGGTAAGTCATATTGGCTCCATATGTATGCCCTAAAAAGCATTTGATGCTGGGGTCACAAGAAAAATAATTACAGGGGGGTGCATATTCCGGCAGGGCTGGATTTCCGCTTGCCGTGAAATGCACCCCCTTCCTAACTTTGGCTAGGAAGATGTCACATACATGAAACTCACAGGGGTAACTCAGATTGGCTCCATATGTATGCCTTAAAAAGCATTTGATGCTGGGGTCACCAGAAAAATAATTACAAGGGGGTGCATATTCCGGCAGGGCTGGATTTCCGCTTGCCGTGAAATGCACCCCCTACTAACTTTGGCTAAGAAGATCTCACATCCAGGAAACTCACAGTGGTAACTCATATTGGCTCCATATGTATGCCCTAAAAAGCATTTGATGCTGGGGTCACCAGAAAAATAATTACAGGGGGGTGCATATTCCGGCAGGGCTGGATTTCTGCTTGCCGTGAAATGCACCCCCTACTAACTTTGGCTAAGAAGATCTCACATCCAGGAAACTCACAGTGGTAACTCATATTGGCTCCATATGTATGCCCTAAAAAGCATTTGATGCTGGGGTCACCAGAAAAATAATTACAAGGGGGTGCATATTCCGGCAGGGCTGTATTTCCGCTTGCCGCGAAATGCACCCCCTAACTAACTTTGGCTAGGAAGATGTCACATCTATGAAACTCACAGGGGTAACTCATATTGGCTCCATATGCATGCCTTAATAAGCATTTTATGTTGGGGTCACCAGAAAAATAATTACAAGGGGGTGCATATTCCGGCAGGGCTGGATTTCCGCTTGCCGCGAAATGCACCCCCTAACTAACTTTGGCTAGGAAGATGTCACATCTATGAAACTCACAGGGGTAACTCATATTGGTTCCATATGTATGCCCTAAAAAGCATTTGATGCTGGGGTCACCAGAAAAATAATTACAAGGGGGTGCATATTCCGGCAGGGCTGTATTTCCGCTTGCCGCGAAATGCACCCCCTAACTAACTTTGGCTAGGAAGATGTCACATCTATGAAACTCACAGGGGTAACTCATATTGGCTCCATATGCATGCCTTAAAAAGCATTTTATGTTGGGGTCACCAGAAAAATAATTACAAGGGGGTGCATATTCCGGCAGGGCTGGATTTCCGCTTGCCGTGAAATGCACCCCCTACTAACTTTGGCTAAGAAGATCTCACATCCAGGAAACTCACAGTGGTAACTCATATTGGCTCCATATGTATGCCCTAAAAAGCATTTGATGCTGGGGTCACCAGAAAAATAATTACAGGGGGGTGCATATTCCGGCAGGGCTGGATTTCTGCTTGCCGTGAAATGCACCCCCTACTAACTTTGGCTAAGAAGATCTCACATCCAGGAAACTCACAGTGGTAACTCATATTGGCTCCATATGTATGCCCTAAAAAGCATTTGATGCTGGGGTCACCAGAAAAATAATTACAAGGGGGTGCATATTCCGGCAGGGCTGTATTTCCGCTTGCCGCGAAATGCACCCCCTAACTAACTTTGGCTAGGAAGATGTCACATCTATGAAACTCACAGGGGTAACTCATATTGGCTCCATATGCATGCCTTAAAAAGCATTTTATGTTGGGGTCACCAGAAAAATAATTACAAGGGGGTGCATATTCCGGCAGGGCTGGATTTCCGCTTGCCGCGAAATGCACCCCCTAACTAACTTTGGCTAGGAAGATGTCACATCTATGAAACTCACAGGGGTAACTCATATTGGTTCCATATGTATGCCCTAAAAAGCATTTGATGCTGGGGTCACCAGAAAAATAATTACAGGGGGGTGCATATTCCGGCAGGGCTGTATTTCCGCTTGCCGTGAAATGCACCCCTTACTAACTTTGGCTAAGAAGATCTCACATCCATGAAACTCACAGGGGTAACTCATATTGGCTCCATATGTATGCCCTAAAAAGCATTTGATGCTGGGGTCACCAGAAAAATAATTACAGGGGGGTGCATATTCCGGCAGGGCTGGATTTCTGCTTGCCGTGAAATGCACCCCCTAACTAACTTTGGCTAGTAAGATGTCACATCTATGAAACTCACAGGGGTAACTCATATTGGCTCCATATGTATGCCTTAAAAAGCATTTTATGTTGGGGTCACCAGAAAAATTATTACAAGGGGGTGCATATTCCGGCAGGGCTGGATTTCCGCTTGCCGTGAAATGCACCCCCAACTAACTTTGGCTAAGAAGATCTCACATCCAGGAAACTCACAGTGGTAACTCATATTGGCTCCATATGTATGCCCTAAAAAGCATTTGATGCTGGGGTCACCAGAAAAATAATTACAGGGGGGTGCATATTCCGGCAGGGCTGAATTTTCGTTTTTCATATAACTAGCTACCTTGCCCTACCATGTTTCAATGGGAGTGATAATCGGACATTTCAATTTTTGAATTATAACCATAGGAAAGGGCAAGACACATGGTATGCACACAAAAAACGCTTCAAAATACAAAACATTTTTCTAAAACCTTGCTAAGGACGTTCACAAATTATTCATCCCAAATTCACCCGTCAAATGATGGATTCTGAAGATATGGTTAAATTCATGTTTGTGCATTTGTATCTGCCACTTCTCTACAGTAAATCACCTGAAAAATAGCCTTATACTATTTTTAAGCAACATTTATTTATTTTAACACAAGTGAATTGAATAACAAATAATGAAGTGTCCATATCTTAAATAAACTGTAGGTGTCCTCAACTTCAGCTAGTCCCAGAGACAGGATGGCTCCAGTGAGCTATCATGTGGTTGAGAAGACTGACTGCTTCTTTATTGTGTTTATTGTGTTGTTGTCACTCCCCATATGCAAATTGTCTGTAAAAATCATATATGATCATCCTTGCAAAGTTTTATAAAAATCATATATGTTGATTAGTATTTTATTATATATGTGTATAAAATTCTTAGACAATCTTTATGTTTTTATAGGGAGTACCATGTATGTTAGGGAAGTACTTAATTTTAATATGAAATATATGCTAGTTCTCTACCACGTATTTATTTTATAAGTTTTGTAAATAGAATATATGATTTCTATAGGATTTTTACAAACTTTTTGCATATGGGCCAGGAGCTCATATAACCACCTTTATAGACTTTAATTATACATGCAGGCAAATTCAGGTATTTTCCATTCATGATTCCACTTATGATCTTCCATTTTGTCATTATTTCTTCATTCATTTAGAGATTTCGTTATCATTTAAATGATTAGTTTCTTGGCTTTATTATGAATATTGTGTTTTTATTCCACAATGATGCATGTTGCAGAAATGTTTGCTTTGCCTTTGTTTTCTTTTTTCTCTGTCCATTTAACTGGCTCCAGGTAACTCTTTACTCTCTTTTCACTGGGTGCAATATTTTACAGACATTTTTAAAACTGCATCCAATTTGCAATGATAGATCAATTTGGGGCACTCCAAAAAGAGAAATTCTCTTTCTCTTGCATGGGGTTTCTCAAGCAAACCCAACTGTGACCTACTTAAAAATGTGTTTGCTTGAGTTAATTTGTCTAATTTATTTACTAGGAGGAGAGTTGTATTATTACAAAGGACCTGCCAGGGCTATCAAAACAAAAGTGGTTTGTGGTGCCGAAGAGGCGAATGCAGTCTTTGTAGACTTCCATGCCAGCTCAACGGGGGCCCACTGTGGCCAAAAAAAAAACAGGCATGCAATATCTAAAAGATTCTTCTGGCCTGGAATGTCTGCAGATATTGATAAATGGGTGAGCAATCATCACAACAGCAGTTGGAATTTTGTTTTTAGAGCTTCAGTACACTTAACTTAAACACAACAAGAGACATGTATATATTCTGACCAAATTAAAGACAAATGTATTTTTGTATCTGTGTACCTGTTACTGTTAAACTGATTAATTCAAATATGAATTGCTCTTACCCAAATTTTTGTCTGCTGATGGTTACTGTTTTCATGTTTAAATGTTTTAAACAGGTGTCAGAATGTGTGGCGTGCCAAGCCAGTTCCCATACCATCAAACAGGAGGTGGAGTATACCCCCATAAAGGTAGATATGGTTTGTATACACATGCTCTAAAGCATGTTTCTTAGCCTTCTTGTTTTTCCATATAAAATGTGGACTACATATATAATTCACCACTGCTTGTCTTACCTGTCAAGTGTCAGGAAGGGAAGCTCTCAAATGTTTTGGTTAAAATATTATCTGAAGGTTAAGTAGTGTCCCTAGACTGCAGAATGTTCACACATTTAGAATATGGCTAGTTATTTTTCTTGAGATCC
This sequence comes from Synaphobranchus kaupii, assembly GCA_029718625.1. Taxonomy (NCBI): domain Eukaryota; kingdom Metazoa; phylum Chordata; class Actinopteri; order Anguilliformes; family Synaphobranchidae; genus Synaphobranchus; species Synaphobranchus kaupii. Next base: position 31,549,455 of record CM056376.1, read on the forward strand.
AGTAATGATTTCCATAGAACATACTAGGGATTCCCTTGCTTGTTCTGATGTTATTTGTTCTGCTTTTTAAGGTTACACATCCCTTTGAATTGGTTGGGATGGACCTCATTGGAAAACTGGCCACAACCAATAAAGGCTATAAGTACATTTGTGTCATGGTGGATTATTTAACAAAATGGCCACAAGCCTATCCACTGAGGACCAAATGTGCAGATGAGGTCACAGAGTGCATAATGCTGTTTTTCCACCAATTTGAGGCTCCGAAGAGAATCCTCACAGACCAAGGGAAGGAGTTTGTTAATGCGGTAATTTTGGACTCCTTGATAATGACTTCCTAGCCAACTGATTAATCTGAATTTATTTATGATCTATGCATCCATATTTTTTAACCTATCTTAACCTATTTTGATTTAAACCTTTATGTGGTAGAGACAAGGTGTTAAATATATAATAAGAACTCCTTCACCTTACCAATAAAAATATTTATCAAACCATATTAAATATCTGGAAACAAACAATAATTTAGTGTATTTTATATTAACAGATCAACAAGAGGGTGTGTGCCAAACTCAACATAAAAAGGAGTTTGTGTTCACCCTACCATCCTCAAACCAATGGTTTGGTGGAGAGGATGAATGGGACGATACAGAGGTAAGGAAAATTTAGCTTGGTTGCTCCGTAATTTAGTCAGTATATACCTATGCATAAACTATCTTAAATTTACACTGATAACCTACAATTAACATACAATGTTGGTAAGAAATACAGTTTTTTATGAAATACCAAATATGAATATATGAATTATTAAGTATTTAAATGTGTTTACTTTTTCAGAGCTCTGTGCAAACTGGTGGGACAAAAGACAGAGACATGGGACGAATACCTGGACGCTGTAATGTTTGGACTGCGCACCAAAAAACAAATTACAACAAAATTCTCCCCGTACTACCTAATGTTTGGTAGAGAGGCCCGGTATCCTTCAGAAGTTCCAGAGCACTACATGGTTGGTGAACAAAAAAAACACCTATTTGGAACATTCCACAGGTAAACAGATGATGCTATCATGACTGGGTATAAAAGGATATCAAAAGACTCTTGATCCCTTCAAGTGATCCATCCATATCTACTGAATATCTGACAGTAGAGTGATGGTTTGAGGCTTGTTTGATATCGCAAACCCTCGATGACTTACAGGCATTTAGCCAACCATGGGTTCCAGACTATTCCCTTGTAATTTACAGCTTAATCTAGTTCCAACCCCCAATTCCCATAGAGATCCATTCAGATTCAGAGCGGTTATAGTATAGAGTATTGAAGGGATCAAGAGTCTTTTGATATCCTTTTATACCCAGTCATGATAGCATCACCTGTTTACCTGTGGAATGTTCCAAACAGGTGTTTTTTGAACTTCCCAGTCCCAGCCCGTCACAACTTTTCAGAACGTGTTGCAGGCATCAAATTCAAAATGAGCATATATTTACAAAAATGAATAAAGTTGAGAAGATAAAACATTCAATATATTTTCTTTGTACAGTTTTCAATTAAATATATGTAAAAGAGAATTTACAAATCACTGCTTTCTGCTTTTATGTGTATATTACATACTGTCCCAACTTTATTGTAATTGGGGTTTGTACTTAAAGGAAGTACTTAATGCTTCTAAAAGTTACCTCACGTGATGGTTGTGTAATTGCATTAAAATACCTGTTTTTTGTTGTCACAGGTAGACAACAGTGTTGAGACCGTTGTTGGGGAAGAAAGTGTGTCGGAGGACATTGAGCGCCTGGATAAAATTAAAGCGGTTGTTCAGGACAATGTCAGGAAGGTACAAGAAAGCACCCGACGGAGGTTGAAGTCAGGTGCTCCCAAACCTGACTTCAAGGTTGGGGACAAGGTGTTGAGGCAAAATGTCAGGAGCCAACAGAGGAAGGGTGGAAAGCTGGAAGCCAATTTCCTTGGCCCATACATTATCACAGCACTCCAGGGGAAAAGTGCTGATCTGCAGGGGGACAGTGGGGCTTTTTTCCCAAAAGTTAATGTGGATCATCTCCAGCATTTCAGGGAGGAGAAGCCACGTATCCCCTGACGGATTGGCACACCAGCTGCCCCTCGACCCTCTGTCATATTTTTTGCTACCTCTTTAGCCAATCCAGCAGCAGCCCCAGTGGCCCCAGAAGCAGCAGCCCCAGTGGCCCCAGAAGCAGCGGCCCCAGTGACCCCAGAAGCAGCGGCCCCAGAAGCAGTGGCCCCAGAAGCAACAGCCCCAGTGACCCCAGAAGCAGCGGCCCCAGTGACCCCAGAAGCAGCGGCCCCAGTGGCCCCAGAAGCAGCGGCCCCAGTGGCCCCAGAAGCAGCGGCCCCAGTGGCCCCAGAAGCAGTGGCCCCAGTAGCCCCAGCAGCAGTGGCCCCAGCAGCCCCAGCAGCAGTGGCCCCAGAAGCAGCGGCCCCAGTGGCCCCAGCAGCAGTGGCCCCAGCCCCAACATACACAAGGATCTTAATTGAAAAATGTATGTTTTTGAAAGCATCTCATACTAAGTCAGTCGGTTATTAGATAAAGGCAAGGCTTTAGGCTAGAATGGCTAGTTTTATGCTACAACCTATGGATCACTTTTAAAAATATAGTGCTGAATTGATTTGTTACAAAACCTATTTATCAATGAGTTTAATGTTTTACTAAAAAGATATTAGTGGTTATAAGTTGTTTTTTTTGCAGTTGTGCAGGAGGCCTGGGCAGGGAAACACGCACATGTAATTCTGGCAAAAATCGGACCTTACAAACTTTTTTATTGGGATATTGCCAGAATTGGTCCCAACAAGGAGCTTGAGAGTGAGGTATTATCTTCTCGTTATATCAAAACTTATATATTAATTTCTACTGCTATCAGTTCTGAACAGAGTCTTAAAACAAGAATTATTTGTCCATCAATGAATGGTCTTAACACACATTGTATTACAATATAGTCATGACCTGTAAATTCATGGCCCATCTGTTCTCCATCAGTGCAATTGTAAATATATATCAGTCCAAATAGAACTGCCTTATTCTCACATGCATTATTCTCACATGTGAGGAATACATTCTATCATTTTTTAATCTTCCACAGGCAATCAATGCCTACTTGTCCATCCTCATCAGAAAACACAATAGGCAAAACCCAGATGCAGCAGCTTTCATTGACAGCTTTGCGATGACTGCAATCTGGGACAGGAAGAGCTGAAGACTCAGGGTTGGTACTAGATTGTCACGCATGTGTAAGTCCTATGTTCTAACTCAAGCTAAAGTTAAAAAATATTTTTTCATTTTCAGATTGATCCCATGGCATTCACAGTAATTGTGGGGATTGTCAACGAGCACCACCACTGGATGTTGTTGGTGAGAGCAGTAGTATAGTGTGAAACTTACATCCCAAATCCCTGTTTCAGTGGCTATGTAGGTCCTACACATCATTAACAGTTACCCTCCCTTTAAGATGGAAATACTGTGGTATGAATGGGTCATGTGTATAACATATCAATCTTAACAGACTCAAAATACATTCATAAGCTCTATTCATACTACCCCATTATGCACACATTCAGTTCTTACAGTTTCACTGGTTTTGTGCCTGAGGTATTTCATGTGTCTATGTTAAAAATACAAAGGTAATTTATCCACAAGAGAAAAAATCCCTTTTCTTGGACCCAATGGGGGAGTCTTTGGCAAATACGAGAAGGTGCCTGGAGACAACAAGGTAAATTTGGCATTTTATAATAAGCAGTCTGTCACCCTAGTGCAGTACTGTGTATGACAGAGAGCAATCCTAGCAGCTGTTAAATGATAATGATGTAAAAGTTTTCATGAGTAATATTTCCATACTTAAGGGCATTCATGCGACAGAAAGGCTGCAATGTCTCACGGTGGTCTTGCGACAGTCTCCCTCATGGACTTCAGCAAGACGGCACATCGTGTGGAATCTTTGCCTTAAAAGTGAGTGCAGCATGTAAACAATGTCGTCAACCTCAAATTCACGTAAACATTTTTAAAAGGAGATCTTCGTCCTGACTATCACATTATCACAGATATTTGACAGTATGTGCAGTTATGGTACTTCGTATATTTCTGGTGGTTATGTATTTCCTGTGTAATGATATATTAGTCAAGTAAAAAAAAATGGGTCTTGTCATCTTATGCAATGTAATTATCTTAACATGGTTATATACTAATCAAAGTTATCTTCAGTTTGCTGAGAAAGTGTTAGAGGGAGAAGCACTGGACACAAAGGTCTCCCTTGGTGCAGTAAACAAATGGAGATTGGAGGTTGCCACTACCCTACTCCAAGAATCTGGTATGTTTTCTTATTGGCTGGCCATTCTCAGTCTGTTTATATTTAAGCTCTCATGTTCTTTAATCAGAAATGACTGTGTAATTCCAGTGAGCTTGCCAAATCTTGAAAGTATAAATGTGAAATGTGTGTACAATATTAGTACTGTTACTTTGAGCAGGATCGGTGGCAGAAAATGAGTGTCAATGGTAACGAATACTTTTTGTGTTAACAGACGATCTAAGCAACCTCTGTCACTACTGTGGGTGTGAGGAAAATGAAGACACAGAATGGGTAATTTCTAGAACTACATTGCCATATAGGAAAAAAATATTAAATATATATTTTGCAGCTTTCAGTCCTTATGATTATTATTGTGATTGCTATGATTATTATAACAATGTTGTATTTTATTATTACTGGTACTAGTAGGATTAGTACAAATTTTTCAATTGGTGTTCCTCAAGTTGTTTAATAAAAATTTTTTTTTCAGGTTTGCTGTGAAATCTGTGGGAGGTGGTTCCACTATCAATGCGTTCAGAGGCCTCCGCTGGATGAGGACTACTTCTGTCCGGCATGCATATAGTGGCTTAGTCGCTTAATTTAAAAATAGATTCATTTTTGTTTTTATTTATTTTTATTCAGAGCTTGTTTTGGTTTATTGTTTTCATATTGTACATTTAATTTCTACAAGCCAAAATTTTATTCATTTTATTTAATATTTATTTTAGATTTTACATTTCTATTATTATGAGTCTATTTAAGAAAATTACGTATTTATTTTAAAAATAATTTTTTTCATTGAATACCTGTTCATTTCAGTGTACTTAATTAACAAAGTAAAGCTTTAGTGTTCAAATGGCGTACTTTCTTTAACTTATGTATGAAAGAGTTTGGAGGGTGGATATCACAAGCTCCGAAGTGGGGCCAATATGTATTACCAGTGAGAGGTGCATGGATGTACCTTCTTAGCCAAAGTTAGTGCATTTCAGGTGAAGGGGGTGCATCAGGTGAAATGTAAAAACAGCCCTGCTGGAATTTGCACCCTTGTATAATTCTGTTCAGCTGAGCATAAAATGCTAGTTACAGTGGATAAAAATACAGGTTTGGGGACAAAATGTTTCACGGGCATGAGTTTCATGGATTTGAAACCTTCTTAGCCAAAATTAAGGGGGGGGGGGGGGTGCATTTCACATCAAGCAGAAATCCAGCCCTGCCGGAATATGCACCCCCTTGTAATTATTTTTCTGGTGACCCCAGCATCAAATGCTTTTTAGGGCATACATATGGAGGCAAAATGAGTTACCACTGAGTTTCCTGGATGCGAGTTCGTCCTAGCCAAAGTTAGGAGGGGGTGCATTTCGCGGCAAGCGGAAATCCAGCCCTGCCGGAATATGCACCCCTTTGTAATAATTTTTCTGGTGACCCCAACATAAAATGCTTTTTAAGGCATACATATGGAGCCAATATGACTTACCCTTGTGAGTTTCATGGATGCGAGTTCGTCCTAGCCAAAGTTAGGAAGGGGGTGCATTTCACGGCAAGCGGAAATACAGCCCTGCCGGAATATGCACCCCCTTGTAATTATGTTCCTGGTGACCCCAGCATCAAATGCTTTTTAGAGCATACATATAGAGCCAATATGAGTTACCACTGTGAGTTTCATGGATGTGAGATCTTCCTAGCCAAAGTTAGGAAGGGGGTGCATTTCACGGCAAGCGGAAATCCAGCCCTGCCGGAATATGCACCCCCTTGTAATTATTTTTCTGGTGACCCCAGCATCAAATGCTTTTTAGGGCATACATATGGAGCCAATATGAGTTACCCCTGTGAGTTTCATAGATGTGACATCTTCCTAGCCAAAGTTAGTTAGGGGGTGCATTTCGCGGCAAGCGGAAATCCAGCCCTGCCGGAATATCCACCCCCTTGTAATTATTTTTCTGGTGACCCCAACATAAAATGCTTTTTACGGCATACATATGGAGCCAATATGAGTTACCCCTGTGAGTTTCATAGATGTGACATCTTCCCAGCCAAAGTTAGTTAGGGGGTGCATTTCGCGGCAAGCGGAAATCCAGCCCTGCCGGAATATGCACCCCCTTGTAATAATTTTTCTGGTGACCCCAACATAAAATGCTTTTTAAGGCATACATATGGAGCCAATATGAGTTACCCCTATGAGTTTCATGGATGTGACATCTTCCTAGCCAAAGTTAGGAAGGGGGTGCATTTCACGGCAAGCGGAAATCCAGCCCTGCCGGAATATGCACCCCCTTGTAATTATTTTTCTGGTGACCCCAGCATCAAATGCTTTTTAGGGCATACATATAGAGCCAATATGAGTTACCACTGTGAGTTTCATGGATGTGAGATCTTCCTAGCCAAAGTTAGGAAGGGGGTGCATTTCACGGCAAGCGGAAATCCAGCCCTGCCGGAATATGCACCCCCTTGTAATAATTTTTCTGGTGACCCCAACATAAAATGCTTTTTAAGGCATACATATGGAGCCAATATGAGTTACCCCTATGAGTTTCATGGATGTGACATCTTCCTAGCCAAAGTTAGGAAGGGGGTGCATTTCACGGCAAGCGGAAATCCAGCCCTGCCGGAATATGCACCCCCTTGTAATTATTTTTCTGGTGACCCCAGCATCAAATGCTTTTTAGGGCATACATATAGAGCCAATATGAGTTACCACTGTGAGTTTCATGGATGTGAGATCTTCCTAGCCAAAGTTAGGAAGGGGGTGCATTTCACGGCAAGCGGAAATCCAGCCCTGCCGGAATATGCACCCCATTGTAATAATTTTTCTGGTGACCCCAACATAAAATGCTTTTTAAGGCATACATATGGAGCCAATATGAGTTACCCCTGTGAGTTTCATGGATGTGAGATCTTCTTAGCCAAAGTTAGTAAGGGGTGCATTTCACGGCAAGCAGAAATCCAGCCCTGCCGGAATATGCACCCCCCTGTAATTATTTTTCTGGTGACCCCAGCATCAAATGCTTTTTAGGGCATACATATGGAGCCAATATGACTTACCCTTGTGAGTTTCATGGATGCGAGTTCGTCCTAGCCAAAGTTAGGAAGGGGGTGCATTTCACGGCAAGCGGAAATACAGCCCTGCCGGAATATGCACCCCCTTGTAATTATGTTCCTGGTGACCCCAGCATCAAATGCTTTTTAGAGCATACATATAGAGCCAATATGAGTTACCACTGTGAGTTTCATGGATGTGAGATCTTCCTAGCCAAAGTTAGGAAGGGGGTGCATTTCACGGCAAGCGGAAATCCAGCCCTGCCGGAATATGCACCCCCTTGTAATTATTTTTCTGGTGACCCCAGCATCAAATGCTTTTTAGGGCATACATATGGAGCCAATATGAGTTACCCCTGTGAGTTTCATAGATGTGACATCTTCCTAGCCAAAGTTAGTTAGGGGGTGCATTTCGCGGCAAGCGGAAATCCAGCCCTGCCGGAATATCCACCCCCTTGTAATTATTTTTCTGGTGACCCCAACATAAAATGCTTTTTACGGCATACATATGGAGCCAATATGAGTTACCCCTGTGAGTTTCATAGATGTGACATCTTCCCAGCCAAAGTTAGTTAGGGGGTGCATTTCGCGGCAAGCGGAAATCCAGCCCTGCCGGAATATGCACCCCCTTGTAATAATTTTTCTGGTGACCCCAACATAAAATGCTTTTTAAGGCATACATATGGAGCCAATATGAGTTACTCCTATGAGTTTCATGGATGTGACATCTTCCTAGCCAAAGTTAGGAAGGGGGTGCATTTCACGGCAAGCGGAAATCCAGCCCTGCCGGAATATGCACCCCCTTGTAATTATTTTTCTGGTGACCCCAACATCAAATGCTTTTTAGGGCATACATATGGAGCCAATATGAGTTACCACTGTGAGTTTCATGGATGTGAGATCTTCCTAGCCAAAGTTAGGTAGGGGGTGCATTTCACGGCAAGCAGAAATCCAGCCCTGCCGGAATATGCACCCCCTTGTAATTATTTTTCTGGTGACCCCAACATCAAATGCTTTTTAGGGCATACATACGGAGCCAATATGAGTTACCACTGTGAGTTTCATGGATGTGAGATCTTCCTAGCCAAAGTTAGGCAGGGGGTGCATTTCACGGCAAGCGGAAATCCAGCCCTGCCGGAATATGCACCCCCTTGTAATTATTTTTCTGGTGACCCCAACATCAAATGCTTTTAGGGCATACATATGGAGCCAATATGAGTTACCACTGTGAGTTTCATGGATGTGAGATCTTCCTAGCCAAAGTTAGGAAGTGGGTGCATTTCACAGCAAGCGGAAATCCAGCCCTGCCGGAATATGCACCCCCTTGTAATTATTTTTCTGGTGACCCCAGCATCAAATGCTTTTTAGGGCATACATATGGAGCCAATATGAGTTACCCCTGTGAGTTTCATAGATGTGACATCTTCCTACCCAAAGTTAGTTGGGGGTGCATTTCACGGCAAGCAGAAATCCAGCCCTGCCGGAATATGCACCCCCTTGTAATCATTTTTCTGGTGACCCCAACATCAAATGCTTTTTAGGGCATACATATGGAGCCAATATGAGTTACCCCTGTGAGTTTCATGGATGTGACATCTTCCTAGCCAAAGTTAGGAAGGGGGTGCATTTCACGGCAAGCGGAAATCCAGCCCTGCCGGAATATGCACCCCCTTGTAATTATTTTTCTGGTGACCCCAGCATTAAATGCTTTTTAGGGCATACATATGGAGCCAATATAAGTTACCACTGTGAGTTTCATGGATGTGAGATCTTCTTAGCCGAAGTTAGGAAGGGGGTGCATTTCACGGCAAGCAGAAATCCAGCCCTGCCGGAATATGCACCCCCTTGTAATCATTTTTCTGGTGACCCCAACATCAAATGCTTTTTAGGGCATACATATGGAGCCAATATGAGTTACCCCTGTGAGTTTCATGGATGTGACATCTTCCTAGCCAAAGTTAGGAAGGGGGTGCATTTCACGGCAAGCGGAAATCCAGCCCTGCCGGAATATGCACCCCCTTGTAATTATTTTTCTGGTGACCCCAGCATTAAATGCTTTTTAGGGCATACATATGGAGCCAATATGAGTTACCACTGTGAGTTTCATGGATGTGAGATCTTCTTAGCCGAAGTTAGGAAGGGGGTGCATTTCACGGCAAGCAGATTTCAGGCAACTGGAAAAGCAGCCCTGCCAGGACATGCAGCAGCTTTTTGGCTCCAGCATGACATACTGCACACAGCATACATTTGGGGAAAAGTATATGTCACATGTGTGTTTGGTGGGTCTAAGCCTGCAATTGTCAATGATAGATAGGGGATACATTTTTATTAACTAATTTAATACATTTAATATACACATACTTTTTTATTAAATAAATTCATCAACAAATACTTTACGGTGATCATTGGGGTACTGCCAAGTATCCATTACAAGAATAGTTTAGCTATTTGACTTGCATATATGGCATATGCACTGATAACAGTGGATCTCCTGGATAAGGAAGCTGTTATTTCCCCAGCTACGAGTAGCTACATACAGGCTAACCCCAGTAAAATTCCAGCTCATTTTGTAATTACAGCTGGGCTATATTACCACAGAATTCGCGATCGTGCAATAAGGAAACTGGATTTCCGTCTTATAGCTATTAACCTACACGTTATCAATTACGTGTTTTAAGTTCAAATTATATCAAATCGAAGGTTGTTCACCCTCTTTAAAACAAGGATATCCTTCACAAAGCATTACGGTACAATAATATGAATATTTCCTTCATATTATCTTGGTGCGATAATGAAACGAAGCGAATTCGGCTACTTTTCAAACCGAATGACGTAAGCGCGCGCGCTCCCGCGAGGGGGTGCAATCCACGGCAGGGGTGCATAATACGGCACAACACCTGCTGTAATAATGTCTTGGCTCTGATATAGAAGTGGTGGTTGCCTCGATTTCAAAAGTAATAAGGAAATGATCAGATAATACAGGGTTATGGGGTGCAATAGTAAGATTCATAACACTGATACCATAGGACAGGGGTGTCCAATCTTACCCGAAAAGGGCTGGTGTGGGTGCAGGCTTTTGTTCTAGCCCAGCACTATGACACCTGATTCTACTTATCAAGGTCTTGATTGAAGAGCACGATTAGTTAATTAGTTGAATCAGGTGTTGTAGTGCTGGGCTAAAACAAAAACCTGCACCCACACCGGCCCTTTCCGGATAAGATTAGACACCCCTGTCATAGGATAACACTAAGTAAGGGTGTGGCTATAGTAATGAGTGGGCCCACAGCAGAGGTGGAAATCCAGGGGACACAAAGTAAAAGTCCTACCATGTGTTTCTTCCACCCATAGACTCAGCCAGCTGATTTCACTAATTAGTTCTACCTCCTCATTGAATAATTATGTTAATTAGAAAATACAGGTGATTGGAGCAAAATACTGGGGAGGACTTTTACTTAATGTCCCCTGGATCTCTACCTCTGGCCCACAGACATTTTGTTTAAAACTAAGTCAATAATAGAGGCAAAGGCTGTTCCTAGAGGATCACCCTGTTTATCCACATGTATGTTAAAATCACTAACAATCACAACCTTGTCTGCCGAAATAGCAAGGCAAGACAAAAACTCAGCGAATTCTATTAGAAAATCAGAATAGGGCCCAGGTGGTCTGTAAACAGTCACTAGGAAAAAGGACTGCATGCTACCCCTTGTTTTAGCTAGGTCATGCTGTATACAATTCATAGAGAGAACTTCAAAAGATGAGAACGTATTTTCCACACTTAGGGGTTAAGCTTAAGGTGGACTGATAGATCGCTGCAACACCACCCCCTCTTACTGACTGGCGCGATACCTGAGTAGGCCTACTTAGAAAACCTACAGGAGACGCTTCATTAAGTGCGACATATTCACCAGGTCTTAGCCAAGTTTCAGTCAGAAATACTTTGAGATTATGAGATGTGATCAATTTGTTTACAATAATTGCTTTAGGAGCAAGAGATCTAACATTCAGTAGTCCAATTTTTAGGAGTGATTCACAACAGCTGCTAGCAGCAACATGCTTTAATTTTAGAGCAATAAGATTATCCGTGTTAATATCACGGTTTGCTTTACGTTTAGCATAGATGCGTGGGGCAGACACACTCTCAATATAATAAATACTAGTTTCTAGCTCAGATATGTTAGATAATGGGGCGCTGGGATGAGTACTATTGCCAGTTACTAGCTCTGAAATGCACCTTGCAGACAACGGCGTTGGGGTCATGTGTCTGAGTCACAGGCATTGGGAACCAGAGGCCTTCTGCCTGGCCGGCACCCTGATAAGGTGTCAGGATCTGGCCTTACTAAGACTAGCATCTAAGTTATTTGCTAGGACAAGAGCACCTCTCCAGCTCGGGTGGAGTCCGTCCACCTCCTCTACTCCGTGCCCCGGAAACGGATCTTTGTGTTTTAATCTAATGTTGCTGATTACATCTTAATTACGTATTAATGGTTACATATGAATGTCTCGACGCAAACCGAAATGTCCGGTACATTGTATACTGTACATGCAAATACTTATACTTAAAACGTTCAGGCAGTTTTGCATACTTCCGGGTAGGAGAGGAGTGGTAGTGGGGAAGTGGAGGAAGGGAGGTGGGGAGTGAAGAATATTGGGACGCACCCATAGTTCTGTGGTCCTCTTCTCCTCGGTGCTCGCCTGACCCGTAAATCGATCGAGGTTCGCCATTTTTAAGGACATTCCAAACTGCTAAATGCTCATCGGAGAAGCGAGGAGTGGGGAACGAGGAGGCTCCCGGAGGATGCTTCAGTGAGGAAACACACATGTAGCCTTTGCAGAAGCCTTTTAAAATAAGCGATTGGAATCCACCCACAGGCACAAATGTAATTTTAATGTTTCTTTCCATTTATTATAAAGCGCTAATCCATAATGACACTCATTCTCTATAAATAACAAAAACCATGTTTATTCATGAAAAAAGAGGCTAAAAAGTATTATAGTTAAGCACTTAGCCTAATCATAACTATGCTGATGCTCAATTGAGCAAGGGCGTTCCATTTTCCATATTCATGTTGCCTCGATTCCTCCGTCCTCCTATCTGTTCCTTGGGTTCATTCCAATCGCTTATTTTTACTCCTTGTATCTCACTCATTAGCTCCGCCCAATGGAGGACGCGAGGAAAGGACGCAAGGATCAGATACGAGGACGGAGGAAACAAGGCAACATTCATTAGGCAAATGGAACATCCTTGCTCAATCAAGCATCAGCGTCATATGCTCACATGCTTAACTATAATGCTTTTAAACATATTTTTTCATGAATAAACGGTGCTTTTGTTAGTTATTGAGAACGAGTGTTATTATGGATTAGTGCTTTATAATAAATGGAAAGGAACGGTAAAATTGCATTTGTGTAGGGGTGTGCCTGCGACATGGCAGATGTGGAGAGTGGTGGATAATTTATACACGTCACGCGTTCCGAGAAAAAGGCTTCCGCAAAGGCTACACTTGTTTCCTCACTGAAGCACCCTCCGGGAACCTCCTCGCTCCTCCAAGGAGCATTTAGCGGTTTGGAATGTCCTTAAAGATGGCGAACCTCAATCGATTTCTGGGTCAGGCGAGGACCGAGGAGTAGAGTGAAAATAAGCCATTGGAATGAACCCCTGGAATATTCTTCACTCCTCGGCCATGACCGAATATGTCCACTCTGACCCCGGCTGCATTCAAATCCTGTTTAACACACTCCCTTCCCTCGAGGGGGCTATCTTGTGACGCAATTTGCTTCGTGCAGAAAGCAAAGGTTGACGAGACACAAACAAAAACGGAACTGAACCGCCCTCGCAACATTTTGGAGGTGCAACACCAGAGAGTTGAAATGTGACCGCCACTTTTTCCATGTGGAGCATTGCATGGTGGGATTCCCTTCTTGCTGGAAGATTACATTTTATACCCTTGGTGGAAGGGAGGATAAACGAGGGAGTGAGGGAATATAATTACTCCCTCCCCTTTCTTAAATTGGATCCGAATCACACTTGGTGTGGCTGCCATATTTCATCCTGGCATTTTGGGGATTCCCCCCTTGAAGCAAGGGAAGGGAACGACAGAAAGGAAGGATAAATTTCGAATCCGAACGCAGCCCCGTTTACGTGCCCTTTCTCCTCACTTTGCAAGAACTGTGTGCAAAAGAAATCCTGCAAAACTCTTTCCAAAATATGTCACGCTCTTGGAGGCTACTACAAGTTGGGAGTTTAAGCTTCCGGTTTACTTTCTTAAATTGTTGGCTGAGTGTGCCCCTGAATCCCCTCAACAAAACTCCTAAATAAGGGTTTCATCCAGGGATTTTAAGTGCCCCCATTTGTGAGAAAAAGTCACCCACTCAAAAACCTTTTGATGAAGTTGACTCAAATATGCGCCCTCAAGGGGTGAAGGGATCATATTCGGTCATGGCCCTTGTCTCACCTTTCCTCCACTAATCTATAAGGGGTGCATTCCAATCGCTTATTTTTCCTCTTTGCATCTTCTCGTGTCCTTTCCTCTCTCCTTAGCTCCGCCCAATGGAGGAAGCGAGGAAAGGATGCAAGGATCAGGTCTTTATCTTTCATTTGTGCAAGAGACAGGCAGTCTGAGATTTATGTTTTTGTGCTTTCTGTTGAACATTCCTAAACTCAGTGGCAAGGCTTAAGGTTATCTAGAGTCTAAACACTGGAAAGTTTTAACACCCGTTTTTTTGTATTATTTAGGAATACGCCCCTTGTGGCAAATCAGTAAGGAGTGTGTATAAATGTCTGTGTATTGTTTTCAAGTCTGGTAAGATCCTCTCACTATGGTTTATCTGCAAATAAATTAAAATTCTTATTTTATATCAATATACGGTTTTTGTTGTGGTTCTGTTTGAACAGAACTGTGTAAAAGGGGAATTCCACAACAAAGGACAGAGGAAACAAGGCAATTGGAACGTCCTTGCTCAATGAAGCGCCAGCATCATATGCTCACGTGCTTAACTACAATGCTTTTTAACCTATTTTTTCATGAATAAACGATGCTTTTGTTAGTTATTGAGAACGAGTGTCATTATGGATTAGTGCTTTATAATAAATGGAAAGGAACGGTAAAATTGCATTTGTGTAGGGGTGTGCCTGCGACGTGGCAGTTATAGCGGTTTGGAATGTCCTTAAAGATGGCGAACCTCGATCGATTTCCAGGTCAGGCGAGGACAGAGGAGAAGAGGACAGATAAAATAAGCGATTGGAATCCACCCAAGTATGCAAAACAGCCTGTATGTTTCAAGTACAAGTAGTTGCATGTAGGCTACATACAGTAGGCTATACAATGTACCTGACATTGTGGTTTGCGTCGAGACATTAATTTGTAGGCTAATCAGCAACATTAGATTAGGACACAAAGATCGGTTTCCGGGGCACGGAGAAGAGGAGGTGGTAGTGGAGGAAAGGAGGATGCATTTTTCGAGTATTGGGACACACCCGAAAAGTCGAAGAAAATTGGGACAGCTAATCTGCTTCTCCGTCATCAAAATTGCCGTCGACTATTGATGAAGTTTCCCTATCACAACACAGACGTGGAGCCCACGAGTCCCATCGCCAATCACAGATCTTACGCACGGTCAGCTCATTTAAAGCTGCAAAATATCTTGTAGTACATTTCAAGTACAAGTAGTTGCATGTACAGTATAAACAAGTACCTGACATTGCAGTTTGTGCCGAGACACTAATATGTAATCAGCAACATTAGATCAAAGTAAACATGGCATAGTATATACAAACATAATTTACTGTAATGTTAATTCCAGAATCCCAATGTGCCCAATGTCTGAAGAGTACCAATTCACCTCATATAGGGCCTAGCTATACCGTGACAGCCTACATTCTATTGCATATGTTCCAAACACCTTTTTTGAACTTCCCAGTGTTTTTTTGGAACGTGTTGCAGGTATCAAATTCGGAATTAGCGTATATTTACAAAAATCTATAATGTTGATATGGTAAAACATTAGATATCTTTTCTTTGCACTGTTTTCAATTAAATATACGTATGTAAAAGAGAATTTACAAATCACTGCTTTTATGTGCATTTTACATACTGTCCCAACTTTTTGGGGTTTGTAGTTAAACTCACAAAAAACATGTTCTCATGACTCGTAACAGGCAATGTGCTATCGTGTTATGTGATGTGTGTGATAAATGTAGGAAAAGGGATATTCATTGGCAGCTCAATTAATTCCTTTCCAAAATGGTCTATGGAAAATGGGTGTACCTTCATACAAACATCAACACAAAAGCCAAACTGGGGAGAGCAGTTGCACAGGAGCCTCAGCTAGCAACCTCATGTGCAATACATACTTTACATGTTTTTAACCATGTAACCTCAACATAGTCTCCATTGCATTGTCCCCAACAAATAAATGCATTAAAATGAAGAGCATATTTTTGGTTGTTCCTGAAAGCTTGGCCTTAGGAGACCAAAACCTGGCCGGTAGGTTCAACATTGTAGAAAATAGGGGGTTTCCTTCCTCTTAAAATTCCATACTTGTCCTGATGGTCTGGGCATTTAATTTATCCATGCTTTCCTTTCTTTATGGAAAGAACACAAAAGACAAAGTAAACCACACCTTTTAATAAAACAGTTCTTTGATATTTTAAAAATATTCTTAAAAGAAACATTACCACAGAATACTCAGAACAAAGACACCCCTCAACTGTAAATTAACTCCCAAAATATTTGGGTGATTCAAAAATCCAGATTACTTCTCCAAGATTAAAAAAAGCAATGAAACTAGAGGTTAATGCAGTAATTATGACTAAATAAAATGTTTTAAAAATAATATATACTGATAAAACCCAGTAAACACTTTGGCTTGAGGGTAAACTTATGGGAAGGCCCCCAAATGTTTGGTTGATTCATTGTACTTTTTCAATTTGTTATTTTACTCATTCTGAACAAAAAAAAAAAAAAAGACTGTGTGGAAGATGATGTCCCCTTCAATAACACTCTGCCTCTACTTTTCCTGACTGGCAGAAGCACTCTGGATACCAAACCTGTATTAAACTGTAAATGCCAACTACAATTCCCTCAGGAATTATATTCCCCAGAACTACAGTTCCCCCAGGAATCGTAGTGGTGTTTCCTAACTGACGTGTAGGTCTAAGAAATGTGACAAGAAAACTATAAACCTACAGATTTTTAACTCATCTACCTTAGTGTAATGGGCAACACTTCTTGAATGGCCATTTTCATTTCTCCTTTCAGACATTCATCTATTACAACTACATTGCAGAGCTATGGCAAAAACATAACGTGTTTTAACAACAGTGCATTTACAAGGCAACAGAGTCCATTTGCAAGAGTTGATTGACATTATAAGAATTAAGATGGCGGTCCAGCATGTCTATTCACGTGCCCTACATTCTACATGCTTTGGCAGTGACCTTTGCTTCTTATACCAGGTTTAAACAATGGTTCTAGTATTACACTAGCCTCAGTCCGGCTAAAAAATATGTGGGATAAAAGAATCTCTGAAATCCAAGAACATAGTGACTAATAGAAAAAAACAAAACAAAAAAAACAAAAAAAAAACTAAGATGAAGAAACTCAGAAGACCCTGCTGGGGAGTTCCTCTGCAGCCTTGCAACACAGTTCAAGAGATTATAAACCTGGTTCCAGTAGATCTATAAAACACTTTTCCCACACATCGAAGAAGCATAGCCGTGGAGCGATAGTAGGTATTCTGAATTGGTTGGGTTAAGTTTCATGTTCCATTCATTTGGTCCATAACCAAACTGTGATTTCTCTTGTAACTGACAGTATTTGTATATAGATATCCAAGATCAATTCAAAACTCAGTCTCATAATAGCCTCAGATGGTAGCAGAGAATAACTGAAGGTGGGAAGGTCCTTATACAAAGCAGTCCATCACACCTCGACCATTGTACCAACCCATTGTTTCAAGCTGCTGCTTGATAACACATTGACCACCATTGAACAAAATCTGACAGGAACAGATAACAAGATTGGTGAGCGGGGCTGGAGTAACCCAGTCAAGTGTAGCAGACGAGTCAGTTTCAGGAGTGTTAAGGTCAGTCTCCTTTGGTGAGCAGATCCTCAATGTAGGCATCCAGCTCATCATCGGTGTTGATGTCAATGTCCTGCAGGAAATGTGGAAGGGATAGTGGTGTAATTAATTTCAATTAAGGCCCCTATGAAGCCCATGTTTTTTTCTGAACATGCATTCAGTTCTCAAATAATGCATTCAAGCAAAACACATTAACTACATTTTTAATTACAACACTGAATATTAAGAAAACCGTATCTATGTGTTTCTCAAAAAGAAAGTCTTTGGTTACAGCCCAATTTAAAGTGCAAATCAAGGACAGTGAGCTACAGATGGTGCCTCAGCCTCACCATAAGACCATTAATATCTTTCGATAATCAAAGAATTAAAAGTGCTGGCCAAGAAACCATTGGGATCCCATCACTGCAACATCGTAAAGTACAACCTGCTTAGTCTTGACAATTTTATAAAATACACTAATCTCATTCTAATTTTAAAACGTCCTCACATTTTAGCCCCATTTATACACAAGGCATGTCAGATAGAAACTGCTGTATTAGACTTTGTAGGACTTCCTTTGGTCAAGGGTGCAACATTATGGAATTCTCTACCAGGAGGTCTAAACAAATGATGGATCTTAAGGGTTTCTCAACAGCAGTCAAGTCCTGGAAGATGGGTCAGATCTGTAGTCATTTATCCAACTAATACACTATGTGGATGTCTTTTGCTGCTGTCATATTTTCAGTCATGTTGATTGTTTTTCCTTGATTGCAAAGACTTAGCTTGCAATTAGAATTTTTATGATTATCTTTCTTCTGCATTTTGTGATGTAATTGTTGTATTTTAATGCCCATTAAGGGACGAGTGTTGGAAATGAGCTTTGGCTATAAACAGGTGTGGCAATGCTATTGAAAATGTCAAATGTTATCTACACTCGTCTTGTGAAATACGTAAATACATTTTCCAATTATGTTTTTTTTGTCTTGGTAAAGAGTAACCTCTTTAGAATTAGAAATGCCAGTGATATGCAGCTATACGATTGGGTTTTGTTTGATTTGTTAAGAGCAAGGACAAGGTGACCCGCCCACCTCTTGAACTTTCTGCAGCAGTGCCACGATGTTGGTGCGCAGCTTTTGGAGCTTCTCCTCTGACTCGCGAAGCCGGGCCTCTGCGCTGCTGCTCTTCTCCTCTACAGCACGAGCCCGGGCGTCTGCCCGGGTCTGGTAGGAGTTGCACAGGCTCTGTAGGCCCAGTTCATACTGCTGGAAGTACTCCTTCTGCAGGAAGATGCAAACAATCAATGAGTGTCACACACTGCCAGCTTCGTAAGCACAGACGACACAGAGTTGTTTAAAGGCTTTGCGGACACTGTAATATCCTGCAGCCGGAGCCAGGTAAAGCGAGTGCAACACTATTCCCAATTCCCGTGCATTATCTCTCTCTGCATCATCTGCTTTTTCTTTTCACTGGAGCATTTTTATCTTGCTGGATTTTTTCAGTTTTTTTTTAGAAAGTGTCTTTGTGACAGTATCTCATTTAACTGAATTGAATCATCAGCTGCAGGGTGATGCTATATTGTATAAAAGATTTTTCTAGCCACCATTGCATTATATGTATTATGAAGTATTTATTCCAACTGGAAGTGAATGGTAGAGTCTGTCCAGATAGAGATCACTTCAGTCTTGTTTGCAGTTCCAGGCTGAAATGACAGGGTAAACTCTTCGAAACGTATGCAGCCAGCCACTGCTTCTTTTCACTCTGCAGTCCACCAGCTAAGCTGTGCAAACCGCACAGGAGGACATTCTACAGCCACAGGATTGATCAAAAGTCGCTCTATTGTAATGGAACTGTGAATATCCTGCTAAATTAAACTATTCCTCCCTCCCTGTGCAACACTATAGTGAATAATGCATAACCCTATAGGACTCCTGGCCAGTCAGCACTCGCATGAGTTCAGACTCAATTCAGGTGCACATCACAGCAAACCAGTGCAAGAGGCCCCATACAAGTTATTTATGATTTTGACCCTCATGTTGTCATTTTGTGATAATACCTGTAAATTGTGACCAGGCTTACCATTGGAAATGCCACCAGCTCTTCTGCGCTCATGCTATTCACATCATCTTTAGGGATTTGGAAATCGGGAGGGAAAAAGTAACGCAGGAATGTTCTTTCGGGGAAAACACAAACAAAGAAAAAATACACTGTTATAACTATGTACTTGATCCAATTTTTAAAAAATGGTTTCAAAATGAAAAATGCCAAGTTACTCACATACACAAAATATACACTTTCTATACATCTGTAAAAAAAACACAATTCTGTCGTTTTACCTGACATTTTTAGTGTAGCTATGCCATTGCCAGTCTCCTGCAATCGTAGCGAGAAACATTGATGCGCATTCACAATGAGGTGTGTGGAGAAGCAAATTGCGGTGTGGTGTGTGGAGAAGCAAAAATGATCACTCAAAAAAAGTCTCTTTACAAATATAATGACTCCGCAGACCTTGTTGTGCATGGTTTTTTCGAAAACTACTTTCTACCGAGGTACGCCAACTGTGTATATCCCCACAAAGTTTCAACAATAGCACTCCAGTATTTCTAGGGCACACAGTGTTAATAAACCCCAGAATATGGTTGAGACTTATCTGTGCAGATTTGGCATACTTCGGTAGAAGGTAGTAAATCTTACCAGCCACAATCAAATTTTTACCAGCATTTGGCAGGGGGTGGGTGTTAATTTCACACCCTGCCCCTAATGCAAACAGTACCATTGTGGACTACTTTGTTTTTTCCCCGTCAGTCTGGGAAGGGGTCAGTGGGCTCAAGCATTGATATCTAGCAGTTTATTAAAGATTTTCAGGGGGCCAATGGCGTGGCCAAGATCATACACTAGGGATGGGGTGGGGAGGATGATGAAAATAAAGGCAATACACACCACGTGGTGGCAATGATTGTTATCACGCTCAAATATTATTCAATAATTATTGTTATGGTACATCTTCCAGCCCTACTGGGAAAGTACTGAATCCACCTAGGTTAACGGTTTAAAATCTTTCAATTAACCCCCTTCTTGCGTCCTCCTGTCACCAGACTAGACTGCACAGAAAGGGCAGGGAAATTGCATACAGGAGCAGAAAGGAGGTTGTCTTGAACGTATAATGGCTATTTTCTCTGTAAAGGCACTTTATGCTGTATCTATGTGTGAGGAATGCTATGCAAGTGAAGGTACTCTCAGTTAACCTGGTTACCTCATCATGATGACCAAGCTGTCAGTGACCTCGCGGCTTGTGCCGGGCTGTGTTGTGTCAGGTTCCATGCGGGCCGACGCCTTCTCTGTCTCCTCCTGGGTGTCGGGGCTCTGGGACACGGGGGATGGGGGACGCATCAACCGGACCTCATCGCTGCCCTTAAACACCCTATAATGGAGAAGTACCGTTTATCCTTATATACACTCTATAATTTACAAACACACATCCCCTGTAAAACCACATCAAATTAAAATCTACAACAAAACAAAATCTACCTTATGCATTCACCTATTCAATTAAGACCGATTTCAGGCATAAAATTCAATTCATTTATAAGTTAAAACTCAAGTCCACTCAACGCACAATATTTTGTAATAATTTCTTTGGCATCTGTACTTGCAATATCAAGTTGAATGAACTTATGGGTTTATTTTTTGGACTGAAAGGTGCGTTATGCAACTCACTGTGAGCCGCGACGTCGGGGGTTCGAATCTGGCCGCGCAACCTTCGTCACATATCTCTACCTCTCTCGCTCCCTATTCTTCCTGTCTCTCTACACTGTGCTGTCCAATAAAGTTGAAAGTATTAAAATATTTTTTAAAAAAAAGGAAAGATGCAGAGTCAAAGTATTGCTTTTACTCCAAAAAAATTATATTGACTGAATTTGCAATTTCTTTGATGATTTCCCCGTTTTCTCCAAATTTGGTAGGCAATTGTACCCTAGTTACGATTAAATTCCCTTGTAGCAACCGCTGAGAATTCTCCGCTACACAACCTTGTCAGCTGATGGTAGGAAGTTGAGCTTAATTAAAAAGGAAAATGCAGAAGTTGAGTTAACCTAACAATGAAAATTTGGAAACCGTTTTCTTACCTTAAAAGGGCCAGTAATGTCCACAAACTGTCTTTGCTTCTGCTTCTTTGCTGCAGCTAAATGTTCACTTCATGATGATCACACATTGGAGGCATTAAATGTGGGATCATTATACTCTGAACATTTACTGCAGCAAATCAAGAGTTGCAAGCACAAGTTGAAAATACTTGCCAAAGACTACTTACCAAGATAAGAAAACAGTTAACAAATCTTTATTTTGGGATTCCTTTATCCTCTTAATAAAAGGGCAAAGCCGTTGTTACCTTACACTGAATGTTTAATAAGTCTTCATTACACCATCAACACAATTCAGGTCTCAAATCACACAACCATGTGAAGGTGATTAAATGTCAACATGAAAAAAAAAAAATTATAAATACAATGAAAGTAGGATATCAAGTTTTGAAAACTTGTCACAAGGTGAATTTCAGTAAACTGTTCAGACCTTAAAACACTGGAAAACACATTTTAGGGGTCTTTACTACAAAACCGCAAAAAAGGGGAAAAAACTGCTTAGTGCTTTACAATGTTAATTTATGTTCTACAAAATTAAATCACAAAAAAATTAAAGTAAAATTTTCCGAGCTAGCCTTTTGCAGGTTTCAACTATTAAAACAAGGTTTTCCAACACAGCTTTGATAACTGGTACTGTGACAAACAATCTACTTGAAAAAATATTGAATAATGTCAACTAAACATTATCTGTTAAGTCTTCAGAACTGTAACCCAAAGATCACCCTTGGGAACTTAGTGTCTAAATAATATATATATATATATATAATATATATTTTTTATAACCCTTTTTACTCATCTTTACCAGGGGTGCCAATAATAGTGAAGGGCACTGTATACAGTCAAGCCGGAAAGTCTCCCCACCCTTTCACCTTCTCCACGTTTTATTACGTTACAGACTACATACTACAATAGATTGAGTTAATTTTTTGCCTCAAACATCTACACACAACACCCCATAATGACAATGTGAAAAAAGTTTTTTTGAGATTTTAGCAAATTAAAAATGAAAAACTAAAATTTCTCATTTACATAAGTATTCATACCCTTTGCTTTAACGTATTTTTAAAGTATCATATTTCATATTTGGTCGCATATCCTTTACATGCTGTTACTTCCTGAAGTCTGTGACCATCAACATCAAAAAACTGTCGATATCTTATTTTCAGGTACTGTTACAAGCGATACTATAACCTCTCTGCATTTGAATGGATCTCTATGGAAATTGGGGGGTGAGACTAGATTCAGCTGTAAATTACACTGGTACAGTATGGAACACATGGCTGGCTAAATGGCTGTAAGTTATCAAGGGTCTGAGCTATCAAACGAGCCCCAAACCATCACTCTGTTGCCAGATATGGAGTAGATGTGGATGGATCACTGCAAGGGTTATTTCTCCGGACTCATTTTCCTATAGAACTCTATGGGGAAAAAAATCAGGAGAAACAACCCTTAAAGTGATCCATCCACATCTACTCCATATCTGGCAACAGAGTGATGGTTTGGGGCTCGTTTGATAGCTCAGACCCTTGATAACTTACAGCCATTTAGCCAGCCATGTGTTCCATACTGTACCAGTGTAATTTACAGCTGAATCTAGTCTCACCCCCCAATTTCCATAGAGATCCATTCAAATGCAGAGAGGTAATAGTATCGCTTGTAACAGTACCTGAAAATAAGATATCGACAGTTTTTTGATGTTGATGGTCACAGACTTCAGGAAGTAACAGCATGTAAAGGATATGCGACCAAATATGAAATATGATACTTTAAAAATACGTTAAAGCAAAGGGTATGAATACTTATGTAAATGAGAAATTTTATTTTTTTATTTTTAATAAATTTGCAAAAATCTCAAAAAAACATTTTTCACATTGTCATTATGGGGTGTTGTGTGTAGAATTTTGAGGGAAAAAATGAATTTAATCAATTTTGGAATATGTCTGTAACGTAATAAAACGTTGAGAAGGTGAAAGGGGTGGGGAGACTTTCCGGCTTGACTGTATATACAGTTGTGTTAAAAAAAATAGCAGTACATCATCAGTAACCTGATGAACCACTGTTATTAGTAGTAGTGATATTTCTGCATGGCAAATAATTTACTTGTAGATGTAGTAGTGTAATAGAAAAACAACAGAGCCAACTGTCATGACATGCACGTTGCTTGTTCTGAGCAATTAACTCATTCATTGAAAGGGGCGTGTTCAAAATAATAGCAGTGTGGAGTTTAGAGAATTCATTAATTCTGTGAAAAAACAGGTGTCATTAATTGTCCTTTAAGGAAGAAGGGAAGCAAATGTTTCACACATTGTTATAAAATATATTTCCTTCTGAATTGCTAAGTAAAATGGGCCGTTCCAAACATTGTTCGGAGGAACAACGTAATTTGATTAAAAAGTTGATTGGAGAGGGGAAAACGTACAAAGTAGTGCAGCAAATTATAGGATGCTCAGCTAAAATGATCTCAAATGCTTTAAAATGGCAACAAAAACCCGAAACACGTGGAAGAAAACGAGCAACTACTGTTAAAACGGATTGAAGAATAGTCAGAGTGGCAAAGATTCAGCCAATCATCACCTCCAGAAAGATCAAAGATGATCTAAAATTACCTGGAAGTGCTGTTACAGTCAGAAGACGTTTGATCGAAGCTAAGGTATCAGCAAGAAGCCCCCGTGAAGCACCATTGTTGAAAAAACGGCATGTGCAGAATCGGTTAAAATTTGCCAAGGAACACATCGATTGGCCCAAAGAGAAATGGCGTAACATTCTGTGGACTGAGGAGTAAAATTGTTCTTTTCGGATCTAGTGGTCGTCGACAGTACGTCAGACGACCCCCGGGTACTGAATTCAAGCCACAGTACACTGTGAAGACAGTGAAGCATGGTGGCGCAAAAATCATGGTATGGGGATGTTTTTCATACTACGGTGTTGGGCCTATTTATCGTATACCAGGGATCATGGATCAGTTTGAATACATCAAAATACTTGGAGATTATGCCGTATGCCGAAGAGGAAATGCCCCTGAAATGGGTGTTTCAACAAGACAACGACCCCAAACACACGAGTAAGCGAGCAACATCTTGGTTCCAGACAAAAAGGATTGAGGTAATGGAGTGGCCAGCTCAATCCCCCGACCTCAACCCCATTGAAAACTTGTGGGGTGACATTAAAAATGCAGTTTCTGAAGCAAAACCCAAAAATTCACAGGAACTGTGGAATGTAGTTCGTTCATCCTGGGCTGAAATACCTGTTTCTAGGTGCCAGAAGTTGGTTGACTCGATGCAACGCAGATGCGCAGCAGTTATCAAAAACAATGGTTATGCAACTAAATATTAGTTCAGTAATTTAAAATGAAGTTAAATCTTGAAATATTTCTTCAGTTTATACAGTAAGTGTTTGAGTTTGAAGAGAAAAATGTCGACACTGCTATTTTTGTTGAACAGATTAATATTCCTTTTCTTTGCTGTAAAAGAATAATGCAGACTTGATAAAATTTGTTAATGCTTTGATTTGGAATTGAATGTGTAATGTGTCCACTACATTTGAAATATGGAACTAAAAGCTATTAAAAAATATTTGCACTTTTTTTAACGCACTGCTATTTATTTGAACACAACTGTACACACCTAAAAGGTGTATTTAAATTAATTAATCCATGTTTAGAGTGTACAGAAGGCCAAGCAGAAGAGCACTGAGGAAATAGGTTCTCAAAGACAGCAGCATCCTCCACCACGACTGCAATGTTAGTGAGTTGGAGGAGAGTTGAAAGCTGCAGCATTATCTTCAATGACTGTGAGGATGCCAACTTTTATACCTTTGGTGTAGTCGTCCTCCAGGTCGGCATTCTATTAAAACAAGAAAGAAGTTATGGGATGGTTGAATGAAAGGATAACTCAATTATGTAATGTCACAGATGCATTCCAAATTTGGAAGTGGAGAATTAATTTACTGAATTTGAAGCATCTTATTCTTGTCAACAATCTCTAGAATTTGATAAACCACCACACTATCCTGCAGATATAATCATACCCTCTGCATGTTGGATACCATGAATATGCATGTCTGAGGCACACGGTATGTGGTTACTTTCGCTCTAATGCTGACTTCATTGGTATGTCCAAAGACCTGGTTGTGACATCCTTTATTTCTCAAGAAAAAAGAAGGCTCCACATACCAAGAGATTCCTAAAAAACGCCATATTTAGGATTGAATATTGAGGGGAAAAAACCCCACAGGCATTTCAAAAATGACATAGAAAGGCCTCTTTGTAGAGATCAAACAACATTCAGCTGATGCCAATAAAAGGCAATTAAGTGTTTCAAATTGACAAGTCTTGCAGACAAACCAGACTAGTTCTAACAGAATGCCATTCATTTAGATGGATAATACAAAGCGAACATTTCATATTGACTTATTTCATTCATTTAAGTGGATATATCCCTATAATGAACAAAAATGGATTGATTAGGCTCAAGAAATAATAAAAAAATAACAAATTGGTTACACACACGCAGTTGATGACAATTAGGTTACTTAAATTCACAAGTCTTACAGAAAACAAACGCAGAATAGTTACATACCATTCATATGAAATAAACATTATAAAAGGGCGAAGGAGTAATTCTTAATTTAAACCATTTGGGGTTACAGTGTAGTTCATAGATCCATCTGGCTTCTAATTTCAAAAGCTCTTTTTCCATATTTGCAACCTATTTTTAATTTATCAATACCAATATGCCTAAGGGCTTCCATCTTATATTCAATTTTCTGTGAAATGAAGTGCTACAGGAGATATAACATTGTATCTCTTTATGCCACTTCTATGTTCAGTTAAACATACTTTCAGTTTTCTTGAAGTCTTTCCAACATAAGGCAAGTTACAAGGGCATGACAATAAGTAAATAATATCAATATAAATCATCAATTGATGTTTGGTGGAAAGTGTCAGAGGAATATTCTTAAAATTATGCGTGTCATGCAGTACCATTTTGAAATGGCTATGCTTAGCTCAAAAATGCAGTGTCCACATTTCTACTAATGGCCCAGAATAGCGAATAAGATTTGGATAATGCTTACATCTAAATGTGATGTTTTAGGCACAACCATGTGTTGGGAAAGGTGTCCATAAGTAACTTCCTGTGATCATACATTTTATTAAGTAAAACAGGGCTACCTCTGAGAATTGCAGAGTTCAACAATGCCTTTTAGGTGCATGACTATCTCCCACAGAGACTAATTTTCTGGCACAAGCGTGCCAATGTTGCCACCTAGTCCTGTCTCCTTCAAAAAGCTTGCTTTTGCAATTTTCTGAGGCTTAAAATTTGACAGGTAGGACACTCCTTCAAGATTGTGAAAAATGTCCAGAGGAAATCCTGTAACTGGGTGGAAGTTTGTCAGGTGCATACTTGGCACACATCTGACTAACTATAACTGTTAAGGGAGCTTATACATTAACTTATAACAGGTTAAATCCAGCATCATATCCTATACCTTGTTTTTAATATCTAGTGTTTATAATATAACTATGTTGGTAGCTAGCTAATCAATGCAATTAGCAAGAGTATAAGCCAGCTATTGTACAAACAGAAAACACGATCAGCTAGCAATGAACCCAACCAGAACTATGTTGTCACAGTTAGTTAGTACATCTGTTGTTGGCTAGCCAGCTATGTAATAAATGTAGGAAGCAATCTTGTGATGGTATTGACAAACAATTCACTTTGAGTTTGATAATAAAATGCAATCCATTCAATACAGGAAGAAATCTACTTCATGGAGGATGCCGTATCAGAGGCACTGAGGTATAGATATAGACAAAAGATTGTGAAAAATGCTCCATGGAATTTCTATAATAAAAAAGTGTAAAATTTTAAATGTTCCAAAAAGATCAAAAAGATCAGTTTCACACACAGCTACACATAATGGCATTTATGGAAAAAAAAACATTTCAATAGGTAGCAAGCCGCTTTACCCTCATGCGCAGTAGAGGCTGCTTCCACGTGCTTCACTGCTTGGTTCCTCCTACCCTCTCCAGTTCCTGCAGGTATTTGCTCCAGCCATGCACTACACCTGAGTTCACTAATTATTTTACCCTCTTGGTTCAGGAAGTAAGCTCATCAGTGAAATCAGGTGGTGTAGTGTATGCTTGGAGCAAATACACTGCGGCACATAGGACACAGAGTTGAGTAGCCTTGCTATATGCACTCTCTATGGGCCTACTACGAATCTGCAAGTTAGCTAGCTGAATTTAGCTAGGTAGTGGCTATCATTTGCCATTAACACCTGTGATAACATTACTTATCAATAACTGACTAATATTAAAATAAATCAGGACTAGCGATCAAAGCACTGGAGAATGCACCCAACAACACCTCATTTCATTTATATGTTCATGCAATTGATAAACATAGCAAACTAAATATGTAAATACGCAAATGTTATATTGAATCAAATATGAATTTGGCCTTGTTTCACTTACCTCCCACATTCAAGTCACAGAATTCCCCGGTAAGGTTGTTTGCTAGTTGTATCTTCGAAATTCAGTCGAGCCAAGTCCAGGCAGGGTGTGAGATGATGGCGATGTGCACGTGTGAAGAATGCAGGTCAGCATCAAAGTCAAACTGGGCAAGCGAGGCTGACGATCGGCTTTTCACGTATGGAAGCTTAATAGTGAAGTTCACTAAATGTATTAGGTTTAGCCAATGTGCAAAAAAAGTTTAATTTCTGAACTTTCTCAATTTTAAGTCCATCCAACATACTCATTTAAGCTTATACAACATTTTCAAGTTCGCTTTTTCCATACATATATATTATACACTACTCACAAAAAGTTAGGGATATTCGGCTTTCGGGTGAAATTTCAGGATGAACCCAAAATGCACTATAACCTTTACAGGTGAAATTAATTTGACCTTCTCTAAACTTTTGAATGCACATGTCCAACTATTCAATGTTTCAGTACTTTTTGCACAACTTGCTGTTCTCTAACAAGGAGCTGAACGGCAAAATTCACAACAGGTGTTTGATCCATGAATCGACCAATAAATTTCCTGGTTCAATTAGAATTGGTATTTAAACAGTCCTCTTCATCATGCTGTTCACATTTTGACATCATGAGACCAAGACGACACCTAACAATTGATCAACAGTACCTCGCCATTGCGAGGCTTCAAACAGGATGTTCTCAGAGGGAAGTGGCCACTGAGCTTAGAGTGTCACAGAGTGTCATCAGCAGGTTGCAACAGAGATACAGAGAGACTGGAAGAGTCACAGAAAGGCATAGAAGTGGACGTCCTTTGGCCACATCCCACACTGATGACCGCTTCATTGTGAATAGTGCCCTGTGGAACCGGATGATGAATGCCACTCAACTCCAGGCACATTTAAGGGAGGTGAGAGGCACCCAAGTGTCATGTCAGACCATTCGAAACCGTTTACATCAGCGTGGTCTGCGTGCTAGACGACCTGCAAGGGTACCTGACCACACCACCAGGCACAGGCGTCATCGTCTTGCATGGGCCAGGGAGCATTTACGCTGGACGAGGGACCAGTGGGCCTCAGTGCTGTTCTCTGATGAAAGTCGATTCACGTTGAGCAGAAATGATGGCCGCCAACGATGTTGGAGACATCAAGGAGAGCGCTATGCATCAGCCACTGTTGTCACCAGACGACCCTTTGGTGGTGGCGGTGTTACAGTGTGGGCAGGTGTGTCTAGTCAATACAGAACTGCCCTACACTTTGTGAATGGTACAGTGACAAGCCCATACTACCTGAATAACATCATTAATCCAGTCATTGTGCCCCTGCATGAACAACACAGGCCTAATTTCATCTTCATGGACGACAATGCTCCAGCTCATCGAGGTCGCATCATTAGGGAAAGGCTGCTGGAGACTGGGGTACCTCAAATGGAGTGGCCTGCACTTTCTCCAGACCTGAATCCCATAGAAAACCTATGGGATCAGCTGACTCACCGTGTAGAGGCTCGTAACTCTGTACCCCAGAACCTCAATGACCTGAGGGCCGCCCTTCAAGAAGAGTGGGATGCCATGCCTCAGCAGACAATAAGTCGACTTGTGAACAGCATGAGACGTCGTTGTCAAGCTGTAATTGATGCTCAAGGGCACATGACAAGTTATTGAGACATTGACATTTTTGTTGTGGTATACCCACCACTGTTGTTGGCTTTTGTTTCAATAAATTGTTTGAGATGAGGAAATCACCATTGCATGCTTCTACTTAAATGCCCTACTTTCATGATACGTATAATATCACTGTAGCGTGAACTTACATTTTCCATAAATTTCACCCGAAAGCCAAATATCCCTAACTTTTTGTGAGTAGTGTATATGTATATATTTTATACACCCTATAATTCACAAAAACACAGTTCATTGCTGCCATTAAACACCCTATAATCCTCAAATAGACCGTTTATCCGTGTCCACATGCATCTTGTAATTCACAAACATGCAGGTCATCACTGCCAAACACCCTATATTTGGGGCAACCATACCGTTTTCTCACATCAACATCAGTACTCTGCCAACAAGAGGTCGCCAGCCTTCTTGTCAAGTCAAGTGTTAAACAATTATCCCCATAGCGCTGCCCCAATAATATATATTTATAAAGTAATTACCACAAACTGTGCACAGAAGAGAGATTGCCAGCAAGGTTTACAAGTCACATTTGCATGTTAAATTCAGTCTGATTACTTAGGACCGTGGGCATTTGGCAGTATTTTAATGTTGAACAGAAAATAAAATAAAACATTTAACATGCATAGAAATAAATTAAATATGTGAATAATAAAATATAATTTGCAGCAGAGGTATATTTTTAAAAATGATAAATGAAAAAGTAGTCAATGTTAATGTACACAGTTCAAATGAAAATTCAAGGTTCTGAACTTTGATTAAATGTGGTCATGGTAAGTTTTTCAGTCTCTTCTGTCAAAAATGATGCTTTGTGAAAACATCTATAGGAAGGGACATCTTTCGAATCATTTTACCTTTTTATTAAGATTGGAAAATACAGTGGGGAAGGAAAGTATTCTGGCAGTGACACAATTTTTGTTGTTTTGGCTCTGTACTCCAGAACATTGGATTTAAAATGAAACGGTGACTATGAGGTTAAAGTGTAGACTTCCTGCTTTAATTTGAGGGTTTTTACATCCATATCGGGTGAACCGTGTAGCAATTGTCGCCCTTTTTATACACAGCCACCCCCCCCCCCCCCCATTTTAGGGATGAAAAGTAAATGGACAAATTAACAAACTTAAATAAAGTCAATATATTTAATATTTGGTTGCATATCCTTTGCATGCCATGACTTTCTGATGTCTGTGACCCAACATCATCAAAAGACACTTGATATCTTATTTTCTGGTACTCTTACAAGAAATAATATAACCGCTCTCTATTTGAATGAATCTCTTTGGGAATTGGGGTGGGGGCTAGATTAAGCTGTAAATTAGGCTGGAACAGTATGGATCACATTGTTGGCTAAATGGCTGTAAGTCATCAAGGGTCTGAGGTATCAAACGAGCCTCAAACCATTACTCTGCTGCCAGATATGCAGTAGATATGGATGGACCACTTTAAGGGTTGTTTATCCTGACTTATTTTTCCATAGAGTTCAATAGCAAAATGAGTCAGGAGAAACAACCCTTATGCGCAGATGGTAAATTTGGTCAATTCTCACCTATTTAGGGGGTGTTTTATAACTCCAGGTGTGAGCATCACATAAACTTGGTAAATGGGTTACATGAAACAAGACAGGTGTACTATTTACAATACGAACTTAGATTTGTTTATTTTCATAATGTAAGTCAAAGTGCCACAAATGCAAAGAAACTTTGGAAAAATAAACTCCATGTCCACAAGTGTGCAAAATCTGATGGGAAAAATACTGTATATTGTATATAAATACATTTTTTTTCCTGGACAGGCTAGCTTCAAACAATCATAACTGCAAAACTTTAGAGAGTGTTGCTTACATCATAAACTAACATTTGAAAAAAAATTATGAAATTTGAAGCGTACCCATTTTCGTAATTCAAGGTCAAAGGTATTTCATTACGCATTTTCTCTGCGCTTCATGCTACAATTTTGGTTTGAAATGGAGGCCATTCAAAGAGCTTTAAAATTATGTCAAAAGTTCATTGACCCGTACCGCAAACAATAACGAGCCAAATTACAAAATAATTCAGTTCTGGGGGTTTCTCATATAGGCAAATCATCACACGAAATATCGTTTAAATCTGTGAGGGTCGGGTAAAAAAATCGCGTTGGAGTGACACGGAATGACCCAATAGCTTTCTTGGTTGTCATACTCAGTATGACATACTCATACTCCGGCCTTCATCTGCAGTTTTCTTATCTTGCATCTTTTATCTCATAAAGTAGACTCTACAAATGCTTCCAAAGGATGTAACCCATGCCCTGACACTCACAGCTTTCCACTTAGCAATAATTAAGAGCAATATGGTAAAGGTGTGAAATTTGAAACAGGTGACGGTCATCTGTCCCAATACTTATGCTGACTTGGAATAGGGGGACTTGACTTGTACGGCATTGTTGTAATATTGTTCAATGTTTGTTAAAAAAAAACAAAACACATGAAATAAATGTGAAATTTGCGTCAGCCATCGTTTGATTTAAATAGATTAGTGTATAGAGGAAAAACAACCAATTTGACACTGTCCCAACACTTTAGAATTTTACTGTGTGTAGCTGAGCCAGTGTATTAAAAAAAAGAAGCAGCATGCAGTGCTAAAGGATAACAAAGATTTGTGGAATTGTTGGAGTGGAATCTCTTGTCACTATTCTATTTGGTATTATTACCGAACCAGAGGAACCATAAGGCTTTTAGCGCTGATGCATATCTCACCATCGGTCACGAGGTGTTGTGGTGGTGGGAACATAGTCAAACTTGACCTTCCAACGAATGCTTTGCTTGCTGGCTTCAACAGCGGCCACCCGGCCAGTGAACCACTCCTTGTTCACCTTCACCTCAACCAGCAGACCTTTGTCTGAAAGAGGGAACAAAAAAAAAAAATTACCAACCTTCATTATTATTTATTCATTTTGTTTGATGTGAAACAAAAATCCCATTAAATTATAGTCCTATTACATTCTCTAAATTGGCACACAAATTATTATTAAAAAAAATTTTTTTTTGTAGATAACCTACAGGATGATGGTTTTCATCCCAACCCTAATTTGGCACACCTGTTCCTACTAATTTTGTCTCTGGGGAGCAGCTCAACAAGATCTCTAGCTGTTGAATGAGATGTGCTTTGTTAGGGTTGGAGTGAAAACCTAAAGGACGGTAGAACAGGCTTGGGGACCACTGCACTACAGTATGTGAAATGCACTCATTGGAGAATAGCAGTCAAAATCATTGCAAGCAGTATAAATTCTGACAAAGCAGGCCACCACAAGCCATTACACTATGCCACTATTCGCTAACTCACAATACAAATTGACCGGATCCATACTTCAGATACATGTTTCGAAACCTTAGTTTTTCATATCGTGTTAAAGTACAGAACCAGAGCTACAAAATGAGGTATCACATGATAAGATTGAGTAAATGTGTCTGGAAATAAAACTGTCTTTGAAGATTTTCTTGTGAATTCTGCCCTTTCATACACCCTCAAACCAGGAACTATTGTATGAAATTGTTATCCTTGTGTAGTCCCTAACCCTGTGCTTACTATGATTTTGAATAAGTTTGATTATTATTGTGTTTAAACCATGAAGTTATACAAACATGAAGTTTATAGAGTCATGTGAAAAAGCACACCCTCAAATGGTAGTCAGTTTTTTTGAGACATCTGGACACAAGTTTATTTTATTTTAATTTCAACCATTAAGTCACGTGGCGCTGTAATGGCGACATGTAGTCCAGCTGTCTCTCGTGTTCGTGTTTGTTAATTTGAATGTGTTTTGTTGTGTCGGGCTATTGTCTTTTGTATTTTTCATGCGCTGTTTGTCTGTGGTGGTATGGGGGAAGCGGGCTGGAGATTTTTTTTAGGGCACTCTTGCTGCTTGTTTTGATAATACTGACGAATTGTCTAGTCGGGATAATTTTGTTTGTGGTCGTCACCACGGAGACGTATTCGCAACATATGCTCGGGAAGGTCCGTTGGATCTGCAGCAACAAAATTTACCTTTGCTCTTCCGGAGTTGAAAATGTCGGGACTGATCCAGGAGTGCAGGCAATCTTCAAAAGGCCAACAGGGAAGGGAAGGAGAAGATAATGTGGGGGAGGAGTGAGGTGACGACTGGGAAGGTTGACGCAGTTCGGTGCTCCGTTTCGACAGTGTACAGAGACCGCAACACTGTGTGTATGCAGGAATGCTGTGTGTTGGACTGCTTAATGACATTGGACATCTCGGGACAGCGGGGGCTATTTTTAATCATGGCTGTATTCGACTTTAATTGACTTAGTTTGATTAATGCAATGCTTCTATTGAATGTCTTTATTTGATGTTTGTTTGTTGTGGGTCTGCCCCACTGTCTATGTCTTTTTTGTTGCTGCTGGTGGCTACAACTGAAGTTCCCTAATGGGAAAATAAGTTATTCTATTCTATATTGATTGATTAAGGTAAACTAATTCAACAAATGATGCTAAAAAAAAAGCACTTTGGAATTTAAACTTAAGCAATTGAAATGAACAGAAATGCAAATTCCTCATGAGGAAAAAGTACACCCCTACCTTTACTATAGAATATATTGATTAAAATTGATGTCTGGTGCACAAAACAGGTGTAAATTATTAGATAATAATTTGGAAGTTTGGAAGACTCTTGATATCTTATTTTCAGATAATATACTTATATACTACTATTTATTCTTCCAAGCATCCAATGATACACCCGGTGGAAAGCTTATAATGTCCTCTATTAGATAAGAGTTGTAAATCAAACCAGCATGAACTGGAAAGCATTAAAACGGCTTGTCCAAGACAATAAATGGCCACTCAATCTTGAAAGGGACATCTCTATGCGTAAAACCAATGGTAGGATCATATATTTATTTAATATTTAGTAGCAGATATTGATAGTAGAATGACATGATATAATTACATATTTCACTTGTTTATTTCGCTATTGAGTGAGCAGAATTTTTGCATGTCTTCGGGCTATTCTTGGTTTTAGCTTGTTGCTATGGCGGATTACAAATTCTTGGTGGCGAAAGAATGTTTTTATGAACTCCCGGACAGACGCTATTGTCCAGTGCATAACGCTTGGGTCGGTGTAGTTGCAGGTGAGACTGGGTGGGGGTTGCTTGTTAAATGGACCTACGCAACAATGGTGGCACTTAGAATCTCCATATTTGGCATATACACTACTCACAAAAAGTTAGGTATATTCGGCTTTCGGGTGAAATTTCAGGATGAACCTAAAATGCACTATAACCTTTACAGGTGAAATTAATTTGACCTTCTCTAAACTTTTGAATGCACATGTCCAACTATACAATGTTTCAGTACTTTTTGCACAACTTGCTGTTCTCTAACAAGGAGCTGAACGGCAAAATTCACAACAGGTGTTTGATCCATGAATCGACCAATAAATTTCCTGGTTCAATTAGAATTGGTATTTAAACAGTCCTCTTCATCATGCTGTTCACATTTTGACATCATGAGACCAAGACGACACCTAACAATTGATCAACAGTACCTCGCCATTGCGAGGCTTCAAACAGGATGTTCTCAGAGGGAAGTGGCCACTGAGCTTAGAGTGTCACAGAGTGTCATCAGCAGGTTGCAACAGAGATACAGAGAGACTGGAAGAGTCACAGAAAGGCATAGAAGTGGACGTCCTTTGGCCACATCCCACACTGATGACGGCTTCATTGTGAACAGTGCCCTGCGGAACCGGATGATGAATGCCACTCAACTCCAGGCACATTTAAGGGAGGTGAGAGGCACCCAAGTGTCACGTCAGACCATTCAAAACCGTTTACATCAGCGTGGTCTGCGTGCTAGACGACCTGCAAGGGTACCTGACCACACCACCAGGCACAGGCGTCATCGTCTTGCATGGGCCAGGGAGCATTTACGCTGGACGAGGGACCAGTGGGCCTCAGTGCTGTTCTCTGATGAAAGTCGATTCACGTTGAGCAGAAATGATGACCGCCAACGATGTTGGAGACGTCAAGGAGAGTGCTATGCATCAGCCACTGTTGTCATCAGACGACCCTTTGGTGGTGGCAGTGTTACAGTGTGGGCAGGTGTGTCTAGTCAATACAGAACTGCCCTACACTTTGTGAATGGTACAGTGACAAGCCCATACTACCTGAATAACATCATTAATCCAGTCATTGTGCCCCTGCATGAACAACACAGGCCTAATTTCATCTTCATGGACGACAATGCTCCAGCTGATCGAGGTCGCATCATTAGGGAAAGGCTGCTGGAGACTGGGGTACCTCAAATGGAGTGGCCTGCACTTTCTCCAGACCTGAATCCCATAGAAAACCTATGGGATCAGCTGACTCACCGTGTAGAGGCTCGTAACTCTGTACCCCAGAACCTCAATGACCTGAGGGCCGCCCTTCAAGAAGAGTGGGATGCCATGCCTCAGCAGACAATAAGTCGACTTGTGAACAGCATGAGACGTCGTTGTCAAGCTGTAATTGATGCTCAAGGGCACATGACAAGTTATTGAGACATTGACATTTTTGTTGTGGTATACCCACCACTGTTGTTGGCTTTTGTTTCAATAAATTGTTTGAGATGAGGAAATCACCATTGCATGCTTCTACTTAAATGCCCTACTTTCATGATACGTATAATATCACTGTAGCGTGAACTTACATTTTCCATAAATTTCACCCGAAAGCCAAATATCCCTAACTTTTTGTGAGTAGTGTATATCACGTATCATGTACTAATAAAGATAGAAAATTGAGTTTGTTGTTTCCATTCAGTTTGGTTGCAGGAGCAATGAATGTCAGAGTTGAGAAATCTCACTAGTGGGCCTATGCACTGTAAATCTGGTTGATTAGCAATATATGAAGACACTTCACAAAACCTTCAAAGAAAATCTCACAAAAACAAAACAAATGGCTAAAAAATTAACTATTATATTTTAAGGAAAACTACTTGCAAATACAGGCAATATTTTCTTTTATAAAGTATGCCAACACAGTGTTATAAATTTATGTCAAGAGACTGGAACAAGAAAACAGCCCAAAGTGTACGCTACAGGTGTGGCTCACCTTTCTGTGCGTCCTTCAGTTCCTTCTCTGACTCCTCCTCCTCTGTACTGTCTGTGATCTGCAGACAAAACAGAGACATTAACTTCACTGCAAAAACCACCGAGCTACACAGGGAAGCTCTGGAGATGCTGTGCATTATTTTTCTCACCCGACTACATCCAAACCAGCACTCATAATGAACAATAATCGCATCATTAAGTTAAGATTAATTACAAATTCATACATCCTGAAAATATAATCATAAATTCCTAACATCTAACCATCATTTAATTTCATTCCGAAGCTCAAATATGAAAATAATTCATCCAAATATTGTAGACGCTATAGGTGCTACAAAGATTATGATGACATTACTGCCTCCTAAAAGCAGTATACACCTCGATACTAGAAAATAGTTCACCACATTTCACTCCATTTGACAATTAACCAATTGGGTGGTAAATGTATCCATTAATGGATATCACTGGAGAGGGACTGGAATCCTGGAACACTGCTTGCACTCCATCGTACTGATGATGATTTCATAGCTCCCAGGGAAATAGGGGTTATCAGCACTTATATTGCTGTGCAGACCTTTTTCAGATCCACAAAATGTTCCACAGCCCCAGAGACAAACACAATGGTACGGGTTACCATGCGGTCAGTGGGGAGCTTTAAAGCGTGGGGCAGAGTCACAGATCAGGAGGAAGGCATGGGGAGCATCCGGTACCTTCACCACTGCTTGACTGCTGAACTTTGGGGCAGGGGGCTGCTTGGGGGCGGGCACATACAGTGCTGCCCTGGTGAGCTTGGCCACATTTGCAGCTGCTAGCCCCTTCTTCCCAGAGCCCTGTTTTTCTTCCTCCTTTTTCTCCTTACTGCTGATGGAGAGAGGGAAGGTTCTGCGCTGGGAGCCTGGAACATTCTGCAGGTTCAAGGATGGTACACTACCTGTGACTTCACAGATTTTCAAAGGGAAGGGGCAAAACCTCACACATAACCTGCCACCACACTACTACATATGAGCTGGTTTCCGGTATGCCACGGTTTGAAAAATTCACGGTTCTGAAAATTCTTAGTCATTTTTTTTTTTTTTTTGAATGACTATTTACAAAGGCACCTAGAATTTACCCATAAAGTACTGCAGACATGAGATGGTTCTCAGTTTCTACCAATGCGATTTATAATGACGCATCTAATCATCGATCAACTGGACGAAATAGGAAAAAACCAAACAAATCTGAGGTCATTTCATGTGGATCCAGCAGCACAGATGCAGTTTTGTGCATCATGGTAGAAGGAGGTGAACCCCGAACTCTTCATCCCCATTGGAAAAGACAAAGCCAGTATGGGAATATTTTGGTTACTAGAAAACTGCAGATGGCCATGGTTTAGAGGAGAAAGGTCATCCAACCTGTAAAAAGTGCTGGCGAAGTGAACATTTACAGGAGCACCATTGATAGCTCTTCATCAAATTTAAGGTAACACTTCCTTTAAATTAACTTTGGCTATAGCTAGGTAGTGTGCAAACTAAAATGAGTGAACTAAATTTTCTAGACTAGCTTAGCAAGGTAGATAGCATGGCTAATTAGCTAGCTAACTAGCTAACGTTAGATAGTTTTCTTTCCTCACTTTACTGAGCTAATGTCATGCATAGTGAGAGGAGAAAGTGAATGTGTTTGTTGTGTGTTTATGCGTGTCGTGTGTGCACGCATCAAATTAAGCTGCACAAAATGGACTGCATTTGTTTTAATATTATTTAAAATAATTGAAATAATTGAATACTTCAAAAATAATTGAAAATAATTCAATTATGATCTATATGTTTACATTTAATGTTCAGTAATATTTAGAAAATAAAACACATTATGTTCATTGAAAATTAAATAATGAAATGTGTGTACGATTAATGCAATAATTTGAAACCGTGGTATTTTTGGCTGTTGTAATAACGTCAAAATCTCATACCGATCCAAGCCTACACTGCAGTGAAAGATTTACACAGCCAGAGAACCCCTCTCATTCCCGGCATTTCTACAATTTAGTCATTTTGGCAGATGCTTTCAGTAAAAGCAACTTGCAAAAGTGCATTTCA
Source organism: Synaphobranchus kaupii (assembly GCA_029718625.1). Taxonomy (NCBI): domain Eukaryota; kingdom Metazoa; phylum Chordata; class Actinopteri; order Anguilliformes; family Synaphobranchidae; genus Synaphobranchus; species Synaphobranchus kaupii. The sequence goes on from CM056376.1 coordinate 31,588,291, forward strand.
CATGGTAAGCAAACAACACAACAGCTCGAGGCAGGCAAAGTTACAATCATATTAAGTCCCACGATTTCCTACCCCGTGTTAGTGTGAAGCAAGTTCTGCGCCCACTTAACTCAATTAAACAATGAAGAATAATCTGAATAATCTTTCTTACCAAACCACATGTGAAAAGGGGAGATCCTATCTTTTCCAGTGAAAAAAAATGGCAAAACATGTTTTTTTGCACCTGGCAAATCACCCATGATATATTCATGAAAGAAAATTGGCACATAAAACTCAAAAACATTAATGACAGGCATATTGGGCAAAAAAGAAGCAAAACAAAAAGGTAAATGCGAAGCAGCATGAAAGCAGTCATACAATTACTCATAACGCCAAATTAAAATGTGATAGTGCACATGCAATGGTTTGTTAAACATGCAAAATGAGTTGTTAGATTTAATCTGGTGGATGTTTTCTAGCAGGTTTATTGTATGCCGTAAAATGTTAGATCTCAGTCTCTATGGTTACCACTACCAGGCCTGTGGGGAGTGAGGGGTAGTAGGTGGATGCTTTAGAGTATCACACTGCAGACAGTCCTGCAGCTATCAGATACTCCATAATGGACAGACTGTCCCATGCTGTGGAGCGAGTAAGGGGGTCCGCTCCAAAGTCGGGAGAGGGTGGAGCACTCTACCTCCACTGCTGGTCTGCCAGGGTGTGGGCCAGCAGGCAGCTTGGGTGTGGGTGTAGTCAGCACTGCCTGGACATGCTGGGGCGCAGTTGCAGCCACCAGCTTGTTTTTCCCTGAGTTCCTCATCTCCTTGCTGTGCAAAGAATGGGGGAGGGTCCTGTGCCGAGGGCCCATCACCTGCTTCTGCAATTTCTTAGGACAGTTATGGCATATTTGGGAGATGCCAGGCTGGGATGTATACTTACATTTCAAGGCTGCTACATGATCATTCAAAGCATAAGCAAGCATTAGCAAGCAGCACCTATGTCCTTTTTCCAGACAGAGTTACTTCTGTTAACACGAACCATAGGTATAGGTTATGTTTTGTAACTGTATTTTATCCTAAAGTTTTCCACAAAAATTAAATGAATTAAAAACATAGAAATAATGAATGGAGTCCCTATGCACTGTGCATTTAAAAACGGTTACTGCTCTATTTGCAAAATTAAGAAATTCTGTGACAACAGTACGAAAAGAACATTGGGCCTCATTCACTAAACTTCTGTGTATTCGCCTATACGCTCATTTCCAAACACGTAGATTATGGCCCCGTTTACACCTGGTCGTTTCATGCAACTTGCATCTAGATTGTATCCGGATGAGATTCAACCACATTGCATTTACACTTGGTCGTCAGATGTGTCTCCGGTTATCTGGATTGAAATCCGATTGCTATTTTGCACATAAAATGCAAAACCCTGACAACCCATTTCCTATTTTGTTCCGCCTCTTGGAGAGCAAAGATTGTAGCCGCTTCGAAAATAGCAAGTTTTTGTATGCCATTTTTATTTCTTAAAGCTTAGGGACATTCAACCTAATTCATAGAGCATTTATGTACGAAACAAGTTGGCATGAAAAGAATTTACGCCGGACTCATCAAACCGTGTGGGAAAGGCAGATTTTTTCGTATTCAGGTAAGCATGTTCATACAGGTAAATGACAAGCACGTTCACATTATTTTGTGATTAGCATTAATCCACCCCCATGAATTGCCTTGCATGGAGGTTGTCACTTCTATTTAAAGATCTGTACAAGGTCAAAATGGCCCAGAAAAAGCAAAAGAATTATTCCAACATTGAAACCTAAGTTTTATTAGCAGCCTTTCAATCAAGAAAAATAAATAGTTTAGTATTGTCCGTTCCGGTTTCAAAGCAAATAGTAAAGTAGTCTAAATGGTAAAGTAAAAAGATATGGTAGGATATAACATGCAGGAAATCTCCCGTCACACGAGCTGTTAAAGAGCAAGCCTATCTGTATCGGATGAGCGCATTGCCTCCAGTTGCTAAGTACTAGGCTGCGGTCTTTCTCACAGCATGGAAATAAAATTTAAAAAATGAATTTATTAATTTTGTCATTTTGTTGGTGTTGTGTGTGTGAGAGAGGTGCTTTGAAATCCATGATCCCCTAACAATGGAAAGAGGTAGTTAGTCAGACACAGTAAATTTGAAGTAGCTACACCAATAAGCCAGCCGTCTCGCACCGCAGAGTTCTGCAAACGAGTGCCAACTGAAGCTGTTGTGGGTTCCACCCATCTATGGTCCCACCAGGCAACCGGGCCAGGACGTCGAGCAATAGGCTACAATTCGCATGACGTATGAGCTGCACAGATGTGACAGCCCTTTCTATTCATATTTTGCAAACGTATCTTCGGATGGAGCTTGGAGGCTACCTTTGTGCAGTACAGTTACGGCACCAATAACATTGGGCAGATTGGCAATTTCATAAAAACCAGAAAATGACTAACCAGCCATATATCACTCTCAGCCAAATAGCTTTTGCGCAATCCTAAAGATGCGTTAGGTTCTCTCCTAAGCAGCTAACTTGTCCAACAAAACAAGGTCAGCCATTGCAACGCTGGCTACACATACCTGTAAGTAATTTTATAGCAAATTTCGTTCAATGGTTAAAGGTGTTTTAATTAGTTTATTTAACGTCAAAAGATTTAAATTTAATCAATTCAAAAAAATAGTAGCCTACTGGGAGCATTAATTAAGTTATGGGTCTAATTAAATTAATTCATAGCCTACAATTGATTAATACGCTTAATCTAAAGTGCTTGCTTTATCTAAAGGCTACATTTAGTCTTTTTTAGGCATTTTGAATTAACGTATGAGGCACGCGTGGTCCTGAGCAGGTGTAAAGTTCATTCGTACATATGAACAAATCTCGGGTGTAGATGAATGCCAAAATACGATACGAACGATTTAAGTAGAAATTCGTTCCGCTCACTTTTCATGAATGAGGCCCATTGTACATATTTGGCAGACAATGTAGAACAGAAAACGGCTGATGAGATCGGCTGATACAGCTTGTTGTGACTGTAATATGAAAAGTGTCTCAGATAACCTACAGAAGTGGTTTAGGCGATAGGATTCGAATCTACCCCTAATGAGTCTTGGGTGCATTTACAACTGCATTTTTATGTAGATAATCCCTATCCGGAAATGGATATGCTCAAGAGGCATGTAACGACCAGGTGTAAACAGGGCCTTTGATCGTACCAAAGGACAAATTCAGATAAGAAAATAATGAATGCCGAAATGTTCATGGAAACATTACGTTCTTAGTTTACAATCAAAGCTGATCGTACACGCTTCATGAATGAGGCCCATTGTTCTTTTCAAGGTCTGACTGAGGTTTCATACAAACACACAAATGCAAATATGCAGGTATGCAAATATACAGGTATAACCCAGTTGGGTAATATTAATTAGGAATAAGTGGTTTTGTGCAGTGATTTTATGTGTGTCTGGACACATTTGCGCACGCACACACACATTTGGGAATTCTTATTTATTTCTAATAAATATTACCCACCTGGGTTGTACCTAATCGTGTTGAACTTGCTGATTTGTCCTCTGGTATCAGTAGGCATAGTGTTTAGTGAGTGGGAGGAAATACAGTGAGGATTACACTAAAGCCCTAAGGGCCGGCGAGAACTTCACCTTTGCTGCGAGTAGTGAGAAACCACAGTGTGAAAACACCCTAGATCAAGGGGGGTCAAACTCCAGCCAGGGCGCAGTGTCTGCTGGTTTTCAGTGAGTTTTATCACTAGTGATTAAGTCATTGATTGGCTAAAGAGTCCACACACCTTCTTCTCAAGGCCTTAACTGAAAACACAAATACCTGCAGACACTGCGGCCCTTCAGGACTGGAGTTTGCCCAAGATTATATAAAACCTTGCTTCAGTGTTCTACGGCTGTTGGGTATACACAATAAGAATAATGTGTTGCTCGATATCTGTGGCCCCTCTGAATTGTGAGGATGCATTTTGGGTTTTGGGAGGTGCCAGCACTGTACCTCCATCATCACGCTACCCTCTGCTGTCTGTGCTTGCACCTCCATCATTTTCCCTTGCTTTGGCTCTGCCTTCTTCACCACAGCCTTGCTGCGTTCTGCCACCGCTGAAAACAGTTTGCTTTTTTTTGGCTGTGGCTCCTCCTCTTCACTTTCTTCTTCTTCTTCCTCCTCTTCCTCCTCCTCTTCTTCCTCTTCTTCCTCCTCTTCACTACTCTCCTTTTCAGCCACCATCTTACGCTGTCTGCTCGTTGAAGGGGTCTGCTTTGCTGTGCTCTGAGCAGGTGTGGGGGGGGGGGGGGGGGCGGGGGACAGGATATCGAATAAAATTAAAATATGGAAATTTCCAGTTAAGTTGTTCATAAACAGCTGTGTTATTAGCTATACTATAATTGAAAGTGAAAATGGGCAAACTTTCACAGTAACAGGAAACTCTAGACATGACTTGCAACAGCTAAATTCACTGGCAGCAAAAAACCACTCAACACAAATATCGATGCCTAGTTGAACACAGAAAAAAGTTTTCCTGCCTCATGTCACACTGCAAATGCATTTGGAACTGCACCAAATTTTGACAACTGAGAAGGTTTTGCATATTTAGCAGCAAATGCCAGGTCAGGTCATAAACATACCCTTGGGCTGCGACTGGCTGCTCCTCTGCTAGGGGCCAGGGTGCGGGAGGGAGGTTTGGCAGCTGGAGACCTGGTACTGGGGGCTAGAGGCGGCTTTCCGGTGGCTGCAGCTCGCCCCTTGGGGACCGGTTCCACCCTTCTGATAGGTGGGGGTGGTGGGGGAGAGGGGACGGAGGTCCTGACTGTCCGTGTTGGGGTACTAGGCTTCCTGCTGAGTGGCGGGGGCTTGGAGAGGGGCGGGGGCTTGGAGAGGGACGGGCGGCTGGGCGCGTTCTTGATCACGGCTGGGAGTGGTGGAGAACGAGGTCGCACTGTTCTTTCAGATGACCGGGTGGCCTAAACAGTGCAAAAACACAAACAGTATTATTGGATTTAATGATGAGAAGAGTAGTAATGATTTACACATTCATTTATTTGTAGCAAAGACATCTGAATTATTTTTTTTAAACAAAATGTGATTTTTTTGTGAAAAGGTATTATGTTAACTGTTCAAAGTCAAAGCCAAAAATCTAATGAATACTGCAGTTGCCATTGTCATAGTCATATGTGAAAATGTGAATGTAATATGAAAGTAAAATAGCAGCTGCACTAACTAACTAACTTGAAATGCATTTACCACACTAGCAAGCAAAAGTTCTGGATGGACGAGAAGATCTATGTGCATAATACAGGTGGGGACAAAATATTAGAAACACCCCTGAAAAATGGCTTGAAGCATCTAAACCACAAGTAAAAAAGCATCTACACAGGTGATTCGTATTAATTTGAATGATAATTAGCAGCATGAGTCTGCGTAAGAGGTCTAACCAGCAGCACTTTGCTAGATAAGAGTTCCAAAGGGGCCAAATAGTTGGTGTCCGAATTGCAGGTGTGTCGGTCACAAAAACGGCAAAATTATTTAAGGTGGCAAGGGGAACAGTGTCAAAAATTATGACAACATATGCCCAACACCAAAAAACAGCATCAGCAAAAAACAACTGTGGCTGCAAGTCGAAGCTCTCCGACAGGGACGGGGGGACAACTTGGTAGGATAGTTGCTAATAACCACAGAAGTACAGCTCTAAAAATCACTAGAGAATTGAATCAAGCCATATCTGAACCAGTCTCAACAAAAGCAGCACGTTGTGAGTTTCACAAAGCTGGTAACCATTGGAAACCATTTGTATCCAAGGCTAATGCACAAAAACACAACATGGTGTAAGGAACACAAAACCTGGACCCCTGAGCAATGGAGAAAAGTGATATGGTCTGATGAGTCATCTTTTAGTCTTTTTAATACATCTGGACGGGTTTATGTTTGGAGAAAGCCTAAGGAGGCATTCAATCCACAATGTCTGTTGCCAACTGTTAAGTATGGTGGTGGTTCTGTAATGGTATGGGCAGCCATTTCATGGGACTCATTGGGTCCAATGATTGCTCTCCATGGACGTGTAATTGGCAAACAATATGAAACCATTTTACAAGACCAGATGCACCCTATGGTGCAAACACTGTTCCCTCATGATGTCCCCATATTCCAAAATGATAACGCCCCCATGCACACTGCTAGAAACATTAAAGAATGGTTCCAAGAACATGAGAATGATGTCAAATGCTTTCCATGGCCTGCACAATCACCAGATCTAAACATAATTGAACCTTTATGGCAAGTTCTGGAGCGCAGTGTGTGAACTAGATTTCCACCTCCTTCATCCCTCAAAGAACTGGAGACTGTCCTTCTTGAACAATGGGCCAATATCCCACTACACACTAGGGCTGTCATATGATGGTTCGATATTCGAATGCTATTCTAATTGTAAAAAAAAAAATAATTACGTTCCAATCTGAAAATTAACATTCGAACAAAAAAAAAAATGCAGCGTCTCTTTATCGCAGATTAGTGGCTGGCTGCATTCGAATAGACAAAAAAAATAACTCCTTTCTCCTTTCCTTGCAACTTTTCCTTGACCTTGCCAGAAATCGTCATGGGGGTCAAGGAAAAGTTGGAAGGAGAGATTTACAAGGAACCTAGCGTAACTGTGGAATTTGAACCTCCTTCTCTACCTTGCGTCATAATAATAATAATAATAATAATAATAATAATAAACTTTATATGTATAGCACCTTTCCTACATAAAATGCAACCCAAAGTGCTTCACAACAATAAAAACAAAATACAGAACAAAAGCAATAGAAAAAAAATAGACATAAAAGACAATAGAACATTTACAAGACAATATAAAAGGAAATAAGATAAAAACACTGGTGTGTCTGTACACTAATGTCTCTCTGTACACCGGTGTCTCCCCAACAAACACTCCTACCACAAACAGCCTACTACCTGCCATCTGCTACGCACCGTATAGCCTCTCTCTCTGGGTGATAATATACCTGCCAGCACCGCTGCAGGACTTTTGTCCCTCCTTCGAGGTATATTTGCCCATGGGTGGGAGCAGCATACAGCCTCCACAGTTTGAATCACTCCGCAGTGACGAACCCGTCGGTCCCTAGTCAAACTTTTAAATTGAGCGCCCTACTGGCTTCTTCTTTCACCCCCCTTTATAGAGGACTTTTTAAGTGCTCAACAGATAACAAGCAACAACTGAACATCAGATGAGAAAAAAATAAAATAAAATAAATAAATAAAAGTTAAAACAGCTTCAAAAAGATAAGTAAGCTTAAAGATAAATAAATTAGAAAAGAATGAAAGAATAGAAAAAAAATAAAGAATAGAATTTAAAAAATAGATCGAATGAGAAAAAATACATTTAAAATAATAAAAGCCTTTGAGGTACATGGTAAGCGAACACTCTAGTGGAACACTCTAGTCAGAAATGCTAGGTACACAGGGAGCATTTCCAGTATTTAATTTAAAAGCCTGTTCGAACAGGTAGGTTTTAAGCATTTAAAAAAAAAAATGTTAACAGAGCTCACATCTTTAATGTGTCTGGGTAGGGTGTTCCATAGCTTTGGGGCATAATAGCTAAAGGCAGCTTCCCCGCTCGTTTTGTGCAGTACTTTGGGAATGGTTAAAAGGTCGGCACCTGAGGACCGGAGGGCTCTTGTTGGCTGATACGAAATTAGGAAGTCAGAGATGTATGTGGGTGCTGTGCCATTTAGAGCTTTGTAGGTGAGTAAAAGTACCTTGAAGTCAATTCTAAAGGAAACTGGGAGCCAGTGCAGGGTGGTTAAGACGGGAGTGATATGTTCTCTCTTTCTGGTCTTTGTTAAAAGTCTGGCAGCCGAATTTTGAATGAGCTGAAGTTTCTCTATTGACTTTTTGGGCAGCCCGGTGAAAAGGGCATTGCAGTAGTCTAGTCTGCTAGTAATAAAAGCGTGAACTAATTTCTCTGCATCCGCTTGTGTTAAAAATGGCCGTATTTTGGCAACATTTCTCAGGTGGAAGAAAGCTGTCTTAGTCACCTTACTAATATGGGCCTTAAAGTTTAAGTCGGAATCTAAAATGACACCTAGACTTTTTACTTCTGGTTTGGCTTGGGGAGCAAGGTCCCCAAGCTTACTAAAAAGGGTTTCTCTCTCAGATTTTGGTCCTAGCAAAAGTATCTCTGTTTTATCCTCGTTTAGTTTTAGGAAGTTGTCACTCATCCATTTGTTTATAGCAGTCAGGCAGGCAGTCAGCGAGCTTAGGCCATCTGAGTCGGGCTCCGTTGGCTCCACAGAAATGTATAGCTGGGTGTCATCTGCATAACTATGAAAATTTAAATTGTACTGGTTGATGATGTGACCTAATGGAAGCATGTACAGTGAGAATAGCAGGGGACCAAGACAACTTCCCTGAGCTACGCCAAAGGGTAGCTCATGTTTTGTAGATACATGGTCGCCCAAACTAACAAAAAATGTTCTCCCAGTTATATAGGTTCGAAACCAGTTTAGAGCATTTTCTGAGAGGCCGACCCAGTTTTCAAGACGGTCAATTAGGATGTTATGATCAATGGTGTCAAATGCCTCGCTTAAATCTAAGAGGATGAGGATTGACACTTTATTCGAGTCAGTGGCAAGTCTAAGATCATTTACTATTTTGACTAGTGCCGTTTCTGTGCTGTGATTTGATCTGAAGCCTGATTGAAACTTTTCTAAGATACTGTTCTCATTTTAAAAAGCATTGAATTGATTAAAAATCACTTTTTCTAAAACTTTGCTCATGAATGGCAGATTGGATATAGGTCTGTAATTATTAAGAATGTTATTATCTAGATTTGACTTTTTTAGTAGAGGCTTCACTACAGCCGTTTTGAAAGCATTAGGAAAGATGCCGGTTTCTAACGAAGTGTTGATTATCTTTAGGGTGGAAGGAGACAAAATACTATAGATGTTCTTGAGAAATTTACTAGGGATTGGGTCAAGAGCACAGGTGGAGGAGTTTGTTTGAGTTACGATCTTACAGAGTTCAGTTTGCGTAATATTGTTAAAGCATCTAAGAGTCTGCGGTTTTTTGTGAGGTGTGTCAGGCTTATTAGTTCTTATGACCATGCCTGTCCGAATCGAAATAACTATCTTTGAAAAAGCTTGCAAACTCTTCGCATTTCGGAGCAGAGGTTAGACTGATTGGGTCAAAGGGGGTTGGGTGCGATGTCCAGTCGTATTGAATTGAATGTTCAACATAGCGAACTACAACTTCACGAAAAATTACGACAATGCCGTCTGCATTTCACCTGAACCGTTCGTTTTTATCTCTGTGAAATTTAGCATCTTAATAAATTTGGCGTATTGTCTGATTGTGTCATTGTTTGTTTACTTTCTATTATAAGCCAATACTAACCAACAATACGAGCTATTCACATTTAGATTTATGGCATTTCTCAGATTATTCGCCTTGTTTGAATTTGGTAGGTTCCGGAAAACTCAGATGCTTATGAAAACATTAGCGGCATTGCATTGTGGGGCACGGATACTACCTTCCTTTTGAAAAGGATAGTCCAGAGCATCCTTTGTGAAAGGACGGATAATAGGAATTGTGAAGCTCCTTTCCTTCTCAATATAAGAAATTCGAACGGGCCTTAGCATGGCTGCCCGAAAACTATTTCTGGTTCATGCGATCTAAAGGATCCTTCCTTGCTCAAATTTGACTATTCGAATGCAGCCTCTGTCTTCCTTTCAACTTGGGTTGTGTTAAACCAAAAATAAATCGCTAATTTTAGCGTCTCCTCTGTTGAAAACGGAAGACGCTGCATACGGGTCACTGCTATGCTTGTACTGGGCGGACACGGCACTCATTTAATAGCAGATTGAAAATAAAATGTAGGCATATTCGTCGAGCTTTAAAGAGCCAATAATTCAACAGCAGCAGCATGGCAGAGTTCGGAAACCAGCTCGGCCGCGGAGTGTGAGATTAGCTACGTTAAACGTTAAAACTATGCTGATCACAGTTCCTTCTCCAAAAGGTCAAAGATGGTACTTTTCTGTTTTTAATAGCACTTTATTGTAAATGATCCCTCAGGATCCAAATTCTTTTTAGTAACATTTCTCGAAATTGTGTGCCTTAATTTTATTCAAACAAAAGCATTATAAAAGTGTGTATGTAGATTTTAAAGCCATCTCGAATGTTAACGGGTTTTTTTTTCTTCAAACTTGACTGCGTTCATGTTCAAATAAAATGTAGCTACCTATACTAGTTATGTGTCTCGTTGTACTGGTTTGCCCTCTTGTGGACCTAACGCGCAATAACACAGCACGAAAGTTGGTCAAATTGTAACATTTTAAAATTGTAATAGATATTTGAATATATTCGAACTTATGTGTTTTTTCAGAAGGAATATTAAAATGTGATTTTTGGCCAATGTTGACAGCCCTACTACACACAGTTCAGAAATTGTATGACAGCATTCCTAGAAGGATTGAAAGTGTTTTGAAAGCAAAGGGTGGGCCTACTCCTTAATATTCAGTTTTTGTAGGCGTTTCCGACCAGTGACAAGCTACCTGTGGACTTGTCTTCATGCTGACATCTGCAGGTAATTTCTTCACATCTGCCTGAGATTTTATGGGAGTGGTTTTCTAGCGGAAAGAAAAAGAAAATATTAGATAACTACAAGCAGTGATTCCTGGGGTACAAGCACTGCAAGAAACAATTTGCAAACACACAGAATCCACGATGGCATGTGCAAACTTTTAATATGTATGTTCAAATTGAGATGGACCACCCCCACTCAATTCTGGGAGCCATCAGAAGCAGCACTCATTTTGAGTGAATTGTGTTCATATTTGGAGTTCTATAGCACCACCGCGCATTTTACTGAGCCAACCCTTTAGGGCTAGTCTCTTGTTATGATTACCGATGTACAGACCAAGTTTCATCACTTCATCAAGTCTCATATGAAACAGGGATTAATATGTATGGATGCCACATCCACATGCAGGATCACTGGCTCATAAATTACACAAATATTTTGACAAAACCACTAGAAAAATACAATGTGTACAAAGATAGGTCTAAAGAGGAAGCAAACTAAAAATGGTGGAAAACTCCAATATAGCGGCCTTATGGTTTCATGAGGTACTTTTGTTCTATGTAAGGAGAGGCATCTACCTACATCGGTTTCAAGTCAAATGGTGCAATTGCAATTTGCAACTGTTATTTGGCATATTTTGATATATCAAATGCAAAAAGTTTAAAAAATACTGCGCTCAGACTTGGGTGCATAATCACTGAATAAAGTAAACATTCAAAAAAATAAATAAAGGCTCCGCACACAAAAAGATGTCTTATAATTCAATCACAATTTTAATCAAGCTTTCGTCAGTGTAACAAAAAAAAGGGACAAAGGAAGGCCTCTTTGTAGAGATCAAACCATCATCAGCTGATGTCAATTAAACCTTGTTCCAAACAGAATGGCATTCATTTATATAGACATAATATAAAGCAACCATTTCACATTCACTTTTGTATAATTAATTTAAAGGGATATAGCCCTATAATAAACAAAAAAGGGGGACTGTTTACACGTAATGAAAAATAAAAATATTAAATAATACATTTGGTTAAACATTGCTCAGCTGATGACAATTAAATATTTATATTTAAACTTCACCCCTAGTGGTTGAGACGTATCCGTCTCAATTACAGTATTCATGTTTGTCTGAAATTATAAACTACAGCTTTAAGAAAACCCCGTAAATTTTGACGCAGTATTTTTTAAAAGGGTAACTAGCCACTTGCGAAAACCTCAGCTTCTCCAGTTACACTGCAATGCCATAAAATAGGAGGGTGCTATTAATAGCCCAAAGCACGTACGATCCTCCTCTCGCCACAGCCACAGACTGAAAATGCATGAAATGCACCGTTTATACATGCTAAGAAAATTATTTTCACATATAGAAACAATAATATTTTTTTTAAACGTACAAATGAGCATTCGCCGTTTTCCCTTGCTTACTGTACTATATACAGTAACTGATGCACTTTCGGTTTAGAAGACACCAATTTTCTTTTTCCAAAATCTCTCGTATAAATATGTTTAAGAAACCAAGTACCTACCAGTATTCTCAGCTACAGCTGTTTTCTGATTAACCCTGAAGAGTTTCTTGTTATATTTCACCAAAGTCCCGTACAGTCGACATTTCCACAGTGACCAGTCGTCGCACTTAGGGCTGAAATACGTTGCTATTGTTGTGTAAATACACACACGCTTTAGTATGTTTTAAAAAAAAATTTTTTTAAACGTATTTAAATACATTAGGCGACGTATGTTATGGTTATTATATATACTGTATGTCACTATTCTGAAATAAATGTATTCTGTTGCACATTTCTGAATGATACAGCTTCTTTGTCAATTCAAACTTTAAACCATGGATGTGCAGGGAATATTTTTTGAGATATTGACATTTAAATAAAACCAGTAGAAACCAGGTGTAAATTGCCTCTGGAGGGCCAAAGTAAATAGTTAATTGCAAGTTTTACCGTTCACATGGAATATGCGGACTATATATTCACATGAAACACAGCTTCTACAGGGAAAACTACCTTGAATAAAAACTTATCGCTAATATTTTTTGCCCTCTGATGGGTAAATAGAGAGGGGTGTACAAATGCTTTATTTAATGTTAACTTATAAGATCCAGCTTCTTTCCTTGTAATCCAAGTCAGGACAATGCAGGAACTCACAAACACAACAAACACTTTACTATAAAAAGTAAAAGTTTATTCTACGTCATGCCAGCCAGCGGGAAGATCACTGAAACCCAGCACAATTGTGCGTCACAGCAACCTTCAACACTGCATTGGTCATCTAATCAGGCTTAAATAAAACTCAGAGCCCATCGATCTGAAGCCAAGATGTCCCAATGTTTCGTAATTATTAACGTACATTTTGAACTAAATGACCCAAGGTAAGTGCCCAATTCATTGAAAATGTCCCCCCCCCCCCATTTTAACAGATTTCTCTAGAAGTACATCTCTATATTTAGTTTTTTCTAATGCCTCATTGAGCCTTTGATCAGGGTATCCACGTTCCTTAAATGTTTTTAACATTTTTTCAGCTTGTTCATTAAAATCTTCTGTTTTAATGAAGATCCTTATGACTCTGTACAATTGACTAATTGGCAAACCTTTTTTCAATTGTGTGCTATGATGACTCTTAAAGGGTAATTGCACCCAAAAATGATGAATGGTTTGTAGAAAAGTAGCTCTCCTGAATAAAATGAGCTCTCAGCCAACTTTCTACCTGTAGTGAGAGCAGAGATAAAGCCCCAAACTATTGCGCATGTACCAGGTACTTGCCTTACTATGAACTACAACAGCCAAGGCGCTGACAGTTCAGACAACAGGTTGCCATGCCCACTGAATGACGTTACAGGAGCGGAGGCCAAGGGGCTAGGCATTTTACTGCTAGTGCCTGTCTGTAGCATTTTGCAAGACTAGAGGCGCCACATAACTCACTGACAAGTTAGCCACTAATGTAACAGTTATACTGAAAAAATACCACTGTTTGGTATTGTAAAAACATTAGCCAGTCTAGCCAGAAGTCTGTAACACTTAGCTAGGCAACGCATTTCTCACCCCGGTTCCATGTCGTAAATCAGGGTCGGGAAATCAACCCCGACCTCCCGTTTTTCAGTATGAAATGCTTTTGTATCAACCAACATGCTGATACAGAATGCCAATAAATGTACATGATATAAACATATACAATTAAAAGTTAAAACGTCATTGTTGTAGGCTAGTTGTTAGCTGTGATTGCTAGCAAAGCCAAAACTTTCCCAGTGCAACTCGAACACACTGATGTCGATAATAACACGGAAACAACATGTTTACCACCCCGATATCTGACCTTCTTCCATTAACGCATGCAAGGTTAGCTACTATAACCTACTGCATGGCAAACATATTTAAAAAACAATTTGTTTGATGCCAAGAAACCTGTGGCTAACAGCCAATGCACTAGCTCAGAAAAAAATTGCTTCTGTAATCGAATGCTCAACACTCCAACACATTTACATTACATTATAGGCATTTAGCAGACGCTCTTATCCAGAGCGACTTACACAACTTCTTATTACATTTATCCATTCATACAGCTGGATGTATACTGAAGCAATTCAGGTTAAGTACCTTGCTCAAGGGTACAACGGCAGTGTCCTACCTGGGAATCGAACCTGCTACCTTTCAGTTACAAGCCCAGTTCCTTAACCATTATACTACACTGCCGCAACACCATCCAGTGCACTTGTGGTTAGACTTTTTAGCCGTGAGAATCTCGTCCCAACTCCAAAGAGGAACCAACAGAAATTTCAAGACTTCTCCGCCTGAGATATCTTTTTTTTTTTTTTTTTTGGGAAAAGGGCATGAGCTGCAAGTTGCCCAGGTGCGTGTGAAGGTGAAGTTTTTTTGCGTCATGAATTGGTATGCTGAGCTGCAATGTGGATTTAAGGTTTTTCTTTAGAAAAGGTCTGCAGGTATTGTTTGTGTTAAAAAGCAGCCTCATTTTGTGTTATTTCAGGTAATAGTAATTTTATGCATACACTGTTGATTTAATTTTTGATAAGATTGTTGAGTATGCCTAGAGACGTGAATAAAATGTGTGGTATTGGGGGTAAAAACAATAGCCCAAAGTGTCTGTGGGATGTCGTGAATTTGTATATCGGTATAATCCGCATTGTTTGCATTCGTTTTATGTGCTAAAAGTGTGCGTTTGAGTCAATTTTCGCCATGCAATGGGAGTGAATGGAGGGGGAAAAAATGTCATTCCTCGTTGGCCAGTTGCTGACCACTGGAGAAAGTCATGAAAGGGAGCTTGAATATTACGACTCATAACGGGGCCAGGTAGCTATACAACATTATGTTCTAACAAAGTTCAGTATGCCTTTAAACGCACTTTATTCTGGATAGCAGACCGTTACAAAAAGGATATGACGAAGGGTTATCAAGCACATCATCGCTTCAGGCTAGATGGAAATGTAGTCAGTTTGCATACTATGGCCAGTAAAGAGGTTTAATTTGCTAAAAATCTAAAAAATCTGCGAAATGACTGACATGACTATTAGAAACCACTTGCTTGTTTTGCATTATGGTTGCCTCATAGGTGTATTATGGACACATTACTTACATTTAAGAACTTTGTAAATGCCTATGACAAATATCAGGATCAATGACACTTCTTGGTAACAAAAGGCTTCACACTTCTGTGATCCATTACAAGCCCTGTCTAAGTAGGAGTACTCTGACTTTTGACATTAATGTGGTGTGCTCACCTGGAGGGCCTCCAGCTTGTCCTGCTGTTGCTTGATCTTCTCTGAAAGCTCTTTCTGTTTGTCTTCTGAGGACTTGGTGTCCTTACGCAGCACTCCCACTGGAAGGTTTTGCTTCTGCTCTGTAGCATCACACCTATAAGGAATGTTTCAGAAAATCATACTGGGTGAAATCAGGGCTACTGTTCATAATGTACAGGACTGATATTGTGATTTGATTGATATGATTTCTCTTGGACTGGAAAAACATTCTAAAGACTAAAGGGTTACCTGTCCTGCGTACTGTCAGGGTTCATGAGACAGACCCAGCTGTCAGGATACCGTCTATCCACGGCATCCAGCTGGAAAGGGAGAGTGCGCCATTTCAAACACTTGTCTGTGGAAACAGGAAAAAATATGAGTTTTACCATGTATCAGAACCCTCAACCAACTTCTACCAATGACCACATGTGAGTACAGTAACCCTGTATGGAGCTAGTTGTAATGTTGAATTGCAGGAAAGTGTGTAAATGTATGAAAGTATGGGTGAGGACCGGACCATATATACAGTGCAGTCCAAAAGTATTTGGACAGTGATACATTTTTGGATTTGAAATGAAACCATGAACAGGAGGTTAAAGTGCAGGCTGTCAGCTTTAATTTGCTGCTCAACTGTTTCTTGGCCAGCTGTGTGTTGTTGCATCATTAGTTCACATACAAGAAAGCTAACAAAAGGTCTGGGTGCCATCCGTTTGGGGGGCGCAAAACCGAAGGAATTAAATAAAATTCAAACGGACGTGACCTCCCCCCACCCCACGTTGCGCGATTGTAGAAGCCACACACACCGCCATTATCTCCCATCTCCCCATACCCCTTCTCTCATCCACGATCGCGCCAGCACACATAAGAGCCCCCCCCCCCCCCCCCCCCCCCACCCAACCCCAGATCTGGGGTCGCACCATATCACCACCCTGCCTACAGAGTAATCCTGGGGGAAACACTGATATACACCATCCTCACTATGTTAAAGGGTAAGTACACTAGATCACTTTTTTTCGCTGTAAACATGTGTGTATGCCTACCTTATAATGAAACTTATTCATCCATTCCTTTATTTCAACAATTCAGAAATAATATTGTATATCATAAGACACTGGTAGAAAAGAGTCTTTGTGCTGCCCTCTAACGGTTGAAATTCCCTTTCTGCTCCCCACACTGCTCCCGCCCCAATTGTGATGTCAGAGTACCTCTTTGGAGGTACCTCAACGTCATATGGATAATGGTTGTCTCACACAACAGAAATAGTCGGCACCTGATTGGTTAGACCCACTACGTTACTTTTGTTTCGGCTCCATGTTTTTAAACCAGAACAACGTAGCGTCCTGTTCATAAACTCTCTTATTCCACCTAAATAGTCCATTAAAATATGTTTCTGAAAATATTTGAGGTGAGAAATAGGCCAGTTGCTGAATCTTGATTCATATTTGATGTGCAACGTCTAGTTTGACAGTTTGATCCGAGTTATACAAAATCATTTGTACAATGTACGTTCATTTATGCAAATGACGATTGAACACAGCTCCTCCGCCCCCACCCCTCTCCCTCGCTCACCCCACATATAGTATGTTATACATTTGTAAAAAAATACCATCAAGGAACAAACATTGCAAATTGGCTTGTGCTATAAACATTATGATACATGGGGAGTGGAGATGGGGTTTTAACTGAGTGAGGTATGGGTTATAGGTGGGGTTTTGACTGACTGAAGTGGGGGGAGGTCAGGACTGTCTGGATGGCTTAACTTACCGCATTGGATTGTAACAGGAATTTCCATGGCTCGACGCCTCTTGTAGCGCAGCTCACTTGATGGAGGCTGGTTCCAGTTGGCCGAGAGATAGCCAAATTCATCCCAGAATTTCACAATCCCCTTCTGGGCTGAACACAGCATTAGAATAGACATGCAGTTTACAGGACGGCAGGAGAACTTGTGCTGAGAAATTTTGAGAATATAACACTAGACTAGATACTACACCAGCCTCAAAAGCAACAAATACACAGAGGTCTTACCAATCGCCACATCTTTCCAATACTGGGCCAGATGTTCACCCATGGCTTTCAGCAGATGGCGGTATTCCTTTGCATCCGCAAAGTCTTGCTTGTTGTGTGTGGGCTCCAGAACTAGGTAAGGCACATCTACTACTCCAACCACACCCCCACATGCCCTGCCAGAAGACAAAACAATGCAGACTGGGTCAGAAAAGACTGGACCAATTGCTTCAAGAAAGAGAAGCCCAAACCTGCTTTTGGATGCCAGGGGGCTAATTGGTAGATGGAGGTAAAGGTGATCACATCCACCCAGTCCACGTAGCAGCTCCCTAGATTTCACCTTCCATTGATTTGCTTGGTGTTTGCCATGTTGAGTCAGAAAGGATGAAAGAGAGCAGCACTACTGAAGCACTACCACTGCATCATTCCTTCATTCATCCTCTTATCCTTCCTCTCTCCATGACCCCCTCTCTTCGGTCTCCACACTATCAATTTAAATTATGGTAACCTAGATGACTGGTATGCCTCCACCTTTCCTCTAATCTCATCTTCCTTCCATTCCTCCCAGCTCACCATCTATTGCAACTCCTGCCTTCCAGCAGGCGGTATAGAACAGAACGCCTCAACCAGTTTCATTCCGTCTTACCCGGTTTTGTTTTTGCACTTTATGTTGTTTGTTTACAGTGAATTGCTCTTTAACAGCTGCTCTGGAAATCAATTCCACCAGCCTAGCAGTGTGGCAATAAAAGAAACCTGAATATCCACCCTCATGTCAACACTATTCCTACATCCACACTGTCATCCAGCCATGACATTGTCCTCTCTAATCTACGTCGGCATCTTCCTCAACCTGATGGATTGAACAATAACAGGGTAAAATAGTGTAGGCACAGTGAATGTTAATGACCTGAACCTCTCAAACAACATGTTACTGGAAAAAATGTTGATTCTTCTTCTTGTGCTACAGCAGCCTTTGTAGCCGGTTTATTCGTTAAATGGAGACAATTAAGGAGAAACCTTTTTTTTTTTGGGCACGAACCTGTAGCTGTTCTTTCTCCGTAGCTCTATGCTGTTCTTCACAGCATGATTTGTGAGTTAATCACAGGAGATTTATTTTTTTCCAGTTCTATTACACAATTACAGTTATGTGCATTCATTTTCAAAAGCATCATAATCTCTTAATTCAGCAAGAAAGATTTCAGAGCAGTTGCATTTTGCTGAAGGTAGTTTGTCATCTCTCCATCATCCTTACGTCGACAAATAATACCAACAATGCCCAGTGATTTTTCATTCACTACGCAATAACTCAGTGATCAAGGTGTCTGAAACCACATTCAAATATTTGGAAATTAATTGTGTTCTTCATCGCATGATTTGTGAGTTTTATCATTTATCGTTTATTTTTCCCCCAGTTATATTACAATTCAAATATAGTCAAGTGGATTCATTTTCAAAGCCTCATAATTTCATTATTGAGCTATCAAGAGATTTTAGACCGGTTGCATTTTGCAGAGGGTAATTTGTGAATTCTTTCACTTTCTCCCCATCATCCTTACGCCAACGAATAATCCCAACAATAACCAGCGTTCACTACACAATAACTCAAAAACGGGATGACAAAGGTGTCTGAAACTACTTGTCCTGGAAAGGATATTATTTATGAATTATTTCCAAACCTCTGACTTGTAAAATGAAAAAAAACTTTCAAATGAGATAATGCTCACTTTATGTGACTTGGAAATGGTATGGTGGAGAATTCTTTGAGCTTCATGCAGGTAACAGTGACAATATACAGATACAGTAGCTATGCTGGATTCATTCTAATCAAGTAGGCTAGTTATAAAATACAGGGCAGGTTCCAGGGTTCTATGGTGACATTATGACCTCAATCATCTGGAAGAAGAGGACCACAAACTTTTCACATATTTAATTAATTTTTAATTATTTTTCAAATAAACTATATTCTATAACTCATCATGGATTTGGGATATGCTATTCAAAGTAATGTTGCCACTCAGCCAAGACACATAATGAGCTTAGTCTAATTGAATCTCAAAGAGGACCCCATGGAAACAATTTTGCAACCCTTGACTGATTTGTGAAACCTATAATTATTTAAAAATATTTTTTCTAATAAACAGTATATTCAATACTCCATTTTGGGCCAGGAAGGAGATATTCAGAAGCCTACTTTAAGCAAACCAAGATAATGACTTAAATCAAGTGTACCTGGAGGAGGATCCCATGTGCTAATATTCACAAGTAAAATGTTCAAGAAACATACAATACTATCCATTGTTCAATACAAAATTGCTGGTGCTCATTAAATTTTTGTGGGCACCCCTAACTTTTTGAGTTTTGGAGCACAGTACTACTAGGTATAAAAGTATGCAGTAAATGCTTCAGTCTTAAACTGGACTATTTGAAGACACAGTTGTTGGGTTTCCTTCCGTGGTATTTGAACTTATCAGAACATTTCAAGCATACTGATACCACTGGGCTAAGGGGGCTGTATATATAAAGAAATGAGGTAAAAACCTGCTACTTACATGCCTCCCTCTAGCTGGGGGCCCACTTTCTCATACATCTTGATGAGTCGGCTGCAGTTATACACAAACATTCCATCCAGCTCCCGTTGGTCAATGTTCACTCCAAATATGAAGCAAAGCTCTTTGGGTTCCTTCAGGGCTCTGGGGGATGGGAAAATAGAGGGGAGGGTGTCACAGGATGTGATTCTCAAAGACATCAAAAGCAACAGTGTCATGGAATTTGAACTGGGTGGCACATTTATATTCAAGCATATTACATACAAAAATAAACTATGCTGCTACTACTGGAGAACCCCACAAGCAGTTTTACCATGATGAATCAAAAACAAAACTGCAGAAGACGTTTTTGTGATAAGCACTGTGAGACACAATATTGTTGGCTGTTAACCAGACTATTGCAGTCATACACACAGGTTTGGGGGGGAGAGAGGAAGATACGTCACCGCCAATATTTTCATATGAATTGGTCCCTAGACTAGTTAGTATGTACAGAAAAATGTCCAGTGTTATTTCAACTGACAGAGTACAGATGAGTCCAATAGGGACCATACGTACTCTGCAAGAGTTTATTTAACACAGTACATTTTATCCTGATGTTTTACTACATGATGTAGGTGTAGGTTTCATTTCAACTTTGGGGGAGACACTGCTGAGGTAGTCCAGAAACTACACCTGAAACCTACACCTATGATTGCAGAACTTGATGTGAACATTATCATGCAGGATTTTTTTTGTATTTTTATGAAAAATACAAATGCATAATAATAATAATAACTAGAAAAGGAAGTTTGAAGACAAACTTCAAGTTGGCTTGAAAAGGCAAAGCGTAGAGAACACTGTTTTGGGAAATTGAAATTAGACATTACATGGCAGGCAAGAAACAGTTTGCAACGGCATGTACTAGTATGATCATGTAGAACTGAAATAGGCTATATGAACTGAAAGCTTAATGGAACTGTATTAATTTAAATGTAGCAGAACAGAATTTTCAAATCATTTCAAATTTTCCAGATGGAAAAAAAACCATGACAGTACTTTAACAATAATTACAATAAACATGTAAACATATTGCTTAAGAATGTGTGTATTATGAAAAAGCAAAACAAACATAGAACAATTTAACACATTTAATAATTAGAATAAATATAATAATCAGAAACTAATGAAATGTAATATAAATTGAATTAGAATAAAACTAATATATTCTGCATTAAACCATTAATACTAACTATTATTAATAATTATTAACTATTATACATTATGGGCATTGTATTCAATTGAGCTGATATTAACCATGATTGAAAGTTTAATATGAAATTTAACTGACTAACATGAGCAAGGAATTAAGTTGGAGTGAATGGAACTGAACTACTACGAGGAGGGAACTTCTTTAATTGAACTAATATGAGCAGAGCATTGCATTTAACTGGACTAATCAAATGGAGTTGAACAATCTCAACTTAAGCTAACAGACTCATATAGCATTGTCAACACATTTGTTCCTTCCACAGAGAACATAGGGCGATAGCACAAAATAAAGGATCAAACGATAGTTTGACTTCAAAATGATGGCATAAACACAAATCCACCACGATAGTCTGTCGTCGTATTTTATTTGCTTTGGGGGAACTATGGAGTGTGTTTAAGTGCGTTCAGTACTGGATGCTAACTGATACCATTAGGTTGCGCTAGCATTAGCAACAGCTGAGCGTCCATAAAAAGGACAGAATGGAATCAGCTGAAAATGGTCTCCATCGATTGACAAGATCACAGGTGAAGTTTGGCTTGGTCAAAAGCCGCAAAAGACAGGAAATTCAAATGGGCACCACCAAGCCAAACTTCAGCTCTCTGCACTATCAGGGATTTCCTGTACTCCGTTTTTTACATCTGACAGCTATACAGTTCTGTAGCTATGTTGGTCTACTGTATTTCAAACAACATGCATCATCACTGGGCAATTATAAATTGATAAAAATGATAAATTATACTTAAATACAGGTGAAAGGAAGGTAACGTTACACAGTAACAGAAAAAAATATCCCATTTGCCAGGCAGAGAAAATAAGATTTAATGCAAAGAAAGCTTTTTCTGGCTCACTGTCACTCTCCCCAGTAGCCTATAACTTCCACAGACCCAGATCATCACAGTCAGTGCAATCAACATAACGTTTCTCATTCAGCCTCACTCCTCTTGGTTTGTACCTAGATAACTGAATATACTGTAAAGCTAGCATACAGTAATAACTAATAATGATTAGATTTACTCGGTAACACAAGTTCATAATCATTTTGAACAACGCAACTTATCAAACATCACATTATCAAGCATACAGGTAACGTAAATGGTAATTTCCACCATTCATGGCCATTTAAGTAAGTGCGTATAACTATTTCCTTATGCAATATTGATGTTCCAATTATATCAGAATGTTCAATACATATGTTTATTGAATGTAGTGTTATATTTTAACAACTTTAACTAGGCTACTGTAGCTACTTTGCAAGTTTTTTACATTTATTTTAGCTAGATCATCTTCCAACATACAAACCATTAGTTGGTCTACCGTGTAGGCTACAATACGTTATAACCAATTAAAAACATGTGCTGTAATCTCTATTTAAAAATATGACTAAAACTTTAATTTATTTGTAATTCATGGTAAAGGGACTGAATCTGAAAATTACTAAATCCAGGCGTACGTGTTTCTTTGAGCGAAAATGTATGCATGTTTGCATATCTGTATGCATCACTCTCTCTAAATTTAATTATCTTATGGTTCATAAATTTATATGCATTATCAGTTAGGCTACTCAGAGTACAAAAATAAATCATCTCTCAACAAAAACCGTTTTCAACGTACAAAAATGCCAAGTCAATCACGCCTACAAAACATCGAAAATGTTTATAAATGTCTATAATATTCACAAAAATACATTTATACCAAGAAAAATACAATAATATACATGAGAGAAGGGGGGGGGGTGAATAAATAAATGCAGATAATTACAAATATTAAGATATTGATATATATCTTGCAATCCTATCCAGACATACATTTGCCCCATTAATATACTGTATGTTTGTGGGTCAGATAAAGTTTAGCCAAATAAGTAAAATTGTATAAATTATTTTTAAATTTGTAAAAAAAAATTAAATTGTAAAACAATAAAAAAAATCTTAATTATGAACAGAATTTTATGAACAAAATAATGTCAATAATAATGCATTTTATTCATGGTGTGCTTTTCATAGACTTAAAGCACTGAATGCAGACAATTGTTCAAACATATAGTGTAGTCATTTGTAAAAGTTTTTAAGTGTAACCAAAAACAATCTAATAACTCACTTCTGTTTGTTCTCCTGAATCTTCCGCTTAACTTCTGCTTCTCTGCGCAGCATCATGGCTGACTCCTGAGCCTTCCGGAGCATAGTCTGGGAAGAGAAGAGTGACAGAGTGAGAAGGGACTGGCTCCCTCCCTCATTCTTTCTCACACATCCACATGCTTGCTCATTCGCTTGGCGGCTCACTGACTCAGTCACTCATTTGCAACTTTACAGACTCCCTCAGTGGCTTCCTTTAACACTCATTAATCCCTACAGAGACTCAAAGCACCGCCACAATAAAAATTTGGTCAATAATCGGATTTAATTACCAGAGGTGCGTTATGCCCTCTGTTGCAAATAAAACGCTCATCTTGTGCGAGGCTGGGGTGCTCAGCTGTTGCTTGTAAATGCGCTGCAAACGTGTTTTTCTGCACCCAACACCCGCTTTTTTGGAAATGCACACCATCACAGATGAACAACTTCAGAAATCCATGACATCGCCCGAAAATGGGGGGGGGGGGTTCTATCATTTCTAACCGGTTCACCCGATATGGAAATACCCTCAAATTAAAGCTGAGTCTGCAATTGTCATTGTATCCTTTCAAACTCAAAGTGCTACAGTACAAAACCAAAATAACAAAAAATATCACTGTCCAATTAAAATTTTTTATAAAAATAAAACAAACACATGGGATAGTAGCCCAACACGTATCCAGTGGGTACATAAATTGAACTGCCACAAAGTGATACAGCCTGAAAGGGAGGTTAACAAGTAAAATCAAGTCTCTCTCACTCACATCATCATTCACTCACTCACTCCTACAGCAGCGGGCTGTTGCGGGTGTCTTACCCTCGCATCTCGGGAAAGATCTCCTCCCAGCTTCAGCTCTAGCGACAAACTTTTGCTTTCTGCTTCTCTCGCCTTCTCTTCAGCTACATCAGAACAGAATTAATGTCACTGACACTCAGAGACAAAGTTTCCACTCCATTTTAAATTTCAGGTGTGCAGCATTTATGTATATCAGATACTTAATTTTTGCAGAAAGTGTTGAGAATTAATACCCTCCATTATTATTAGGTTCCATTATTTCCAAGATGCAACTTAGACTCTCAAAAAATAATTATGGTATCTTGTGGGCAAAGATTTTACATTGTAAAAATGCACCTATGAATCTACCCATATGCCATTGTAATACAAGATAAATATTTAAGATAAATATATAAAAAGTACAATATGTAGTGGAAAATTAGACCATTAGTCCATTGGAAGAGCAAGTGATGTCTGTAAAATCAATGGACACCACAGTGTTTATAATTTTAAATGATGAAAATGTAAAGAAAAGTGAAATAGACAAGCCGGTAAATTTATTTAATGATACACAAATTTGTCCATTTACAAGCTGTGATTGAAGCAAAATGGTATGAAGCTGCTTAGGTCCAAAGCTTTCTATGCCATGTGTTGGCCCTTAATGGACTAAATGTTCGATGAAAATACATATGAATAAAATAACTTATAATGTTCTTGTTCATCAATAATTATGAAATGTACAAGATCATGAATGTTAAACCAGCAACTGATACAGTGTCACACTGTGATACTGTAGTATATTTTGAAGTACCCGTAGAATTAAAGTGAGGGCAAAACCTAGTGTTATTAAAGCCCTCCAAACTACATTCTGCTCACCTATCTTAGCGAGATGGTCGGCCCTTTTCACCTCCTGCTCAGTCCGGGTTTTGAAGCGTGTAGAAGTGTACTTGTATACCCTGGGAAGGAATGAAAGAGCACATGGGTTGTCACCTTGAAAATAGTCAGATATGAACATTCAGAGAGACAACAGTCCATTGAGGGGTTAGACTTTATTCTTACTCAGCCCTTAGATGGCTACACAGAATGTTTTAATCACATTTAATTACACATTTTTTAAAATGTGAAGCAAACATTGTTATGTGTTATTTGTTGGAATGGGTTGTGCAGTGGTTACTAGGGATGTATCCAAACCTCAATATCCTATTCACACATAATATGTCATACACAGACATTTTGCAATACAAATGGCAAAAATTAAACCAAACAAATCACTGTCAAAATAACACAAATGGATACATTTCAGAAGTGTTGCTAAAGAAAACACTGTGGGGAAAATCAATGTTTTATGAACTACCAGAGTTAATAGAAAGTTTCCAATAAGAAAATATTAGAGTTATTGAAAAGGAGATGTGATGTTGAAAAAGACAAAAAATAAGGCTGCAATACCACAAGTAACAATTACAAAGGGTTCACATTCTTAAAAATTGTGTATTTTGATATTGCAACATTCAGTGGCCTCAATTCCTGATGCATTTGTATTTCATAGGTTCTGGTGTAAAAGCTAAAAAATCTAAAGAATTACGTAACCTAGTCTAGTCATCCAACTCTTGTGTACCTTGGCTTGTAGAGGCAGCAGGAGAGCCTCTTGGTGCGCACTTTGTGGCCCTGGATGAAGATTCTCATTCTGGGGTCAATGTAGAGGACAGCAGCGTAGGCCCGGAAAGAGCGCCGCTCCGGCTTCCTGCGTTGGGGAGGTGTGAGACGAGCATGTTTTGTAAATTACACACTGCAGGTGTGCTTCAGCAAAATATTGTAAAACAAAGCGGGAGATAACACAACCCCAGACAAAACTCTGAGGAAGATGCAAGAAAAATTACATTTCCGCCTTTCTTCCGCAGCAACATCTCACGGGAAAAGAACTAACAATCCAACAAACCACACAGTATTCCACAATCATTCCACTGAAAATCAAGAACTTCTGCCAGATCACAAAGTACTGTTTTGTGTCAATGTGATCAAGGCTTTACCACATATTAGTCCTGTCTGGGCAGTTTCTAGGGTAAGCCACAAATTTTGTACAACCTACGTATTACATTCCCC
The DNA here is from genome assembly GCA_029718625.1 of Synaphobranchus kaupii. Taxonomy (NCBI): domain Eukaryota; kingdom Metazoa; phylum Chordata; class Actinopteri; order Anguilliformes; family Synaphobranchidae; genus Synaphobranchus; species Synaphobranchus kaupii. The sequence continues at coordinate 31,614,418 of CM056376.1, forward strand.
AAAACCTGAATTGACTCAAAGAAACAGCTGTCACTGACACTCCCTCTGGGGTTGTCCCAGCCATCAGGATGTCTTGGTGGTCTGTCTCCACATCCAGCTCAGGTTCCCTGGTGTCCATCAACTTCAGATTATAGATTACGACGAGGGTTCCTGAAAAAACAGGTGGCATCATACTCCATGACTTGAGACTCAGTCTTGGTCAGAACAGGATAAACAGAACAACAAAGACATTGTACCAAACCATGATTAAGACCAATATGGCTTATTTTTAAACCTGAAACCAAATAAGACGAGACATAATTCAAATTCAATTGAAATTAACATCTCTTCAGAATGTGTTTGCAAAAGCAAAATAGATAACGTTAATGTCTGCAAACAAACATAGGGATGTAGCCCCTTATGTAAAAGGAAATCTTAATGTAGCAGCAATTTCAGGAATTGACCAGATACAGGCCACCAGTTTTGTACAGCGTAAATACGAGAGGAGCATCTGAACCCAAATAGCATATTTGGAAGAGCAGATAACTCTTTGTAAATGGGTATTTTTTAGGCCTGCCCCCAAATAGTCGACTAAACCATTATCTGATCAAAAGAACTTGGTCGACCAAAATTTTAATTGGTTGAATCATCGCAGTGTGAAAAAAACGCGAGAGTGGAACTATTCATTCCGGACGTGCGCATTGTAACAAACAATTGGTGCCTATTAATTAAGAAATAGATCAGTTGTATAGAATGTCTGAGAGAAAATTTGAGCATTTGCGAGCATTTGAGTGTCTAAAGGATGACCCCAAAAAAGTTAAATGTAAACTCTGCAAGCAACAATTCGCCTATCATTCAGCGCATCTTCTCAAAGGCTGGCTTCATTATCAGCAAAACGCGGAGCTCACTTCTCCCGAGCAACGTCAACAAAGTGTTTCAGTTTGCTGTGTTTATTTATTCGTTAGTTTATATAATTTATAACCTATTTATTTGTATTTTAAAAAGAAAATAAAATATTTTTTATCTAGTTTTGATAACCGTGAAGTTGTTAAATTAACTACATTGTTTTTGCTCTTTTGTATCACCGGACAAAAGGCTGCTTTTTTATTTAGTTAGCCTATTCACTATTTTTAAGTTGTGTGTTGTTATAGAGAGTGGAAATAAAAAAAATAAAAATGTATCATTGTTTGTTGTTCCGAGACATTAATTTACCGCTTTGTTTATGCCGTTAATAGCCTACAGCGCGGGCCATGAGCAAACCGATGCCGTTAATAGACAGCGCAAGCCAGCAAATCACAGCCTGTGCTTGTAGCTATAATTGATATTTTAAATGCTCGTAATGAGTTTTGTATTTCTCTGTAATGTAGTACACTTACTATAGATCAGATGGAAGTAAAACCATATTCTGATGCTCAAAAATATATATTTAAATAATTAAATTAATATCATAAATGTGCGATGGTAAGTCGACTATGGGTTTGAACTGACAACTACAGGTCGACTAAGCAAATCTTTGGTCGGGGCAGCCCAAGTATTTTCTCTTCCCCAAGTTGATAAATGATTTGCTGTCCTGTCTGCCTTTCACTTCAAAGAGCTCTGCTGTGAAACTATATTCACACACAGGGACGTGGAGTGAGAGGGAAATTCGGGAATTCTCTCCACTGTAAATGGTCTGCTTGTGCTTTAACTGGTTTAGCTACACTGAGTCTGATTGATTGCTAATAACATTAAAACCAGTGATTTGCATCGGTCTGCCTTTCATTGCTATTTGAAAGGCATTAGTAGGGAGCTAAGGGGCAGTTCCTTTGAGTGAACACATTCCTATCAGTTATCAGATTACATTTATTTTAATATGGGTCCTTTCATCCAAAATGCTTGCCAACACCAGCTCTGCTGTAGCTAACAGTAGCGAACAGCTGGCTAGCTGGAACTGCATTAACAAGTGCTTGCCAACTAGCTGAATTAACTGGCAAATTACCATTTTTCAAAATCGTTGCTCGTTAGCTAGCTATCTCAACACCAGCTCTACTGTAGCAAGCTAGCTACAATGATCAGCAAGCTAAATAGCCAGCTGATGTTATGATAACAAGGGCTAACAAGCCTAAAGTAGCTAACACTTTTCTAAATCGCTGCTTGTTTGCTAGCTCACAATCATCAGCTCTACTGAACCTAACTTGCACTATCGGCAAGCTAGCTAGATTGTTACCCAACATTAAAATCGCTAGGGACACTTGGCAATGAGATTTTTAATCTCAAGAGGTATCTCCTGAATAAATAAAGGTTAAATAAAATAGGGGTAGCTAAAAGTAGCTACCATATTATTGGCTTTACACTGGAAATGAAAAACTGGAAAGGAAAAAACTGAAATATTAGATAGGCCTATTGGTGTACATGCTTGCATTCAAATTACATTAAATACAACAGATGTGGTAACAGTCACTTTGTGAGAGAATGGAGAAGATGGGACGTACCACTGTCTCCTTCAATTTTCTTAAACTGCTCCATCAGCTGGACCTCAGTTTTGAAAGGCGAGTATTTGTAGATAAGCTCGGTTTCAATAGCGTACTTTTCTGGATCTTGTGTGACTGGCTGCTTATTTTGGTTGTCCCAGGTAGGAAGAGGGACAATAACCTAAGGGAAAAGGTTTTCAAAGATTAAAACTCTGTACTGTTTGACATCAAGGGTTATGGCAAAGATGAAAAACATTTACATCTGTCAAACAAATTTAAAGCAAACTTGTTTTTGTAAAAACAAAACAGAAATCACATACCACACAAATATGTATGCCTATTAACCTTGCACAAACAAACAGCTGGATGATTTGATGTTATAAGCTCAATGTGTTTTCATTAAATAAAACTTTTTTACTTTGGAAAATGGGATAGGTTTACGAATGCGGGATTGTGAAAGGCTCGAATGACCTTTAAAGGTGATATATGTAACTTTTTAAACATAGATAATTGTTATAAAATAAGACATCCACAGAGCTTGGAGAAAGATGCAGAGTAAAAGTATTGCTTTTCCTTAAAAATTTATATTGACTATAAATTTGTCATTTCAGATATATTTTACAGTCCATACAAGCCATGTTGAATTTATGTCTGTCTGAGACATCACATACTGGGGTTACCGCCTCCAACAACACCCATCTTTTGCTCATGAATCAGGCTGATTCTGGACCAATCTAAAGTAATGATAAGTCATGCAGAAAAGATTGTTCATTGAAATGCTCTAACACACACCTCTGACTGGTAACACAGGATGTTTAAGCCTGACACCATTACGACTACATGCAACAAAACAGTGATCAAGGGGGGCCGGGAGCAGCCTGCCACTGTAATTGTGGAATTAGTTTTCCAATAAATCCACAATTACAGTGGCAGGCTGCTACTGCCCCCCTTCTGTTCCTGTCTGTACCCCACCTGCTCTTAGCTCCCTCCTGGCTCCCCACACTAAGTCTGAATCTGCCCTCACAGGTGACTTAAATGGGAAAATGCGCCAAAATCCTGGAAATCAGCCACAGCTCATCCTCTGTTTAAAGGTGGGGATCCGGCTGACCCTAACTGTTATAGACTTGGACTTGATCTTCACTTCATGTGCCAAATTACTTTTAGTCCAGCTGAACATTCTGCCAATTCTAGATTGTGGTAATGTAATTTATAACATTACCAGATTGTGGTAATGTAATTTATAACATTGCCAGATAGTGGTAATGTAATTTATAACATTATAACATTACCAGATAGTAGGGATGGGGTCGTGTACACGTTTAACCGTGTACACGAAAATTAATCACTATCCGTTTAGGACTGATTAACCGAAATCTTAAAATAATTTTAAAAATATTTTTTTAATCATATTAGTTATTTAAATGTTGCGTAGGCTATAATTGTTCCGTGTACAATATTATGTATATATCTAAAGCATTTAAATATATCTAGATCGTAAATCACGTCAACATAACTAACGTTGATGGAAAAAATGCGGGAGTGAGTCAGTGAATTTGAGTGAAAGCATCAAAATGAGCGGTGGAAAAGCTAAAGCCCGGAATTATTTTACAAAAGAAGTCAACGGCAACTTGGTAACATTGTTTTAAGTGTGAAAGGGGGGAGTACCAGCTCAATGAACAATCATCTGCGATTAAAACACGCGAACGTAGATTTTGAACAAGATGCCGCGGTGGGTAATGCTAGCACCCAACCCCGAATAGGCTCCGTCTTCTACAAGTGCACTCCACATAGGCTGCGAAAATCACCCAGCTGATCGCGGATATGATTGTGAAAGACACAAGACCGTTAAGCGAACTGGATGCGCCAGGCTTTCGGTCTCTGATGGAGTATATTGAGCCATACTCAGTCCCAAGCCAGTGGACAATAAAAAAACACTCCGTGATTGGACTGTTTTATTTGAATTTCATGACACTAGTTTATTTTAGGAAAACATTTTGAAACAGTAAAGTATATTCTAACCAATATTTACCTCCTAACGTTAATCTTTCATAACTGCTTGCTTACTTACTAGCAGCTACCCGAGTTTCCGACCAGTATCGTTGGCCTCTATGGCTATGACGTCATCGCTTACGCTATGGCGTAATGTTACGGTTAACCGCGGATACACGCCAACATTATAAGTGTCAACGTGTACAAAAAAAAGCCAAAACCCCCATCCCTACCAGATAGTGGTAATGTCATTTATAACATTATAACATTACCAGATAGTGGTAATGTAATTTATAACATTACCAGATGGTGGTAATGTAATTCATAACATTATAACATTACCAGATAGTGGTAATGTAATTTATAACATTTTAACATTACCAGATCGTGGTAATGCAATTTATTACATTATAACATTACCAGATAGTGGTAATGTAATTTATAAATCAGCATCTAAGGGTGCACTTGAGCGTCTTGATGTTCTCTACCACTCTGCCATCAGGTCTGCTACCAGTGCCCCTTACAGAACACATCATTGCCAACTTTATGCATCTGTTAATCCATCCTTACACATGCTGCAAGATCCACTGGCTCACAATTATTAAGACTCTGCTTGGTTTAACCCCATCATATCTGTGTAATCGGTTAGAAATATCATCCTCTTCTTATAATAATCGGTCGGCTAATCTCATCCAGCTCAATGCGTCCACAGTAAGAACTTCATGGGGCCAGTCATCCTTCAGTTTCTCAGCTGCTAGGGACTGGAACGCCCTTCAAAAAAGCATAAAACTGGACAGTTTTATTCCTCTTCCTGGATTTAAAGACTTATGGAAAAAGTTATTTAAAGACTTTCTTATGGACTATCTCAGAAATATGCTGTTGTATTGATCTATTCTATCCTGCTAATGCCCAACGCCTGTTGCGGCTTTATCTTGCCTTGCACTGTAAATGCTGACATGTCATTAGTATTGTTCTCTTCTTGTTGCATTTTGTATTTGTACGCTGCTTGTCTTGTGCTTGTTAATTGACTATTCGTTGTCTTTTGTCTGTCTCTATTGTTTGTTGTTGCTGTCCCGTTTGTCCTCATTTTATTTTACATCATCATACAACCCCTTCCCCCCCCATGACTCCTCAAGAGTTCTTTTGACACTTGCCAGGACTTGATTGTAAATAAGATTTTGATCTTAATTGGCCTGCATGGTAAAATAAAGGTTAAATAAAAATTTGAATTTAAAATTCACAACATTTTGAATCACATAATGAATTTTATGTAATCTAATCAGAAACCAATTGACCATTTTGGTGCAATAGGCATCAAATGACTCCACCATTAAACTCTGATAGTTATGTTATTACCTCATCTAAACCCTCCTCCTCGTGAAAGGTCCGAGACAGAAATAGGCAGGTGAGCATGTTTTCTTTCTTGGTAAACAGAATAAAGTCCTTTCCTATCCGCATGGACCCCCTGAAACGTAAACATACACACAAACATATCCATTACTGGGGGGCAGGGGGACAATCAAAATTCACTTGTGCAGACTTTTTCAACACTCAATGATATTCTCACTCTCCCGCCAAACCGAACAGACACAAGCACTTACGATTTCAACCCGTTTCCATACTGTCCGATGTGTGTAGATTCAGGGGACCTCTTGCTGGATTTCCCAAACTGGATGACATGAGTTGCTTCATCTGTAGGTAAGGGGGGTTTCAGCTGGTCAGTTACATCTACAACACTTCCCAGGAGTCCTTGTTCTGTACCGCATACTGAGTACCATGATGAATACTAGTCTGTTTAACAATGGATCGTATGATCTTCTACTCATGCACGTAAGTACTCACTGGGGTCCATTCCTGTTCCGTCATCAAGGAAACATAGCATGAATCCGCCTCGGAGGTCTGGTCTGCGCTCTGAATTTGCAAAACCATAATTTTTGAGAGATATGAGTGAGGATGAATTTTTTTGAGTTTATTTTATTTGAAACAATCCCTGCCTATCATACAAGAACATAAGATAACCTGCCTTCAGTAGCAGAAACCTTGGAAAAAGTGCATAGCGGCCTTTTTATTTTCCACATTTGGCTGTGACATACCTGTGCAGATGTCAATTCTCGTTGCATTGGCATCCCTGCAAACAGAAATATTAACCAGACATGATACAGTGGCCAGAGACAAACTTGAATATCTGAATATATACAAACCCCAATTCCAAAAAAGTTATTTTCAGGTACTCTTACAAGCGATACTATAACTTGAAGGGTTGTTTCTCCTGACTTATTTTTCCATAGAGTTCAATAGGAAAATGAGTCAGGACAAACAACCCTTAAAATGATCCATCCATATCTACTGCATATCTGGCAGCAGAGTAATGGTTTGAGGCTCGTTTGATACCTCAGACCCTTGATGACTTACAGCCTTTGAGCCAACCATGGGTTCCATACTATTCCCATGTAATTTACAGCTTAATCTAGTCCCACCGCCTAATTCCCATAGAGATCCAATGCAGAGAGGTTATAGTATCTCTTGTAAGTAAGAGTACCTGAAAATAAGAGTCTTTTTATATCCTTTTATACCCAGTCATGCATCACCTGTTTACCTGTGGAATGTTCCAAACAGGTGTTTTTTGAACTTCCTAGCCTTTTTTTTTTTTCCCCCCCCTGTCCCAACTTTTCTGGAATGTGTTGCAGGCATCAAATTCGGAATAAACATATAATTACAAAAATCAATAAAGTTGATAAGGTAAAACATTAAATATCTTTTCTTTGTACTGTTTTCAAAAATATTAAATATATGTAAAAGAGAATTTAAATATATTTAAAAGAGCATTTAAAAAATAACCCCCGTCATTGCCTAATCTTCAGGGTTCTTGAGTTGCGGTGGGCAAACACGAATGGGCTCCAGGAAACGTTTTAGTCCCCCTTTATACAGAGAATTCCACTTGCTAGTTGAAAACGGGAAGACTGGGCATTCTAGTATGAAACCTGAGTGGTCACGGAATGCAACCGATTGTTGTAGTTCACTTTAATTGCGGGTGTGGTTCAAAATTCACAAAAAAGTATGTTGCTTTGTGGCGATTAATTTGATGGAAAAGAAAAAGTGTGAATATCATCATCCTTTGTTTGCAACAGGGCTTATTTTCTTAATTTATCCAAAACCCTATGGGAAAAGCATTGTACAAGCATTGTAAATCTAAATTTTAATATACACATATTCTTAGCATTCAAGACATGTAGCAGGATTTTTCAGGGGTAAAGAGGTATTCATTTAACAGGCTGACCATGAAGCCATGGAGTTCAGTTCACTTACATGTTATTCATGTTACCCAAGGTTGCCAGACCTGGAAAGACTATCCAGCCAAATGGCGACTCAAAATAATTTTTTTACCAAAATCAACATATTTTAGCATTGTTTTTTTAATCATTCTGTGCTTCTTCAAATTACAACAGTGAAAAAAAATCATTGTACTTGTTTGTATTTATTGTAAATTATGATCAGCAAAGAGCTTGATTATCATGTAGACATTCAATAAACATTTTTATTTATTTTTACTTAGCCTAGGGCTGTGACTATATGGAATTTCCCATACCGCGGTGGCATAGAGAGATTTCATTGCGAATAGCAATGATTTTGCGACGGGTGGGGTAGACTTTATAACACTCTTCAGTTAGTAACAAACTCCAAGTATGAAATTAGTGTTTTGATTTAGGGTAATGTCACTATGATTGGCTGTTTGGCCACATGCAGAAGAACAGATTTGTTTAGGTTACATTACCTCAGGAAAGCGAATAACTAACCTAGCTAATGGCAATGTCATCTTCAGCTAATAAGAGGAGCTTGCCACCAAAAAAATCTCATTTTCCTTCCATGTAAATGTGAGATTGGGGAGAATGGGGACAGTGGTAGACGTTCTGATAATACAAAAGCAAATCAACGCGAACGATAGTCTACAGGTGCAGTGGAGTCTAACGTTGCGACAAACCATGGTTTTATGAGTCAATGAAACTAGCCTAGGAGCGTAACTAACTCAGCACTAAAGTTTCCGATCTTCGTTAGATAATGAAACTCCTAAATATCCCAATCACAGAGCAGCGTTCTAACAACGTTATTTCAGCAACCTTTTTAAAAAATTTTTTTTTAACATAACATTAAATGTTAAACTGATTGAATATTTTATCCGCTCTTCTCGCGTCCTTTTTCAGTGTTGAGGCTTGTCATGCGAGTGGTACCAAACAAAGGATAAATTCATTTTCAATGTGCAAATGCTATTTTTTTCACATATAAGAATGTTATTTTCACATTAAATAACGCCTTGTGTTACCCATTGTGACTGCATTCTCAACAGAACATTCTAATGATATGTTCTAGTCACATATTTGTGATTGTACGCTGGTGGTCCTGCTCTGGAACGTTCACATATTTGCAATCGTTCGCGCAAAAGGCTTAAGACAGGGTGGGCAGCTAATTCCAAATAAAAAAAATTAAAATTACCTTGCATTGTCCACAAGCTCAGCCAGGGCTCCAAAGAGGAACTCATGGGTTGTCCTGTAAGTAAAGTACAATTAGTCATTTTCAAGTACTAATATTCAAAGATACATCACATTGATTTAGGCTGTGTTATGTGGAATTATATTTTACACAATAAAAAAAATTGCATTATGGATCGTTAATAAAAAAAATGCAGTAGGGACAATTAATCAATGATCGATTATTCTTCATTACACATTTAAGTTGATGAAGCTTAATTTTATTTTGGGCCGCTTACCGTTGCACCCGTCTTTCAGAGAAAACAATGATTTAAAATGTGCACCAGATGAAGCGGTATATTTTAACCTACTGAGATAGGCTTGGACATCTACATCCGGGCACTGGCGCCTATTTCAAGTGCCTAGGCAAGATGAGTCGAACCGTAGTTTAATATGGGATCATTTTTATCTCAAATATGACGTACACTGTAAATACTGCAATGCGGTGAACAAGAACAACACTACTAACAGGGTTTTGCCTGCATTGAAATGTCTTAGGCAGGCCACTTAAGAGAAATCTGGCAAACGCGCATTTATTTAGCTGGACACTTGAAAAATCCCACCATATAACTTTAAAGTTCCAGCTTATTGGTTAATGCTTTAAATGGATTCAGGCTATTGACATTCAGGTTATATTTATGCTAACCATGACAAGGGTACTGCAAAGTTTAGGTAGCAAATAAGAATGCTGAATACTGCTGCCATAATTTACTTAACTGTATGCTCATATCACTGCGCCTCATGGACAATGGCCATGCTAAATCGATGATTCAGAAAATATAGCCTATAACTTTTAAAGATCTAATTCAACTTCTACTGGGACTTTTGCCATTTATTGAGGGTGTGATGGACATTTTTGGTGCTGCTGACCATAATCAGTTTCACTTTGAACCTTCAATTAAACAAGTAACGTTAAAAACTAATTTTATGAGTTAGTGCTATTGGCTTGTGCTAGGTACATCATACAGCTTCATAGAATTGCGTTCAATAAAGGCTAACACACTAGCGCTTCCTTCTTGTCAGTTTGATCACTACTGCAGTGAAATTAAACAGTCAACAAACTACATTTCCATTTTCTGTGAGTAATGTATTGTCGAGCTCATCAGCGCAAACTGCTATAGCTAGCTAATTACCAATGGCTAAATCTTGCCAATTTACTGACAATTGCAATTATTTGATGTGCTAGCCAGCTAGCTCTTCCAAGCATGAGCTCATCATACTCAATACATTATTTAGCTAGCTAAGTAGGTAGCCTTGTTAATTACCTTGTTAGGTCATAGCTCTCAGGCTACAAAGTTAACTAACATACCCAGTATCTGTATGTACGCAAGTGCAGATGATAATAATCAGGCTACACAATCATGTGATAGCGTTGTATCCAGGGTATGTGAGCGGTGCGGAGTAGGGAGCGGAGCTGCGTAATTTTGCCTGGAGCGTGGAGCAGCTTTTTAAAAAGTCGGAGCGTCTGTGTTCTCTCTCGCTCCAAGATCGCTCCGATACGCTCCATCCCACGAGCAAACGCACGTTAAACATCAGAATTCACCACATTGTTATACACTCTGTTAAGGTTAGCTGCAGTCTGCAGTCAGACATGGAATTTGTACATACAAATGTTTTGTAAAAATAAATGACGCAGAGGCCGGGTGAATGAGAGTTACTACGACCAGATTCACACTGTGTAATTTAAAAAGACGCGTCTAGAAAACATGGAGTTTTCCATGCATAGCCTACTCAGGAAAAAATTAATAATAATCTAAAAGTGGGTAATAACGCCCCAGTGAGAAAAGGCCGGAATCTATAGTATATAGATATAGGGGGGCAGAAATCTTGAAAGACATTGTGACAGACGGACTAGGTTAACCCCAAATTAGCTCAGGTTTTGCCTCAGATATAGCCGGCAGATATAGCCGGCATCCTTGTCGGCTAGAAAACCTTTTCAACCAAATGTCGCCGGTTTTTCACCTGAACGCTAGGGGTGCAACGGATCACAAAACTCACGGTTCGGATCGTATCACGGTTTTGAGTCACGGATCGGATCATTTTTCGGATCAGCAAAAAAAAAAAGGGAGACAAGTATATCTTTGCTTTCCATTTATTCTGTAAAACACTTAAAGCAAGGAACTTTTGCCCATGGTCTTAAATGAAAACAACATTCAATTCTATTTCTCGTTACTAGTTCTATTTTGTCCGTAGTTATGCAAAAACCTCTCGTTGGTAGTTCTGAAAACAATTGATTCTATATGGAAGCAAATAGTTCCTTCTCAACTTTATACCATAAAATTGGCACCAATTTTGGTTATTTTTGTCATTAGTTAGATTATTTAAGAAAATTGCATGAAACTGCAACTCAATTTACCCATCTCTCTCCGTCTTGCGTTTTAAAAATGCTTTGGTCACGCAGCCTATTTTAAACAGCCCAGGCTAAGGAAATTGCATTTCACGATCTGCATCATGAGATGGGAACATCTGAAAAAAATAGCCTACTGTAGATACAGAGTTTGTTACTGTTAGATGTAACGTGTCATATCTAAGACATTTCGCTGGATAAAATGTTTTTTTTTAATATACAGATTAATGTGCTTTGTGAAGTAACCTGTTCGCATTCGCAACCAGCGTTGCTCACGTCAGCGTTACCTTACATTAGGTAAAGCCCTACTATGTTACGTTCATATTTCCAAACTGAATAAATACTGCACCTCTAACCACAAAACGTCTTTGCTAGATTAAAGTTGTTGTAACTAAGATATTTGGCGAAGACAAACTTTTCAAATCAGTGGAGTTAGCGTTATTTGCCGGCTTTATTAATCAGCTGTTGGTGTTGCTATGGATACCATTCATATAAGGGTCGACTCTAATGGCGCTGGCAGCAGATAACGTAGACGGCGTATTAATTTAGAACGGTGATTAAAATGTTGCCAGCGCTACTTCATTGCCGGGTGGTTTAACAAAATAAATGCCCACCCTCCAGCCAATCAGAATCGAGTATTTATCCAAGCCATGGTATAATACTTTTAAAAGTACCAGCGGCAGTAAAACTGTAATTCACTATGATGGTTAAATTTAGCAATTAATCCGCGGTTCACATGCGTGCCGAACCGTGGGGGGCGATCCGTACGGATCACGGATCAACTACGTTCCGTTACACCACTACTGAACGCTATAGGCGTTTCACCGACTTTTCAGCACAAAAATGTTCAGTGGGGTTAGTCGCTCTCCTCTCTCACATGAGCAGGCTAGCTATTCACCAATTAATGCATACTGCATAGCCCTCACAATTGTATGGAAATTGCGCCAACATGATTTCCCATAGTGAATTGAATTTAACAAACAAACAAAAACCACTGACTGAAATTAGATAATGTATCAATTTGTAAATAGCCTACTCCGTAGCATCACTGTGCTGTTTAATAGACTTGGGACTTAGTTTAGAGGTGTAATTTATAGCCTAAAACTAAAAGAAAAATACAGATGATATCCCTTGTGGAAGGACAATTCTGTCACCGTCTTTCCCAAATGATGACACATATAGCATCCCCAGCAGCTCGGCCAGCGCAGAAAGGGTTTCCTCATCTGCTAGCCAGTAGGGTGGTCACAATATCCCTTTTCCATATCGTCGATATGCCTTTAAGAAATATTGTGATATTCAACATTATCGTTCGTATATAATTATAGTGGATTAATGACAAAGTGAACAGAAGTAATTACCACGTGTGGCAGCATTGAGTTCTAATTGCAGTATAGCCTTAGCGTTGCTTGTGGATCCGAGTACTTTTTAGCCAATCGTTTCCCGTTTCAGAAACAGAAATTAAAAAACAAGAAACGAATGGTTAGGCTCTAATAATTTTAAAAACATAAATTGAAAAACGAGAATCAAATGGTTATTCGTTTTGGATCCGCGTATAAATGAATGCCAACTGCAACATCCCGTAGCCTACTGTCACTAAACATTTTTTTTCTCGTAACTTAGTAGCTAGACACTTCATAGATCGCTCCAAAATGAATGTGATGATAAACATGATGACGATGAGTGGCCGTTAATTTATTACGTTTTGAACTACGTACACAAAACAATGTTGCGATGCAATGTTTGCTGCTATGTCTGCATATGACAAATTTATTGCCATCTCCTGTAGGTTCTCATAGGCATAATGTTATAATGCACTCATAATGAATGTGGAGTTAGCGAAAATGTTTTATGGGAAATGTTTGTTGTATTCCCATCCTTAGCTGTGACGACGTTTTAATGCATTTACGGCATGTCACCTCGTTGACATTCGCCGGTTCTCCGTTATCATTGGGTTTGTAGCCGAGAAATTCCCAGATTGGCGAAGTGGTGTTTTTCTTTGAAACAAGATCAGCCATCTTCTCTCGCTTTCTCTTAGCTAATGATGACGATCAGTCACGAGATAGGATAATACATTGACACTGTGGCTGTTACATCTATTGCACTAGCCCCCTCTGCAAGAATGAAAGCAAGCGATCAGATGTTGTAATTTGATCCTACATCCAACCTTACACTAACCTTCCACTGGAAATTGGAAAATCGATGCACTAACCTCTGCTGTTAACATTGCGCATCAGATAATTAATTAGTACCAGTATACAAATAGTATATTTAATGGTAACAAAATAATAAATAGAGAGCAAATAATAACCAAATATTAAAAAAACAAAAAAAACAAAGCATACAGAATTTGCTGCGAGGCATCAGAACTAAAATAGAAAATGCAGCGGGAAAGGACGCAACACTCAGATTTGTCAGGCAGGCCACTGCACATGCAGTAATGCAAAAATTTTGAGTTATACAAATTTTGAAATATAAACTCACATATTTCCGACCAATATTATTATTTAAAAGTACGTATGCATGTTTTGTCCTTAGAATAGCAGTAACACATTTAAAAAAAAAATATATATATATATTTTTTTTAATACCGTGGCTACAGACAGTCATCACTACGATATTTTCAAATATCGCCATATCCGATATTATTGGATATCGTGACAACCCTACTAGCCAGACGTCCACCAGTCAGGGTATGTGCCTGAAGCCTGACAGTCCGACACTCTCACTATAGTATTCAGAGAATTATAGGTCTACCAATGTTCTAATTTTATTTTTTTTTCTTTTAAAGACAATGGGCTCGATCTTGACGACCTTGGCGCATAGTCTAAAACGCTAAGCGCAAGTGCATTTAGGGCGTGGGAACCCATAGGTTCACGCGTATTGTCCCTTGTTTAATAATGTCCTGCTTATGGAAATGTGACCAACCTGTTTTACAGGTAGCGTAATGCTTTAAACCAAGTCCACTTTCCCAGAAAGACCGTGAAAAGTGTGATTTACAGCAGGGGAAATGGACCTGCTCCTGTATGAAGTTAAAGCGCACAAGCAGAGAATAGCATTAAAATGAATTGTGAATTAATTCTGTAATGTGCTGCAAATTTGTTTTCGTTTCTAATTAGACTCTTAGTGCTCTTTAAAATCCTTCTGTTCAGTTATGGAATAACAGGTGAAATCAGCAAGGTTTTAATAAGAGTATGGAAACCTGGTCACTGTAATTAAAAAAATATGAAGGACGAAGAATATGAAGGTGAAATTTTTTAACCACAGGCTATCCAAAAAACCTTAGGCACAGCGAATCCCGGGGAATGTAGCCTAGGCTATTTGAAAAACAATACACTGGAGAAGATTTTAACTTTTTTCAGTCAAAACCATTCTATTTACTTACAGGCTGTAGGCCTAGATGAAGTGAGCTGTATTGTAACGACATCTGAAGTGCATTTTCAGAACTCAAAAGTCTGTCTATTGCAGTGCGCGAGTTTTGCATTGAATGACAATTCACGCATTAGGTGTAAATGACAATTTGCACGCATCAGGCTTGATATAGATGTTACCAGCAACGTTCTTACAGAAGATTGTCCCCCCAGAAGATTACAGGAATAATTGGCAAATTATAGGCGTAATCATAGCTTGATCCAGGATAATGGCGAATAGTCTATACATGTAACCTTACACATACCATCGCATATTGCCTGGATGTCGATGGAGTGGGCTGAAAGCAATTTAAGGCAGCATTCCCCTTCGCTGAAGTACAGGTATGTGGTCTTTGACCTATTTTTTCATATAGTCTACACAATATTATTTCACATTGTAATCTTGATATTTTTAGTCATGCTTGTGCACACCACTGCGTGCAACAGACAGGAGGTGCAGGTTTGCTGAAGGTGACAGGGTGAGGAGCCCAGCTATCTGGGAGGAGTCGTCAGTTGAGGTGGTTCGGACATTTGGTAAGGATGCCCCCCATGCGCCTCCCTATGGAGGTGTACCGGGCACGTTCAGCTGGGAGGAGACCCCGGGGCAGACCCATGACATGCTGGAGGGATTATACAGTCAAGCCGGAAAGTCTGAACCCTCCTTTCACCTATCCACGTTTTATTACGTTAGACATATTCTACAATAGATTGAGTTCATTTTTTGCCTCAATCATCTACACACAATAGCCAATAATGACGAAGTGAAAACAGGTTTTTAGAAAATATGCAATTTTATTTTACTGACAAAAATAGGTTATTTAGGGGTTACATATCTGTACACACCCTTAGCCTAATACTTGGTTGCTGCACCTTTGGCAGCGATTACAGCTTCAAGGCGTCTTGGGAAAGAAGCTACGAGCTTGGCACACTTGTTTCTGGACATTTTTGCCCATTCCTCTTGGCATATCCTTGCAAGCTCCGTCAGGTTGGATGGGGAGCGTCGGTACACAGCCATTTTCAGCTCTTTCCACAGATGTTCAATTGGATTCGGGTCTGGGCTCTGGCTGGGCCACTCAAGGACATGCACAGACTTTCTCCGAAGCCACTCCTTTGTTCTCTTGGCTGTGTGCTTCGGGTCGTTGTCATGTTGGAAAGTAAACCTTCGCCCCAGTCTGAGGTCCAGAGCGCTCTAGAGCAGGTTTTGTTCAAGGATCTCGGTGTACTTAGCTGCATTCATCTTTCCCTCTATCAGGACTAGTCGCCCCGTTCCCGCTGCTGAAAAACATCCCCACATCATGATGCTGCCACCGCCATGCTTCACTGTAGGGATGGTATTAGCCAGGTGATGAGCGGTGCCTGGTTTCCTCCAGACGCTTGGTATTCAGGCCAAAAAGTTAAATTTTGGTTTCATCAGACCAGAGAATCTTGATTCTCATGGTTTGAGAGTCCTCTAGGTGCCTTTTGGCAAACTCCAAGCGGGCTGTGATGTGCCTTTTACTAAGGAGGGGCTTCCGTCTGGCCACTCTACCATAAAGGCCTGATTGGTGGAGTGCTGCCTGGATGGTTGATCTTCTGAAAGGTTCTCCCATCTCCACAAGGATACACTGGAGCTCTGTCAGAGTGACCCTCGGTTCCTGCTCACCTCCCTGGCCGAGGCCCGTCTTCCCCGATTGCTCAGTTTGGCCGGGCGGCCAGGTCTAGGAAGATTCTTGGTGGTTCCAAACTTTTTCCATTTACGAATGATGGTGGCCACTGTGCTCTTTGGGACGTGTAAAGCTGCAGAGATTTTTCCGTACCCTTCTCCAGATCTATGCCTTGACACAATCCTGTTTCTGAGGTCTGCAGATAATTCCTTTGACCCCATGGCTTGGAGTTTGCTCTGACATGCACTGTCAACTGTGGGACCTTATATAGGCAGGTGTTGGCAATCCCCAATCATGTCCAATCAATTGAATTTATCACAGGTGGACTCCAATTAAGTTGTAGAAACATCTCAAGCAGTATCAGTGGAAACAAAATGCACCTCAGCTCACTTTTGGGTGTCATATCACACTTGTGTACATATGATATTTTACATTTAGATTTTTAATAAATTAGCACAAATGTCTAAAAACCTGTTTTCACTTTGTCATTATGGGCTATTTTGTGCAGAATTTTGAGACAAAAAATGAACTCAATCTATAGTAGAATATGTCTGTAACGTAATAAAACGTGGATAGGTGAAAGGAGTGTTCAGACTTTCCGGCTTGACTGTATATACCATCTGGCCTGGGATCACCTGGGGATCCCCCGGGATGAGTTGGAGGAAGTCGTTGGGGATAGGGATGTGTGGGCTACTGTACTTGCCTGTTGCCAACGTGACCCTGACTTGGATTAAGCGGTGATAAAATGGACAGATGAATTTACAGCACCGCCAAGTGGCCTATCGCTAACAAATTTGGGTGACCTAACATCAGGCCAAGTTTCATAAGAATTAGCTAAGCGGTTAAAGAAGAACGCTGATATGTAACAGATGAGTAAATACAAAACAAAATGGTGGCCAATTCAAGATGGCGCCAATCCATGTAACACTAATCAATGTTCCTAATGAGGGCTTTTGTCACTGTAGTAAGTTTTAAATCTCAAAGGAACTGTGATTTTTAGTGAATTTAAAAAAATTAACATTTTTATATTACTATAATACCACCATAATTGGGCTAAGATTGTAGGTGATTAAGGCTCAAGCAGTGATGTGATTATGAATGCACAAACCCAGTTTCAGAACTTTACCTCAAAAGGTTTTTGAATTATTAGCATGTGATAAGCCACGCCCACTGCAAATTCATTGGAACGTCATTCAGCCATTTTTTGACAAAAAAAAAAAAAAAAATTTAGCAATTTGCAAATTGGTCAACTCTTGGGAGTAGCAGCATTTTAAGTGCTTTACAAAAAATTCCAATTAGTGGAACATCCAATATGGCGAACATTATGGGTCCTTGAGACAAATTTGTTCCTCCTGAGCAGAGAGACCTGTACACCAAATTTTGTGACTAAGTCAAATGGGGCATTGGGACTGTGTGAATGTCAAAATTTTGTCACATGTACTACAGCACCACCAGGTGTCCAATCTGTGTCATAATTTAATGGATCAAGAGTTTAGCCCTTCCAACAACCCTACCAAGTTTGGTGATTCTAGGCCATACCAGCTCACAGCCATTTTAGCTGCGCTGCTTGAACCCCTAATTAGGAGGTTGAGGTAATAAGCTATAAAATATTATATCATAACATGGGTCCCCCAATGAAAAGAAATATATAAATGAAAATGAGAAAACAGACTATTTATGAAAACAAATAAATGAAAAGGACAGCGTCGTAGTGTTCACACGTGCATTTTTAATTATTCTTATCTTAAAACTCTATGCTATGACAATGGGAAAGGCTACTATGTATTAAAGGATAAAACTTCGGGTTTTTTCCCTGGACCAATTTTTACAACCTATTTTCTCCATGCTGATTGGTAATAATAATAATAATAATCTTGTTGCATCTTTCTTTGCGGAGCTTTTCTCACCCGAGAACCAGCAATTATGCAATTTAATAGATAACTGAGCAGTTATTGCTCTAAATTTTAATAATGTTCATTTTCAAATAAAAATTTTACATTTTTTTTGCAGCACTTACACTTACACGGCAGTCGGCTGTATCTATGCAATGAATGAAGATGGTGGGGATGCGTTGTACCATCCGGAAATATCTACATTCCAGCATCACCGATTCCCAGAGGCCATGTCAGATAGTAGAGGCTGCACTGTATTCCAACAAAAATGTAGGTGTTGTTCCGGGGGGGCGGGACGATAGTATTGTATATATCTATATTTCACAAGACAGTGATGGAGTGGAAAAATGAACGCACATAATTGAAATATTACAAGCAGTAATACTTGCATATCGCGGAGGAAATCTTCGCCTCACAGAGCGAATGTAAATTGGCACGTATATTGTAATTCATTGCGCAAAGTTGTTACACAGCTAAAAAAAAAAGCATAAAATGAGATGTGTAAAACACCTTTCGGAAGCTTAGTGTCCTCTTTTGGATAAAAGAGTTGTTAATCAATCCAGAATTAACTGGAATGCGTAACAATGACTTGAACAGCTGTCAAGGTTTTTCGCATAGACATTTCAGGTGTACTAGGACTATAAAGGGGTGTGTATTTCTCAAACGGATTGTCCAAAACAATGAATGACCACTGAATCTTGAAAAGGACATCTCTAAATTCTAAATACGTCTAGGACTGTAGCAGCAAAGGGACGTTCAACAGCAAAAGCGCTTCAAATAAGCAGTGAAGAAAGTTACATCACTAAGCATGTTAATACTGAAGCATTTAAGTTGTCCAAGTTATGAGTTATTCACCCATTATTAAGCTATTATTTTTATATTTGTTTTACATTTTAAAGCTGTATTCCTGGGTTTGGTTGGAACTGTCAAAAAAGACAAAAGTTGTTCAAATAAGTAGTGAAGAAAGTTATATCGGAGCATGTTAATACCAAATAATTTTAAGTTATCCAAGTTGAGTCTTATTTCACTTATTATTATTAGGCTGTTATTTAAATATTTATTTTTTGTTTTAAATGTAGCCTATTCCAGGGTTTAATTAACCCATTAACTAGCTATTTAGTTTATTTGCATTCATTGTGTTTTCTTTTTACGGTGAAATTTTGTAATAATCTCTTTGCACAATATACTGTTTTAAAGTGTTAAAACTTGCGATTCTATCTCTATAAATCTTTTTACGATCCCTATGTTATAGCGGCAATGGTTCCTTATTTTGTGACATGACACAACAAAGGCTCAATCACAACACGACAACTCCGCTCATTCTATCTGTTCCATGGAAATCCAGACGACACAAATAACTATCGGTATCCTTATCCTGGCAACACACACACAAAAAAAAAAAAACTTGCACTGTCTTTCAGCTTCTGTTCAGTACTTTGTTTCAGTAACAGTTACGAGTAAATCTGACTCCCAACAAACTCCCAAGGTTTAGCTACTTTACATAAGAGACCTGGCTGCGTCCCAATCCAGTTTTTGCTCTACCCTCGTAAACTTCACTTGCAAACTTCACTTGGGGGAATCCCTTTTGAGACCAGGATGTACCCTCGGTCTCCATTTTAGTCCAATCCGTTAGAAAGCCAAGTGAAGTTTGTGACATAGCCCCTCCACCCTCAACTTTTCTCAAGGGAACGAGTCTGCAAAAGAGCAGACTCGGCAAGCTCATATTACCCACAATTCACATCGAACGTCCTGTTCAGTGATAATCACGTTAATGTTTATCGCGGTATTATACATTAAAAGCGCATACAGAATGGAAAAGGAGGTGTATAGGCTAATAAATACAGGTTAATCAAGTAGTAGTTTGCTATTTTGTATTTCATCAATCTTGCTTTTAAATGGATTATTAGGCTACTCGTCTCTCAATATTTTTCCGTATAATTTGCCAGATAGCCTAACAATCAAACAATTGAATTTCTCAATAACCAAGACGAATAGGTAAATAAACTTGTGCAGCATTTTACTAGCCTATATCCACATTTGTGCGGATGAAAATGTGTTAATAGCCTATATGTCATGCGAAGTGATCAATGAACAGCACATATTTGGGTACATTCGTTTTCCTAGTTTTAAAGCATACATTGCGCTCAACGCTGGTTCCAGCAATTTAAGACGTTTTCCTCTTTAAATGTATACTTTCTAATGTTTAAATTGTTTCGACTAAATCGATTGCAGTCTTAAATTAATGACATTCTTTAACATGATGAGGAGAAAACTATTTTTTGCCAAATAATTATTCAGAATTATTGCCACCCTTATTAAACAATCTCACGTTAGTTATCTCTGTCATTGTCATTATCATTAGCCCATAGGCTACATAATTGCTCTTGATTATTCAGGGAATTTGTTTGATTGACATAAGCAAGCAAAATAAATGGAAACAGGTTGAGAATATGTTCGGTTTATATGCTTTATTCCAGCGCAAAGGCTGTCCTACATATTTAAATGCTACAAAATATTATAACACAAAGAAATATGCTAGCCCACAAAACGTGCTGTATTTATTGACATTTGTTATTCAGTAAATCAATTGCTTGACTGATAAACGTTAACAGGTTGAGAGTTTCATCCGTTTAAAAGTAGGCAACAGCGACAGACGTTTTACATGATCCGAGATCCCATGATACGCCACTGTGCAGCAGCATGGTTAACTTCCAAGTAGTGTTGTCATGATACCAAAATTTTGACTTCGATACCGATACCAGGTTTAGTATCATGATACTCGATACTGAAACAGTACTTGAAACTGAAACGATACTGATTCGATACTCGGTACCTCTACTGAAATGACCTTAACCCTATTTACTTTGGCCCTTCAGAGGCAATTTCCTCCTGGTTTCTACTAGTTTTATTTAAATGTCAATATCTAAAAAAATATTCCCTGCACATCCATGGTTTTAAGTTCGAACTGAAGAAGAAGCTGTATCATTCAGAAATGTGCTAGAGAATACATTTATTTCAGAATAGTCACATACAGTATATACATAATAACCATAACATACGTCGCCTAATGTATTTAAATACGTTTAAAAAAGAACGTACGAAAGCGCGTGTGTATTCACACAAGTAGGTACAGCAACGTATTTCAGCCCTAAGTGAGGGGTGGTGACTGCGGAAATGTCGACTGTACGGGACTTTGGCGAAATATAACAAGATAAACTCTTCAGGGTTCATCAGAAAACAGCTGTAGCTGAATATACTGGTAAGTACTTGGTTTCTTAAACATATTTATACGAGAGATTTTGGAGAAAAAAAATGAGGTGTCTTCTAAACCGAAAGTGCATCAGGTAGCCTACTGTATATAGTAGGCCTACTACAGTAAGCAAGGGGAAACGGCGAATACTCATTTGTACAACGTTTTAAAAAAATATTATTGTTTCTATACGTGACATGATAAAATACGACGACAGTCTATCGGGGTTATTTTCAGTGATTATACCATCATTTTTCAAGTCAAACTATCGTTAAATCCTTTACTTTGTGCTCACCTAAATTCTCCGTGGAAGTAAGGCGTTAGTTTAGTAGGTAACGTAAAGTAGCCTATATAGCTCTGCCGGCCAAAAACAATATCGCGCGTGAGAGAATCAGACTCGTAGTATTGTTAGCTAACGTTCACCTTTCATCCTCTCAATCAGTAATGCAGACACATAACAGCAGAGCACACATTTGACCTAAAAGTACCGAACGTCGGAAAATTCTAATACCGAACCGTTTTTTTTTTTAAGTATCGAAAAAGTACCGAAGTTTCGATGTACCGTGCAACACTACTTCCAAGTATAGATGGGGTGAAGTGCGTCTCAATTCAAATAACCCACTCCCCCTCGCTCCCTCCCACTCGCTAAATGCAAGTGTATACTCCTGTTTTATTGGTATGTGCATCACATCCTCCGAAGTGAAGTTGCAAGTGAAGTTTACGAGGGTGGCGCAAGAACTGGATTGGGACGCAGCCCAGGATTATGCCTGTAGGGGTTCAAGGACAGTAACCATTTTAATTTAAGGCTTGTGTTCAGAAAAGGAGGCGCTAGAGAAAGGATTAACAAAGTTTTAAAAACAGAAATATTTAAATTGAAGTTATAGAATAATATATTTTAGATTAGGTATATTAAGTTATATCTTACATTTGCATATTTGTTTTCTCCTTCACATATGCACAATGAAAAATAGTTAAATAATTAATAGGTCAGATTTAAGAACAGTTAGTTTTATTTTCTTGTGCAATATTTTACTTTAACAATGACAATGAATACACTTGAATAAAAAAAGAGCCACATTCGTGTCAGAGCACATTTTGGAGAAAATATTGTGATATATACGTTATAAAAAATATTGTGATATTATTTTGAGGCCATATCACCCACCCCTAATAGACGCTATTGTCCAATGTGTGACGCTTGAGTCGGTAGTTGCAGGTGAAACTCTGTAAACTCTTGGATTGTGGGAGCAAACCGGAGTTCCCGGCGGAAACCCACACGGACACGGGGAGAACATGCAAACTCCACACAGAAGGGTCCCATCTGGGATTTGAACCCGGGACCTTCTTGCTGTGAGGCGACAGTGCTATCCACTGCACCACCATGCCACCAAAAAGCCTACGTGAGATAGTAGCCAAAGTACCGCAAGTTTAGGAGCAAAAGGGGAATTGTGTTGCCAGGAAAACTGGTGGCTAATTATGAAATGAATGAACTGAATATAAATTTTTTAAAAGGCAATGCCAGGGCTCTACTGATTGTATTGTAATTTCAAAATGAGACTGAAGTGAATGTTATTTATTTATGCTTATTATTAATAGCTTCCAATTAGAGCAGTGAAATAACCTAGATTTCATATTTTGCAATCAGTGTGCTTTCATTACTCTATCCACGGTGGCTCCCTAGTGGTAGGTTGTCAATGTCCCAATGATAGTCCCAATGATAGTGTATTTCTTCAAGTTATCTTTGTTAGCAGGATTAAGATGAGCTTCTGCAGGTGAGGATGTCAGTTGGAGGGTTAGGTAAGGGTCGGCTGGTTAACAGGTGGGGAGAAAAATGTACTGAAATACTTCATTTCTTTGCATGTATCATTCACTAACTCTCCTGTAGCAGCGTTTGAGCCAACCTCAGTCAAGGATTTCTGATTCATCCATTTTAATACCAATCCCGAGCAGTGTCGCAAAAGTAGTAATTCCAGGTATTCATTTCATTATTTGTAAAAATCAGCGGGGAAGTAGAGTACCTGCCCCTCTAACTTTCTTTGCATGTCCCTGCTGCACACCGCCCATTGAGTCATCAAATGGAACAATCTTGGAGCTGGTAATATGTTACTAGGGGTTTGTGTCATCAGATAACAGTAATGACCTTCCCATAATACAAATTAAATTATTTGTATTGCACGGCTGTACCTCTTTAAGAGTTTATTTTACATCACAAATAAATCGACTTATCAGTTCACAAAGCCAGTTAGTGAAGATTACTCCACCAAAATCTTCCATTCAATATTTTATGGCAGACTGTTGCCTACTCTACATTATTTTTGTGCAATATTTTTAGTTTGAGATAAAATAAAATTCAGATTTTCAGATACAGGCCCAATCATTCCTTCGGTGTACAATCATGTTCAAAATGCTTTCAGCAAGTCATGTTTGAGGTGTAAAAACATCCAAATTTAGCTGAATTGATTGCCTTTTATTTAGAATACAAGTTCCTCCATACAGGCATGGACACCAATGATGTTTATCGCTTTAAAAAAAAAAAAACTTGATCTTCATGAGAATTATAATGTAAAACATTTTAAAAAAGGAATGATGCACTCGTTTCCTGGGTAACCCCAACCATTACCTTTACTCCAAAGGTTAAAAGGCAACTTTTAGGTTAACATCAACAGTGAATATGTGGGAAAATTATGTAGCAATGGGATTTAAAATACTTTTTTTAATTTTTAAAAAAAATGCACTTAGAATTACATCTATGGATATTTTTGTCATGAAATTATCCACGCGCACCTCAAATCTGGCAAATTGAATGGTGACGTCACATAAGGCAGTGAGAACAGAGCGGAGAACAGTTACAGTTAATGGTAAAGTAAGCAACATTAGCAGCAAAATCGATCGTAATGTCGGTATCGTTGAGACAGATGAGCTGGAAAATCCGCTTTCCAATGCTTGCATTAGCTATTTAACGTGACAGCGGGCAAACTAACCCAGTAGAGACTGGCACATCTCACTGAGCAAAATCGCATCCATTCGTCGTCCGTAATAATGTCAGGCGACATCGGCTGTGTTGGTCGCCTGTGCATGTTGTTTAGATCACTTTTTAGGGTTGAGTTAGAAGACATCGTTTGACATTTAAAGGGTAAGTTCGCTATTTTGGACCTTGGACCCTATTTGCGGTCCGTCTTCCATGAACCTGACCCATGAAGTCCATTTTTTCGCTGATCGGTCCAGTATTGAGTTCGGTACAGATTTCCTGTAGGCTCTCACTGGGCTACAATAGAAGTGAACGGGGCAATCAGAAATGTTCGATAAATGTGCTTTCATGTACAATAAATGAGACGGGAAGCTCAGGGTGTATTGTTACCGGTCTCAGTATGCTCTCCTGTGAAATGTATCTCTATCCGAACATTTTTACGTGCTTGGCATGGCTTGGAAGTAAGCATTTCTCTGTTGCTTGTTTGCGCTGCACTCGCGGAGTACTATGTGTCGGGGGTAGGGGAGCGGGAAGGTGTGCCGGCCGTTTACGAAACTATCTAGCTGAGCAGTCTGCGTTTGTTTACCTGCAGCAACGTAGGCTACAATTTCCACAAAAAAACTTGGATGATGGATGACTATAATGATTACGAAGACGAAGAATTCGATTTTGACTTTGACGTTACTGGCTACAGATTTGAGCCAGAATACACGGACACGGAACTACAAGAGATGGATGATAAGAGAGCAAGAGAAGAGAGAGAGGCTGAAGTTGCGCAGGTAATGTTATCCGAAGTCGCTGCCGAGGCTAGACCAAGAATTTCGGGGGACTTTTGGTGTTCTTGCAAGAGGTGCAAGCAGATGCCCAGAGAGGAGGAAAGTTTGTGTTGTAGGGAGTGGGATCTGTTGCTACCGAATGCCATTGAAAACCTGGATGTATCCGTGGATGACACTGGATCATCTCCATTGATTAGCTACCATTACACTATGACTGCCAACAGATATGTGATAGATGAGAACTTTGGACAGGACACCATGCGTCAAGCATTTGTAAATAAAACATTATAGAATTGTAAAAAGTTATAGTTGATGAACGTTTCCGACAGTTTTGTTACAAGAAAACAACTTATGTCAAGCTCGGATTTTGTTAGTTAGTATTGAGTGCTGGGTCAGAGGACGCGCTCAAAAAAAATACAAATGTTAGTAACGTTATAGCTAAATATAACTTACCTCCGCTCCGGTGCTTGATAGTGCTGCAGGTCCGACACGAGGAACAGCTGTGTTCTTTAGAAACCAGTGTTTTGCTTCTGATTTGCGGTTACAGAAATCAGTAGCGTCGAAATGCGCTCCACAAACTCGCGAGTCTGCCAAACGGAGTTGATTGACTGGAGTGTTTATGTCGATCCGTAAGACAACCAGCCAAAGTCTCAATCTTTCTGGGTCAGAGAACGGGAGCCTGTGAAAACTGGTATTTGAGCGTCCAGACATTTTATTCCCACAACCGGGGACTGCACATTCGCGCACCATTGCTGTGATGAATTATTACAAATGATGATTACAAAAACTGCGTTACAAATATTTCTGCTGTAGGCTACTAGCTAGTAAACCCCCCCCCCCCCCCTCTACAACGTAGCTAGACTGCGGAAGTTTACAGTGCGAGGTAGTGCGGTCGGAGAAATAGTTCTGTTTCAAATGGAACTGTTGTTTCAACGTTCGGTTTGCGTTTGCGATAGCCTACATTTCACAGGAGAGCATACTGAGACCGTAAGAATACACACTGAGCTATGAAAGCACATTTATCGTTGTTTTTCCATAACATTTCTGATTGCCCCGTTCACTTCCATTGTAGCCCAGTGAGAGCCTACAGGAAATCTGTACCGAACTCAATACTGGACCGATCAGCGAAAAAATGGACTTCATGGGTCAGGTTCATGGAAGACGGACCGCAAATAGGGTCCAAGGTCCAAAATAGCGAACTTACCCTTTAACAATATTTTTCTAAGTTCATCTATTGTTTCGGTCAAGAAAGCTGGTAGCTATAGCGAGCTAATTACACTTTGAATGAATTGGTAGCCTATATTGAGCTGCAATTGTGACCATTATAGCCGATGAAATGCGCAGAATACACAGTTCATGATCATGTAGCTATTGTTAAAAGAGCTAAATACTATTACTGCACACAGTGCACACACCACCACTAAAAATGTGGCGGACCGCGGTAGCGATCAACATCCGCTGCCTTTGTCATTGTAGTGCAGGTGTGCCAATAGGAGCCTGGAGAAAAAAAACTATGCAATTTGCCAATATTGATTGCTTACATGGCAATAAGCAAGCAATCAATATTGCACTCTGTTGCAATCAAGTAAGTTCTCCTGCTCCTAGGATGCGTGTGAAACCATGGGCTGACAAACCATTCTGTTGAACCTCATAGCTCCATTTGTGGTCTTAGATTGCCACCCTGCAGCTAAAAGTCACATTTTGCCCACTGACATGAAAGCAATAATATTGTATATTTCTGTATTGAAATAATTCCCCAACAGTCATGAAAATAACAGTCAAAAATCCTAAAATGTTCCTAGTCTCACCATAGCTAGCCAGCTAACTAGATTAAAATACTTTGACTTCTGGCTAACGTTGCAGTGCTTCCCCTAACTTAACTCATCTGTGGTGTAGGCTACACCTCCACAGCACGGCCACAAAATAAAGTCAGTAAATAAAGTCGTCATTAACAGGATTTATTTAGCAGAGGCTTGTTTGGAGACGCACTGTCATGACAGATGAACGACCACAGAAATAGCCACATCGACAAGGCAACCAAAAAGGTCACTTTTTCCTTTATCTCTTGGCTCTAGCTAATGATAAAGTAACAAGTTTTATCTCCCCTTCCCCGGTCCACGATTGCCATTTAAATTTACATTACGTTACACCCTCAACGAAGTGCAATTGCTGCCGTTAGCCCAGCTGCCGAATAAGATGTAGCCTGGCTATACAACACGTCATGCCCCCACATATTACCTCCAAGCGTATGGGGAAAAATTGCTTGATGCTAACAGTAGGTATGATGCCAGATCGATCGGTCGGTTTAGCCAACTAGCTACCTAGCCAGACAGCAAGCAACATTATTTAATTAATTGATAGCGAGTAGCAATCACTTACCATAAACATTTCACATTTCAGCCTCTAGTTGAACCTGTGCTGGCTCTGTGAGAAGTGTTTCTGCCAGGGCCAGTGGCAGAGGCTGCTAATGTCGATGGGACTGAAGGAGAGTGAATGGATAGGACAGCACCAGGTAGGCCTATCAGTCTCATGCGGTCCTGCTTTCGAAAATCCCATTCTGAACTCCATAAGATCTCCGGGGACATAATCCTCCTCCCTAAAATGTGCACCACACACGACCGCGTTTTTGGACACAGATGCCACAGTGAAGACCCAATCCTCACCTGCACAAAACGCACGAAAATAGCTACTTCCTGACAGAACTCTGTGCCATCAGGCTAAAAACACAAAAGTTCACCATCCTAAATTGCTGTGAAACAACTAAAACAGAAACAAACTAAATGACTAAGCAACTGACCTACTGACCTCATCAACTAACTACTAAGTACCAACCAAGTAGGCTACTGCATTCCCAGATAGCCACTGGAGTTGGCCCAGTGCTGGGCCAACTTACATGGCAATAAGCAAGCAATCAATATTGCACTCTGTTGCAATCAAGTAAGTTCTCCTGCTCCTAGGATGCGTGTGAAACCATGGGCTGACAAACCATTCTGTTGAACCTCATTCTGTTGAACCTGGCATTGAGTTGGCAAAGTCGGCTCACAGACGCACTCGGCAAATAATTCGCAGCCAGAACATGGCCGACTCTGTTTTTACAATGGAATGCGAAGACATTCGTTTGATAGCTGGCAGACGACTGCGTTTTCAAGATGGCTCTAATATGGCAAATGACTGTACTAGCTAGCTTCTCACAACCCCCAATTACACAGGCTCGCGACTGAGGTTTCAAATTTCAAACCCAACTGACTTTGTTAACAGTGCTTGTTTCTGTATGGATGTGGTTAAACGTCATTGTAACTTGAGTTATCTTGCTTAACATTAGCAGTAAGCTAGATAGATATTTTTGTTTGAGCAGTTTTACAAGAACCCAAGCTAAATATCTATATATACAGTCAAGCCGGAAAGTCTGCACACCCCTTTCACCTTCTCCACATTTTATTACGTTACAGACATATTCTACAATAGATTGAGTTCATTTTTTGTCTCAAATTCTACACAAAATAGCCCATAATGACAAAGTGAAAACAGGTTTTTAGACTTTTGTGCTAATTTATTAAAAATTAAAATGTAAAATATCATATGTACACAAGTGTGCACACCCTTTGATATGACACCCAAAAGTGAGCTGAGGTGCATTTTGTTTCCACTGATACTGCTTGAGATGTTTCTACAACTTAATTGGAGTCCACCTGTGATAAATTCAATTGATTGGACATGATTGGGGATTGCCAACACCTGCCTATATAAGGTCCCACAGTTGACAGTGCATGTCAGAGCAAACTCCAAGCCATGGGGTCAAAGGAATTATCTGCAGACCTCAGAAACAGGATTGTGTCAAGGCATAGATCTGGAGAAGGGTACGGAAAAATCTCTGCAGCTTTACAGGTCCCAAAGAGCACAGTGGCCACCACCATTCGTAAATGGAAGAAGTTTGGAACCACCAAGGATCTTCCTAGACCTGGCCGCCCGGCCAAACTGAGCAATCGGGGAAGACGGGCCTCGGCCAGGGAGGTGAGCAAGAACCCGAGGGTCACTCTGACAGAGCTCCAGCGTATCCTTGTGGAGATGGGAGAACCTTTCAGAAGATCAACCATCCAGGGAGCACTCCACCAACCAGGCCTTTACGGTAGAGTGGCCAGACGGAAGCCCCTCCTTAGTAAAAGTCACATCACAGCCCGCTTGGAGTTTGCCAAAAAGGCACCTACAGGACTCTCAAACCATGAGAATCAAGATTCTCTGGTCTGATGGAAACCAAAATTGAACTTTTTGGCCTGAATACCAAGCATCACGTCTGGAGGAAACCAGGCACCGCTCATCACCTGGCTAATACCATCCCTACAGTGAAGCATGGCGGTGGCAGCATCATGATGTGGGGATGTTTTTCAGGAGCGGGAACGGGGCGACTAGTCCTGATAGAGGGAAAGATGAATGCAGCTAAGTACACCGAGATCCTTGAAGAAAACCTGCTCCAGAGCGCTCTGGACCTCAGACTGGGGCGA
Source organism: Synaphobranchus kaupii (assembly GCA_029718625.1). Taxonomy (NCBI): domain Eukaryota; kingdom Metazoa; phylum Chordata; class Actinopteri; order Anguilliformes; family Synaphobranchidae; genus Synaphobranchus; species Synaphobranchus kaupii. The sequence goes on from CM056376.1 coordinate 31,644,141, forward strand.
AGGTTTACCTTCCAACATGACAACGACCCGAAGCACACAGCCAAGAGAACAAAGGAGTGGCTTCGGAGAAAATCTGTGCATGTCCTTGAGTGGCCCAGCCAGAGCCCAGACCTGAATCCAATTGAACATCTGTGGAAAGAGCTGAAAATGGCTGTGTACCGACGCTCCCCATCCAACCTGACGGAGCTTGCAAGGATATGCCAAGAGGAATGGGCAAAAATGTCCAGAAACAAGTGTGCCAAGCTCGTAGCTTCTTTCCCAAGACGCCTTGAAGCTGTAATCGCTGCCAAAGGTGCAGCAACCAAGTATTAGGCTAAGGGTGTGTACAGATAGGTTATTTAGGGGTTACATATTTTTGTCAGTAAAATAAAATTGCATATTTTCTAAAAACCTGTTTTCACTTCGTCATTATTGGCTATTGTGTGTAGATGTTTGAGGCAAAAAATGAACTCAATCTATTGTAGTATAAGTCTGTAATGTAATAAAATGTGGAGAAGGTGAAAGGGGTGTGCAGACTTTCCGGCTTGACTGTATATAAACTCCATTTTACCGACGTTAGCAAAGTTAGCAAGCAAAGTTTGGTACGTTAACGTTATGTCAATATACAGGTGTTACTTAAATTATGTGCGAACGTCAGATACATCCTGAGGAATAAATCAAGAATTTTTAACCTGAAGGAAAATACTTTGACAAAAAGAAGAAACATCCCATACATCCCCGATGGTTTTTCGAAGGTTTTTCGAGCTACAAAGGTTAACGTAACGTTACATTTTCATTTTATTATTTAGCCTAATAAAAAACTGTTTCATGTAAATCTGCGTCTTTCTTTTTTTTTTTACCAAGGAATTTAGAAATAGAACCACTATTTGTATAATGAGTATGTTTAGCTATATAACGGACTTCCTTCCAAAATACATTGTAGGGTAGGCCTAGCCTATATCATATTTTTGTATCAATCAACACGAGCAAGTATAATTCCAGTAAATCATTTAATAATTTACTTTAATACAGTTATGCTGCATTGTTCTCAACAGAAGTGATGAGGGAAATGATCTGCAGAACATTAAGGAATGAATATGCCTATTCTAACCATGAAACCTACATGTAGGCTAGGCTACATTCATTATGAAAAGAGTCCCGAAAAAGTGTTCCCTTTTATTGCAACTATGTCCTGTATGTATTGTCACACGGTTATTATGTCTTATTATAGTTTCCCCTACTGGTAGGCTACCCCACAACCATCACCATTGCTAGCAACACGGTTAATGTTCATAGCTTAACTATCACAATATTTGGGAAATACGGGAGTTTCGTGGGAGAAATTACAAAAACAGAGCAGGAGAAGGAGGGTAAAATAAGGGAGAAACCAGAGAGGAAGGGGACTGTTCGCAGGTAGGTATGCCACTGTAATTAACATTCTATAGTGGGAAAATTAGCCAATAGAAACAATTGAATCCACAGTCGGCTGAGAGCCGTTCACCGGGTCTACGCCACAGTCAGCAGCCAGACTTGAACCAGTGTCAGAACTTGTGTCAAAAAGACACTGGGCCCAAGCCAGCTGCCAGATTGGGGCCAGCTGAATCCAGTCAGGAAATGGTGCTAGCCCACTGTCACACCAGCTCTCAGTGGCCATCTGGGTTGTGTGGCTCGTTACAAACTATGGACCATGACGATGACGGGATAGCTCAGAGCTTCTGCTCTTTTCTATCCATTGCTGAACTTTATTGGCTGAGGTGGGGTGGAGGACAAGGGAGGAGTAACGTTAGTTTTACTCGGGGCATTCTAGTTGTGCAAGCAAGTCATGCCCATTCCTGTGTTAGTCATATTCCAGATTATTTCATTAAAACAAATTTTATTGAGCTTTAGTAAGAATAATTATAATCCAATAAATACATAAAATAAATAAGAAAATAAAATATGTAGAAAATAAAATAGAATTGATAAAACTAAAATTTTTTAATTTTTTTAAATTCAGTCACTGCACTGTGGCAAGGTCAGGCAAAGACTATATACCTCGTGACGTCACTGGGCGATATGTAAAAAAAGGGAACGTTTTTAAGGGGCGTGGCCTATAAAGCCCATTTTTGCTCTGTATTACTGTCCTTGTGGCCTCTAAAAAAAAAAAGATTTTTTTTTTTTTTTTTTCAAATCACCCTCTCCATGAGCCCAAAATTGTAAATCCGTTAAGAAATTTAACCTGCATGTTGCCCTTTAATTTAAAAATACTTAAAATGTATATTTCCCTAAATCTCTATGGCTGTGATTTGTGCAACACGTCAATTGAATTCCCCCTGACCAGATACTTACGAGTTTGTGTGCAGGTACTCAAAGGTGAGTTGCGCTCGGTTTAAGCTGCTGTAGTTTGAGAAGGCCATTATGAGAAATACAACTCTCTGTAGGTGAAACACTTTATGATCCTTCCCTTGGAGTTCCAACAAGCTTCTTAATCAAAAGGTTTTGGTCCATTTATAATCCAATCATTCGTCTACGGTCCTGGTTTTCCTATAGGTAAAATACGTAAAAATTGTTCAATTACATTTTGTGTATACAGTCAGATCAGACAATAATATAAATTTAACAGCTACATGCAATCAACAGCCCGACAAAATGCATTTGAAATTGAGCCATCTAACAAGGGTAACAACAAAGAGACTAATGTTGTATATTGCCATGTCAGAAGGCAATCTTGTGTTAACTAAATTGTAGGACTGGGCCAGTATAGCTGTGCAGTATTCACCAATATACATCTTATAAACATATAACGTTATATGATAAATCATAGTGGACATCGATATTAGGTACAAAACTCATTCAAGTCACTCAATCATTTATTCTCGTCTGTTCAGATAGAACAACGGATGGTGCATTCTCACGTGGAAGGCCCACTCAGTGACTATTTTGTAGAAAGCGAACTAGCTACGTAATTCACAAAACTAAAACAATATGTAAGTACCTAACTATCTATTCAGTTGGCTAGAGTTAACGTTAGTGGGGTTTTCGTGCACTAACGTAATATGACTAACATACTAACTAACATCTAATCGCCGCGACCCAGAATTTCATTATTCAGACTCCAATACTAGGCTACACTGACTCTGCTGATATTTCAGCTAACGTTAGCTAGCTAGCCAGATGCATAACATTAACGTTAGCTGCCTATAGCACATCAGATATATTTTAGCAAACCGTTTAAAGAGCCAGCGATTCCACTTTGAGTCCTTGTTTGCGTCAATCCTCAACTGTTGCAGGACGTAAAACTATAACGTTATGTTTGATCTTTCCGGTTAGATTTAGGATTGAATCATAACACAAACTCAAAGGCCGCGAAAATCTCGAATGCACCGACTCGTTTAAGGATTTGCGCAGACGCTGTAGTCCACGGAGAAGAAGAAAAAAAAAAAAAAAAAAAAAACTTGCTTCACACAGAGAAAACCCGCCTCTTACCTCTAGCACGGCACGGCACGACCGCACGAACACAGAACTAGAAAAGCAACGTGGTCACGTGGTTCCATTCAACCCTATTCAATTTGGTACTTCCGCAAGTGGGACCACCGCAAGATGGCTGCCACGGCCCGGAATAGTCCAATGAGCTCTGCCATGTATTTCCTATGGATGGTTGCGCACGGCTGCGTGTGGTGGTGTTGGCGGAAGTCAGCTGACTGGTCGGAATAGGTTCCCGGATTTTCGGCGGGAGTTTGACATTAGGGGTGCGTTCTTATATAGTTCTGTGGGTGCGTCCGAATCACAGAACTATTCTTCACTTCCCACCTCCCTTCCTCCACTCACCCACTACCACTCCTCTCCTACCTGGAAATATGGAAAACTGCCTGAACGTTTTGAGTACAAGTATTTGCATGTACAATATACAATGTAGCCTACCTGATATTGCGGTTTGTGTCGAGACATTAATTAATATGTAACCATTAATACGTAATTAAGATGTATTCAGCAACATTAGATTAAAACACAAAGATCCGTGGTAGTGGAGGAAGGGAGGGGGCATTTTTCGACTATTGGGACGCGCCCTAGTTGTGTCTCAAACCGCATACTCCCGCCCTAACGAAAATTAACTATAGTAAAACTATAGCATGTCGACAGCATCTACTATACAAATACTATAGTATTACTGTAGTTTTTTCATACACACTAGTCATACTATTGTCCTATAGGGATACATAATAAAGAATTATTATAGGGGGTGAACATACTATAGTGATACTATTGTACTATAGTGACAAATACTATAGCATTATTATAGTGGGTGAAAAAACTATAATATTCTTATAGTTTTCTAGAAGATAACTATAGCAATACTATAGTTCATTTTTGTTAGGGCGTGCTCCACACTACCGTACTTCGGTTTGGAGTCACATGGATACGTGCTTGGAACATGGAAGTATGCGGTTTTAGACACAAAATAACAATTATAATAGGAAAAATAATAATAATTTGGCATTGTGCATAAACTGGTCTGTGACTGGACTGGGGATGGCAGGAGCTAGGGAAGGGAGGGAGGAAGAGGATATAGAGGAGGGTATGGACACAAATAATTGGTCTAAAGTGGAAAGGAAAAGAACGAGGAGAAATAATAGCTACAGTGATAGCTCTGATGAGAGAGGGGCATATTCCAGGGTGGTTAGGAGGAAGGTTGATGAGGATCGGGGATTAAAAATTATTATAAAGTTCAAGGAAGGGCATGATATTAGGAAAGTAAGCCCGTTTGCTTTGACTCGAGGTCTAAAAGAGAAGATTGGTGACATTGTGATGGCAACGGTGATGGCTGATGGAGGATTATTAGTCAAGTGCAAAAATAAGTAGCAGAGAGGCAAAGCTTTTAAGTTAAAGGAAGTGTGCAATCAAATTGTGGAGAAAGTGAGGAATACAGGTGAAGGGCCACTTTTCAGGGGTGTGATTTATAGCATTCCAATTGAAGAAAACCTGGAGGATTTGAAGGTAAATCTAAAAGGAGGTAAGGTGAAAAGCATTAAGCGTTTACAAGCAAGAAGAGGAGGTGAAAATATGGATAGTTTGTCAGTCTTGCTGGAATTTCAAGACAAAGTGTTGCCAGAGAGAGTAACAGCAGGATTCATGTGCTACAATGTCAGAGCATATGTACCACCTCCTCTTAGATGCTATAAATGTCAAAAGTATGGGCATATTGAAGCTGCATGTAGAGGAAGACAGAGGTGCGGTAGGTGTGGAGGAGAACGTGATTATGGGAAGTGTGAGGAAGGGGCAGAACTGAAATGTGCCAACTGTGATGGTGCACATAGTGTGGTATATGGAGGTTGTGTTGTTAGAAAGAAGGCAATGGAAGTGCAGAAAATGAGGGTACAAAAAGACATCTCATATGCAGAAGCAGTTAAGTTGGTTCAGAAAGAGAATATACTAGAGAGAAGGGAAGAAAGGGAAACCATACAGAAAGGTCAGAGAGCTAAACAAAGTGTGTTGGAGACTAGTAGGGGTGATGAAAATATACTTTTCGTAAAGAAGGAGAACTTTGTGTATTTTATGGCTGACGTGATTAACTGTAGGCTACATTTCAAGCAAAAGGTAGATCTGAAAAAATTTAAATAATAGTGAAGAGCGCAGCAAGGTATCTGGATATTCAAGGGATATCTGGTAAAGCTGGTCAGGAAGAGCTGAAAAGAGCAAGACCAAGAGCAATTGAATAAAGAATTATGTTCACAGGAATTACTGTAAGTATTTTTATACTTCAGTGGAATGCAAGAAGTTTAATTGCAAATGGACAAGAATTTAAAGGTTATATTAATGAACTACAGAATAAGCCTGATGTATTATGCATTGAGGAGTGCATGACTGCACACCATGCTTCCTTGCTGAGCAGCCTTTCAGGTTATATCGATATAGGACTCATTTTACTGTGCATATATATACTTTTGTACCTGTTCCCTCCAGCATCTTCATAAGATCCTGTAACATCCGCCGTTTCCTTCCAGTCCACCTTCCTTTCATTCTCCTCATTTTCCCCATTCCTCTTGTTTCATGTCATGTTTTTCCGTTTACCTTGTCTTTCTGTTCCGTGTTGTGCAGGCTGGGCGTGGTTTCCCCGTTTAGTCCCTTATTTTCTCCCCAATATCACTCGCCTCCTCCACTCGCATTCCACACTCACATTCATTACTCTCATCTCCCCTTATTTATATCGCCCTCTTTGTTTGTCTTGTTGCGAGTTCGTTCCGTCAGTTTGCGGTGTGCTCGACGTGTTTTTAGCCTGTTTGTTTGTACTTACCTTTCTCAGTCTTGTTTTACTGTACTCACCAACCCTGCATCCAGCCCGTCACTTTGCCCTCCTGCCTGCTTCCCTGTTCCTGCTCGTTCCTGCCCCGTCTTCTGTCCTGCCCTCTTGTAACTCGCCAACCCTGTATCCTGATCATCACCTAGCTCCCCTGTTTGCTTGCTTGCCTGTTCATTGTCTTAATAAATTCACTCCTTTCGGAGTTTTGCCTGAGTTTGTCTCCGAGTCCTGCATTTGGGTCCATTCCAGTATTTGTATCATAACAGAACAAACTGGCCAGCATGGACCCAGCGGACTCGGAGCAACTCCACCACGCCCTCGCCTGCCAAGGGGCGATAATCACGGTCTCAAGCTGGAAGACGTCCAGGAGACCTTGAAGAACATATCCGACTAAGTGGGTCAGATGGGGGCCCTGATGACTCAACTAACCATCCCACTGTCGCTCCCGAGAATCCCAGCCGGTCAACCGCTCCAGGCTCCCGAGGTGCAACTTGTGGCCCCGCCACTCCTCCCAGCCAGAGAGCCCCGCATTCCCCATCCGGAGCGCTACCTGGGCAATTTGGGGGGATGCCGGGGCTTCCTCATGCAATGCGATCTTGTGTTCCGTCTACAACCCGGCTCCTACCCGTCTGACCAGAACAAGATCGCATTTGTGATGGCCTGCCTGGGAGGCAGCACGCGGGATTGGACGACTGCAGTATGGGACAAGCAGCTACCCACCAGCTCCCATTTCCAGACCTTCTCTGCAGAGATGCGAAAAGTCTTTGACCACCTGGTCTGCGGCCGTGATGCCACCCAGCGCATGCTCCATCTCCACCAGGGGTCCCGTAGCGTTACTGAGCATGCCGTGGAATTCTGCACACTGGCAGCGGAGTCCGGCTGGAACGACGCCGCCCTCCAGGGGGTCTTCCTTAATTAGCTGAGTGAAGGGTTAAAAGACGAGTTGGCGATCCGGGATGATCCCAGTTCCCTGGACGGCTTAATATCGCTCGCCATCTCTCTGGACAACCGTTTGCGGGCCCAGGCTACGGAGAAGACGGGTTGCCAAGGCACCTCCAGCTTCTCCACTCGCGTTCTGACTCTGCTCCTAAACCCTCTGGTCCTTCCTCCCTGATGGTTTCCGACCCGCCTGAAGACGAACCCATGCAGTTGGGTAGAACCCTGGTCACCCCGGAGGAGCAACGTTGAAGATTCCGCACTGGTTCCTGTCTTTATTGTGGCAACCCTGGCCACCGATTGGCCTCCTGTCCTGTTTTCCCAAAACAGCCGGCTCGCCAGTAGAACTGGGCGTACTGGCGAGCCCTATCGATGCCCCCGCACTCACCCCATCTCGATTCCTGTTGAAGGCCACCCTCTGTTGGAATCACCAGTCCGTTTCACTGTCTGCCCTCATCGACTCCGGAGCCGACTCCAATTTTCTGGACGCCACTTTCATCTCCCAGTACGGTATCCTCATTGACCAATCACCAACCCACTCAAGGCCTACTCCCTCGACGGCAAAACTATAGCTTGCGTCACCCACTCCACTGTTCCACTCCAGCTCGTCTTGTCCGACAACCACTGGGAAACCATTCAATTCCTCGTCCTCCACTCATCTCAGTCGCCTATGGTCCTCAGTCAGCCCTGGTTGAAGCTCCACAACCCACACCTGAACTGAGAGACCACTGAAGTCCAAAGTTGGAGCTCTAAATGCTACTCCACCCGTCTTCGTTCTGCTCTGCCCCCGTCTGGAGGCGCTAAATCAGTCCCTAGTGCTCCATCCCCTGACCTGTCTTCCGTTCCTGACCAGTATCATGACCTCGCTGAGGTATTTAATAAATCACTTGCTCTGTCCTTGCCTCCCCACAGATCGTACGACTGCAGTATTGATCTGCTCCCAGGGGCCACACTGCCATCCAGCAGTCTCTACAGCTTTTCCCTTCCCGAGAGGGTGTCCATGGAGACGTATATCAATGACTGCAGGTATCATTCGCCCTTCCTCTTCTCCGGTGGGAGCAGGATTCTTCTTCGTATCCAAGAAAGACGGTACCCTTCACCCCTGTATTGATTACCGTGGCCTTAACTCCATCACTGTTCGAAATAAATACCCACTACCGTTAATCAACTCTGCTTTTGAGCCCCTCCATGGCGCTACCGTGTTCTCCAAACTGGACCTCCGGAACACCTACCACCTCGTCCGGATCCGGGAGGGGGATGAGTGGAAGACAGCGTTCAACACACTCCTGGGGCACTTCGAATACCTGGTCGTCCCGTTAAGGCTCACTAACGCCTCGGCTGTGTTCCAGGCCCTCATTAATGATGTCCTCCGGGACCTCCTGAATCGGTCAGTGTTCGTCTACTTAGACGACATATTAATATTTTCCAAAAACCCTGAAGAGCATGTCCAGCACGTGAGACAGGTCCTACAACTGTTACTAGAAAATAAGCTTTATGTCAAAGCTGAGAAATGTGAATTTCACGTTCCGTCTGTATCCTTCCTCGGCTTCATCATCGAAAGCGGATGCATCAAACCAGACCCTGCCAAGATTCAGGCCGTTGTGGAGTGGCCCCGTCCGACGTCCCGCAAACATCTCAAACAGTTTCTGGGGTTCGCTAACTTTTACAGGTGCTTTATCCGCGGCTACAGTCAGGTCGCCGCTCCCCTCACTAATCTCACCTCTCCCTCTGTTCCCTTTGTCTGGTCCCCTGAAACTAACACTGCCTTTGACACTCTGAAATCCAGGTTTACCTCTGCACTTGTCCTGACCCATCCTGATCCGAGCCGCAAATTCGTGGTGGAGTTGGACACCTCCGATTCAGGTGTGGGGGCCGTCCTTTCGCAACGCTCTGGTAAGGACCTGAAAATTCACCCTTGTGCCTACTTTTCCCGCTGGCTGTCCCCGGCCGAGCGAAATTATGATGTGGGCAATCGTGAACTCCTGGATGTGAAGCTCGCCCTCGACGAGTGGAGGCATTAGCTGGAGGGGGCGGAGCTTCCCTTCATCGTCTGGACTGACCATAAAAACCTGGCATACATTCAGTCCGCCAAACGTCTCACTTCCTGCCAGGCCCGCTGGGCCCTGTTCTTTGGTCGTTTCAATTTTACCATCACCTACAGACTCGGTTCCCATAACGTCAAGCCTGATGCCCTGTCCCGCCTCTATTCCCCGGAAGCCAGTCCTGCTGTCCCCGACCCCGTCATTCATCCATCCTGTGTGGTGGCTGCGGTCATATGGAGGATCAAGAAAACCATCAAGGCCGCCCAGGTAACCCAGCCGGACCCCCGCAATAACCTTGACTCCCGTTTCTTTGTTCCTGACTCCGTCCGCTCCCAGGTCCTGCAGTGGGCACACTCCTCTCGCCTGTCCTGCCACCCAAGGGTTCAACGCACCATCTCCCTGGTCAGGATGAATTTCTGGTGGCCCACGTTGGAGGTGGATACCTGTGCGTTTGGCCTCGCCTGTCCCGTCTGTGCCAGGAACAAGGCCTCCCACCAGCCTGCCACCGGCCTTCTCCGCCCCCTGCCTGTCCCGGGCCGACCTTGGAGCCACATCCGGGTGGATTTTGTCACCGGTCTCCCTCCTTCGGATGGCAACACCACCATCCTCACCATTCCGTTCCCTCTGTCCAGGCCCACCTCCAACGGTGTGAGAGGATTTGGAGGCAGGCACGCACCACACTCCTCCGCACCACCTCCCGTACCCGACACCAGGTTGACCTCCACTGGACTGCAGCCCCTCAGTACACCTCAGGTCAGCAGGTCTGGCTCTCCACCTCCTCCATTCCCCTGCAAGCCACCTCTAAGAAGCTCCAGTCCCTACCCCATCATCAACCCCTCCACCGTCAAGCTGAAGCTTCCGCCCTCCCTCAAGATTCACCCCACCTTCCATGTCAGCCAGGTGAAGCCCGTCTCCTCCAGCCCCCTCAGTCCTTCTGCCGAGCCCCCTCCACCCCCCCAGATCATCGCCAACGTGCCCGCTTACTCTGTCCGCTGCATCCTGGATATCTGCCGCAAGGGGCGCGGTTACCAGTAGCAGGTGGACTGGGAGGGCTACGAACCAGAGGATTGGAGCTGGATCTCCCGCCAGCTCATCCTCGACCCCTCCCTCATTCGGGACTTCCACCGGGCTCACCCGCACAAGATCCGGCCCGGTGGCAAGCCTGGAGGCGTTCCTTGAGGGGGGGGTTACTGTAACATCCACCGTTCCCTTCGTCCACCTTCCTTTCGTTCTCCTCATTTTCCCCATTCCTCATTTCATGTCATGTTTTGCCATTTACCTTGACTTTCTGTTCCGTGTTGTGCAGGCTGGGCGTGGTTTCCCCGTTTAGTCCCTCATTTTCTCCCCATTATCTCCCAGCCTATCACTCGCTTCCTCCACTCACATTCCACACTCACATTCATTACTCTCATCTCCCTTTCACCTGTTTCTCCCCTTATTTATATCGGCCTTATTTGTTTGTCATGTTGCCAGTTCGTTCCTTCAGTTTGCTGTGTGCTCGACGTGTTTTTGGCCTGTTTGTTTATACTTACCTTTCTCAGTCTTGTTTTTCAGTTTCGCCCGTCCAGCCTGCTTCCCCATTCCTGCCCACCTGTACTCGCTAACCCTGCATCCAGCCCATCACCTTGCCCTCCTGCCTGCTTCCCTGCTCCTGCTCGTTCCTGCCCTGTCTTCTGTCCTGCCCTCTTGTAACTCGCCAACCCTGTATCCTGACCGTCACCTAGCTCCCCTGTTTGCTTGCTTGCCTTTCAGAGTTTTGCCTGAGTTTGTCTCCGAGTCCTGCATTTGGGTCCATTCCAGTATCGGTATCGTAAGTAAGTCCTTTGCTGTTGTTCTGGGATTGATTTTTCTAGGAGACAGAACGCGTCTCCAACTGAAGATTACAGCCAATAAACACATTCAGTATAAAGTGCATACACACCACTAGAAAGTTCAATCAGTGTGCCACAAGAACTCCCTAATAGACCAGAATAAGACCAAATGGCATTACAAATATCATAACAAAAATAACAATATAGCTGCAAGCAGCAATTGTGGGACCCAACCAGACCAACAAACACCAGTAATATATTTTAAGGTTTCAAGCTAATCAAGCAAGTCTGTAGTGAATTACAGTAAGTTGTATAATTCATACAAACCCCAATTCCAAAGAAGTTGGGTCAGTATGTAAAATGCACATAAAAGCAGAAAACAGTGATTTATAAATTCTCCTTTGCATATATTTAATTGAAAACAGTACTAAAGAAAAGATATTTAATGTTGTACCTTGTGTTTTTGTAAATATATGCTAATTCCAAATTTGATGCCTGCAACACGTTCCAAAAAAGTCAGGACAGGGGCAAAAAAAAGACTGGGAAGTTCAAAAAACACCTCTTTGGAACATTCCACAGATAAACAGGTGATACTATCATGACTGGGTAAAAAAGACTCTTTATATCTTATTTTCAGGTACTCTTACAAGCGATACTATAACTTGAAGGGTTGTTTCTCCTGACTTATTTTTCCATAGAGTTCAATAGGAAAATGAGTGCAGGAGAAACAATGCTTAAAGTGATCCATCCATATCTGCTGCATATCTGGCAGCAGAATGATGGTTTGAGGCTCATTTGATACCTCAGACCCTTCATGACTTACAGCCATTTAGCCAACCATGGGTTCCATACTATTCCCATGTATTTTGCAGCTTAATCTAGTCCCACCCCCCAATTCCCATAGAGATCCATTCAAATGCAAAGGTTATATTATCGCTTCTAAGAGTACCTGAAAATAAAATATCAAGAGTCTTTTGATATCCTTTTATACCCAGTCATGATAGCATCACCTGTTTACCTGTGGAATGTTCCAAACAGGTGTTTTTTGAACTTTCCAGTCTTTTTTTTTTTTGCTTCTGTCCCAACTTTTTTGGAACGTGTTGCAGGCATCAAATTCGGAATTAGCGTATATTTACAAAAATCAATAAAGTTGATGAGGTAAAACGTTAAATATCTTTTCTTTGTACGGTTTTCAATTAAATATATGTAAAAGAGAATTTACAAATCACTGCTTTCTGCTTTCATGTGAATTTTACATACTGTCCCAACTTATTTGGAATTGGGGTTTGTAATTGAGGCATCCAAATTGGACATTTTATTTTTGATAGGTTTCACATGACATTCTGGAAATAAGTACCCAATGTCCTATTTGTACCAAACTGCTTCCTCATAACAATTAAGACATGAGGAATCAAAATAAATGATCATCCATCCAAGAACGCCCTAAACCCTACCCCAATCCCACAACAAACAGTAAATAACATCAGTTCTCTATATTTGATTAGTAGCATAGAGCTATGGCTTGGCGTATTACTTGTTCATACGATCTAATGTTCATACGATCAGTGAATATGTTCTTGGTTATTTTCCCCTGTACAGATTAATGAGTCACTGAAGTTGTTTACTTTATGATCCACTATATAATGTGATAGTACCTGTTTCTGATGACAAGATGCCGCTGGACTGGCACACCGTTTAGGTTGCATGTTTGAGCCATAGCTTCATGCAAACTGATGTTATATACTGTCTGTTGTGGGACTCTCGGATTAGGGTGGGATCTACTGGGTTCATGAGTGGATCTTGACCATTTATTTAGATTCCTCATGCCATAATCATCATTAGGAATGATTTTGGTCCATAACAGATTTGGGACCTTTAGCAGATGCAAATACTTTTAGCACACAACAAAACTAATAACGCAACCAATGATTGGTGCAAAACAAATACTATGACCAATCATTTGTCATGTTATTGGTTTTGCGTGTGCTAAAAGGTTTTGCACACGCTAAAGGTCTTTGTAAATCAGGCCCTTAGGGTACTATATTCAATGAATATTACCTGAACCATTCCAAGTGACAATGTCCAATTTGGGTGCAGTCAATTAGTTTGATTTCTCTGATATCAAATTATATTTCTACAAAATAATGTTACATGAATGCTTTATCCGTTTGTAACTACAGGAAACATTTTAAAACAATCTGAGATGCTGGGTGTCATGGGGCGTGAAATAACATGGACTGACTCTTCATTTACTTCTCAGTTCAAATGGCATTCATAATGAGGTAATGTGTTAAATGCACATTTTCTGAAAGGATGATATATCAAAAATAATACATATATTTTTTATATGTACAGTTGAAGTCGGATGTTTACATACACTTAGGTTGAAGTCATTAAAACTAATTTTTAACCACTCCACAGATTTCATGTAAGCAAACTATAGTGTTGGCAAGTCAGTTAGGACATCTCCTTTGTGCATGACACAATTAATTTTTCCAACAATTGTTTACAGATTATTTCACTTTTAATTTACTATATCACAATTCCAGTGGGCCAGAAGTTTACATACACTAAGTTGACTGTGCCTTTAAATTTTTAATATTTGATCACACATCCTTTGGCTTTGCATGCCATGACTTCCTGATGTCTGTGACCCAACAGCATCAAAAGACTCGATATCTTATTTTCTGGTACTGTTTTTTTTTTTTTTTTTTACAAGCGATACTATGATGTCTCTGCATTTAAATACTGCGGTCAAGCCAGCCTCCACTTCGAAAAAGATGGTCAAGCTAGCCCCCACGTTCTTTTGTGGTTCGCAATATACTAGGCATTCTATGGTAAGAGCGTGTAAGAATTGATTTCAAAATAAAAGTGAAGTTCCGGTGAACGTGATAAGACGTGAAAGTAATTTCACATACATTCAATAAATCAGTCAGTCTGTCAGTAAACAATGAATGAATGAATGAATAAATAAATAACATACATACATGAATAAAACTAAATTATTAATTATTAAATAATAAAATGAATAATTATTTTTTTAAAACAACTACCGCCTGCAAACAATTTCAGAGAAAAATTGAGGCTCTCTCATTTCAATTGTATTACTCATTAATAAAAAATAATTAACTTAATAATAAAAGATACATTTTCAATCTGACCAATCTGACTTCAAAATGACCACCTCATAGTGTCACTCAGACCATCTCAGGACATTCAGATGTGGAATTTCAAAATTAAAGTCTTCTAAAATGTCATATAAGAGCTGTGTTTCTTCTAAATTCAGATTGATATTAAAAGGAAACCGCCTGTTTTCACAAAACCATTTCACTTCAGAATGATAGAAGAACACGTCATAGTGTGACTCAGACAACCTCAGGACATTCTGATGTGGAATTTCAAAATTAAAGCCCTCTAAAATGTCATATAAGAGCTGTGTTTCTTCTAAATTCAGATTGATATTAAAAGGAAACCTCCTGTTTTCACAAAACAAGTTCACTTCAGAATGATAGAAGACCAATTTCACTTTAGATTGATAGAGGTACAGTTCAGATTGTCACTCAGACAATCTCAGGACAAGGCAAGCTGCTTTAAGGTGTTTAGAGGTGGCAAAATGGGCTTGGATTAAACTGGGATAAAAGCTGCATCATCATATTAGTTCCATTCCCTTTACACTCTGAGGTAGTAGCATTTGCAGTAGCTCTGCTGGTGTTGTGAAAGCAGAATTTGTAGATGAAAAGCAGTAGAAATTGTAAACTGTGAAGCTGAGTATTTAGATACACCAACATATTGACAGTAAACTAAATTTCTTCATTGTGACTATTCATACAAATTATACGAACACACATACTGTAGTTACATAGTGGGTAACATTTGTTGAAAAATACAGACAGGTCGAAATTTGTGAAAGTCGCCTGAAAATCATCTAAGAGATTTCCACCTTGTGATTTTATAGATCCAATGTGAAAAATGTGAAAGATGGTTCCATGTGTGCCTGGGCATGGACACAGAGGACCTGGAACAAGCCAGGGAAGACAGCTGGAATTGCTGCTTGTGCGCTTAAACCCTTTTCATCCTTGACATCACTATTTAGCTGTAAATTATTTAACTGTCCCAGTCTGTGTGGGTTGTCTGCATTTCTCCGTTGCCTCGCATTCGCACTCACCGCATGACAATAACTAAATAGGAAAACATTTGTGTATTGTGAATTCAAAGTTTAAATACATTACATATAAAAAAGATGTATAGATGTAAAAATATGAAAAAATTCTTATTATTTTTGTCTAACGAGAGAATCTTATAAATAAATCGTTGATAACAATAAATTGAAATTATTTTGTGAAAACAGGAGGTTTCCTTTTAATATCAATCTGAAGATAGAAGAAACACAGCTCTTATATGACATTTTAGAGGGCTTTAATTTTGAAATTCCACATCAGAATATCCTGAGGTTGTCTGAGTCACACTATGACGTGTTCTTCTATCATTCTAAAGTGAAATGGTTTTGTGAAAACAGGCGGTTTCCTTTTAATATCAATCTGAATTTAGAAGAAACACAGCTCTTATATGACATTTTAGAGGGCTTTAATTTTGAAATTCCACATCAGAATGTCCTGAGGTTGTCTGAGAGACACTATGAGGTCTTCTTCTATCATTCTGAAAAGAAATGGTTCCGGGAAAACAGGAGGTTTCCTTTTAATATCAATCTGAATTTAGAAGAAACACGGCTCTTATATGACATTTTAGAGGGCTTTAATTTTGAAATTCCACATCAGAATGTCCTGAGGTTGTCTGAGTCACACTATGACGTGTTCTTCTATCATTCTGAAGTGAAATGGTTTTGTGAAAATAGGCGGTTTCCTTTTAATATCAATCTGAATTTAGATGAAACACAGCTCTTATATGACATTTTAGAGGGTTTTAATTTTGAAATTCCACATCAGAATGTCCTGAGATGGTCTGAGTGACACTATGAGGTGGTCATTTTGAAGTCAGATTGGTCAGATTGGAAATGTATTCTTTATTATTAAGTTAATTGTTTTTTATTAATGAGTAATTATTCACACAATTGAAATGAGAAAGCCTCAATTTTTCTCTGAAATAGTTTGCAGGCGGTAGTTGTTTTTAAAAAATAATTATTAATTTTATTATTTAATAATTATTAATTTTGTTTTATTTATGTATGTAGGTTATTTATTCATTCATTGTTTACTGACAGACTGACTGATTTATTGAATGTATGTGAAATTACTTTCACGTCTTATCACGTTCACCGGAACTTCACTTTTATTTTGAAATCAATTCTTACACGCTCTTACCGTAGAATGCCTAGTATATTGCGAACCACAAAAGAACGTGGGGGCTAGCTTGACCATCTTTTTCGAAGTGGAGGCTGGCTTGACCGCAGTATTTAACTGGATCTCTATTGGGAATTGGGGGGTGGGACTAGATTTAGCTGTAAATTACACTGGAACATTATGGAACACATGGTTGGCTAAATGGCTCTAAGTCATCAAGGGTGTGACGTATCAAACAAGCCTTAAATCATCACTCTGCAGCCAGAAATACAGTAGATATTTTTTGACGACTGTCATGAATCTAGCTATCGATAGACTTTTAGAAGCTATGCATTAATGTTCGTTTCAAATAGCCCACATTAACATTTCTCATTTTGCATAACATATAGAATAGAATCTGGCTGTCGATAGACTTTTTGAAGCAATGCCTTAATGTTCGCTTTAAGTACCGGAGCCAGGTTAAAAGTTTAAACGATCCAGTGACTCATTTACGGTCTTTTCGTTTATTTTGAGAGGGGATTTCATTTATTTCCAGCAGTCCAACACAACTGATCCAATCCAACGTTTAACCTGGCACAATGTAGCCTATCGTAGGCTACTACCAGGTTTGCAGAGGTGGAAACTAAGTCCAGGGGCCAGAAAGTAAAAGTCCTGCCGTGTTTCTTCCACCCATGAACTCACAATTTCACTAATTAGCCTAGTTAGCTCATACCTCTTGGCTGAAGAATTGTGATAATTAGCAAATCCAGGTGATTGGAACAAATGATTGGGTTGGACTTTCACTTTCTGAACGTGGATTTTCCACCTCGCCGGTTTGACCTATAGCCTACACAGCGTAGCTCTGGCTAGCTAGCTCCGTTTCTTTCATAAAACAAGAATACTTTAAAACACTGCTCAGATTCTTCATTTCATCCATTATTAAAACTTACGAGTGCCCTGAGAGCATAGTATCAAGCATAGACTGTTACCCGTCCCTATGCTATGCTCCCCCTAGTGTTCATTAAGTGCTACTGCACTAAACCTGTATGAGGCCCACCCTGCTTGCTTTGATTGATAGGAGGACCATACCCCCTCATTTACGTAGATACAATTTGAAAATGGAAATTAAGTTTTTAATTTTCATTTTAATTTTGGGCTGAATAATCCTCCATTTTCGTTTTCATTTTGGGCTGAATAATCCTCCATAAAAATACGTAGGCTCTTTTCCCTGCTATTACGTCGAGCAGCTAAGCTGCTTGCCGACTGCATGGAACACAGACCTGACTAAAGAGTTAAAGCACAAATAACAGCAAAGTCCTACCCAAACGGGCATTCGCACACAGCAAGCTTTCTTCTTGGGTCGTGCTTTCCCAACCGTCGGTGGCTTTCCAGCACACTCTCCTACCCTCTCCTTTAGATCCCTTCTGTGGACTCATTTTATACGGACCTCCTCATTCGGAAAACATCGTCAGGTGGGTTCAAACCATAGACTGTACAAGGTTCAAACGAGGAACAGGTGCCGAACATGGAGAATGGGTGGAGCCATCTGTTGGGGACGTACCGCCCCTCAATGACTGCTCCTCTTGTTGCGTTACACCATCTAATACTGGTCTGATATAGACGGTCAATCATACTTTTCCTTTTTTTTAAATATTTATTTTATTTTTTTATCCTAATTTTCTTTTATGACAGCTCTTTGATAATTGCAAGTATAGGCTAGGCAAAGGAAAACAAGACCAATATTATGTTCAGATGACATGCACTCATTCTAATATCCATTTATGCAAAAGGTGCTGTATTTTTCATAATAATCCATTGGTGGTGCTAGACGTAAACCACCTTTTTTTCTGAACAAAATTGCGCGGAAAAAAATGATTAAGTGAAAACTCTGAATCCGCGTATCTTGCAGATGCCTCATTTCTCATCAAATCTCCACCCCGCACGCATAGCTATATAGAGATGCTTAAAACAGCAGATAAGTCGAATGTCTGAATCACAAATAGCTTAAGCCAAGCGGAATTTCGTGAGTAAGTGCCATTTGCGCGTGATTATCTCAACTCTGAATCTGGCCGATAGTGTTGAAAATTGGGGGCGAGCAATTGCCTTTAAAACAAAGTGCAGAACATGTTATGAAAAAATTATAATAAAAAAAAAAAAAAAGTTTGAATTCCATGCCCTTGCTCTAACATTAGCTAAACAAAAAGGGCTAAATTTGTGATGTGACAGAGAGGTGCAACTCGAAGGTGCAACTACAAGGATCTACGCTAGAATGAAAGGGAAGTGAGATCTTTGTAAAGGTGTGTATCGAACCACTATCAATCCAAATTCACAGGAAATACCTAATCAATGAAAATGTACAGCACACTTGAAGAAAATGTATTTAGATGACAATACTTTTTAGGCTTTTGTAGTCAGTTAGTGTTTAACACATTTTCAGCAATATTTTTAATCTGTCAAAATGACGGATGGCATTGGAATTTTTCTGTCAAAGCTTCTAAAAATCGGAAAATGGCGGGAAATTCTCGGTTAATGCAACCCCTGCACTTAGGCCTACTGCTTGTATGTTTGATCACTATTGCAGTGAAGTTAACAGTCAAAAAACGACATATTCTGTGAGAAATGCATTGTCGAGCTCACGTGCACACACTGCTGTCTACGTTCTCACGCTCCTTATTGCTCCTTATTACCACCCCCGAGTATGTACTTAATATAGGCTAGTTTTATTTTTCTATGAAATAGTTGTCACCTATGTAATAATATGTTCTATTCACCTTTGCGCTATGATCCTACTGAAAACAATACATCTGTGATTGATGCATTTATTGACTCTTCTGTATAGAAAGGATGGATTACTGAACAAGAAAAAGAGTTTGTGACTACTAAACATCCTATTTGCCCAGTGTTCTATGGGTTACCTAAAATACACAAGTCAGTAATAGACCCTCCTCTTAGGCCTTATCTCAATATATTGACCGTATTTGTTTTCCAAAGGAACCACGTCAATTTTCCGGGCAGAATCCTCGTCTAGTATTTCCCGAACAATGTCTATGGTTGCGGGTAATAGCAAGTTTTCCCCACTTGTATGTGTTTTTTTCCCCACTGACAATGTGATATGATGCGAAAAAAGGATGCCTTTAATGCCTTATCTGGGACAGTTGCGTGTTGTTTGAAACCACTCATTTGTTTAGCCAGCTCTGATGCTTTTCTTTCAAATGATTCGTCTGCGTGATGTTCTAGTTGTAAATATCTTTCAAGTTTACATGGTTTTAGCATTCGTTGGAAAGAACTTCTTGGCATAGCACGCACTGGGGATAATCAAGGCAATCTTTTTTATTGACGGATAAAAACCCAAATGTATGATTGTATGATGTCTCATATTTCCAAAAGTTTTTGGTGATTGCTTTGGAACTTGGCTCACTTGAACCTAATGTGCTAGCAGCGGAATGTGTCTGCTTGAAAAATCCATGGCTTGGCTGGCTAAAATATTTCTAAATTAGCTTGAAAGATATCATACTTCTCATGAACTGAGGCTACTACATGCTGGAGTGTAGCTGGAAACAGGTAACTGTACAGTACCCTTAGCGTGCAAACAACGAGCTATTAAAAAAAGGCATTTTGGAATAATTAAGCCAATTGAGGAGTGAAACAGAGTGATCGCAAAATTACTGAATAATGTCAACCAAGGTTACTAAACAATTATATCACATTCAATAATTAAATATAATTTAGAGTCATAATGGTTAGGCTGATTATAGGCTTTTTATTTAAATTATTTAATTAAATTGATTTATTTTACTTTTTCCCCCCTATTTCGCCACGGACCCCTGACCCCACTTTGAGAACCCCTGATGTAGGGCATGGAAAATACTCAATCCAATTTATTGTGCATATGTGCTAGATGAATGCAAAATTTTCCTTGGACTGATTATGACTGGGTGTATGATTTATAATGGACAAAACATATTTTATTAATTTTATGACAAGTTTTTGGACCCACAGATATCTATCCCCCTATACCAATTAAAATATAGTAATTCCCACTTGAAAATGATACAAAAGTGAGTTTTATGAGCCAAAACAGTTGATTTGTAGTTAAATATATCATTATTTTATGATTTACAGCACTGCACAATTTAGCGATTTTGGATAGATTTGAAGACACTAAGTGACAACAGGGTACACTGCCTACATTTTGCATCAGATCTTTAGTAGTTCTGCATATCACCCTCAGATTTTACCTGTTTTACATATGTAGCTCTCAGTACTTCATTGCAAACAAAAAAAAAAAAAAGATTTTACATTGCATTTATCCAAGATTTCTTTGCATTTGTGGCACTTTATTTTGACCTAATTTATGAAAATAAACTAATCAAAGTTAGTATTGTAAATTTTACAACTGTCTTGTTTCATTTAAGCCATTTTCCAAGTTTCTGTGATGCTCACATCTGGGCCCACATGTAAAAACAGTGCTGAGCATAAAAATGCCCTCAGAAAGCTGTGTAAGCAAGTTTCCATGCAGAAATTCAGATGTATAAAATAAAAGAACCTGCGCATACCTCTGCACACACTGGACACCATGCTTACGCAACGTTTGGAGTCATGGAGTGTGATGTGGCGACACCGTGACCGAAAGGCAGAGTTTTATACATGTGGCCCCTGGAGTTATAAAGCCTTAAAACAGAACCTAAATATGTGAGAATTGACCAAATTTGGCACCTGTGTGAAGGGGTTAATATTCTTGGTTGTGTGCTTGATAAGTTGAGTGTATAGCGATAGATAGTGTGGAAACCAAAGAGAGGGGGTTCTGGAGAGAGAAGGATAAGAGGATGAATGAAGGAATGATGCAGTGGTAGTGCTGCTCTCTTTCATCCTTTCTGACTCAACATGGCAAACACCAAGCAAATCAATGGAAGGTGAAATCTAGGGAGCTGCTACGTGGACTGGGTGGATGTGATCAGCTCCCTGGCACCCAGCAGCAGGTTTGGGCTTCTCTTTCTTGAAGCAATTGGGTCTAGTAGTTTCTGGCTCAGCCTGCTTTAGTTTGTCTTGTGGCAGGGCATGTGGGGGTGTGGTAGGAGTGGTAGATTTGCCTTACCTAGTCCTGGAGCCAACACAAACAAGCAGTACTCCGGGGATGCAAAAGAGTACCGCAATCTGCTGAAAGCCACGTGTGAACATCTGGCCCAGTACTGGAAAGATGTGTCAATTGGTAGGACGCTATTATGAGGGTGACTAAGTGGTGACACTATCTAGTGTAGGCTTTTTTACTGGCAGGCATAAGATACACCATTGATCCTTCTGCTCCTACTGAGCAGCCCATTTGATTCTTATAGGAGATATTTTCCCATAAGACTTAGATGAACTTCAATTCAACCAGAGCCATAAATCTAAAGATATCTGCATACCACAATATACGGTTATACTTACATTAACTTATTATACAGCCAACATTCCCATAATTTTGCTTGTAACAGGACAAATACACAATTATGTATTGTTTTCTTCTAACTTTATTTTCCTGTTGCATTCTTTCCTATCATTCAATTAAAATTCAATTAAATAGAGCAATTTACAAATTCAGGAGTCAATCAGTGGTTCCTGAAAAGAAAAACATCACTGTTACACACAACACCAGGGAAAACGTTAACATTTATAACATCAGAATACATTCACATAGCCTATGACTTTATAGAATGTATTGAGGTTCATAAAATCCTCTTGAACACTGTACATAACACTACAAAATCTGATGAAAAGGTAATAGAAATAAAATAGACAGCACTTAAAAAACATTTAGCTCAGCTTCCACAGCAATCAGAAGAGCAAGGCACATCACCTTTAAGTCCAGTCCGTTGCCTTGGTACCTCTGAGACTTGGAACAAGGAAGGCTCCCAAGAAAGCACAGCACTCCACATACACTCAGAAGACAAGCACTGACCATTATCAAATGGTGTCCGGCCAAATCCCTCTCCTCCTACAGGTGACAAATCAGTGATGTTCACAATGAATGGAATGTTAATTTCTTCACCATTTCTGCACCATTATATCATTGTAATTGTAATGTTACATGCAATAATGCTGAAAGGATAGGTTTGGTATTTTTTAACCCAAGCCTATCCTATTTTTGATAGTCTTGGATGATCGTGAATAGTAGAGACCAACATTTCGCTGATATCTTAAAAATGGAGTTTGATACTTTTCGACACCCTCAGACACGGGTCCAATAGGAATACATTGGGGCAAATATTGCAGCCTAAAAAAACATAATAAACATATTTTTTTACAGGTTGCCATTCCCACTGAATACAACCGGAGAGGCTGGGTGTTACTACTAGTCCTGGAAGCGGTTCTTCTTCTTCTTCGAGAGAGAGGCTAACGTTACTTGCTGGCAAGCTAGCCTCTACAGTTCTACTGAAAAAAATGTTACTAGCATTAGTTGGAGTCTCCACAGAAAAATGGGAAATACAGCCATTCATTTAGGAAAAAAATAGCCCTTCATTTATCTACTTTTGGTATAGTGAAAATACATTAGCTAGCCAAGCTAGTTTACTAATTTCTCCTCCCGGTCCTCCAACTTGGGTCTGGGCGTGTTACGCTTGCTCATTTTGGGGATCCAGAAGAATGTCTCCAAAACACCCTTATGCATGTGGTGTTAAAAATCAGGTTGTGTTGTCAACTTCATCCGTTTTTTGCTCCACAGATGACAAATTAAATTGAATGAAATACCTGCCACAAAGAGGGACTTAATCAGTTGCACGTTGATCTGTTAAATAAGGTTAATGTTGTTTTTCGGTGGAATTCCCCTTTCAGAAATTGTTAATGCATGCAATCAACAGCTATACATTGAGTTCTATCAGAAAGATAGTTACAAAACCATTCACATGCATATTGATCCAAACCAATTGAGGACAGATCAACAGCATCAAATGCTTTTGATAAATCGATAAAGAGTGTAGCACAGTGGTATTTATTATCTAAGGTATTTTTATATTACTGATAGGTTCTCAATTTTGTCATAAGTGTAATTATGCATGTGTGTGTGTTGGTCGATGGTTTGGTGTAGCAGGTGATGAGCAAAAGCATATTATTTGGGAACATTTTGCTCTCACAGATAATTTAAGCATTTGCGTCAAACTCAAGGCCTCCGTGGGTATATAAGCTTGGCTAGATGACCAGTGCGTCGAAGGTTGCTGGACCACAATTTGTGCTGTGTCTTGGTGATCTTCCCGCTGGCCAGTGTGATTTTCAATAAACTTTCTTTCTCTAGTAAAGTATTTGTTGTATTGAGTGAGTTCCTGCATTGTCCTGACTTGGATGATTTGGAAAGAAGCCAGTTCCTAACATTACTTATAACAAAAGATGCAGCAGATATGGTGCTATGAACAGTTGTAAAGCCAGACTGATGAGTGTACAATTCTGTGTTAGGAAAAAATGTTCAATTCACTGTACTGTAGGCTTGTAACATGGTTTTAAACTTGATACAAGCAATAACAGGTAACAAGACCAGTGAAAAGCATAATTTATAACATCACTACAAAACTGCATTTGTTAAAAGAAAAACAAAAGACAATCTGTGCTGTGTTATAATGAGGTATATGCTGTACAAGGTTATACTATACTATAGATTTAAGTAAGTCATCCTATACTATAGTAGTCAGTAATCTTTCTTAAAGTTTTCTAGACGTACTCACCTGGGACAGCATAACGGTCAGGCTGGGATTAGGGGTAAACTTCATATAGTAACACTCCAAAGTGCTCTGAGGGTTCAGGTTTTTCTGTGTTGAGGTGATGGCATTCAATGGGGAGTAATCAGAGTCTTGGTCGTCATTGACTGGGCATGCTGGAGGATGCCTATAAGGTTAAAAATAGTTTACCATAGCAATTATTCACATTTTGCAATTAAAATTGTTCCTTTGTAGGATATTACTCTGACAGTGTGTATTGGACTTGTTAATAACAATAATAAGGCTTCACTGTCTTAGTTTGTTTTTTTCCACAAGATCACTTTTAAAGGCGTCAAGGAAAAACCCCAGTCTCTAGGGATGTATTGATGATCTTTCTGACAGAAACACTGAGGCACTATGAAACACGTTCTTAAGAAATGCAATAGGAATAATGTCAAGACAGCAGGTAGAAAACTTAGGGCCGGGTTCAGAGATGGCCAACTTAAGCCATGCGCTTAAGTGCCTCTCCTGCACAGTTTTTACGCAAGTTGATCGACGCCGTATTCTAACTCAAGCCCCACGGCTGCTTTTCTCAAAATGTCGGTGGCACAGGGCATGATATTCTAATATTGTTTCTGGTACCTGCCCCCTGGGTTGCCAGCTTTCTACTAAAAAATGTCTGTGGTGGTTTGCATTTCCAACTCAGTGACAGTACCTTTAATAACCACATATTCCTTTGCAAAATCCTGCCTTTCTGAATCGTATTTGCTCTTGGGTGGTGGGGGAGGCAGTGAATGTATAAATACGCCACATCATAGCCGTCATGAAATTATCATAACTCCTAGATATTGACGACTGGGATATACCCATCACACAATCAAAAAATAATCGTTGGACAGTGGTTGCACGCAAAATTATTAAGTAAACCAATACATCGTTGGATTTACTTTAAAAAAATAAGATTTAAAAATCGTTTTTTACAATTTACCTATTAAAATCATCTACGTGGTTGAACACAATATTATTTGTGACGTCTGCAACTTAACCAGTCGGAGTCCAAGTGTACTTAATCAAATGTACTTAATCTCATTTAGCCTATAGGCTACATTTACATTGAGATCTTTGCCACTTTTTGGAGGCAAGCTAATTTTATTAGCTGAAAATGACATTGTCATTTAGCTAACTTAGGTTAGTTAATCTAACCTAACTGCCCCTGCTATCCAGCTTGCGTTGCCAAGCAGCCAATCGTAGTGAGATTACTGCAAATCAAAACACTGCAACGTCATACTTGGAGTTAGTTAGCCTACTAACAGAGGAGAGTGTACACACTCCACTAATCTATTGAATCATTTATAATTTCCAAAGACGGATCACAAAATGGAGCGCTTACGCGAACACATTTTCTTTTGATTTTTAAATGAAGATAATGCTGTATTAAGTGACTTCATGTTCGTGTTTACAACTTCTTGGCCACTACTTGTAGTTTCCTTCTACCTACTGTAGCCCAATATATTGTGCCAGGTATGAAAATATTCATGAATGACTCACGGAGTTTGAGGTAGAATGTATGCAGGCGCAGTGACCCTCAGGCATGTAAATGTTGATCCAGTCTTGCCACTTGACCCATTGTTTGTCAGTTCAGGCTGAGAGTAGAAGAGCAGTGTGATGTTCAGGGACTCTTTTCCAGCAGAACCTTGAAATGGAAAAGAAAGACAGCTCGCATACTTTTTAAAGTGGACCTCCACTGGAAAAAATACATCAACTCAAAATGCAGTGAATGGTGAATTAAGAATATCTCGTTTGGCCTACATTTTTTTAATATTGGAATTTTAAAAGGCTGAGGGCTTTGTTTACAAACACAATTGAGTAATGTACCATGGTAGTGCTGGCCATTAGGTTCTCAGCTTGTTTTCTCACAGGACAGTTTGATACTGTGGATTAAGTGCTCCTTGCTTCAATTAAAAATCTCAGTGGATGCATCTTTGCGCATGGAACTTGATAGCGCAACCAAAGCAATTAGTCAAGTATGTTATTTTAGATAGACAGCAGAGGGCCTAGGTCCAATAGTCACGGTTCGCTACTGTCGGATGGTATATTATTAGTGTCCCCCTCCATTATCATCACAAAGAAAATCACTGTTTGTGGTTCCCCCAATTTTCAAATGAAACCTAGGCCCCTCAATCCAACCGTATAAATCTTATTTGGGAGACAAGTAAAATGTAGCGAGTTATGATTTGCTAATATCTAATATAACATGAATGATGTCAAGGGTCTCCTCAAAGAATGTAACAGAATTTTCCCTCACTTGTGCCACTGTGTAACCAAAACAGTAGCCCGTATCTTGTTGCTGTTCTACTTGTGTGCAGTCAGAGGAGCTATGAAGCTGGGGAGGAGCAACGGACGTCCAATCAGAAAAGTATCAGAGCTTACTTTGTCATGGCTGTACTTCGGTACGGGACTCTTTACTTATGGCACATATGGCAAACCAAACAATTAGTTTTGCTTTAATTGTTTTTTGTGCAGAACTTAAATTCTAAACTCTGAGTTCTACCTCTCTGATGGCTTAGTATTAATGTGTCTCATTTTGTTCAGAAAGAAATTATGGCCAGTTAGACATGGTTTATGTTTTCATAATAAATGAAAAGCAATTTTCTAGTATGTATTAAATTTCTTTTGCCTGTACCAAAAATGTACCGAACCCTGAAGTCAAAACGAAGGTACGGAACAAACCAAGATTTTTGTGTACCGTTACACCCATACTGGGTACCCATTAAGCACAGTCTGGACTTTTCACGTTTCATAATATTTCTTCAACTAGTTCTTTAAAAGTTTATAAATTAAGTCATAAACTTTGAAGTGAGAGATTCGTCTTTGTGATGTAGTCAACGTAGCGAGTTTCGTGCAAATTGGCCAGATTTTCTAGGAGGAGTAGCATTCTAAGTGTTTTTAAGACTATTTACAATTTCTGAAAATTCAATATATTGGTCCATGTTTCCTTGATGGACATTTGTTCAGTGTGAGGAGCCACATTTATTGATGTTCGTTTCAACTCTCTATGTGCAGGAGCTATGATTGTTTAATTATTGACTATTATAGTGCCACCAAGTGGACTATCGTGGGATGATACATTCTAACTATATGCCATGTTTCATAAGAACCAGCCAAGCGGTTAATGTAGAACACAGAAAAGTAATAGATCAGTAAATTTAAAACAAAATGGCTGCCAATTCAAGATGGCGCCGACCCATTTAGTACATATCTATGTTTCTAATGAGGGCTTTTGTCACTGTCACTCTTTGAAATGTCTGCAAAGGAACAAAAAAATTTTGTGAATTTTTAAATATTTATTTTACATTTGGATCTCTATAGCGCCACCACGTGGTTCACTTGTGTTAAAAGTGTAGGGTTAAAGTCTTGATGTCAATCTTAATAGACATACCAAAAATTCATAACTTTCTGTCAAAGGCTTTTGGAATAAGCATTTTTGTGATAATTCATTGGCTCGTCATTTGGCCATTTTCTGACGTAGGCCTTAGAAAAGTAATGCCTGTATGAGGCTCTTTAAGGTAAGTGAGATGAGTCCACATTTGATGAGTGCAAATTAGTCGCATTTTGTTAGAGGAGTAGCATTTTAAGTGTTTTACAAAAAATGCTAATTAGCGGAAAATCCAATAAGGCAGACTTTATGGTTCCTTGAGGCAAATTTGTTCGCCATGAGCAGCGGGACCTGTACACCAAATCTTGTGACTAGGTCAAACGGGGCATTGGCAGTGGGTGTCTCAATGTCAAAATTTTGTCACATGCACTACGGCCCCAGGTGTTCATTCTGCATGATAATTTAAAGAATCCAAGAGTTTGGCCGTCCCAACAAGCCGGCCACGTTTGGTGATTCTAGGACTAACCAGCTCAAAATGGCTCTAAGTCACCAAGGGTATGACGTATCAAACAAGCCTTAAACCATCACTCTGTTGCCAGAAATACAGTAGATATGGATGGATAACTTGAAGGGTTTCTTCTCCTGACTCCATCCATATCTACTGCATATCTGGCAGCAGAGCGATGTTTTGAGGCTCGTTTGATACCTCAGACCCTTGATAACTTGAAGGGTTTCTTCTCCTGACTCATTTTTCCACAGAGTTCAATAGGAAGATTTGTCAGGAGAAACAACCCTTAAAGTGATCCATCCATATCTACCGCATATCTGGAAGCAGAGTGATGGTTTGAGGCTTGTTTGATACCTCAGACCCTGGATGACTTACAGCCATTTTACCAATCATGTATTCCGTACTATTCCAGCATAATTTACAGCTAAATCTAGTCCCACCCCCCAATTCCCTTAGAGATCCATTCAAATGCAGAGACATTACAGTATCGCTTGTAAGAGTACCAGATAATAATATATCAAGAGTCTTTTGATGTTGTTGGGTCACAGACATCAGGAAGTCATGGCATGCAAAGGATATGCAGCCAAATATTAAAAATGATTACTTTATTATATATACACTACTCACAAAAAGTTAGGGATATTCGGCTTTCGGGTGAAATTTCAGGATGAACCTAAAATGCACTATAACCTTTACAGGTGAAATTAATTTGACCTTCTCTAAACTTTTGAATGCACATGTCCAACTATTCAATGTTTCAGTACTTTTTGCACAACTTGTTGTTCTCTAACAAGGAGCTGAACGGCAAAATTCACAACAGGTGTTTGATCCATGAATCGACCAATAAATTTCCTGGTTCAATTAGAATTGGTATTTAAACAGTCCTCTTCATCATGCTGTTCACATTTTGACATCATGAGACCAAGACGACACCTAACAATTGATCAACAGTACCTCGCCATTGCGAGGCTTCAAACAGGATGTTCTCAGAGGGAAGTGGCCACTGAGCTTAGAGTGTCACAGAGTGTCATCAGCAGGTTGCAACAGAGATACAGAGAGCCCGGAAGTCACAGAAAGGCATAGAAGTGGACGTCCTTTGGCCACATCCCACACTGATGACCGCTTCATTGTGAACAGTGCCCTGCGGAACCGGATGATGAATGCCACTCAACTCCAGGCACATTTAAGGGAGGTGAGAGGCACCCAAGTGTCACGTCAGACCATTCGAAACCGTTTACATCAGCGTGGTCTGCGTGCTAGACGACCTGCAAGGGTACCTGACCACACCACCAGGCACAGGCGTCATCGTCTTGCATGGGCCAGGGAGCATTTACGCTGGACGAGGGACCAGTGGGCCTCAGTGCTGTTCTCTGATGAAAGTCGATTCACGTTGAGCAGAAATGATGGCCGCCAACGATGTTGGAGACGTCAAGGAGAGCGCTATGCATCAGCCACTGTTGTCACCAGACGACCCTTTGGTGGTGGCGGTGTTACAGTGTGGGCAGGTGTGTCTAGTCAATACAGAACTGCCCTACACTTTGTGAATGGTACAGTGACAAGCCCATACTACCTGAATAACATCATTAATCCAGTCATTGTGCCCCTGCATGAACAACACAGGCCTAATTTCATCTTCATGGACAACAATGCTCCAGCTCATTGAGGTCGCATCATTAGGGAAAGGCTGCTGGAGACTGGGGTACCTCAAATGGAGTGGCCTGCACTTTCTCCAGACCTGAATCCCATAGAAAACCTATGGGATCAGCTGACTCACCGTGTAGAGGCTCGTAACTCTGTACCCCAGAACCTCAATGAGGTGAGGGCCGCCCTTCAAGAAGAGTGGGATGCCATGCCTCAGCAGACAATAAGTCGACTTGTGAACAGCATGAGACGTCGTTGTCAAGCTGTAATTGATGCTCAAGGGCACATGACAAGTTATTGAGACATTGACATTTTTGTTGTGGTATACCCACCATTGTTGTTGGCTTTTGTTTCAATAAATTGTTTGAGATGAGGAAATCACCATTGCATGCTTCTACTTAAATGCCCTACTTTCATGATACGTATAATATCACTGTAGCGTGAACTTACATTTTCCATAAATTTCACCCGAAAGCCAAATATCCCTAACTTTTTGTGAGTAGTGTATATATATATATATATAAATGCAGGGGTGCCAATAATTGTGGCACACGTGGTTTTGTTAAAAATAATTATTTCTTGATGAGGGATTTATTTTTCTCACAATAAATTCACTTCAAATAAAAGTTGGATTTGTCTAATTTTTTCAGTGTGAGATTAAGCTAATTCACCAAACGGTGAATTTTTTTATAACCCTTTTTACTCATCTTTACCAGGGGTGCCAATAATAGTGGAGGGCACTGTATCTCTGCTCTCACTATAGGTAAAAAGTTGGCTGAGAACTCATTTTAATCAGGAGGAGAGCTACTTTTCTACAAACCAAACATCATTTTTGCACCTTCCTTCCACTGAAAAACAACAACTTCCAGCACAACACATAGGATCAAGTCCACAAATTTGAAAGTCACTTTTTTACTTTGTGAAACAACATTTGGAGAGGAATCTGAAATAGTGTTGTTATACCTAACTGTAGAAAAAGTCTTACCCTTTAACCCGAGCTCCCTTCCCCATATTAGGGCATGGAGATTTGCTGGGCTTCGGCCTTCCCTTCTCTCAACCAGGGCTAGTGGCACCAAGAGGGATAAGTGAATGGAAGCAAGAGGACTGTGGGAGGAGTTCAAAGGGATTCCAACTGTAGTATTGTGCTCCACAAACTGAGGAGAGGCAACAGTGTGTTCCAGAGGCAACGATGGGGCATCGCCTTCAGTTTCATTGGCAAAGACACAGAATTTCAGTCCTGCAATAGAAGCTAGAATCTGATTCCAGTCCTGCAAACATGAAAAAAGGTAAAAGAACATCAATTCAATTACACTGGCTGGCCAAAAAAAAAGTCCGCCTTTAGCTTTGATTACGGCGCGCATTCGTCGTGGCATTGTTTCGACAACCTTATGCAACGTCACAACATTTATTTCCATCCAGATTTGCATTCATTTTTGCTGGAGATCTTGTATTGACGAAGGGAGAGTCGAACCATTTCTCCAGTCTTCTCCAGCACATCCCAAAGACTTTCAATGGGGTTAAGGTCAGGACGAATTGGTGGCCAATTTGTGTGTGAACATGATTCCTCATGCTCCTTGAACCACTCTTTCACAATTTGAGCCCGATGAATCTTAGCATTGTCGTCCTGGAATATGCCCATTGATGGGATAACCTGGTCATTTAGTACATTCAGTTACTCAGCTGACTTCATTTTATTGCTGCATAACATTGCTGAGCCTAGACCTGACCAATTGAAGCAACCCCAGATTATAACGCTGCCTCCAGAGGCTTGTACAGTGGGTACAGACGGGTGCAACGGTGACTTTTTTTTTGGCCAGGCAGTGTATTATGAACCTTTCAAAGGTAAATTTCAAATGTGAGGTAAAAATACTTTAAAGAGTTGTAACACAAAAAGACAATGTTTGCCACAAGATTTTAAAATCCATCTTTCATAAGATGATTAATCCTCTAATGTTCACCCATACTCATTACATTAAAATAAAAGCTTGGTGACTGAAATCATTTCAAAGTATATGCAAGATCGTGCTTTTAAATGGTTTCCTCGTTGTTCTCCCTAATTTGAATGCCCAATTATATGTATCAGAGCTAATTCCTGCAAGCTCCACTAATGATTTGGGACAATGCAGAGTTGCAGACAGACATGTGTTCTCTTCCTAAGCATGTGATGTCAGTTGCCATGCACTATCACACTGCAGTTTGGGCTTATCCAGACATGAGTTGGAAGAAAACACTCCATATGTGCTCAACAGGGTGACTTAAGGGAGCCTGATTGACCAATAGGGGTCTCTAATGCACAATGACATGATGTTATCCTTGCCAAAACCTCCCATCACTGGGCTTGAGCCATTTATAACATAACTTAATGAGGAGAACAGGACATTCAGCCCAACAATGCTCACCATTTTCTGACTACTAAAGGGTACTTAGTGGTCACCATTTACCTACAAACTAGATAGTATCTAGCACCATATCAAGAGTTTCTGACTCTACTCCATGACCTGGCAAGCTATTGCACACAGCGACTACTCTCTGGTAATCCCTGTTATGAATTTAAAATCCTCAAATAACCCCTAAATCTCCTTGGTAAAAGTTTCCTTTTACTAAGCTTAAAAAGATTAAGTATCCCAAGTCTTTCCTCATAACTTTTATCTTTCATACCAGGAACAAATTTAGTTGCCCTTCTTTGAACCTTTTTCCAGAAACTCTATATCTTTTTTGTAAGTACTGCACCCAGTACTTTAAGAGGTTGATTTACTAAGATCCCAAGGGATTTTGCATGCACAGCCAAAGTATTTGTACGCGTTATAATGTCACACTTTGCGGGTGATCAACAAGAGTCATTATGTAAATTACTCCATCCTCAAACGGCCATATTTAAATGAGATTTTGCATGTTTGGAGTACTGTAAGTAAATGGTGAAAAGACTGGCAGCAATGTTGCCGTTTTTATGTTTTTTTTTTTTTTTAGTGTAGGGTATAAGCTACTGTTACACTGAGCAAGTTGGCTGTTTATTACGAACTGTTTCACTGGACGCCTGTTAGTTTCTGCCAGGAATTACAGATGTTCAAAACGATCATAACTATGCTTACTAGCACTAAGCCTACTTGCGCCGTAAGTGTCACATAAAATCACATTTCCATTTGATCATGGGTTTTATTTTTATAAAGTTTTGATTAGCTTGTTATTCACCGTTTGTTAGAATAGACATTGTATTGCTTGATACCATTCGGTGACTTAACAGGACAAGCCACCCAGAAGCCCCTGAATGATGGTCTTAGTTGAAGGGTAATTTACTATCCACATGCTCATGGAGAGCTGTGACATCGGCGCTTCAAGACCGGGTGACCTTTGGTGCATGTCTCTCCCTCTCTCTAGCTCCCCATTCTTCATGTTTCTATATTCTGTGCTGTCCAATAAACCTGTAAAAGCCCTAATACATTTTTTTATTTTTTAATCCTTATGTTATGGACATGACAGAAATGGATGTTTTTTGTGTGAATAATTTACTTTATTAACAGATGGACCAATTACATGCTATTTTTTTTTTTTTTTTTAAATGTAATTTTAAAAATGTATTAGCCTAAAAGGTAACATGAGCACACCTAGTAGGCTATAATGATGATTGTTAATTGAGCTAGTGTATAACTATTTCTGATTATTTTGTTTCTACATGTTCTCATACAGTTATTGATGTTTCTGCTGCCGCTACAAGATTCTCACAGCCACTTTGCATTAATAATCAAACTGGCAGTGGCACGTTCTGCAGCTCAGCCTATCCAAAGTAACAAGCCTTTAGGGTACACTGGCTCAGTGCTTTTTTAATCCTGACCAGTGATTTGTGCATCGCCAAATGAAGATGCACCAATCAATAAGAACTCTCACCCTCTGGGCATCTTCCCACCCACCCCTCTTTTCAGATTCTTAAATCACATGTCGATGGGATTCCTAAATCACATACGCAAAAGGTCTGTAAAAATCCTATATGATCATACTTGCCAAGTTTTATAAAAAATCATGTTGATTAGTATTATATCACATTTGTATACAATTCTTATACAATATCTCAATGTTTTTATAGAGAGTACCATGTATGTTAGGGAACTATTTAATTTTAGTCTGACATGTATAGTTCTCTACCACATATTTATATTAGAAGTTTTGTACATGGTATGTGAACTTTTGCATATAGGAGGTAACACTAGTCCAGTGTGAACAGGGCATACAATTCTATTAATTTCACTATGATTTTTGTGATTAATTGCCTGCTAATTTCAGTAACTTTGTCCCATCATGGCGTTTAGGTATTAAAAACATGGCTATTGCAGCAGTTTAACAATGAATTGTTAATTAATGAATGAAAATTACATTCATTTGGTCGCAAAAAATATGAATTGATAACCTTGGCTGAAAAAGTTTGTGCACCAATTATAGACAATGCTTTGTACGCGTGAGTAACTTGCCTTTTTTGTATGTTGAAAACGTTTTTTGTTGAGTCAGTCAGTCACTCACACTCACACGGTAACACTTCTCATATCGTGAAGTAATTTTTAAATGCAAAAACCTGAAAGAATGAGACTCACTTGAGTTATGTCTGGGTTCCTCACATAGTGAGCCTTGCTGTATACTCCAAAGCCGATGAAAGTTAGAGCCAATGAGAACAGGCACATGAAAAAGATGACTGTTGGTGGGTGATGCTCCAGGTAACTCCTAAGGTTACCAAGGGGCTGCCACATACTCATGGTAAGCGTCAAGAACACCTTAAAAGAAATAGAAGCTAGAAGTTGACTTTGGACTGTGCATGTTTACTGTGACAGTGCAGTGCGTAGCCTAACGTAACGTGTGCAGTTACATGGTCTTTCACACATTCCGTGTAGATAGCTAAAACACGTCGGTTACGCTTATTTACGTTATTTTTCGCGACAACCTTGTGTAGTCTACCGTTAATTAAAAGTTAACTTGTACAAAGTTAAGTTTCAAAATGCAGATTAGAAATTACGGAGAATACAAACCAAATGCATTTTGTATGGGACCCCTGCAAATTGACTAAATGGGTGGAAAAACCTTGACACGATGTCTAACTCAGCTCGTTGGTTGATCAGTTAAGAACCTTCAACGAAGATAATTACTAAATGTATCTAGCTAGCAGACATTCATGTGCTGCAGTTGTAGGCTACATGTTACTGCGGTCAAAAGTGTTTTTAAAAGAAACAGCAATTCGCCTTGATAGCTGCCTGATAGTAGTAAGTGCATGTTACCTACCCATATGTGCAATTCCGAATAATGACAGAGCTATCCCTCTATTGTAGCGCAAAGTTTCTATATTAACAAGTGGCTGGGCATTCTATAACTTTCTATGTAAGCGAGTAATGACGAGAGGTATTTCAGATTCGTCAGGTCATGTGGCAAATTTCTAACAACGCGCACGCGTGCTCAAATACCATTGGATGGATTTCTGCCATCTGGGCTGCGTTCGGATCAAGGGGCCGGGCTTTCGTTTTGAAGCTCACTTCCTGGTTTGGGCTGACAGCGGCCATAGTGCCGTTGCTCACAAGCGCCACTGCGGTTGGCTCCAGTATAGGTCTTTCATTACATTACATTTACATTACATTTTAGTCATTTGGCAGACGCTCTTATCCAGAGCGATGTACATTAGTGCATTTTCCAACTTGAAACAAGTGCGTTAAAAGAACCCTAAAAGGTAAATACGATTTCAAACACCAGGCGCGGTCAGTATGATTTTTTTTTTTTTTTCGGAGGGGGGGCACACAATATCAATCATTGGCATGTACAACAGTAAGCCAATAAGTAACCTTAAGTATTAAACTAGCAGCTTGAACCACTTAAACAACCACTTTCACCATGTACGTCAATGGTAGCAATGTTATCAAAATACTAAGTCAATAAATTCTTTCCACAAGAAAATGTAGTCGCAATAGGTACTTTTCCTTCGTCTAATGCCTCTCCATGTGCCAATTAAGTTAATTATTGTGTCATTTGGACAGGGTATTAACATTTATTCAGGACCAATCAGAGGGGCAGGTTGAGTCACTGGGGTCACTGCCATAGATAGGTTCTATAGAGTTCTCACTGCACTCACTCAGAGGGGTGGGACCAGAAGGGGGATACAACAATCATTGGTCTAAAACGCGTAAAGCCTGGCGTCTTGGGACCTATTTTTATACAGTCTATGCTTGGGACAGGGAGACACGCTGTATTTTTGAGTGGAAGTCGATGGAGAACATTCCTTAGTAGCCTACCGTGAACAAGCAGTTGTTTTGTGGACGCAGTTCGTAACATATGCATTGTCGCTCATCTTGTTTGTCATCACATTCATTTTGGAGCGAGCTATGATGTGTCTACTCTGAAAAAAAAATACTGTTTAGTGAGATGAGACAGCAGGGGATGTTGTAGCTACACTACAGGCCCAGCGTCTCGGAGCAAGCAGCCAAACTGTGGGTTAAGGGTATCTGAAATTGATTGCTCAATACCTGTATAACCTTATCAATTTAGATATAAATTTAGCTATTCCACGCAATCGCTGTACTCCCCCTGCCATGAACATTACCATTGCTTAGCAATGCTGGGTTAGCTAGCAAGCAAGCTAATTGCTCAGGGCAAGTCATTTTAAAATTTAGCTAGCAAGCTAACAATAGCTTATGGCAAGCCTTTTTAATTTAACAGTTATTTGACTTGCTTAAAGTCATCCTTGCTGGCTGGCCATATAAGTTGGTTAGCTACCGTGATTGCCTAGCTAACGTTAGCCAGCTGCTCCAACTAGAACCCTAACCGGACATTTCTACACCAGGATAGTTTTTTTTCAGTCCCAAAATTAAGAAAATGTGCAGGGAATAGAGAATATCAGTGTTAGTGGCATGTTTGTAGCTACTGAATGTTTAAAATAAAACCAGTAATTTATCGGAACAGAAAAGAATTCAGAGTTTCTGCATTTGTAAATGTTTGCAATGTTTATGATTATGTTACAGGATGCAGATGAAAGTTAATGCCAGCTACGATGTAGCTAATGTAGCTACTGTGCTTTAGCTAGCGTGTGCACCCACTAACCTGCCGACTTTATCTGGAAGTTTTCAGAACGGGGTTTCATCGGATGCTGTCATGTACATTGGATACTGTACATGCAAATACTTGTACTCAAAATGTTCAGCCAGTTTTGCATATTTCCGGGTAGGAGAGGAGTGGTAGTCGGGGAGTGGAGGTAGGGATGTGGGGAGTGAAGAATATTAGGACGCAGCCTCTGTGTCGGCTTACTATGCGCTGCATTTCCGGGGAAACACTGACAGCCAATCAAAATCCATCAGAATTTACAAGCTGCAGACACAGCTGGAGCGTGCAGCACGTGCTTGGTGCCGCTGTTTACAGAACGTTATTGTTCATCAGTGTGGATTAGGGGTGTGCCCAAAGCATAGAGGCCTGAAGCCGAAGCCGAAATCCGGAAGTGCACGGATAGTGGGTTGGAATCAGATCCGAAACGGATCCGAAGTTGCCAGTTCATAATTCGGATGCAGGAAATAATTAAATTGCAGCAGGGAAATCTTTGATTCAGTGCCTAGCTGTCTGTATGCCTATTCTCAACTTTACATAATTAAGCATTGGATTGTTTATTTGTTTATTAAAACATTAAAATATATCATGGATGGAGCCGTTCAATATGGGCCATGTGACTCAATTGGCAGTCCCTGAAATTACGGATACTCAACCTATATCTTTAACGTGCTTGCTATAATCGAACAGTGTTTATATTACATTACATTACAGGCATTTAGCAGACGCTCTTATCCAGAGCGACTCACACAATAAATTTAGAATTTATTTTACATATATTATCCAATATTGCTCAAGGGTACAACGGCAGTGTCCTACCTGGGAATCGAACCTCCAACCTTTCAGTTACAAGGCCAGTTCCTTAACCATTATACTACACTGCCACCCCTATATAGGCCTATGTCAATCTTGTGAGAGCAAAAGAAAAAGAAACAAAACGTTAAATGAAGAATCTCAATATCTTTCATGCAAACGATATCCCTTTAATGCTGCTCGCTTGAATTTAGCTGCCCTTAATCTCGACACTTTTTCAGAACGTAAAAACACCTTTTAAAAGAAAGCAAATGAACAGCTAGAATCAGTGGCCTCTGTCCCGTTTTGAAATGTCACTTACTGGCTATCAAAATCATTATTGTATTCATGCTAGTTGTGTTGTTTGACCGTCCGTTCTGCCTACGTATTGCTGCGTAATCAATTCTGTTGATCTCGCCATTCCATGAACCCAAACTGGCAACGCAATTAATAAAACGAAAATGTGACGTTTTACACTGCAGAAAAAAATGTTTTAACTAGGTTTGTCACGGTGATCGGTTTAACCAATGGTATACTAAAAGCATATTAAAAGCTGTTGAAATCCTGACTTTTTTTCATTTTCTTGAATTAAAAGCTTTTCAGGTGTTCTAGAACTTTGTTGTTACTGCTAGCTCAGAAATGCATCATGTTGTACTGTTCATTTTACTTTTTTCATCTAGAGTGTTTTCTCAATAAATCATTAGGCTATATTCCTTAAGTCTTCTTGAATTTTATAAAGCATAATAATAATAATAGTAATGATAATAATATTACTATACATAATCGTTTTTGTATTCAAGTTCATATAGTAAAATAAAAAAATAACAAAAAAGTACAATATGAAATCACAACAGGCAGAAAGGACTGTTATTGTGCAAATAGTTTCCATTCAAATGTATAATGAAATGGTTTGATGTTTTTATAAAACTGCCTTTTCATTCTGAGTTGATTATCTTTTAGTTACTTCAGATTTTTGTCCAGTTCTTATCCAAAATGATTGTTCAGTGTCCCCCAGTTAGGGGGTGGGGGGTTCAAATAGGTTAACAAAAATACCTTTAACAAAACAAAACAATAGATAAATAAGTATAAAGTACAGAATATAATTCTTATAAAAAGTTTTGAAAAGAAAAAAAAAGACAGTGAGGGGGGTGATTACTCATAAATTACAATAACAATTAATTTTAGACTAGAAAAGATCACATTTCCTATATGTAACACAACGTCCGGTCGAAGCCACGCCCACTTCCGGTTTCTAATCCGAATACAGATACAGATACAGATGTAGGAGGGGAGTCAAAGTGGGACTTTTGCTCCCAAGAATGTCCCCATCTGGATAAAGGGGAAACTGGACTGTGTCATGGGTGTGTATGTGTGTTTTAGGGGCATTTAGGGCAGAAGAGGTCATTAAGCCCTCTTGGGAGAGGAATGTCCGACCCGGCCATCTGCGACCTCTCCCGTGACCTCACACCTGGTCAGTCTTAGGGGAAAGACTCCGGACAATACCACAGTGCCCTCATGTTGGCACCTCTGTCATTACACCCTTTACTTCTCTCCTGGAACAGGGCTCTGAAACTTCTGTTGAGATGGTCAACAGACCCTTTAAAACTTACAAACATTGCACATGTGATTCTTATATTGTTACATTATGTCTTATGTAGTAGTAACAGGAATTGCATGTAAAATGGTTCATCAGGAGGGAATTTTCATGACAACTGCAACATAATAAGACTATTAATCTGTGAATAATAATCATAATGGTAATCTGTTTGGTATGGATGTAATCCGGTAAAATCAAGGAATCGAATGAGATACATTTCATACCAAATGGAGTTTAGTAAAACATAGTTTCAACCACTCAGGGAAAAACTATAACATTGGAATGTCCTCTCTGGTAATTTCCTTTTCCTCTCTCCCTACTCAACAACCCCCAAAGGTGGGGGTCTAAATTCCAGATTCGACCACACCTCCAGGATAATTTATGGCACTGCCGCTTGGTTCAAACGCGGGATTTGGCATAAAAGAAAGGGAGACAAGCCTATCTGGGAAGATCGCAACCAACTTCCCACACCGTGCAGATTGTGTGTGTGTGTGTGTGTGTGTGTGTGTGTGTAGGGAGGATCGTAACCGACCTCCCACACCGTGCAGACTCTGTGTTTTTGTGTAGGGAAGATTGTAACCGACTTCCCACACCGTGCATATTCTGTGTCTGTGTGTAGCTGAAGCAGGCTAGGTAAGATTCTTTACTCTGTTTTCTTTTCTTAATTTCTATATTCTGTAAATTGACTAATAATTCTAAGATAATGACCTACCTGCCTGTTAATAAATTCTTCTTATTTTAACTTGCGTGGTCTCCATGACTCTAATCCATTTTATACCTTCTTCAGCCTAAATTACGACTGAATACTCAGGGGAACAATTCTGACCAATGACCAACTGATCAGTGGTGTGGTACTTTATGTGGAGTCCCCAAGTTGGGAAAGGCGGCCAAGTTCTGCCAGTAAAAGGGATTGGTGATGCATGGTTCTGGGAATTTGATGTGAAGAGAACCCATGGACATTCTACGTCGGTTCTTGTCAAATTAGCCTTAAGGAGCCCTCTAAATGCATGCTGACCTGGGCTCGCAACTATCTATGTAAAATATAATGCATGCATTGTGTTGGCCAGACCCCCAACCTCTGTGTTCTCCACCGAACTGAGATTCGGCAATAGTGCTAATCCCGGGAGCATATATTGAGTAATGGTGGCACACAAGGAAGAGTCGAGTGTAACCAATCTGAGCTTCACGCATGATTAAAGCTAAATTCTAAATTCTAGTTTCATATGGAGTCAGATAATAACAAGTTAAACAATAGTAACTGTTACGCTTACTTGTTGTGATCAGATATATTCGATGTGTTGTTCAGCTCCTTTGTGAGTGTTCTAATGCTCCCATTAGAATATTGACATTTGGACGACAGATCGGATATATCCGTGATGACAACATGGCCCCGTTTGCGAACGGAGAATAATAAGAATCATACTGATCCGTTTCAGGCCTGTCTTAAGCGGGATATGGAGCAGCGCATTCATATCTGACTCGTGGCGACGGACCCAGTATATTCTTGACTGGAATTGTGCTCTGTTCACAAACAGAGGATAAATCACTAACCTCTTTTATTTACATTACAACAGCAGAGGAAAAACACGTTGCACTTTCCCCTCCAGCTATTCCCTCATTGGTCTAGCTGTGCGGGTTCTACACAGATAATGGCATCGCTGCACACCCCTAGTGTGGATGCTCACATCGTTATCATTATAGTTATCGTTCTTGGTGTGGATGGGCCTTTAGTCATATCAGACTTTTATCTATCAGCGAATCTGATCAATTTCAAACCTTCCAGTAGCTATACAGTATAGACCTGCAGCTGGAATTAACCACCACTGACGTAGATCAGCGCGACGAAGCACGTCTGGAAACAAGCTGGAAACAAGAGCTGCGTCTGAATCACAGGGGCACATTTCAGGGCACTTTTCAAGAAGTACACAAACATTTTGGTCGCATAAATATGATGTGAAGCTTCGTTTTTTTTAATTTTTTTTTTTAAATGAGGCGCAGCTTTGCTGAAGTTTTCCTTCAAATACAACAAAAACAACACGTGACAAGGGTAGGCATAGGGGAGACATAGGGTTGCCAGATCTTGCAAGACTTTCCAGCCAAATGGTGACTCAAAACTACCCCAAAATATATTTTTAACGAAAACCAACGTATTTGAAATAGAAATCGTCATATTTGTACTTTTTAAAATAAGTGTGTGCTTTGCGACTTTTCATTTTTACCCGTGACTGCACTTTGAAAGTAGCCCAAAAGCTGTAAAACCGCGGACATGGCAACACTGGTGGGACATCTTACGACCTGCTTATGACACTTCCACAGCGCGGTTGGAAAATAGTATGGCGGATATTTTTCGCAGACTGCACATCGCGTGCTACACAGTGCACACTAAACAGCACACTTCTGCCAGTGCACTATACGCAGGAGACAGGGCGCAGTAGTTAGGGCTCAGCTTTTTACCTTTCACACATTTTTCATCACCTCGTCATCCCGGGGACCTCATGAGGTGCCCGAGTTGAATGCCAGATTTCCGAGATTGTTGTCATCAGCTCGTCACTATTTCATCACCGGGGTGTCACGTTCAAATCGTTTTTTCTTCTCGTAAGTCAGAAATATGCCGACTTCCGAGATCATTTGAATACACCATTAGCGCTGAAATAACACACCGTCTAACTAGCAAAAGTGGACTT
Organism: Synaphobranchus kaupii; assembly: GCA_029718625.1. Lineage (NCBI taxonomy): Eukaryota > Metazoa > Chordata > Actinopteri > Anguilliformes > Synaphobranchidae > Synaphobranchus > Synaphobranchus kaupii. The sequence goes on from CM056376.1 coordinate 31,685,783, forward strand.
GGACATGCCCTAAATGCACTTGTGCCATGCGTTTTAGACCAAACGCCAAGATTGTCAAGATACACTGCCTGGCCAAAAAAAAAGTCGCACTCTCTAACATTTTGTTGGACCGCCTTTAGCTTTGATTACGGTACGCATTCGTTGTGGCATTGTTTCGACAACCTTATGCAACGTCACAACATTTACATGTATTGTATTGTGTATTGTACATGTAAGTATTGTGTTTTGTTTCCTTGGTAAGTCGGCTTATTTGATGAGTTACAATATTTGATAAGAAGTTCAGTATTGAGTATTCAGTCAAGCTGTTGTATAAAAGATTTAAAAATATTACATTTTCATTGATATTCAGGGGGGTTACGCCAACTGAAATGGAATTCTGTCTGAAGCATACCCAGGTTTGACATTTTTCAATCGATTAAGAGACTAATTTTTCTTAGTCAGAGGGATCTTCGCAGATGTTACCATGTCCAATGATATGCTCCAAAATAGTGTTCTTAGTTAAAACAAATGACACTGGTGAAATTCAAGGGTTTCGAGCAAAGGAAGAATTTCCACATATTTCAATTGGCGACAGTCCCTGAATGCATCATGAACACCATAAACTGTTTTTTTGGTTCAATGAAGGAGAGTTCAGTCATATCATGTGTGCATTTTTTTTGAAAAAAATGTAAATTGAATCCGGACAAAATTCATTGACACATGACCGTTTTAGCAGATAAAATAAATTTTTTTAAAAATTTAAAAAACTAAAAGTCCCTAAAGCAGTTTATTTTTGAATAAGATCATGCCTAGAGATACAGTCCAGCAAACCTACCAGAATAGCAGTAGTGATATTTGCTTCATTGATCAATTTGACACATTGGCACCATTTGGAAAATTGCAGAAGCTTTAGGCATAGCGTAATAATTCTATATTAACCTGAAATTGAAAACCAGTTATACAAATGCATCATTCAACTTATTGCATCATTAAACCAATTATAGAAATCCCTCCCAGTATTGCTTTAACTTGTTTTTTTATTATTATTATTATTATTGTTTAAATTTTGTGCATTTTCTCTCCAACTGTTTTCTCTCCAAATCTCACATGTCCTTCTGGTGGCTCTTACTATGGGAGGAACCGCAATGCTGATGTAGTCATGTGGTTTGAGACAGTTCAACCCCAGTGGATAAAAATGGTGGGGAAGGCCCAGCGGTCAGGGTGCCCTATGTGCAGTAGCCCACTATATGGGGATGTGCTCCACTGGAAAGCTGGCACCTGTTCACAGGTGGGTCCACTTGCAGCCAGAAGTTGGTATTCCTTGGACATTGTGTAGGATGTCATCTGTGGGCATGATAGGCAACAGTAAAAGCACCCTCAAATTCAGAAAGCCTCACAGAATCTATGCTTTCCCAATGTTCAAATGTGCTACATGCACAATGGCTGTGTAGGTTATTAATAAAAAAAATAAAAAAACTTCAAAAGGTATTAGTCATAAAACCAATCAAATTAACGGACATGTCTTGGCTATGAACAGGTATCATCCAGTTGGCATTATTGTTGAGGGAAAAGAGAGACTGAGATATGAGAGACTTGCCTTCATATCTGTGCCCCCATGTGGCCTCTGTTTTAGAGCACCGAAGGGGTAGGTGCCGTTGGAGGGGTTGAGGTCTGAGCGGGCAGAGATAGCATTTTCTCCATTGTTAGGGGGGTCACAGCCTTGGCATTTGGACAGAGGATCTTCCTTGAAGTTATTATATCTGAAAAAAAAAATTTTTTTTTTGAAAAAAAGGATTTTGCATAACTAGTCATTTAATTTAAAATAAATTAATGCCAGTATACTGATTACAGGGACGCAAGACAATCAGATGGCAACATTAAACATAGTTCACAAGTTGATAAATGTATCTAGAGTGCTTCAATAAATAGTTTTCCCAGTTTTATCTTATTGTGAGGGACAAAGTTTATCTAGGCCAGTTCACAGCTGTAATTCAGTCATCACTCGGCAAGAGGTTGATACAGTCTTCTTCTCCTCAGTCAACCATCACCATTGCCCTTCCCCATTAATCTACATCAATTTGCACTAATTAAGCACTTCAATTCAATTATACTATATGCACATATAAGACAAATAAGACAAATCAAAATAATGAAATTGTTTCCAGCGACACAGGCTTATAGAACATTAACAGCTAAAACAGATGAACTCAAATGGAATAAAAATGTGGCGTTTAAATTCTCTGATTAAATTTGATCATGGTCAGTTGTTTAACTCCTCTTCATTCTTTGGTGGCATTTAGTTCTTGGAAAATACATCTTTCTGCATCAATGGAGTTGGTTGCAAGGCGAAAGGTATCCTTTTGTAATGGAGTAAGGCGAAAGGTTTCCTTATACACAATATATGGAATTTTTATTTTTTTTGCCTCTGTCCCAGAACTCTCTGAGTCTCAGTGCAGCACCTTTTTTGTGTGGCAATAATTTGTAATTAACCAAATCAGAACCTCCACTCGATTGTGGAGCACAACTTTCTGCTTGGCCAATGCTTAGATGACAAATCTTAGAAGACAGAGGATTTCTTTCCCCTTGTTGTTTATTACAGAGTACAATTAATGTTCTTTTGTCTGTAAATCCTGGTCTATTGTTGTTTTTTGTGAGTGTATGGATTTGATGCAAACTGTGCCAAGTAAATTTATTCCACCGGTGTGCAGTGTATCAGGAGGATACTGTTGAACCCGGTCACTGTGTTTGACATTACATTCATGTGACATTCCTTTCTCTCACTCGGTGTATTATTTCAATAAATTATATAAAATTATATTGATCACTAATTGTATAATTAGTCAGGTGATTGTGACAATCAAATGTCTACAGTGACCCCATAGGAATTTAGATCGTAATGCAGATTAGAATAATTTTTGGTCATGTGCCCAAGATAAACTGGTGTCCCTATTCATAGTTTGTAACGATTTGACTGTATGAAAAGGACAGAGGGTTGCAGATTAACAGGAAAGCTAAGAAAAAAACTGCAAGATAAATTCCAAATGGGTAATTCACAGCACATTCTTTTTGTAACAGTTTAAAGGCAAAAGCTTGGCATATCCCAGGAATAGTTAAATGACTGACCTCATGAGTCTGACCATAGAATCCATGTCAGTGACCAAGCTTTGGTTACGGCGGAAAATCTGGGCCCGTGGGTTCATGTCAAAGGAGAACCAGTCTCCGTACTTCTGGACAAGCTCAGGGCAGCCACTGGTGTTAAAGACTTCTTCATAGTATCTGAAAGGAATGAATGACAAGACAGGATATCCTAAGAGAAACAAAAAGGAATATCCTGATTATGTCTGTCTGTGTAAATGCACCTTTGGTTGTTCCTGGATACTCATGATTTTAGCCAATATGGTCTTAAGCGCAAGGTGAAGGGTAAATAGTTTTGGAATAATGAGCTGAATGCTTTATGGATAGATATTAGAAGTGCGGAAAAGAAATTTCTAAGATGCATGGAGGATGTTTTTGGAATGTGTATACCTTTACATTACCTTTTTTGTTGAAGATAATGGTGTCTTACAAGCCCATGTGGGCCGGACATTTTTATAATGACATCGAATGAAAAATAAAAAAATCAATCAAAAAATAAATCGATCAATATGTGATAAAGGTCCCCAATTATTACATTTTTGGCAATTTTATATCATTCCACAAGGTTTACCAAACATGTTGATGAGGTTTTTTATTTTTTAAAGAAAAAAATTCCACAACATTGTGTTTGTATGAAACTGTAAGAAAATACAAAAATTGATTCAATAAGGAAAGTAATTATCCTCTAAATCAAAGATGAATTTGTTACGACTATGCAACTTTGTCTGTGAATCTAAACAGGTACACTTGCGCAAACTGTTGAAGAATGCCCGCCGAACAGGAAAGTATATTTTGTAGGGAGTGTTTATGCAAATAGTACCAAAACAACTTCCATACATGGCAATTCATGGGCGTGGATTTATGCTAATCACAAAATAAGGTGCCCACACCTGTCATTTACAATGACTCGGAATGTATGTACAGTACATACGACCGGAATACGAACAAATCTGCCTTTCCCGCACGGTTTGATGAATCTGTAATATTCTGTAATATTTTAGAGGCGTAAACTAGGCATAGAGGTCCGTGTACCTACGAATTGACGACATAGAAATTTGCATAGATGGTCGTTAATGGAAACATTGGACCCAATTATGTAGTGTATAAAGTGTAATAAAAACAGCGTGCATTAAGTTGCATTTTTTGGCTAGTGGCACTCCTAAATGTTTTTATAACAAACTGCACACCAAGGAAGGTTTTTACAGAATTGTAGGTACCTATTTAATAGGTTATCTTATAGTTCCACAGCATCAATATACAGGTAGCCAAATGGTTTTCATCCACGCACTGTCAACCAAATGGCCTACGCACTAACCTTTAGCCGATACATGCAGAAGGCCTATAACTTTTTGCACTGTTAGTTTTAACAGAGCTATCTGGATATATGGTCATCATTTCACCATTTCTATAGATGATCTGCAACTCCGATTGCCTCTTCACCAACATTTTGATTTGTATTCCAGTCCTTTTTGTCCCACTGTGATTGCTCCTAAATAGCTACACAACAAAAATTACTATTGAAATACTTTATTTTAATTGAGGAGATGCAAAGCACATCGCACTGATTGCGCAATAGGACTAACATAGTTTTTGTCCCACTGTACTTGTTACTCGGGCTGTTTAAATAAGCCATGAACGCACACGTAACTTCATTCGCCAAAACTGGCTTTCATCAGGCTTGAATTAGCTTCAACTCTTCAGCTGCAATCTAGCTTTGTGAAACAGAAGTTAGCCACGCTGTCTACCCTGGCTAATTGAAGCCAGGCTTATTTTAGTAAGCCTTGATTTTCTTAGCCAGCTTCATGAAATACCCCCATGACCATTTTCACAAGTGCTGCAATCATAGATGTAGGTTTCATTTCAACTTTGGGGGAGACATTGCTGGACAACCTAGTCTTGTATAGTGAAACGCATACAAGCACACAAGCATAGTAGCGAGGGACCAAGTCACATGAAAATATTGGTGGTGACATGCCTTCCTGTCAACCTGTGCATATGGCTGTAATAGCCTAGTTAATGGCCCACGATATTGCGTCTCACAGTGCTCATCACAGAAATAAATCTGACGTGTGCGAGGTCTAATAGCCCATACATCCCCATATGTGAAGGGATTGGCTAAATATTCTCACACCTGAACAAAATGTGCTCAGCCTGCAGTACAGCTGTATAGCCACAAGGAAAACATCCTCTGGAGTTTGTGTACGCATTAGAACTTTTTCACGTCCTTTTCAAGTTTTATAAATCTCAACTTGTGCGTCGATTTTCAAGTAAGATCAAATCCGTGCATACAAATGTTTTATAAATGAGGTCCCTGGTTTTTATCATGTCTATTCAGAATGAAAACCAATTCTGCTGCTTCCACATAAAATATAGGTACTATCAGGACTTACCAATGAATGGGAAAAAACATGTTTAGCACTGTAGGGTACTTACGGGATGTTGTAGCTGGCCCAATACCCATTCTGAAGCAACTCCTTGGTTTTGTCCTTTGACACAATCAAACCACTGCACAGAGTATAAAATGATGTCATTATTTTCCCCCATCCATTTAATTCTCCTTCTTCAATTACACAGTATGTATATCTTCTTCCACTAAAATAGTCAAGTTAGAGGCTATCCATTTTTCTGACAGATGAGTTTCAGCTTTTCCCCCCCCCACTTTTTTCACCCTCATCGAAGAGTTCTTTAATCATGTAATTTCTAAATGCCAATACTCTCACCCCTTATGTTATTTAGGCTGATCATTTGAAACAATTGCATTTCCTCACCGCATTTAAAGCTGGAGTATGCAACCTTTTTAAAAAAAAAATATCAGGGAACGGTCATGATTAGTTGACAGCAATCATAGAAAGAACTGTTGTGAGAGAAACCCAGCACCATACACTGTGTTTATACCCTCAAATTCTACATTCTAAAACCAGCGATTCAGCCTTGCCAGTTCACCAGCTAGAAATTTCACAGCGACCCAGCGGCACTATTTCAGGCAAAGAAAAGGCAATTGGATAAAGCTCGCTCTAAAACTAGAGTAAACATAGGAGCTCATTTTATAAGGTGGCGAGATGTTCGGGAGCGGATTGGTTTAAAGACAGACGTGGAGCTCCCATATTCTACTGGACAGGTAGGTCAAAAGTTTCAACACTAATTTACCTGGACTTTCTGCTTGCCAGCCAATTGTAATTACCTATATGAATAGTAGCTAGGTTGCTATTATTGATAACATTACTTAATTTGGCAGCTGGTTCTTGGAAGAAGGAAATGTTTGCTTATGTTATATGTCGTATTGATCGCGTTAGCTAGAGCCGTCTGCTCGGCTGTAACCATGCATGCCAGGTGTAACCGTTGAAAAAGTTGCGTACTCCAGCTTTAATGTTTTCAGCATACTGAAATCATACTTCTTTCCATTCTATTGACTTTTACCTTTTAAAAAACAAATATTTATTACTGAACCTTTTCCGTTCTTGACATTTTAATTATGTAATTTCTGTTGACTTTTGTTTCCTGTTGTATTTCTTATTACAGTAGCTGTTGAATATACACTATGCATAAGAACATTTGTCAAAAACTTCTAACTTCTAACTCACGGAATCTGCTCCAGGACAGTGAAAAGCTTATCTTCGATGTCGGTCTTGCCCGGCGTGAAGTGTTTGTAATCAACAATCATCCATTGATTATTGTACCTAAAGTACACAAAAACAAATACACAATAATGTATTAAAACAACATTAGTAAGACGCAATAATACAAAAGGTAGGCACACAAGAGACATCTCACACAATCCACTGCAAGTCAATGCATAAAATATTACTAACAAAAAGTAAAAGTGTATAATGATCACAAGAAGATTAAAGAGCTGTTAACTTTTGCGCTGACAGTAATCCATTTCATATTGCGATCAATCATATAATCTTGCTTAATCAGTCACTGCTTGAAAGTGGAAATAAAAATGAAATTAATGAAAAGAACAGGATGCAGTTAACTCAAAATCTATGGAAGTGTACATCTGTAACATGTTTTGGAAAAGTGATTACTGTCTTTACGTCCCACTGTTGTACTTGGAGAAATAGGCAGCCCAATGCTTGCCACTCTCTGCAAGCCGATTGGCTACAATATTCCTCAGCCATTCCATCACAGTCCCTTTTGGGGTCACTAATGCCCATAAGGCAGGATTATTGTTGCCAATGGTGGTCTCCAGGGTAACCTGAATAAGATGAAATGGGCAGAGTAGGTTGCATTTTAATGCACAGACAGAAATTACATTCATTCACAACCCATTTTGTAAGGAATATGTCCTCCACAGTCCAAAGCTCAAAGTATAGGGAATTTATACACTATGAGAACATTTTTGCACGTGAACATATATGGTATGAGGCTGTTATGCTATCAAAGATTTGGAAGTTAGGGCTTATGTTAGATCTATTAAGATAATATCGTTTTCCAACAGTTATTTCAGATCACAACATGTTATTACTGTGTGTAAGGCCAACTACTGTAGCTAGACAGTTGGCTTGTGTAATCATCATCTACTTTGCTTTCCACCTTGACCCCAGCAAAAAGTAATTAAAAAAGCCGTCATCCATAGTGTGAGTATCTCGAATAAGGGATGAGACTGAAAGCAATTAGTAGTATTTATTCATTTACTACATTAATGCAAGTCCATTTTATTTACCTTACAGGTCTGTCATGCTTAGCATGCGCTTGTAGCTTACAACATGCAGGACAAATCCTTCCACTAATATAGCTACTGCATATTCATAATTCTTTAAAAAAAAATGTTATTTGACAAGTCAAATTCCCACCCTGGGAATATCCAATCAGCTATTTACAACCCTGTTCACGCGGCAATCTCCACAGCTGAGTCAGGACTCCTCCAATACACGTGGTCTCACCAGCTCACCGCAGCCTACAGCCAAACTTGCATAGAGCCGAGTCAGGAGTGTGGCTACGAAAAGCAGTCCGTGCGTGCCCAATTGACCAGTAGGTGTCATAGAGACCAATGAAACATAGACCCCAAACTGAGTGAACTGCCCCCCCCCCATGGGCAATGCAATAGGCAATTGGCCACAGTTGGCACTGCAATGGTCTGGATTCGATCTGATACTGTGGGGCCTATCCATGCACCCGTACAGTGCCTTAACTGGATGAGTCAGCCACCAGACCTACAAATCTGTAATTCCCTTCTGCACATGTTCCAGATATTTTTGCAATGTACCAAAGTTTGAGAAACATTGTGACAAACTGCATGAATTGGAGCCAGATAATTACCAACCCACTGCTCAGAATGTAGAAGTCATCCCCTGAGAAAATGGTGCCCGGGTAGGAGGAAAATGCTTGAATGCCTCCAGGAATAGGGGTGCCATCTGAAAATAATACAGGTACACATGAGAACACTGCACATTCCTCAGAAACTACAAGAACCATCTTTAGACATTTGAAATACTGCAAACAATGACATGACTGGGGCATTCTGTGTGAATTTGGACCACAAAATTCCCTTAATATCTTAACATTACCAGATACCATAATATCTTAACGTTTTCCAGAAATCTCCAGTAAGAAACTTCCTATTGAGGAAAGATTTCCCCTATAATTACCTCCTTTAAAACCATCTAATTTTGGAACTATACAAAACACAGACAACATATCAGTAACATTATAATCCTTATTGAGCATTATTAATCACAACATTAATCACAGCATTTACCTGCGGCCTCAGATTTTTGTTTTGTTTACATGCACACTTTCGCACACCACACAAATGCAAAACCAGGCTGGGCTCATCTCTTGCTTAACGGTATGGTTAGTGACAGTTAGGGGTTGCCTGATTCGTAGCACTCAGCCAAATGCATGATTGCTATCAGATGTATGTTAGAGCCAAACAAGGCAGGACTGACAAACAGATAATAAGTGAGGCTTGGTCAGGGACAGGGTAGTACCTTTAGGGGACCTCCGGTATGCAAAAGAGTATTTTTTCATGATCCTCAACATAGACTGGTAGTTATTCCATGTATCATGGGAGACCAGCAGTTCTTTGTTGCCTGGTAACAGCTTGATAAGGGCAGAGCAAGAGCCTGAGCCCAGGGTTTGAGACCGGGCAGTTTTGTTGAGGGCTGCCTCCAGGTCCTCCAAGTCTCCACCCATTTGAAACAGTCTGCCCCGAAAAAGGGAAAGGATTTCAGGCTGTCACAATTCCGTCCTCATCACAGTGGATAATTCACTAAAATGATGTCTGCATGGCAGAGGTTAAATAAATCAGTCACTCACAAGAAGCCAATTGGGTTGACTGAGAAGTGGCCAATAGGGAAAGACACCCGCTTATTGTAGCGGTCCTCTAGTCCTTTCAGCTGCAGCAAGACCAAACGGATCTGACAGACAAAAATAGATAAAATTGCCTTAAATGTACACATTTGCATGAAGATGTATTAATGAATGTTTGTACATATTTATATTATCAACAAACATCAGTCAGTTCTCAGGTTCAACTGTATGTTCACGTGATTACAAGATTGTAGTCCGATTGCAAATAATCCTTAAATAAAAACATAAAACCCCAAACCCAGTCTACACACGTCCCTACACATCTCCAGCAGGAACAAGCATGGTTGACAGATCACTGTTGAGCATAATGTCATGCTCTCCTGCTCTGTAGGGCTCTGTCTGACTGTGCAAAGTTAGTTTATGAATGGCAATAATCTTACCTCCCAGTCAGTGCCTAACCATGCCTCACATTAGTTACACTGACACAGGTAGACATGTGCTAGTACTTTTCAAGAACCATGGTGGCAATAGGTCCTCCTACCTGGTGCCAGTGTTCTACTGGTAATCCCAACAACTAGGGTTGCATGATAATATTGAGGTATTGGTTCACAATAGCTAAAAATGAATGATGCTTAACTTATGGCTGCATATGACGATGCAACATACATACACCAGAGAGATGAGACATCTGAGGTGCCACTGAAGCTGGAAATTAATTGAAAATGTTATGCTCCAAAATTGGCCAAATAATAGCCATTGGAATCATTTTGCCATCATTTCCGGCTAATCTCGCAAAGCTTCACTTAGACTCTGTAGTTCTCTTTACTCATGCTTTCTGCTTAATAATAAAGCAAGCAAGTTGAAATATTTCATTATGCAAATAACATGTTACACATTCCCTTCATAAGTCATAAAGCATCTGTACTCATCCTCTTCTTCCATGAATGTGAAAAATGAGTTGCAAAAACTAATATGGGCAAATATTGGTTTTTGTTATCAGCCCCAGATTTTCTATATCATACATCCCATTCCCAACAAATAACCAACAGTACCTGGTGCCAGTATTCCAATTCTTCCCCCTTGTTCATTTGCTTCTCCATCCATTGCAGGTTAGCAAGAATGTAGTCACTGAGCCGCTGGCAATACCCAGTCTCATATTTGGAGGTACCACAGTAGCCCTTCACGGTATTCATCCAGTGCTTGTCTATGAGCTGCAAAATGTTGATGAGAAAAGAGGACAAGCATAGTCATTTGATAGTGCCTTGGCTCTGGATCTCAGTTGAGTGAAATCTTTCAGGGTGTTTACATCCATATCAGGTGTAGCAATTGTAGCCCTTTTTATACAGTCCCCCCATTTTAAGGGACAAAAGGTAATTTGATCACATATCCCTTGCATGCCATGACTTCCTGATATCTGTGATCCAACAACATCAAAAGACTCTTGATATCTTATTTTCAGGCACTCTTACAAGTGATGCTAGAACCTCTCTGTATTTGAATGGATCTCTATGGGAATTTGGGGGGGGTCTGGTATCAAACAAGCCTCAAACCATCACTCTGCTGCCGGATATGCAGTATATACGGATGGATTACTAGAAGGGTTGTTTCTCCTTATTTTTCCATAGAGTTCAACAGCAAAATGTGGGCATTAGCGAAAGGACATCTTAAAATCTGATTGGCTGGAGTAGACTCAGTTAAAAAAACAAAACAAAAAAAACAAAAAACACACATTTGTGGATTTCTTCTTGCTGTGAGGATTGTCTGAAAATAAATACACGCGATTCCACACGCGTCAAGCGTTGCGTAAGTATTAGTTTGGCAGACATTTGTTTGAGAGTGCAAAAACATATTTGTGAATCAGTTTCATTTAATTGTGGATCAGTTGCATTTATTTATTTTTGAGACAATAATATCCCCATAGGTGTTATTTTTCTTAGATTTTTGTGTTCACTCCTTTATCAAAAAGAACAAAACTCTCTCTGAGTTGAGTTCCAATAAAACATGGCGCTGCCAAGATCCTCTCATCCATCAATTTCACTAACTTGCCACTATGGCTTCACATGTTTTTTTGGTTGCCATGGCAACTCAGCCTATACCTCAACTTGTTTATTCTCCATTCCGATTCGGCCTAACCACTCTTTTCTTCGATGAGATATTACCACTCACCTGGGAAGTCGCAGCAGCCTCCACTACCCCAGCTGCATAAGCCTGCAGGCTGTCATTGTACCGACTGCTGGTACTCACTTCCAGATAAGCCCACCTGTAAAAACAAGACTGATAAAACTAAAAATAAAATAATAATAACTGATAAAGTTTGAAGCTGCAACAAATCTGCTACAGTACCATTAAAAACAGAGAGGGTGAACACTGTTAACAAAATGTAGCTAATTAATCATCCAAGAGGAAGCATTACCATGGTGATGTTATAGGCTACATTACAGTATTCATTGAGCAGGCGGTCTTATCCAGAGCACAAGAGAACACAAAGACATTCACCCAAATGAGCAATAGTCCCATACCAGCAAGTATAGGCTACGTAGGCTATATCATAAAAGTACCAAATATAAGTTAGCATATGCCAACCTAGAATGTAACGTAAATACAAGTATACTTGTATGTATACTAACTAGGGATGTACCAATAAGAAATTTTCTGGCTGATGCTGATTTCCGATTATTTGGCCAATGCCGATACGATTGTTTCGTGGTTCTCCTTCCATAAGTTTTATGTTGAACTGTTTAAAATCTCAGTCTAAAAAAACTCACTTTTAATTACACAACTTAAAAAAAAAGTTTATATAATTTTTTCACATTCACCCAACTTAAAATGTATTCCTCTGAGTGTGTTCCTGAAATATGGAAAACAAAGTGCTATTATTCCGATATTATTACTAACTTAGATCTGTTTATTTTAATAATTTAGGTGAAAATAAAGTGCCACAAATGCAAAGAAATCTTTGAAAAA